>OU896723.1:17736877-18427868 GCA_918026855.4 Phaedon cochleariae | reverse complement strand
AAGTGATACCATAAGGATCCTCACTTCGGAGCCATATTTTTTTTGCCTCATACAGGGTCGTTAGAAAATGCGGATACTTTGTTCACATGAAAAAATGAGTGGAAGTCAATTTTTTCAAATGGAACACCCTGTATTTTTCCACATTTTTGAGCTCTACATCCAATTTTAGATTGACTTTGTTCAGATAATCCTATTTCGATTTCGAACCGTTTTCGAGATAAACTGTTTCAAACAGAAACTGACGTGGTTCCCTTGAATTCATCAATTATTTTTGAAATTTAACAGATTCCATTCGATGTTCCTTCATCAGTCACAGATAATGCCATGAATAAATAATTATTAAAATACTCTTCAACCATCAAATGAAACTTCTCTTCAAAAAATAGTTTTATTAACGCTGACACACGAACTGAAAATAAATTCATGAATTAGTAAGTCAATTCAATTATCACTGTATTTCAGAATATGTTCGAACACATCTCCTCCTCTACTTAAACAAACATGTAATCTCTTCAGAAGATTTTCATGTGTAGCAATTCTGATTGATTCTGGAGTTAAACTATTGAAAGCAGTTCTAATTCTCGATTTCATATCTTCCATTGTTGTCATTGGGTCGGAGTAAACCATATTTTTGATGAAACCTCATACAAAATAATCTAGTGGATTGCCATCTGGTGTTCTAGGAGGCCAACGAAAAGGTCCATTATTACCAATCCATCTATCTTCGAAGATTTCAGTTAAAGCTTCACTTACTGAACGAGAATTATGGGGTGGAGCACCATCCATTTGGTACCATACACGTTCTCTTCCTGGCCTATGATTTAAAATCATTTGAATTCCATTCCTCAGTAAATCTTCATATTTTGTAGCATTCAAGTTATCATCATAAAACTCGATATAAAAAATTGACTCATTCGTTATGGCACAAAATACATTAAATTGACATCTTTCTTGAAAACCCCTTTGGCGAACGACATGGGGATTTTCTGGCGACCAATAATGACTGTTGTGTCTATTGAAAATTCCATTTTTTGTAAACTTGGCCTTTCTGTCCATATGATATTGTCTAGGAAATGTTCATCCTCTTGAGTCTTGACAAGTAACCATTCAAAGAATTCCACTCTACGAGGCAAATCTGTCTCTTTCAGATGTTGGACACAGTAAAATTTATAGGGATGCCATTTGTGCTTATTAAGAATGCGATAAATTGTCACGTAGGGTATACCTATCTCCCTTTCAGCTTCGTGTAGAGGAGCATTTGGAAATGCATAAAAAAATCCCAAAACTGTTATGTTATTGTCATCATCATCCACTTCAGGCTTTCTACGAATAACTTTTGGATGAAAGGTTCCATTCAACCTACAGTTTTTTAGAAGTCGGTTTATCACATTATTATTCGGCTTCGGAAGTTGTGGTTATCTTTCATGAAATACTCGGCATGTTCTACTTGCAATTCTATTGCACTCACCATAAAGTATTAATAAATTCAAGAAATCTTCATTACTGTAACCTAATCTTGACATTTTTTGGTTATAATTGGTATCACAATCATTCAAAACCACCAACGAACGTTTGACGTTTCAAAATTGGATCATTTATATTTCCAAAGCACACTATGAAAAAATACTAATTTGCAATGTTGTACGGTAGAGACACTCAATACCTCAATGCATACAAATTGTAACTTTTTCTAAGGAACATATCAATTTCGAATTGACTGATTGGTGACTGTTGAAAAACTAAATCTAAAAGAAATATTACATAGTATAAAATAGATGTTAAATCTCGAAAATAAGTGGTGAATGCAAGGAAACAACGTCAGTTTCTGTTTGAAACAGTTTATCTCGAAAACGGTTCGAAATCGAAATAGGATTATCTGAACAAAGTCAATCTAAAATTGGATGTAGAGCTCAAAAATGTGGAAAAATACAGGGTGTTCCATTTGAAAAAATTGACTTCCACTCATTTTTTCATGTGAACAAAGTATCCGCATTTTCTAACGACCCTGTATGAGGCAAAAAAAATATGGCTCCGAAGTGAGGATCCTTATGGTATCACTTCACTCCATTCCGAATTTGATCGTCTTAGTACCAGAGAGTTCAAGATTATCAGCGTTTATAAAAGTACATGTTTGGTGGAAAAAAAATCAAAATTAATTTATATCTCTCAAACGGTAAGAGATAGGTATAGGGACATACTATATGTAGTTGTTGACGAAGTGATAAGAAATCATAAAATGATATTATATACAGGGTGTTCCATTTGAAAAATCAAAGTAACCGCTACTTTACAGTAGAAGCGGCAACGCCGCATCGTCTAAAATATTTTAGGCGTGTAGATCATGTTCATTTATGCATACTGTCAAATTTTCAGGTTGACCCGTTGTCTGGTTTGCCAGAAACGTCTAATCAACGCTCATCGTGAAAAGCCCTGTAGAAATGAAATTGAAATGACCCGTTGAGAAAATCTGAAAAATAGGTGTAGGTATATCATACTGAACCATTATATTGTAATTAGACAAGAGAAAAAATGGTTACATTTGTTAATGACGGGTGCGAATTAACCTCGGGATTACCGATCGAGGGGCTGATGGGTATTTCATTAGAATCCTATGAGAGCTCAAGATTAAGGGGTTGTGGAAAGGGTTGGATAATTAACAAGGACACTATAAAAAGGTAAGTTTAGTCAGAATAATGTATATTCAGTTTGAAATCATTGTGCTTCATTTATAATTTCATATTCGGACGAACCATTTCCTTAAATTCAGTTTCACTGCTATTATTATCACCTACCAGGTAAGTCATTTATTCATTCATTGTAATTTTTCTTCTTCCATTTTGTTTAACTTTATTTATGTGATTTATTGACGTCAATATAACTATACAAGGCACCAAAAGGTACCTTTATATCCAAATACCCTAAACATAATTATATTTCTTACTTTATATAGCTGCCCATATAGGGTGTCCCTAGACCAGTGGGACAGTTAAATATCTTCTGCACCAATGGGAATTTTCAAAATATTATAATTCCTCATCATATCGCATCATGAGTGCTATCTTCAGGAATGACTATATTTTATACGAGGGGCGCAAGGAAGGCTCACAAAATCGAACATCAATTTTTTCAAATGGAATACCCTGTGTTTTATTGCATTTTCATAATCTCCTTGAAGAGCTGAATTCAATGACCTACCACACTTGGGCTCTAGCGTGAATGATTTCCGAGATATAGGGTGTGGAAAATCAAGATTTTTCAGTTTTTGGGAATTTTTTGTGTCAAAACTATTCATTATTGGTCAGAACGGCTTACAATATCATGTCCATATCTCAACTTTTGATTTACTATTTACTCGTATTTAAATTAAACAAATACAGGGTGGTGTAGAATTCTCAGTTTCAGTCGGAATTCCACACCACCCTGTATTTGTTTCAATTGAATACGAGTAAATAGTAAATCAAAAGTTTAGATATGGACATGTAAGCCGTTTTAACCAATAATGAATAGTTTTGACACAAAAAATTTCCAAAAATGAAAAATCTCGATTTTCCACACCCTATATCTCGGAAATCATTCACGCTAGAGCCCAAGTGTGGTAGGTCGTTGAATTCAGCTCTTCAAGGAGATTATGAAAATGCAATAAAATACAGGGTGTTCCATTTGAAAAAATTGATGTTCGACTTTGTGAGCCTTTCTTGTGCCCCTCGTAGAAAATATAGTCATTCCTGAAGTTAGCACTCATAATACGATATGATGTGGAATTATAATATTTCGAAAATTCCTATTGGTTCAGGAGATATTCAACTGTCCCACTGGTCTAGGGACACCCTGTATACTTTGTGGCTACTATGGACGAGGAAACTTCTACCTTGATAGAGTTGGTACGGAAATTTGAATTTTTGTATGATAAGAGTCATATCAAATTCAAAAATCATCTTGCCAAAGAGAACGCCTGGAGCACCATTGCGAAAATCATGAAGGATACAGGTATTGACATTAATATATTCAAACAGAATTGATCCACCCTGTTTCTTTGAACCTTATATATTATGTATTGACTGATTTTCGAATACCTACTGAAATTTCATTAGTATCAACAATGAGTTTCGAAATAACAGGGTGTTGCGGTTTCAAATCACACACACATACTGTAATGAAATTGATTGAATTAAAAGGAAAAAAGAAAATTATGAAAACAGTGGAGGAATAATGTTCTCAGATTATTCTGAATGATATGTTCCCTAATCATGATTGTCTGATATATACCTACACTGTGCCCAAGATAAGGATGCCTATAGTGGTGATCGTTTACATTTTTTTGTAACGTTATGTAAAGTGGTATAGGACAAACAAAAGACACTTTCTCCTTAACACTTTTTGAGCTCTATAAAACAACGTTGAGAAATGTTTCGTAGGTATGACGGTTCGTTTTGGAGAAAGTACCCCGTGATAGACATCCTTATCTTGGACACCACATATATTAACATTATCAACTAAATATTCTTTTCATTATCACAGTCGAAAATACCAAACAGAGATGGAATTCTCTAAGAAATAGATATGCAGCCGAAAAAAGGAAATTGAAAATTACCCCTTCTGGATCATCTGGATCGAAAGTAACCTGGAGATTCTATGAAGCTCTATCATTCTTAGAAGATCACGTCAGAGAAAGAAGGTGAGACTTTGAATTTTTTCTTCACTCTTGGGAGCACTATAATTAATCTTTATATTTTTTCAAGGACTCATGGTAATATACCAAAGAATGGTTCAGAAAATTCGCATAGTGGGACTAGCAATGAAAATCTTTGGGAGACCATCATAATTGCTCCTGAAGAAGGGAATTCAGAAGAGAGCAGTCCTTATGAGGATGCGCAGAGCAGACCTTGCGAGGATGAACAGAGCAGACCTTGCGAGGATGAACAGAGCAGACTTGATGAGGACGTGCTCTCATCACAGGAGAGTTCTGAACAAATAATGGCAGATTCTGCTGATGAAGAATCTGCTGAACCTCCAACAGTAACTACTCCTGTCGCCAACATTACTATACGAAAAAGAAATCGCCAAGCAGCAGCAACAGCAGCACCTGCAGCTGCAATGACGCCAGGAAGAGAGGCAAGAAAAAAGAAGAAGACAGATCCACGTCAAGTACTTGCACAAAGTATAGATAATGCCTTTACCAATTTAAAAAACATTTTTGAGGGAGACAGTGACGAGGAAAATAATGAGGATTTATTATTTGTAAAATCATTAGGGCTCTCACTACAAAATATTAAATCTAGGAAAGTCAAAGCTCGTGCAAAAATTGAACTATTGGAGGTGATGGAAAAATATACAGAGGACGATTAGTCATTAGGTTTTTTTACTTAGCTGTATATTCAGTGGCAAATACTTTTGAAATTTCTATATTATTGCAATAAATCATTCTTTACATTTGAATGAGAGGCGATATAACATTCAATTGTCGGGGATAGCTCCCTCATGCACTTTATCAAGTTGCCAGCTCACTGAACCATCAGCTTGGAACCAATCTGTGAGCTGATCTCTTGCAGTCTTTGCAGTTCTGGAAGAGTTATTGCTTCCTAGTCGCCTGATCCCATGTAATGGTTGTTTCCTATTTTTCCATGTTCCATAATGTAAATTCCCATCATCATCAACATAGTCATTGAAACCAGTCTGGCAATACCGCCTTTCAGCAACAGGAATGTCAGATTCTTCTTTTTGTAGAAAATTGTGCAGTATGACTGTTGCTTTTACAATGGCTTCACAATTCTCAATTTGAGCAACTATCGGTTTTCTCAAAATCCTCCATCTTTGTACCAAGATCCCAAAGGTGTTTTCTATGGTTCTACGAGCACGAGACAAACGATAATTGAAAATATTTTTTCTTTCTCCTAAATAACGCCCAGGATAGGGACGCATTATATTTTCATGTAATGGAAAGGCTTCATCTCCAACAAGAAAATGTGGCAAAACTATATTGCTATCTGGTAGAGAACTCTCAGGAGGTAAATCCATGGATCCATTCATGACAGCAGATCCAAAGCCAGATTCTTTGAATACATAGCTGTCATGGTTTGAACCAGCTGCACCAATATCCACCATTGTAAATCGATAGTAACTATCACAGCTTGCCATCAATACCAAACTAGAACAAAACATTTAAAACATACTGATAAAATTAAAAAGAAAGCAAATGTACCTGAAATGTTTCTTGTAATTGAAAAAGTCACTTCCTGATAATTTTGGGGCCTGTATTGAGACATGCTTGCCATCTACTGCTCCTATACAATTAGGAATATTCCACCTTTTGTAGAAGCCATCTGCAATTTCAACGAAATCTTCTCTGGTAGGTGGTTTTAAATATATTGGCATCAAACATTCCCATAAAACTTCACAAGTTTCCTTGATAATATAGTGAACTGTGGATTTTCCTATGTAGTAGTCCCATGCCAATTGCTGCATTGAACATCCTTCAGATAGGTAACTACAATTGAAATATAAAAAGTTAATACAAACTTGAATATGATTTATTGAAAAAGTGAACTTACTGCAAAGTAATACAGAGTCGTTCTGCTGGGTGTAGTGCTCCTTTGTATGCTCTCTTCAAACGAGGTTCGATGAGGGCTAACAAGGAATCGAATTGGACATCAGTCATCCTCGTGTACTTATAAAACTGTTCCTTGTCATGAGTTTTTATGAACTGTACCAAATTTTGAAAATGCCCCAAATCTTTACGATGTAGATTCATCGGTCTGACTTGCCATCTTCGTGGTCTGCCCAAGAAAGTTATGGCAGCCGATGATACAATGGTCAGAAAAAAAGTGTACAACGCCAATTTGCGTTTTTTTCCAATAGCTTTGGATTTTTGTCTAACTCGCGACATCTTTCAAAGTCAATCAAAGTACCAAATGTACAATGTACAAGACTTCTCAAAATGAAATCAAAAGCACAAACAAAATCACAGGAAAATCAATAAACCAAACACAACGAAAACGGCGAAGGAAATGATGAATAATCATAATACATAACATAACCTAGTCGATTCGAATCAGTTGTACCAATATGTAAATCTGAATATAACCATTTTCATGTATCTGCGCATGCGTAAGTATTTCTTAAATGCATTTCTATGAACGACCCTATTGCCCTTACGATAAAATTAAATTAAATATAAATTAAATATAAGTTATTTCTATGAACTGATGACCATTAACCATGATGAAAAGGACATGCATAGGTGGATGATTTTCATATATACCTAATTTATTTTTGAGAAGTGGGAATTAACTAGGTGTAGGCAAGGTATAGGGCAATAAAACTATCAAATTATTCATAATGAAAGTTTATTTTTTCCAAATGAAAAATAAAAAGAAGCACACACATATTATGTTATAATTATTGTCCAATTTTCAAGATAAAAAATTAGATAGAGACACTTATCAAGTACCCCCTAGTAGATTTTAAAAAAGTCAACATCAAAATGAAATAATATATATTTATACATTCATATGTTCAATATGAAACTGATATCACATTAACTTCTTCTTTATTTTAAATAGGGTACCCTCTATGTTATTCCATTTTTGGTTGAGGATGGTAATACTAGGAATGCAGATTTGATCTGATATGTGAATATGTCAATCTGTTCAGAAGATGAGGTCAAAACGAACTAATATACAGGGTGTTTCATAATTGAATGCTGATCCTACCCAGACAGCACAGAATATTCTATGAATATTCTGACAACGTTCAAATATATGATATTAATATTCCTATTTTTGTATTAATATTCATAATGTTTACCTTGACACTACTTATTTTTCTCTTGCCTCAATTATTATTATCCCACTAACTCAATATTGTCATCTTGCTATCCATTTTATTAATCAATGAGCTTCATGGAGAAGTGGCCAAGGTTTCAGGTTCGTAAAAATTCAATCACAAGGTAGTAGGTTCACATCCCACCGGAGCAATCTTTTTTAATTTTCTTCCTTCTCCTCCAATATACTATAGGAACATTCTTAGAATATTTAAAACAGTCCGAGGAATATTCTATGAACGTTCTATGAATGACATTGTGCTATCTGGGTAAAGGGTAATAATCCTTATGAAACACCCTGTATAGCTCTGATTATTAGTGTCTATAGGGGCGGGTCTAATAAGTGTGGTCGAAACCACTGTGTACATTAAGAATGTCGCTGTACAGGGTTATCCATCGAGAAGGCCCACCCCCATATTTCCGTTATACTTCCACTTAGAAAAAAAAAATAATATGCGGAAATTTGATGCCGCAATGAGACCTTTCTACGGCATTCATCAGAGGTTATACAGGGTGATTCCCAAGAGCGTGGCAAACCACAAATCAATTTTTTTTAATGGAACACCCTGTTTTTTATATTTTTTTCGAGATCTGTGATCTTTTGCGATCACAAATATATAAATATACAGTATGTTATTTTTCACTGTTTTTCGTTAATCACAATTTTCCTGGTCCCAGAACAACATTTTGTGTGGGATGGCATCTTTATCGTGCAACTATAGAGTTATCCATGATTGAGAATGTATTCGATTCCCGTTATTTTTTTTTATCTATTGGAGCGCACGGAAGGAAATTCCTATAATGTTCGAAGAACATCGAAAATCGTGCATACCTGATGAATTTTGTAATTGTTTACCCTCTGAAGCGTTTTTGTTATTTTTTATGTATAAAGACATTATATCATATCTTTCTGCGATTGTAAACATTTCGACAAATTACGACACACAAAATAACTAAAAAGTTTTCGAACTTTTTTTGTGACGGTAACATGAGTACACGACATGTCAAATAGTTTCGGTTTCAAAGCTTACTTGATTTATTTTGATGTTATCACACACAAATTTTGGTTCTGGACCACAAAAATTGTAATTAACGAAAAAAACAGTAAGAGATAACATACTGTATATTTATATATTTGTGATCGCAAAAGATCACAGATCTCGAGAAAAATATAAAAAACAGGGTGTTCCATTTAAAAATATTGATTTGTGGTTTGCCACGCTCTTATTAATCACCCTGTATAACATATGATGAATGCCTTAGAAAGGTCTCATTGCGGCATTGAATTTCCGCATATTATTTTTTTTCTAAGTGAAAGTATAAGGAAAATATGGGGGTGGGCCTTCTCGATGGATAACCCTGTACATGACAGCTTCTTCCATTACTGAGGGTTTAGGAATATGACTAGTTTTCTTTCTCTTTGACTTGGTAGAATAAAATCGTACTTGTTTTTCAATTTTTTGTTTGACATTAACTTTTTCTGTTTGCTTAAAATCATTATCATTCAGAAAGTTTATAACACTATCAATTTTTCTACCAAGTAAAACATGGTTTTCTGGTGATAATTCCTCCTTGTTACTCAGCAACCCAATAGCAAATTGTAACCTTTTCATATGGCTTTCATTCGTTGAAGAATTTGGAGCAGCATTTTCTGACATATTGAGTAATTTTGAAACCTCATTATGTTGCTCAAAGTTTTGGGGTACTTCTGTATTGCAACAGCTATTTATGAAGAACTCTCTTGCACAAGCATGAATATGTTTACATATATTCAATTTTATGGCATTATCAGTACATGAACATTGGAAAGAATGGATACAAATTTTGCACGTTGTGCAAGCTAAACAAAAATTAGAGCATGTTTCTTGTAGGAAGTTAACATGGTATTGTACTGCAATGTTTGAAGATGACAAAACCAACCAATGCTTATTTTTCTCTACTGTTTCAATTGAATCAGCAGGTATATCTAGACTTGACTTATGGCTAGCTTCAATTTGATGAATTTTGTGGGTCCTCTTGTTTTTTGTTATATTAATTATTCTTTTGAACAAACTATCCCGAGCTACCTTCAGCACTGCATTTATTGTTTTATCCAGTCTTTTTATTTTCTTACCCTCTAAGTAGATATGTTTCAAAATTTTATGAAATGATTCTAAATACATGTTTGTAATACATGTTGATAATTTATCATTGTGGAACTTCCTTTGGTGAGCATATAAGTTTTTCGCATAACTGAATTCACTAGCACACTCCTTGCACTTCACTTTCATTCTCACTTTCTACTCTTATAACCACCAAGAACAATCCTAACTGAAACTAATTATTTTCATGTTTTCCCGCATTTGGATAAACGACATTGACAATTGACACTCTACCCCCTTCCACTTCTCACGCCCGCCCAAGGTCATCAGCCATCAATCGAATAAATTAATAGGTTTGAGCCACTCGTCTCTAACCAGTTTCAGCACCGAACGCACTGTCACCAACGTCATGCATGTCATAAATGTCATACATCAAATCAAATGAATTTAGATAAACATGCCAACATGGACGAATTCAATAATAAAACAGTTTTATTATTGTGTGATGTTACCTATTATTTCTGGAGATGTTGCTTCTTCGAAGGTTGGAAGTGTTCTGAAAATATCGTGTTTGGGGCAACCGTTTGTTGTGATTGTAGTAGCTGTGTGAAAATCGCAGCCAAAGATAGCAACCCAGTGGCCGACAACATGTTTTTTCCATGCCTTCGAATACAAAACAATATTTTGAGTGAATTTTGAATGTATTATATAGTTATAAAGAACTGCTGGACAAAATTAACATACCCAATGAAGTAATTGACGATTTGACCATAGAAACAATTCCTGCAACACCTATCCAGAATAATACCTATATGATAAAATCCAACCCAACACACAAAAAAATTATTTTGAGGGTGTAAATAAAAAAACAGCTGCGATGACATAGGGTAGGAATCATTCAAACAGACCTAAGAAACGATTTGCCTATCGAAAAACTTCCCGCAAGCCCTATCGAAAAAAAATATATTATATTCAACCCCCTGCATGAATAATTTTGTTTAGTGTGTAAATGAGAAACTGCTGCGATGACATATGGTAGGAATCATTCAAACAGACCCAAAGAACGATTTGCCTATCGAAAAACTCCACGCAACCCCTATCGAAAAAAAATATATTATATTCAACCCTACAGATAAAAAATTTTTTTTAGTGTGTAAATGAAAAACTGCTGCGATGCCATATGTTAGGAATCATTCAAACAGACCTTAGGAACGATTTGCCTATCGAAAAACTCCCCGCAACCCCTATCGAAAATAAATATATCATATTCAACCCTACAGATAAAAAAACTTTTAGTGTGTAAACGAAAAACTGCTGCGATGACATGGTAGGAATCATTTGAACAGACCGAAGGAACGATTTGCCTATCGAAAAACTCCCCGCAACCCCTATCGAAAAAAAATATATCATATTCAACCCTACAGATAAAATAAAATTTTTAGTGTGTAAATGAAAAACTGCTGCGATGCCATATGGTAGGAATCATTCAAACATACCTAAGGAACGATTCGCCTATCGAAAAACTCCCCGCAACCCCTATCGAAATAAAATATATCATATTCAACCCTACAGATAAAAAAATTTTTTTAGTGTGTAAACGAAAAACTGCTGCGATGACATATGGTAGGAATCATTTGAACAGACCTAAGGAACGATTTGCCTATCGAAAAAATTCCCGCAACCCCTATCGAAAAAAAATATATCATATTCAACCCCCTGCATGAAAAAAAATTTTTAGTGTGTAAATGAGAAACTGCTGCGATGACATATGGTAGGAATTATTCAAACAGACCCATGGAACAATTTGCCTATCGATAAACTCCCCGCAACCCCCATCGAAAAAATATATCATATTCAACCCTACAGATAAAATTTTTTTTTAGTGTGTAAATGAAAAACTGCTGCGATGCCATATGGTAGGAATCATTCAAACAGACCTAAGGAACGATTTGCCAATCGAAAAACTACCTGTATCCCCTATCGAAAAAAAAAAAATATATCATATTCAAACCTACACATAAAAAATTGTTTTTAGTGTGTAAATAAAAAACTGCTGCGATGCCATATGGTGGGAATCATTCAAACAGACCTAAGGAATGATTTGCCTATCGGAAAACTCCCCGCAACCCCTATCGAAAAAAAAAAATTTCATATTCAACCCTACAGATAAAAAAAATTTTTCAGTGTGTGAATGAAAAACTGCTGCGATGCCATATGGTAGGAATCATTCAAACAGACCTAAGGAACGATTTGCCTATCGAAAAACTCCCCGCAACCCCTATCGAAAAAAAAAAATCATATTCAACCCTACAGATAAATTTTTTTTTAAGTGTGTAAATGAAAAACTGCTGCGATTCCATATGGTAGGAATCATTCAAACAGACCTAAGGAACGATTTACCTATCGAAAAACTCCCCGCAACCCCCATCGAAAAAAAATAAATTATATTCAACCCTACAGATAAAAAACTTTTTTTAGTGTGTAAATGAAAAACTGCTGCGATGCCATATGGTAGGGATCATTCAAACAGATTTGAGGAACGATTAGACTATCGAAAAACTCCCCGCAACCCCTATCGAAAAAAATATATCATATTCAACCCTACAAATTAAATTTTTTTTTTAGTGTATAAATGAAAAACTGCTGCGATGACATATGGTAGGAATCATTCAAACAGACCCAAAGAACGATTTGGTAGGAATCATTCGAACATACCTGAGGAACGATTTGCCCATCGAAAAACTCCCCGCAACCCCTATCGAAAAAAAATATATCATATTCAACCCTACAGATAAAAATTTTTTTTACTGTGTGAACGAGAAACTGATGCGATGACATATGGTAGGAATCATTCAAACAGACCTAAGGAACGATTGGCCTATCGGAAAAATCCGCGCAACCCCTATCGAAAAAAAATATATCATATTCAACCCACTGCATGAAAAAAATTTTTTAGTGTGTAAATGAGAAACTGCTGCGATGACATATGGTTGAAATCATTCAAACAGACCCAAGGAACGATTTGCCTATCGAACTACCCGCAACCCCTATCGAAAAAAAATATATCATATTCAACCCTACAGATAAAAAATTTTTTTTAGTGTGTAAATGAAAAACTGCTGCGATGCCATATGGTAGGAATCATTCAAACAGACCTAAGGAATGATTTGCCTATCGAAAAACTTCCCGCAACCCCTATCGAAAAAAAAATATATCATATTCAACCCTACAGATAAAAAATTTTTTTTAGTGTGTAAATGAAAAACTGCTGCGATGCCATATGGTAGGAATCATTCAAACAGACCTAAGGAACGATTTGCCTATCGAAAAACTTCCCGAACCCCTATCGAAAAAAAAAAAATATCATATTCAACCCTACAGATAAAAAAAATTTTTTTAGTGTGTAAATGAAAAACTGCTGCAATGACATATAGTAGGAATCATTCGAACAGACCTAAGGAACGATTTGCCTATCGAAAAACTCCCCGCAACGCCTATCGAAAAAAAATAATATATCATATTCAACCCTACAAATGAAAAAAATTTTTAAGTGTGTAAATGAAAAACTGCTGCGATGCCATATGGTAGGAATCATTCAAACAGACCTAAGGAACGATTTCCCTATCGAAATAATCCCCGCAACCCCTATCGAAAAAAAATATTCAATCAACCCTACACAGCATAAACATTTTTTTAAGTGTGTCAACCCTACACATAAATAAATTTTTCAAGGGTTCAAATGAAAAACTGCTGTGATAATGAAGGTTTATATTACTCGAATATATACATCATATCTCACATTTTACAAAAAGTATATACTTGAAAAATAAAGCAGAATCAAAAATTCCAATCTGTGCTTACATAATCATGAGATTTCGCAAATTTCCACACCACCCAAGAGGTATTGCAGTGGCGCGTTACCCTTTTTTCAGTGGGCGGTTCGCCGGTAGGATTCCACAAGGATCAAATCTTTCTTCATTCTATCATCAATCCGCAACGGCTTCTCCACCTTGACCTTAACTGAAATCATTCATTAGTTCAATAATCCTCTTGGCATATAAAGGCCTCCAACCTCCCCTCACAGCCTTACTCTAACCTCACATATATTGGTATATATTTAAATCCCGAGTTCCTTTAGTGTAAACAGTCATCTTGAAGCAATCCTCTCTCGATCGTGCGTATATATGTATATAATATTCGATGCCCTCATAAATAGTTAACCGTAGACACGTGTTTCGGGCTTTTATACATAAAGGCCTCCAACCTCCCCTCACAGCCTTACCCTAACCTCATAATATGTAATCCATTTGCAAGTTCAGTCATTTTAACTGATGATAAGTGAGTGGCCATTAATACTGCTTGCATAAATCACAGATATTATTTTGTATAAATGACCTGTTTTGATAATCAGTAACACATTTTTCATGGATATATCTTCTGCAATATTTACATTGTACTGATGCTGCTTGTTCGAAGCTTGCGGAGCAAATGAGACACAGATTATTAATGTTATCAGACTTTTCTAACAGCAAACGTTGCAGCTTCATCCTATAAGGGTGGAAGTCTGGTTCTTGATGCATATCTTCCTTGTGAATTATTTTATGGAACAAATCCAAGATTATTGGTCCACAGTTGTGAGAATCTTTCTGTTTGTAATGGCCGTAAATGTAAATCTGTAGGTTATCGGCGTCCCTAGAATCGTTTTCAGAGTATTTATTATAGGCCCTCATAAATTTTCTATATTTCTTCAAATAAACTGTGGCTTTGGCTTCACTAGTGGTAAATGGATCAATAAAACTGAACCTTCTCGACTCATAGTCAATAATTACCAGACAGTGGTGGTTTCCATTGATTCGAACTGCCATCGCAATGCGATCTTTAAGGGGTTAAGTTGAAAAACAGCCTAGGCTGAACTTCGCCCTTCATCAATGCATTATCAAACACTCTGAATCTTGATGCAATTTGTAGTTTGTAATTTGTAATTGATGAATGAAGACCATTATTATTATTATCATTATTATTATTATCTCTGATAATCCGTACTTTCTGCAAGAAATATTCTGTGGAATTATCTGATGATTCATTGAATATATATGAAGCTGTTTCCTCTGGTATTATTTGAAATGCTCTTGTTTCGTCAATTAAATTGAGAACAATGTCCAAGACAAAATTTGTCACCCAATTATTTCCATCGAGGGAGTGGTAGTCTGAAGCTTTTAGTTCTCGAATTGGCAATTTCACGTCCTTATATACACTTATTGTGTAGTCCCTATCACCTACTGCTGATTTATAGTATGTCAAATCATTGACTAAACCATTTTCAAGAAAAATCAACTCTTTCTGAGTTTCTTCAGCTGTTATTTCTTCCACCAGCGCTGGCATCTGATATTTGTAGTAAAACTCTTTGAGTTTTGGAAACATCTCTTTGAAAAACAGGCAATTTCTTTCAATGTGCTCAATTTTCATTCCTTTGATTTGGTAGTAATGAGTAGGTACTATTTGTTTTGAGGTTTCCATCATCGTCCAGGTATGCCAGGTCCCGTGGTCTGATGAGCTCTCCATTCCGAATCTTATATGGACATTTGATTTCGATTATTCCATCTTCGTTAATCAATCCGTCTGGAGATCCCGCCAAAAATGAAGATGTTTTGTGGATAACTAGACCACTTTTCTTATAGCGATTTTGTGTCATCTTTATATATTCTGCAATTGCCTTTTCTTCATTCTCTATTCCATGCTTCATTGCAGGAGTGCATATATTTTTGTCGAGATCTCTCAAAATACGTTGCTTGACCTTAGATGATGTTGCTTTGCATACAATTCCAAAATTAGAAGCTGTCAATCGCAGTTTTTTTTCTGAATACCACATAGCGCACTTCCGTTGTTCCTTTGTCATCTCTTGAATATAATCTCGGTGTGTACTTTCTTCATCTAGCTTCTGTAGAAACTGAGTGAACTTCGTTTCTAGATGAACGTTTTCAAATTCATTCGAGTTCGAACAGAACTTGCAGATGAATAGTCCGGTGTATGTTTTATTCAGTTCAGAAGACTCGCAATTTTGATGTTACCATCTCTCACATTTACTGCATGCTGCCCATTCCACAGTAGTATCCAAGATACCTAGTCCACAGTAGATGCAGTTATCGCAATTTGTTATATCTGTAGAATCATTTCTGTCATTTTCTCCTCGTATAACTGATTCGGAAAAGGTAACATTTTTAAGGTATGCACCTCTGAAATGTGTAGTCATAGTTTTAACTCTTTTATTCCATGTTTCTTCGGAGAAATGTTCCTTATTCAAGTCCTTATCCTTCGCTACTCTAGCTAATTTTGTTTTTGGTATACCCAAAATGAATTCTTTGTGCAATGCAAGAACATTCTCTCTGCTCTTTCGCAAAAATCTGGAACATTTTAGATTTTTTTCTCCACGCAATATATTCTTCTTCAAGTGACCAAAATAATTTTCCACGTAAGTGTTACTCACTCTTGATGATGTTCCTCTATAAATAAGCATCATTCCTGTCCAGAGTGAAGCGAAAGGAATGTACTTCTGCAATATTATATCGAAAAATTCTTTATTATAATATTCATTTTCTCGATCAGAAGTATCAGTTAGGTCAATTTCCGAGAGTAAGGTGGAGAAATGGTGGAGAAATGTTTGTAAAAGGACTCATTTCTCAGTATCGTCTTCATTATATATATTTCCACTTTTCAGGGTATTGGCTTCCTTAACAGAGCCTTCATTCATATCTTCGATACCATTTGATATACATTTTTGACTTCTATAAACTCTTTCCGTTGCGAATTGACTCAATAAAATTACGGCCATGTTGATGAACCAGTCTTCTAGTTGTGCCAGAGTTTGTGTATTGATTGCTAGTGCCATGGCATCTTTCAAGAAATTTGCGTCACTTCTGTCTGCAAATTTTTCTTCTATATCTTTACTGAAAATTTTTATCAAGTGTGCACAGCATAGGTGGATAGTGACTAACGATTCTGTAAAAATAATTTCACCCTTCACTATTGAATAACATCTGGCAATATGTTCCAGTAATGTGCATCTGTTACACGATTTACTCACTGCGTGTAAATTTGGAAAGCTGGAGTCTGTGACAATTGCTCCAAATGTTGGCCATTTGTTATTTTCTTCACACAAACATCTGAAGTCATTGAAAATTTTGTAGATTGTCTTGGCAAAATGTGTGGCAGATATCATTTCAAATACTGGGAATATCCTTCTCGGATATGTAGGTATAACAGCTGTATAAAGATAAATTCTCTTTTTAACTCCCTCGGGTTTCTTTACAATTGATCCTGTAGCATCGAAGTATAGTATAGGCAAGTCATTATCGACTCTACTTTTATCGATTACTTGAAATTGTTCCTGACTGTAAATTTTGACATTGAATGGGATACAAACTTCCTGTATGTACTCTTCATGGTCCATTTGCATTCTGATCAAATTTATCAAGTCATTTGAATCTTTGTCCCACTGAGCCATTGCCTCAGATTTTATTTTTCTTACTGTTGGGTCTGATTTGATTGCCTGTAAATTTCCAGATTTTATCAGTGTCTCATTTGCATGGATCATGGTCTTCCTCTTGTACTCTGATGGTTTCTTGTGAAGAATATTCTTTTTTGCCAACTCACGCTCTACTCCTCTCACATAAGATGTTACTGGTACTGGATGACAAAAGTTCAATGAAGATGAGTATACAGTAACATGGAGATTTCTGATTATAATCACAAATTTTTTACAGTTATAATTATTATTTTTACATTTAGCGTAAATTTTCATCACAAATTTGTTATTTTTTCTGAATTTCATCACAATGTTGCAAACATTATTTACGTATTTGGAAATTCTGTTTCTGAAGTAATAAGGGTAGTATTTATCCACTATAGTTTTCCGTTCTTGATTATCATACTTGCCCTAGTTTCATCTATATTGAAGGTGCCTTCAATGATTTTACAATCTTTGAAGCTTGTCAGGGGTAGATTCTCTACATTCTTAGCATTTCGAGGAAGTACTTCATAATCAGAATCTGTAGTTAAATTCTTTAAATCGAATGTCGAAGTTTTCAGGTGTCACATCATTTTTCTGGACAGTTTCCATGCCAATATGACTTACGCTCATATCTGAGGATTTTTCATCCACTTTGTATGGTGTTGAACAAACCATTGCACATATATCATTTTCTTCTCGTGACATTTGTTGAAAATCGGTATGTTCCATCAACTGAGGAAGTGTGTCTTCAACAGTTATGATATTATTGTTTCCCTTACATGGTTTAGAAATGTCATTTTCTTCACAGACAAATTCAAGCTGTTCTATTGGAAATTCTTCCATACAACGATCGATTTGCTCTTCTAGTTGTACATCCGTTCTGCATTCACATTTCTTGTCATTACGGTTTCTGAAGTACTTTTTATAATAATAGTCTATTTGTTTGCGTGTTCCTATATTTTTGTAGCTTGAATCTAGTTTGCTACATATGAGTTTATACGCAGAATTATCCATAGATTCAGCATTCATTTCCAAACGCAAGTAGTCGAAAGTATCTAATATCCGTGCTCTCTTGGAGTTATTGTCCTCCTTGGACGATTTTGTACTGAAATGTTACACCCTGTAGTGGGTGGAAAAAAAGTCTTATACAGGTGAATACTTACTGACTGAGACCGTTCATTTGAGATATCACAAAAGAGGTAGTGTCATTTGATATTTCAAAGTTGCGGTGTGTCGCGCTGACAGGGTGACTCATCCCTTCACTGAAATATGGTGGTTCTAGTTCTTCCTAACACTTTAGCATTTGCATTTCTTATTTCGCGAGATATTCGCATTGCAAGTTCTCAAATTTACACCCTGTATGGTGGAATTTATTTCAACAAAAATCGTTCCTGATGATATGAAATAATTCATCAAAATCTGCTACTTTGACCAGTTATTTCATGTCATTAGGACTGATTTTTATGGAAATCACTTTCATCATAACTAACCTTTCCGATCATGACGTTTATAAACTTTATAAACTAATAAAACTAATATTCTCATATTTTGTATTCAGAAATAGAATAATCTCAAATATTTTCCAGGTAATTGGTGGGCATTTTCTAAATGCAATAAAGTCAGTTGGAGGTTGCCCTGCGACAGTAAGATGCGATATGGTTACTGAAAATGGGGGAAAATGGGACAATAGAAAAATTACAAGAGATATTACACGAATTGTTCAACACTATTTCCACAAATAGACTATCTTTCCTTCATGGAAAAAGTATGCATAATCAGCGCATTGAATCATGGTGGCCATATTACGTGAACATGGTGCACAGTATTGGATGAATATATTTCAAATGCTGAAGGAAAATAATGATTTTGATGTTTCTTTCTTGAACAAATCCTTGAAACAATTCTGTTTCATGTCCTTAATACAGGTAAGTCGGAGAAATCGAAGCAATGGACCAAGTACATGTTGATGCTGATAATTTAATAATTTAACCACAATAAAGCTCCATTTAGTAATCAGAAACTGAAAACTGGAAGGAGGTGAATGAAATGGCCCTCTATCACTATTTATGCTGTTAGTACTTTTCACTGTTTTCAGACATTCGAATGCACCTAGAAGTCTATTGTACTTTACGTGTATGATCAATTTCAATAAATTACTTCTAGTGATCATGAAAACTAGAATATCACTTTGTATTGATAACTTTTTTCTCCGGAAAAAAGCTAATACTTCTTTCCGGATATACGAACCCATAGGTTTCCTTAGGGTCTAATCGTTGCTATCACAGCCTTCCACTACAAAACTTTGACATCGATAATGTACTTTAACTATAATTTATTGTTATAATATGTTTCCTCAATATTAAATTGTTGTATATCCTTACAAAGAAAAAAAAAAGTGTATTATACACGGGAAAAATATTAGAGTTCCGCTCTCGGTTTTTTGTATATCTCTACTTCGCGTCGGGAGACAACCCAACCTCGAGCTGAATTCTCATATTTTTACCCTTGTATAATAAATGATTATTGATAACAATATGCGAGGTGACCATTTTTTTTTCATTTTCCCACGTTATCACGACAATGTGTGCGAAATATTGCACAAAATACATATTTCGCGAACCGCATGTAAAAAATAGTAGATTTTTGTATTTTAACGCTCATGGTTCCCAATCAAGCAAAAATCCAAGGAATAACGTATTTCCAAAATGTTCAACAATAATTATTATGGATTTTCAACACTTTTCAAATTGTTACCTAATTTTAATATTATTCACAATGTTAACATTAATGGTGCAGCCAGTTCACGGCGTTTGCAGAAAAAGTTTTGAATGCAACTATTGCCCGAAATACGTAGTGATCTCGACTATTTTTTTAGCTTAGCTGCGCCTCTTCAAGAAAATTAGGTATCGATCACCAAAGTAACATTACGCGGAATAGATAAAAAATATATCTTTCGTATCAGATGTGTGCAATAATCATTTACTTCTTGCTAAACCCTAACTATACTCTATTAGAATTTTCACATTATTTCGCTCTATTTCTTTCAGGACGATCTTGATCAGATCTCTTTGGAGTGGAATGTTCACAGAATTCGGAAAACCAGAAATGCCATTATACACCTATAGCTGTGAGCTACCATACTACTTGTACGTGATTTGAAGTAGAACAAACATCTGTATGATATATAAATTAACACAATTAAGCTACAGAAGTGTGCATTTCAACTAACAGCTGCAATGCCACTTGTGCGCAACCCAATGTATATGTTAATAAAATGAATGAATGAATAATCATAAGAACAATGTTTGGACTATAAACAATACAATACGTGAATTTAAATATACACATAACATTACAAAAATGAAATTGTTACTTAAAAAACACATGACTACATTGAATTTACAAAAATGTTAGTAGGTACCTAACTACTTGAAGAGTATATAATGACTTTTATAATAATGGCTTTCTTTTTTCATTTGAATCTTTGATCAACGAAATCATGAAAAACAGACCTTTCGGTATCCATAATCCAGGTTTTCACCTCATATTTGAATCTGAATGGTGATTGTATTCTGTGAATAGACGTTGGTAATAAGCTAATTAACCTAGGTCCGAGGTAAGTGGAATTTCTCTGACCTATAGTTTTTTCACTGCGAGGTAATACGTTATTTTTATTTCTAGTATTATGCTCATGATTTTTCGGTTCTAGAACAATGTTTCCTTTTTTTACATTTTTCAGAAGATCATTACTTGGGTGAGTACGTGCCTTTCGAAAGATTATTTTGATTAAATGTTTTTGTATTACATTGAGATTTTCTAAATAGCAGTCACTTACTCCACCCCATCCCACTATTCCATATTGTAATTGCGACTCGACCAATGCAAAATATAATGTTCTCAGCTGTTGTGGTCCCAAAAAATCTCTCAAGTATTTGAATCTGTGAAGTAGTCCTCTCAATTTATTAATAATATATTTGATTTGTAGGTCCCACCTGAGATGTCGATCTATCATAATACCGAGATATTTTATTGATTCTGCTTCAGGAATTTCGAATGTGTTCCCAATTTTTATTGGTCCCATATTTGGTAATCCACTGGAATATGAGGAGAATGGTAGATATTTAGTTTTGATGAAGTTTAACGTTAATTTATTGAATCGGAACCATTTCTCTATTTTGCAAAAGTCAGTTTCTACAAGTTGTTTTCGTTCCTGCCATGTATTTGATTCATAGAGTATGGCTGTGTCGTCGGCAAAGCTCAAGATTTTTCCTCCAATTTCAAGATTCAATAAACTATTGATGTAAATAGTGAATAGCAGTGGTCCTAATACGGTCCCTTGCGGAACCCCATAAGAAACTGTTCGGTACTGACTATTTACTCCATCAATATTCACGCGCTGTTTCCTTCCCGATAAATAGCTTTCCAATATGTTGTAAATATTTCCTCTCAATCCGTACAATTTTAATTTTCCTAATAATTTTTGGTGACAAACAGTATCGAATGCTTTTGATAGGTCGACAAATATGCATAAAATGGTTGTTTTTTTGTCAAGAGCTTTATAAATACTGGATGAGAGGGCATATATTGCATCTTCTGTTGACCTTCCTTCCCTGAACCCATACTGATTTGTTGAAATAGCTTCATGTCTATTTAGAAAACTAAGTATTCTCGTTTTCAGTATTTTCTCTATTATTTTTGAAATATTAGATATCGGTGATAGAGGTCTATAAATCATTTCAGTTTTTTTGCCGCTTTTATATAGTGGTTTGATTAGTCCTGTTTTCAAGATCTTCGGAAAACACCCTGTATCTAAGCACTGATTTATCAGCCAAGTGAGTGGAGCTTTAATAAAATGGTCCACATATTTAAATAAATATTGACAAATTGAACAAAATGAATTTTCATTCAACGAATTATAAAATCAAATCACATTTGTTATATATCAAGAACATTTCAATAAAGGTATTATGCAGGAAGTATAACACCTGTTAAAATATTTGGACAATGTTCATTGTCATCATCAGGAATAAACGTTCACAAGCTTGAGTGAATAAAATTTTAATGAGAAATATCAATGAAACTGATGCTTTGACTGAAAGATTTGATAACCCACTTTATTGAAAATCGAAGGCAACTTGTTTTCATTATATCATTTCGTGCCCGTTACTTATTGAAGCCTAGTACACAAGAATGAGTTTTCTACAATTTTCAAATAATTTGTGGATATACTGTCCCTAACTGGATTACATCTTATTGGATTGTACTTACTTCCTGAATGTTGCAAGTCAAACTGCACCTGTATTTTAAAATCACAAAATAAAATCACATTTCTAATGGCATGTACCTAACTAACATAACATTTATCTTCCTTTAAAATATAAGAATATGGAATATGTCTAGACCAAGTCCATAACCCATATTTGTGAACTAAGTAAAGAGTGAAAATCAGAACGAAAAGTAACATAATTTTCGTATGTACTGGATAATTCCAAAAGACCGGTGCATGTATATGTGCTACTGGCGCTTGCAGTAAATCCTGCTTTGAGCCAGATTATGTGTCTGGAAAATCAATCTATGCAACCATTTATGCAGAGCCATAAGGCTTAAGTTCATCATATGAATCAACGTGCCATAAATAATTGGGTCCTTCACTGCGATATTGTCTTCGACGCAATCGTTTTTTTCGGCGAGAATTCAACTCCCTCTGGATCGAGTAGCTTCAATATATCTCTAACAACATATCGTCAGTGATGTGACAATACATTCTATCTTACTTAGACATGATTTTACAGGAAGTGATTAAAATGTTTTCATTATCCTAAAAATAATAAAAAAAGATTTTTTTTGTGATTATACTGTTGAAAAAAGAAATAAAACTTGGGAAATTTATATTTCTCTGTATTTTTAAATTTTTATTATTTATAATTAACATAGGACATATTGCGTCTAAAAATGTGGAAGTTAGGAGGTATTGAGATGAATTTAATACTTCAATACTTTGACAATAAAACTCACTTGTGCAAAAAAGTAAAATAAAATGTCCTTCACAAACAGTTGTGTTGAATCCAGATAAATTTACACCTAAGTATCGAAGATATCAAACTAACTATCGTTTTTATACGGAAGATTATCATAAAAAGACCAGCAGTCTTTTGGAATAACACTTTTTAACGCTTGAAAGTGTAACCACTTTTTTTTCTTCAGTGGCAATTGGGAATTATGTGCTTGAGGGTATATTATGTCATCACCTACAGTTTTTCTGTGAATCATCATCTGAGTACTTTACTGCCCTCCTAACTAACAAAGCAGAATGTCCACTTTTAGTGCTTTTGAGTTAATGAGGTTTTAAAGTTTTTTTCCTGGGCGAGCAGGTAAACAAACATGTAATATTCCACAACTAAGTATAATAATGGATGATCACTTTTTCTGACTACTCTGATATTTGAAATTGATTGAATCAAATAATTTAATCAAAAATAGGCTGTTACTGCGTTTTAGTGTAGTATATGAAATTCAAAATTTGTTTTGGTGCTAGTCAGTTTTGCAGTATTGGAAAAATTTGGGAGTTACTGCGTTGTAGACAAGCGACATGGAATAAAAAAAAGGGATGCTGCAATATTAGTGCCTACGACAAAAACAAATGAAAGTCAAAAATGATATAATTTATTATATATATAGGGTGTTACATAATTCAATACAAATATTTTAATGACATATTCCTGGGGTCATAATAAGACTTTTTTTTCCTATAAACATGTGTCCTAAAATTCACCCCCTCCAAGCTACAGACATCGCAATGGTAAGTTGAGGAAAGTGAATCGATTGTGACATGACGGTTATGACATACCACAATGTCAGTTTGGCATAAAAGATATTAATTAATCATTAGTTACCAGAGACAAACATAATCATAGCTTACTAAGTTTTTTTAGTATAATAATTTGAAAATACGCCCCTTTCATTTACTAACGATTTTCTCTAAAACGGTTAGCTAATTCAAGAAAATGCAAGAGACTGAGATGTATGATTTTTTAGTGGCCAATTCAACCGATGATGTTTGAATTCAAATTTTTTTGGAGGAAATAGAAAATGTTTGCCATCAAATCTGTATGCAACCCTTTCGATTCGAGTTACCTTATTTTTGAATCAAGAAATGAATAGATCGTCTGGAAATACAAGTGCCTGTGAATTTTCAAAATATTTGATGCATAATTGTAGCCACAATTCAATATTTAAGATTTTTTTCGCGCATCTTGCGATGTATGTAGCTTGGAGGGGGTGGATTTTAGGACACATGTTTATAGGAAAAAAAAGTCTTATTTTGACCCCAGGAATATGTCATTAAAATATTTGTATTGAATTATGTAACACCCTATATATATATATATTTTCTAATTTCAACTTGTCTTGTCAATACTGTCAACATTCTAACCTAATTTCAATTGTCATTCATTCATTAATTTTTTCATATCCGGCCACATGGTGTCCATGACTAGCTAGCTCAAGTTCAAGTTCAAGTTCAAGTTTTTAACATGTGTGATTGTAACTTTACTACTGTTTTATTTTAATTGTTAATTGTTTTATAACTTTACAAACAACTTCGTTCCTGGATGATGTATCACAATTCATTTTTGAAAATTATTGTTAACATCATAGTAATCATCCTCACGTAGATGTAAGTACAATTTAATTTTGACTTTTATATTATCACTGACAATAATTATTGTAGTATGCCCTGATGATGGAATCAATTAAATTCCGAAAGCTTGGATAATCTTCAAAGAGTTCTCTTTTACTTGCTGCAAAACCTCACTATTTACTAGTCGATATATATATATATATATATATATATATATCGAATCTTTAAAAAATATCTACAGAGCTCAATTCACCAATATTATAACAAACCATTTACATAAAAATTTTTCCAAACAACATTTCTTAACTTCATTATTTAACAAATGTAAAAAATTCTTAAAATCTCATCCTAATCTTTGCATTGTGAAAAGTGACAAAGGTAATGTTACTGTTGTAATGTCAAAAGAGGATTACCTCAACAAAAGCCAAGATCTCCTTAATGATGAAAAATATTACAAAAAGCTTAACAACAATCCCACTTGTACCTTACAACAGAAAGCCAATAAATTAGTTCAAAAATTAGAAAATGACAAGATGATTGACTCCGTTGCAGCAAAAAAACTTAAAACATACAATGCTACTGCACCACGGTTTTATTCTCTCCCAAAAATACATAAACCAACATTATCAATGAGACCTATTGTTTCTTCGATAAATTCTCCAAATGGGCCTTTAGCTTCTTTTTTAACTAATATTTTGACTCTTGCATATGACACTGACAACGATTTCTATATTAAAGATTCATTTCAATTTAGTGATTTTATCAATGATTTTCAAATTCCAGAAAATTACATCATTGTCAGCTTTGATGTAGTTTCACTCTTCACAAATTTACCTCTTGAAACTGTGCTCAGCAGTCTACATAAAAAATGGGATACAATTTCAAACCATTGTAACTTAGATTGGCCTACTTTCAGGACCATTTTAGAATTTATTTTTGATTCTAACTTCTTAATGTTTGAGAATTCTTTTTATAAACAAATTTTTGGTACCCCTATGGGCTCCTCCATTTCTCCCATTCTTGTCAATTATGTCTTAGATGATTTGGTTAAGGATTGTCTAGATATCATTCCTTATGAAATTCCTTTTGTGAAAAGATATGTAGATGACTTGATTCTTTGTCTTCCAAATGGTTGGACTGATCAAACCCTGTTCTACTTCAACTCCTTCGACCTCAACTTACAGTTCACCAGTGAATCTGAAGTTGACAACATGCTACCCTTCTTAGACATGACTGTCATTAGAGCTAATGACAATGTCTTACGCACCAAATGGTATAGAAAACCCATGTGCAGCAATCGTTTCATGAGTTTCTACTCTTACCATCCTATGAAAATGAAGTTAAATTTGATCAAGGCCTTGAAAGACAGAGTGGTCAAGTTGACACATCCTTTGCACAGGCAAAATAGTTTGAATGAATTAAGGAACATATTACTTGAGAATTCTTATCCAATTAAAATAATCAATAACATTTTGTTCAATTCAGAAATTAGAATCATAGAAAATAATGATAATAATCTTCCAAATTCACAAATTCTTCCGGTTGCTCCTCAAAATATAGAAATTCCGAAATATACATCACTTCCTTACATAGAAGATTTAACTCCTAAACTTGCCAACATTTTCAAAAATGAAAACTTCATAATTGCTAAAAAAACAATTAAAACTGTCTCCTCTCTTTTCACCAAAACAAAATCTCCCATGAATAAATTAGAAATGACTAATGTGGTATACAGAATTCCTTGTCAGAATTGTGAATTGACTTATATTGGCCAAACTTCCAGGAATTTATCAGGACGCATAATTTCACATAAGAGTGACAGCAAATGTAATAAAAGAACTTGTGCATTAGCAGAGCATGTTAATGATGTAGGTCACCATATGAATTTCAATGATGTCAAAATTTTAGCTCATGAAAATAATTATCTCAAACGAAATTTTCTTGAAATGGTTTTTATCAATAATGAACTTTCGAAAATGAACAAAAGAACAGACATTGGCAACTTGAGTAGCATTTATAATTATTTACTTGCAATAGAACAAAAAAATTGTATTCCTAATAACATAGTTAGATTATCACAAACAATTCCTCAACCTTAATTTCTTGTCTCACCACCCAATTAATTTTCAAATTTACCGCCACGGTTCCCTTTCTTCTCTCACAACGGTCGTCGGTCTGAAACGATTTCCACCGAAGTAGTTGGCATTTCCGACTCTTCCAACCGTCCATTTTGTTTTCAAAGGTCCGTTACGGAAAAGAAATGAAACCTGTGGATTGATTCCTATTGTTTTTTATCCTAAAATTATAAAATTAAAAAATGTTTTAATCGTCAAATTCAGCTGAAGATGCTACTGTTATGTATTTCATTGTGTTTTACACCAATCTCACGTTAGTAAGTACTTTTTTAAATGTATTATTGACAAAGTTTTTTCACTTACCCATTTTTTATAGATGTCTTGATAAAGGAAATAAACATTTCCGAAAGCTCGGCTATGTAACAAAGAGTCCTCTCATTAAGGCCAAAATTTTGAC
Source organism: Phaedon cochleariae (assembly GCA_918026855.4). Lineage (NCBI taxonomy): Eukaryota > Metazoa > Arthropoda > Insecta > Coleoptera > Chrysomelidae > Phaedon > Phaedon cochleariae. Next base: position 18,400,290 of record OU896723.1, on the reverse strand, counting down.
TGCAACCTCACCTAGAAAGATTTCCTTTGGAACTGTTTCTAAAGTTAATGTATTTTTATATATATATATATATGTATATATATAATTTATCATTCCTTTTCATCTGTATTTCTTAGGTCGATCGCGTTGTCATCAACAGGAAGTGTTTCCCAAAATACTCGTCTATTTTGTGGTATTAAAGAAAGCAAGTATTTCTCGATGTTGCATTTTCTCTCATTTGTGATTCCTCTTGGTTTAATTATTATTCTTGGTGGAAGATCCAGTCGACGTATAGCTTTCTTATTTAGGAAATTCATATGATTCACCTCTGCATCAAAACTTGTCCGATAAATGAGTTCGTTTTTTCCTTTCTCCGCAATGACTTCCACAATGTCTTTCATATAAGGTCTTGGAATCAATTGTTTTATGTTGTGAGAGGAAGAATTATCGGGCCAAACAAAGAAGTCCTCCAGATTCATTAACTTCACGGTCACTTTGCCTGAATTTGCAGTTTGTACACAATTTACAAAATCTGCAAAATCGTAGACTTTCTTCTTTTGTTGTAGAGATAGCTCCATCTGGTGGTGGAAACTGTCTGCCGCCATAAATGTATGTCCTTCAGGTGAGTTAATGATATATGTCAGATAGGAAAATAGGGCCCAGTTTTTATTTTGTCCGGAACAGTTATCTAACCAGAAGGTTATGTTCTCAAAGTCTCGCATGGCGATGAGGAAAGCGTGAAAGGTACTGATCAAGTCTTCTTTTTTTCTTCCGGAGATGCATTCATGCCAGAGGCAAGAGAAAGGTCTGATCTGCTGCTTCTTGCCAATCGGTACAAAGCTTTCGTTAAACACAATAATTCGTTGACAAAATATCACCTGCTTAAACATGATCCTGGGCAGCATTATAACTTTCTCTAAATCCGCAGAAACAATTAGGGATGTTTCATCGGAACCAGCATTAGCAGCATCAGTCCTGTATTTTTCACGGGCATTCTTTGCCTTACTTATATGATTTTCCCATGCCTTGCACGACTCGCAGTCTGGTATTAGATTTTGTTGAGTATGTTTTGGATCATGCATCTTGAAAATTTCACATGTTTCACATTCCTCGTGACCCAATTTAGTGAATGAAATATTACAGTCCTTTGAAACACACTTTCTGTATAACTCGTAAGAACACTTTATGTCCGGATGTTTTGCCATGAAATCCTTATGCATCAAATCAAATCAAAATATACTTTATTGTCGATAAAATCTAGTTTTGTTGACAAAGTAGAAGATAAACAGTACAAATACAGTCAAAGTACACACAACCATGTAAAATATGTTATGTTAGTGATGTTGATATCGCTAGCTAAATACCTTCTGTTCGGCGCATGTTCTCTTCTGTAATGGGAAATGGTAGGTCCAAAAGATTCAATATGTGTTTTGATTACACTTCGATCCGTTTCAGGAGTTTTGGGGTGCTTTTCTCGTTTATCTTGCCCGCTCGTAGCATTACTTTCCTTATTAATAACATTGGTGATAGCTCGGTCGTTTTTGCGATTCTATCCCAGTGTAGTTAGAAAGAACACTTCGCAGATTTCCACTTTTTCACCGTTTGCAGTTTTCAAAAAGTATTTACAAGACCTTGTCCTCGACATTCCAGAACCTCTTCGCCGTTTCACTTCCATAGTTGAAATACTTGCCGAAAGAAAAATTTTACGTTCCTGCCAGGACATCATCCAGTAGTCCCTATTGATTGATATACGCTGATCTTCCGCAATTTTTCCAACACATCCTTTCTTGCATGATCCACAACCTGTTGTTTAGTTTTAACTTCTTCCAGTTTATCAGCATTCCTTTCTGCAACGGTTTTTCAAAACTTCTTCCTTTTTCTAAGTTCTCCCGTTCTTTTAGTGTATTGTTCATCAGGGTGAATGACTTCAGCCACTTCTCCACTCTGGTGAGTTGAGGTTTTCTTCAATGTTCTACGAATCTTGCTCAAATGTTGATCAGATGAAGTATCAGGGTCAGGTAAGTAATGAGGATCGTCCACAGAGTCGTCAGAATCTAGTAAGGGCATGTTTGCAACTTGGATTGTGTTTATTGAAGAACATTGTGCTTCATCAGTAGCAGCAACCAGAACGTCTTGGGTGTGGCGTACTGGTGATGATGGGGTATCAGAATCAGGTAGGTCATAATGATGAGGATCATCGACAACAGTGTTTTTAGAATCAATCAATGGAATGTTTGCATTCATGATTTCATTTGAATGGATCAGCAGAGGCAATGATGGCGCAAGTGGGGATAACCGAATGCCAAATGATTGGAATCGAATATTGGAATATTTGCATCCTGATTCAAATAAGAAAAGTCTGGCTCCTCAGCGGCCATAATTTCAGTTGAAGGTGGTTCTGGCATTAATGAAGGACCGTCTAAGTTATCTTCAGATGGCGAAGCAGCAATTGAACCAGATTTGGAGATATCAGCATTGTAGAGGCTCAGCGGATTCAATGTAACATACTCATTTGATTCTGTCTGTTCGATCACATTGCTGGATATAGCTTGCACATCACTTACATTTAATAGTCACCTTATTCTGAAGACCCTTCTTAATCAGTTTCCACCGATAACCGTACTTCTTGTTCTCCATAGTAATTTACGGAGCAACTCTGAAGCAAGTGAAAAAACCACATTCAAATAACATGAATAATAAGTATTCACTTAATTTTGTCTCCTTTACAAAAGTGAGTGGTGCCACGCATTGAAAATTCCATGTGATAGTAGGTACTCAACGATTTCTATTCGAGAATGTGGAAAAATTTGAAATATTCAGATTTGCAAAGCCTACCTTGGTTTGTTCGACTATTAGGCAATTTTTTTTCAAAACTGTGACTAGCCTATCCGGTTCAAGCATAGCTGAAATACTCCCATACGAAATTTGAACGCTAAATTTTATATAGGGTGTTAGTTATTCAGCGACAAATTTTAATATTTTTGATGTACCCTGTATCGAAATCTAAGGAATTGATGTAACCGGTAAAGTAGTCATTCAATGGAGGAAGACAGCCTTTTTATCCAAAGAATGATACCTACCAGGAATAATATCACTACCTCTGCCAGCTGAGTATTTTTTTCCATGCGCACCACCCTCAAATTCAAAATTTATTTCTGAAGCTCAGCACAGGACTGCCGCGATCAAACATGATGAAAAGTTTTTTCTTCGTCCAAAGAATGTTACCTACCAGGAATAATTACTACCCCTGCCTGCTGAGTATTTTTTTTTTTCGATGCACCACCCTCAAATTCAAAATTTATTTCTGAAGCTCAGCACAAGACTGCCGCGATCAAACATGATGAAAAGCTTTTTTTTATCCAAAGAATGATACCTACCAGGAATAATTACTACCTCTGCCTGCTGAGTATTTTTTTTTTCGATGCACCACCCTCAAATTCAAAATTTATTTCTGAAGCTCAGCACAGGACTGCCGCGATCAAACATGATAAAAAGGCTTTATTTTCATCCAAAGAATGATACCTACCAGGAATAATCACTACCCCTGCCTGCCGAGTATTTTTTTTTCGCATATGATTGTTATTTTATCAGTTGAATTTCACTACTCTTGTCTATACCTAGATAAAAATAAATGTGTCTGCTGTCTGATTTGCAGGGGGGTTTCTTTTGAATATTTCAAAATGAATATGTTGTTATATTCATTGTTAGTACGACCACGACGGAACTACTTTTCATCCAGGCGTAATCAATACAATCCAATGACCCACAACATCGACATAATTAGTACACGTTTCAAATTTCTTCAGCATTTACAAAGATCATACACGTATGATCTCTGGCATCTAGATAAGCTTGACATATCTTGAAAAATAATAATATTTTCGCAATGAAGAAAGTGTGAGGTATTCATACGGAGATAGTGATGGAGTATCGAAAAATTGTGGTGAAATTGTAACTTTGCCAGTGTCGGGGCATTTGGGAAGGATCCACCAGCCACTTGAACCTGTCGCACGCCTCTGGTAACGGTAATTTTACATAATTTATTAGGGTATATTTATTCACTATAGGATGATGATACTCGTGCCCTAAAATACATCGGCGTGAATTGAATGCAACGATAAGTTTGATCAAAAGTGTATGCCCCCTAATAATGTTATTAAAAAAAATATCCCCATCACAGAAATTTTATTGTAATCTATAAATACAGCCAATATTTCGAATACACAATTCCAGGTCCATGAAAAAATATATAATCCTGAAAGGTTTTCCTGATTTTACAGTCTTTTACTATTCATTTTATAAACTGTTCGAATAAAACAGGTACCTAAGTACGAACATTCTATTGAAAATAGTCCAAATGACATTTATCCTAACAAAAATATTCTTCCATACATATCTTGGAACAGCTTTGTTTCAGGATTCAATCAGTAAAAACTGGAAACGTCTCTATATACAGTGATGATTTGTAATATCTTCTTACTAACGCTAAATCCACGTTTGTAAGTTTTATCTAATACGAAACGTAAGAAGAATTAAGGTTGGCTGATTTTATGAATATGGAAGTTTTCATATTCTCAAATACGAGAGAAAATGTAGTATACCATATTGAATATATTCTACTTTCAATTGTTAATGACTTGTAGAGAAATGCATCTAGAATTTGTCTTGTAATCAATAGTATTTGCCTAGTCGCTTTGAAATCATTTGTTTTATATAACAGATCTGTAACACATGGAGCTGATAGTTTGTTAATTGCCTCAAAATTCATTTCATCTTAACCTGAAAATAAGATTTCTTATGTTGAAAGCGAGTCCTTATTTATTTAGGCAGGTAATATATCATTCATACCTTCTAAGTCACTGGAATTAAGCAGATGTTTATCCTTTGTTTCCTCTTTAATGAGTCTTTCTAAATGTTCTCTTGATACAAAATCAGATCCCATAGGCAATAGTATGTTTGGCTTTAACAGTCGAGTTTTTATTTTTGTGGAGATATGAATTGTGTCCTGAAAGGCTAGTGGGTCTTCTATCGAGAATTTTCCCTAGAACATAGAAAAATAATATGCGAATTCGAAGGGACATCTAAAATGTTATAAATAATGTAGGAAAAATAGCACTTTCTACTTACTTGGAAATATGGTGAAAAGGCATTGACTGCTTTTGAACTACTGTCTTTGTATCCTGGAATCTCGGATAGAATTTTCATCGATTTAAGGCAACGAGTGTCTCCATCAGAAGATAATCCTACCACAATAATGTCTCTCTTTCCTCTCCTCCGTTTTTCCGAGACATTTTCTGTCCACCAGTATACTGGTACTTTATTGCCTCTCGTCCTCTTCTTTCTGAAGACCTTATCGCATCCGGCTTTGATGATATCACCCAGCTCTGCATCGTCGCGAAAACTGCAAATCTCTATCTTCAAAAATGAGTGAGGACATTGAAATGGCCAGTACATATTTTCAGATGCCTTTTTCCGGAATTGTTCTGAAATTCAAGTATACAGTGCTAGTCAAAAGTCCCCTCCCCCCCTCGTATCTTTTGAACGGGTATACTTATAATAATGAAATTTGGAGGGTGGAAATAAACGGATGTAGGCTTCTCAACTGGTCATAACAGGTGACGCAATAGTCATAAATGAAGTCACAAGGCCACTGTGACCAATAATTTTAAATGGGACCCTATGGCAAGTGACAGCTCGTTTGAAAGGTATTGAAAATACCTATTCAGTCATACCAATTTTATTTGGGTTTCGGCTGATTTTGATTGATAAATTGAAGAAATACGAAAATTATAGTTTCGCATTTAATTAATAAAGATTTAAGAACCAGTTCTTATAATAAGTGTTCAAAATGTGCTCCATCTACTTCCTGGCAGTAATGCATCCTATTGCTAAACTCTTGTCGTACTCGTCCCAGTGTGTCAGCGGAAATTGCCCTACATTCTTCAATAATTCGTTGTTTCAGAATGGCAATACTGTCAGGTGCTGTAGCGTAAACCTTAGATTTCAATTACCCCCATAGAAAAAAATCTAATGGTGTAAGGTCCGGTGACCGAGCTGGCCATTCGATCGAACCTCGTCGTCCAATCCATCTACCAAGATATTCTTCATCTAGGTAACGTCTTACTGCACCGTAATAGTGTGCAGGAGCACCATCTTGTTGAAACGTTATTTCCAAGTTGTTGAATTCATCTGGATTATCTTCTAGAATTTCAAGAATTAACGCCTCAATATCATTTTGTAACATCTCCAGATACAATTCACCGGTTAAGTTAGCATTGAGAAAAAGAGGCCCAACTATGTGGTTTCCCAAAATACCTGCCCAAACATTTACTTTTTCTGGAAATTGAGTATGTTTTTCACGAAAGATGTGAGGATTTGTGTCACTCCAATACCTCACATTTTGAGTGTTAACATTTCCATTGAGAAAGAAAGTACTTTCGTCACTAAAACAAATTGTCTGTATGTAGCCTGGTTGTTGGTTCATTTTATTGGACATAGTTTCACAGAATTCTAGTCTTCGGTCGGGGTCATCATCTGAAAGTTGGTGCACCATTTTTAATTTGTATGGATGAAATTTGTTTTTATCGAACACCCTATGTATTGTCCTTTGACTGACTTCACAGATAGACGCAACTTGGGCTGTGGAAGAAGTAGGGTTTACAACCATTTCTCCAATTATGTTATTTTTTTTGTCATCACTAATTGTTGGTCGACCAGATCGTTTGGCATCTTGAACACTACCTGATGCTTCAAACTTCCGAAGAAGCTCCCTCAAATAAACCCTCGATATAGGGCGATCGGGGTACCTCTCATTAAACAGTCGTTCCGCTGCATGGAAATTGTTTCTACATTCACCAATTATTAAGATAGCTGCTACTTTGTTGGCTACAGTACGTACCATTTTGCCTATGTAAACACTTAAACGTCTCGTTAAACAATAGCTTAGGTACATTTTCAAGGTATAAACACTTTTGACAAGTAGAGAATTCAAACACGTCAACCTTCTTGACAATTAATCAGAGGCGTACTTTACAATCTTTATTAATTAAATGCGAAACTATAATATTCGTATTTCTTCAATTTATCAATCAAAATCAGCCGAAACCCAAATGAAATTGGTATGACTGAATAGGTATTTTCAATACCTTTCAAACGAGCTGTCACTTGCCATAGGGTCCCATTCAAAATTATTGGTCACAGTGGCCTTGTGACGTCATTTATGACTATTGCGTCACCTGTTATGACCAGTTGAGAAGCCTACATCCTATAAAATTGTTAACTTGAGTTCGTGAGACAACCCTCGTGGATGAGTCTTTTGCAATAATGACATTTGAAAGTGTCTGGTAGAGTGAATTTGGAACAAATGAGACATTTATCGCGAACATCTTCAGACTCTCTCAATAACATATACCTCAATTCTTCCCTGAATATGTGGAGGTCAGGTGAATCCATCAAATGTTCATGATTCACTATATTCTGAAAGAATTTCAGTATGATTGGGCCACAATTATATCCATCTTTCTGGATGAAGTGATCATATACAAGTGCTGATAAATCATTAGCACATTTATTATCCGTATAATGAAAGGAATTATACGTTTTTATGAATTTTTTGAATATATTCAAAAATTCATTAGTTTTTGATGAATTGCTGCCAAACGGATCTAAATAACTGAACGTTTCATTTTGAAAATCAATGATAATTAGACAATAGTGATTATTGGTGATCAAAATGGGCATTGCAATGTAGTCTTTATCGAACTTCATTTTCCCTAGGAAGTAGTCAGATTTGATATGCGGCTCATCTCTAAATATTGCTGACCCCAATTGTTCGGAAATGATTTGATATCGATCGCCATGATTAAATAATAATGTCGACAACAAAATTAGTCAACCAGCCATCCCTAACCGAAGAAGATAAAGATACATAATCCGATGCTTTCACATCATTCAAATAATAGTTCAAGCCCTCGAAAATAGCAACAGTATAATCCCTATCACCTATTTTTTTACGATAATAAAAAATATCATCGACCGATCCGTTTTCTAAAAATGTAATATCATGTAAAGGTCTCCATTTTCTTTCTATCTCATTCTTCACATCGTACTCAATGAGAGTAGGAAGGTGATAATAATTATAAAATTCATCCAACCTACTCAACATTGATTTGAATATCTCACGATTCCTTTCGATCTTATGAATGAACATACCCTGGTATGTGTAGATTACCAACATACACCATGGCCTATTCAGTATCTCGAGTAGTCCTTGAATTTGATAATGGACATCATGAGTATATCTCAGATTTCCATCTTTATCGAAATAATCCATGTTTGAATAAGTTAGAATTTCATTTCTTATTCTATAAGGGCATTTGACTTCAATTATGCCATCCCTATCTAAGAGTCCACCCGGAGATCCTGCTAAGTATGGATATTGATTGTGTACCACGAGACTACATTTCGTGTAAATATGCTTATTCTCCGTCAGATATTTTTGGATTGCCCTTCCTTCATTCTCGATTCCATGTTTTATTGCATCGATGCGAATTTTTTTTGTGATATGATGGTCTTAGCCATACTTATTTTCCTTTCATTTGATCTTGCCTTCATTATTTTCCCAAAATTGGAAGCAGTCACTCTCTTTCTTCGTTCCAAAAACCACTGGGGTGATTCTCTTTGGCTCCTTGTGTTCCGCTCGATGTCATCTCTACAGTCGTTATCTTCATGGAGCTGTTTTATGGCATTTCCATATTTCTTTCGCGTATCCTGTTTTGAATCCAACGTGTATTTTTCGTTTGTAACACAAGCTTCGCAAAAATAATTTTCACCATAATCTTGTAATGATTGATCGCAATTTTTGTGAACCCAACCACCACATCCGTCACACTCCACCCATTCCGCAGTTACATTTAGTCTGCCAAATCCACAATACATACATTTTTCTAGAACTGTTTCGTTCATATCATCATCTACAATGACAATATCCTGTTGTGAATTTTTGGTCTCTGCATGTGATAATTGATTTTTGTTTTCTACATTTGATGATGGTGCAATCATCTTCAAATACTTCCCGGTGAAATGTGTGTCAGTGGTTTTTTTTTTTTTTTTGTTCTATATGTTTCTTGAGATGAAGATTCATCGTCAGGGTGTTCTCTTTTTCTTTGCTTGGTGAGTTTTCTCTTTGGTATTTTCAAATTGTATTCTTTAAATAAAGCTTTGAAATATTATCTGCTGTTTCTGAGATATCGAGAACATTTCAAATATTTTTGACCACCCAATATTTGTGTCCTTAAATTACCAAAGTAATTTTCTGCATAACAATTACTCACTGGTTTTTGATCTTCTTCCATCATAATCCCTGACCATAGAGAACAAATGGGCATATATTTGAGTAAAATAATATCAGCATATTTTTTGTTGTAATATTGATTCATTCCAACATTGTCTGGAAATTCAAGGATTCCTTTTCTTAATTCAGAAAAATGTTTATAAAATGGACTTCCTTTGTGCAAACCTTCGCTTTCAATATTCCCATCTACTTCCAAAGTTACAGTCTGATTGTGATCCGCATCTATTTTGAACTCTTTATCCAATGAGCTCAATTTCGCAAAATAATCTCTGGCTCGTATGACATCGTCGCTATCATATTTGTTAATTAACAAAACTGTAATATGCCAGAACCATTCTCCAAAATCTGAGTATTGCCCGTGCCATTGCATCTTTATAAAATGATGAAATTGTTTTATCACTAAAATTATCTTCAATATATTTGCTGAACATTTTCATTATATGAGCACAACACAAATAAATCTTCACTAACCATTTTGGCGCAGACTCCGTACCACTAGAAATCCTGAACGTCAGCTCAATGTACTCGGAAAGAGTTTGGCGATTGCAAGCCTTGCTGATTGCATGTAGATTGGCGTAACTGAAATCAGTCACAATACTACCGAAAACTGGCCATTTTCCATTTTTTTCTGAAAATGTTCGAAAGTCGTTAATTATTTTAAAGATTGTTTTCGCATAATGACTAGATGAAATCATTTCGAATACTGGCATTATTCTCTCTGTCAATATCGGCAATACGGCTGAGTACAAAAAACCCTTTTCATGGTTCCAACAGGTTTTCTCATAATTCCTTCAGTCGCGTCAAAATATTGTAACGAATTCTTAGGAATTACGTTCTAAAAACGGAGATGAGCGGTCCCTAGAAACAATTCAGTAAGTTGGTAGCATTTAACGTGTGTACCCGGCCCCAATCATTGACCATCATGCGCAGACTCGAGGATCGCATTGCAGGCAAACCACAGTCGAGTGCCGCGCAAAATAGTCAGTCGATCGCCAGCCATCGAAATCATCAGTCGCGGCCCAGTGCAGTCTCACGCAACCAGTGCGCACACTCCCCGGCGAGGAGGGGAGATTGATCGCGCGGCTCCCGGCTTGATCGCAGAGAGTGGCGAGCTACAGAGTCAGTTGCTCTCAGTCACTCGAACCGATAGGAAGTGCCCCGGAATAAATCGAAATTGACTTCAAGTTAACCTGAAATAATCTTTCGAAAGCAGTTGCTCTCAGCCACTCGAACCGAGAGGACGTGCCCCGGAATAAATCGTAATTAACTTCAAGTTAACCGGAAATAATCTTAACTCAACAGTTTTACCCAGAATTAACTCGAGTGAGTACTTATCCAAATAATCTGTTTGCGCGAATTAGAATTTACTTCTCGTGTAGTGCTCTAATCCTGATTTGACAAATTTCGTATTTTCAAATGTTGTGGCTTTAGGAGATACGTTATTACAACGAAACTAATAGAGCCTGACATCCCGTTAATATTTCCGAAACCAGTTTAGGTCATCAATGACTAGGTTTTAGGAGATACGTCGTTAGGACGAGACTAATAAAACCAAGTATTTCGATAAGGTTCCGGTTTTCTTTGTTTTTCATTATCAATATAGAAGCAGTAGCTAACATATTTCATTACCCTGGTATTAAAAGATACGTTATCACAACGAGACTGTTATTTACCAGGCAAGTCAAAATTAATTTACTACATGCGGCGTTTTTCGTTATTTTCACCGCGTTAATAAATGTTCTGGTTTTAGGAGATACGTTATCACAACGAAACTAATAAAACCAAACATTCCGTTTCTCATTATTCCTGTATTTCCAGATTTGACTAATCCGTCATAGCTACTGCATGATAGTAAACTCGAAGCTTTCATTGTCGAGTTCAATTCTGGGTCTAGCGATATTTTGTTAGAGGTATTCCCGCGAGCAGTTAAACAAGTACCAGGCACTCCTCTAAGTTCGGTATCCTGGACATCACCTGTGTCACCCAGCCAGCATCAATAATTCATTCGATTTAAGAATTTGGTTTATAGTAGATACGTTACTGCAACGAGACTGCTAGACGACCAGGTGTTTCTTCCACCCTGTGTTCTCAATGGAACAGTTAGTTTCTTCCATCCTGTATGACCAGACCTGCTTCGATAGTGATTCGATGTAAGAACTTAGATTATAGTAGATACGTTACCGCAACGAGACTACTAGACGACCAGTTAGTTATTCCGTCCTGGGTTAGCAATTGAACAGTCAGTTCCCCCGCCTTGTGTTGCACAACCAGATTTTATACTGAACAGTTAGTTCCCCCGTCTTGTGTTGCACAACCAGATTTGATACTGAACAGTCAGTTCCCCCGCCTTGTGTTGCACAACTAGATCCGACCCTAAACAGTTAGTTTCTCCGCCTTGTGTTACACAACCCGATGCGCTAACTATTAGATTGTTGACCTGCTTCTTGGTAGATACGTTAATGCAACGAGACTACTTGAATCAAACTCCTGTCAAGACCCGATTTCTTGCTGGTAACCAGCATCCCGTTTCCCGCCCAAAAGTCTGCCACTTGACTCTTAGCTCATACGAGCCATCCGTTCTCCGTTCTGTATTGAACGAACATCTACACTTCACTGTTCATAGCTAGCAGTCCATTCGAGCGATCGTTCGGTCCGATTATAGCGAGAAATCCGCTTCTCGCTCCTTCGCACCCAGAAAACCAGTACTTCGAACGTTTCCTGAGATTTGGTAAAGTGGACCAGTGACAGCGAGTGTTGTTGGATGGTGAGTTCCAGATACAGGGAGGCCTAAGAAGACACGGACAAGAAGAACCTGAAGAAGACTTGATTATTTTATTATTAATAAGTACGATTCAGATACTTCCTAGCTCTAAAGTAGAATTGTTCCTATAGGAAATATATTTTGCATCTTTTATATTACTCTGTCTTTTACTCTATTAACTGGCAGTGAGTTAAACCGGTGAGTTAAACCGAATCCTGGACGTACTCAACTGCGCTGAGCTATTCCCGCAGCGAAAAACGTCACAAATTTGGCGCCCGAGCAGGGACCGTTTCAAAGCTAGCCAGTTTACTAGAGTAATTAGACAACATGACAGAGTTTCGGCTGAGTGATATGTATAATCTGAGAAAAGATGTCTTACAAGAACGCCTACGAACGTTAGGTTTACAGTCAGAAGGAACTGTAGAACAGCTCAGGGAAGTTATGCGAGAGTATATGAAGAGACCACTCGATCAGCGTAAGAGCACTGACCTGAACCGAGCCATGTCCGATGATGGTGCTTACTATACGGAACATCCGCAATTTCCACGAGTCAAATCGTATTTACCAAACCGATCAAATACGGGCACAATACCGAAAACTAGGAATATGAGTCGTAGTCACGAACTCATTCCAAACTCACGAACTACATCGCCTCTCCCATATGGGCCAGAGGAGGCCAGAGGGCGCAGTTCGACACTCTTAGACCAACCCAGTGAAGACAGAAACCAAATAAGAGAGAGCAACCAGTTTCCCAAGTTTAGGAACGCAGACCCGCCAGATAATCCTCGGGTATGGGGATATATGAATACCCGAGCCGCCGCTGCTCAGCCCGTAGACGACGAGGAGGAAATACTAAGACCTCCCCCGACTTTCACCTATCACCCCATGGACGCAAGACACCCACATGAAAGGCGAAACCGTCCTATGGCATATGACGACGAAGCCCGGCCCAGGCGGCATAACACAACCATACCCACCAGAAATATTGGGTACGATCAGTATCCAGCCGCTAATGCGTATCATGTGGGACCGAACGCAACTGGCGTCGCAGAGGAACCGATTTTCGAAGTATTAGACCGAGTACGTAAATGGAACGTAAATTTCGATGGAAAGAAGGACCCGGTTAGTTTTCTAGAGAGGGTATCCGAATTGCAGGATGCATATGATCTTTCGGGAGCTCAGCTGTTAAGGTCTCTACCGGAATTATTGCGAGACAAGGCTTTACTGTGGTATAGAAACAATAAGCAACGATGGAGTACCTGGGAAGATTTCTGCACAAGTTTCTGTAGTTTCTTCGCTTCCTCCGAATACCATCTGCGACTGGAAGATGAGGCAAGAAAACGAACACAAGGACTAAACGAGCCAATCAAAGACTTTGTTACAGCGTTGCAGACTCTATTTCGTAGAATGAATAACGTCCGACCAGAACTCCAACTCGAGAGAATATACCAGAACCTCAGACCCGAGTACAAGTACTACATAAAAAAGAGAGATATTGGAACCATTGAAGAACTCATCGAACTAGGTGAGGAGTTTGAAGTTCTAAATAAAGAGGAACATAACTACCGCCCGCCTCCAAATGCATTTCAGTGTTATATACCAGAAACGGCGTTCCTTCCGAGTACAAGACAGGTCACCCGCGAAACATCTCGACCACGTCCCACTGAGGTGAGGTATAATCCTAACGGGGGACCAGCACCAATCCGACGATTCCCAGAAGAGGGTAGGATCGCACCTCCTCAAGCCACACGAGTGCATCCTTCCCAGAGACCAGAAACCCGAAATGAACGGCGGGACGCCGTATGTTGGAACTGTGGGGAGACAGGACATACGCGATTCGCATGCCGGAACCCACCACGAAAATTCTGTTCGGTATGTGGTAAACAGGGAATATTATCCAGAGATTGTTGCCGTAGGCCTCAAGTTGATAATCCGCTACCTGCCACCACACCGGGGCCTACCCGAGTATCAACCATCTCTGTACCCTTGAGGGGTAAGCCAGGAGATAGCCGGCTTCGCTTTTCGGTTCTCCTGGGAACTACGTTCGTGGAAGCTCTCCTTGATACCGGAGCAGAAAGGTCGTTCATGGGGGATGACTCCGTCAGAATAGCCAAAGAACTTGGGTTGCGTTGTAGCCAATCTACGACCGAACTCGCTCGGTTGGCAGATGGAACCGAAGTTGCCCTCACCGACGCATGGCTGATAAAAGGCAGAATCAAGGAGTTTCAATTCGAAGAAGAATTTCTCCATCTACCAGGACTAGGAATCGGATTGTTGATCGGGATGGAATTACTCCGGAAATGGAAAGCCGTAATAGATGTTAATCAACCCAACTTGACACTGAACTATTCCACTCGGCACACTACTGCAGTACTGGGAGTACACGCAGAAAGTCCCGAAATGAGAGTATCTCCAAAAACGTCCGAAGACGAGGCCTTGAGGAAATTTCTTGAAACTGAATTGAGTATGTTTCGACGTCCTCGAGAAGTGACTCACCTGACCGAACATGTCATACGGTTGAAGGATCCGAACCCCATTAAACAAAGATATCGTCCCCGAAATCCAGCGATGCAAGCTGTCATCAACCAGGAGGTAGATAAGATGCTTGAGGAAGGTGCGATTGAACCCTCCGATAGCCCATGGAGTAGTCCCGTGGTGATAGTTCGAAAGAAAGATGGACGATATCGTTTCTGCGTGGATTTACGCAGAGTGAATGAGATATCGGAGAAGGATGCATATCCTCTACCACAGATAAATGCGATTCTAGATAAGCTCCGGGAGGCCCGATACATTTCCACGTTGGATCTGAAAGATGGCTACTGGCAAATTCCCATGGCCCCCGAAAGTAAGGCAATCACGGCTTTCTCTGTCCCCGGGAGGGGAATTTTTCAATTCAAAGTACTTCCGTTCGGATTACACGCAGCCCCCAGCACATTCCAGCGACTCCTAGATAGGGTGATCGGCCCAGAGTTGACGTTTGCTTTTGCCTATCTCGACGATATTATCATCATCAGTAAAACGTTTGAAGATCACCTCAGACACCTCAAAATAATTTTTGAGAGACTGCATGCAGCCAATCTGCTGATCAATCCCGAAAAATGTCACTTCTGCAAACAAGAACTGAAATACTTAGGGCACGTTGTCAGCCAAGAAGGGATAAAAACTGATCCAGACAAAGTCAAGTCCATACTTGAAATACCTCCGCCTCGCAATCTCAGGATGTTGAGAGGTTTCTTGGGAGTCACCTCGTGGTATCGACGTTTCATCGAAGACTATGCTCGCATCGCTGCCCCTCTCAACCAGTTATTACGCAAAAGGGTAAAATGGGAATGGACCACCAAACAAGAGGAAGCTTTCGAACTCCTTAAGGCTGCATTAACACGAGCACCAGTCTTAGTAAATCCGGATTTCTCCAAAACATTTTACCTACAAACCGATGCTTCCGACGTAGGGCTTGGAGCCGCCCTCATACAAAAAATTGAAGGCCATGACCGCGTGGTAGCCTACGCCAGCCGTGCTCTGAACCAGGTCGAGAAAAAGTATTCGGCAACCGAAAAAGAATGTGCGGCTATCGTATTCGGAGTTCGTAAGATGAGACCATATCTAGAGGGTTATCACTTTGTCGTGATCACCGACCATCAGAGCCTACGCTGGATGAACTCTATAGATTCACCTACAGGGAGAATAGCTAGGTGGGCATTGGAACTCCAACAATATGACTACGAAGTTCATTACAGAAAAGGGGTTCTCAACAAGGTCGCAGATGCCCTACCTCGACAACCTTTGAATCTGGGAACGGAGGCAGGCGAAGCCGAAATTTTGATGATAGAAGGCGATGACTGTTGTGAGTGGTATGCCCGACTCTTTCAAGAAGTACAGGCAGACCCCGAACGACATCCCGATTACTGTGTCAAGCAAGGGAAACTGTACCATCACATCTGGGACCGAAACTCCATGAACGAGCCCGAATTCACCGAACAATGGAAACTCTGTGTCCCAACTCCCAAGAGGAGACTGGTTATGCAGGAGAACCATGACGCTCCTACAGCGGGCCATTTGGGAGTAGCCAAGACCATCACGAGAATCACCAGGGGATATTATTGGCCAAGGATGGCAGAAGACATTGCTCAATATGCGAAGGGTTGCCCGAGTTGTCAACAATTCAAACCATTACAGCAGCAAATGCCAGGTACTATGAGACCGGCTAACTACCGTGGACCATGAGATACAGTATCGGTTGATATAGTCGGTGTCCTACCCCGCTCCAAGAAGGGCAACGCATACCTAGTAGTTTTCCTAGACAGATTCACAAAATGGATAGAATGCAAGCCAGTGCGATGTGTCACTGCAAAAGTAATTTGTGACGCCATCAACGAGAAGATCTTCTGCACGTTCGGAAAGCCACGAATCGTCATGTCAGACAATGGCCGCCAATTCATTAGTAAAGAATTCACAGGACTACTCGAAGCTAACGGGGTACGGCACCTACTCACGCCACCTTACTCACCGCAGTGTAATCCAGTCGAAAGGACCAACAGGGTACTCAAAACCATGATCTCCCAATATACCGATGGCGAGCACCAAATGTGGGATAGGTGGTTACCAGAACTGAAGTTTGCCATTAACACGGCGACACAGGAATCAAACGGGTACACACCAGCAATGCTAAATTTTGGACGAGAATTGGTACCCCCGGCCCACAGTTTCAAGACGAAAATCCGAATACGGCTATAATTAGCACCGACCAATACAATGAGAGATTGAAGAAACTCCGAGAATTGCAAGATTTGGCGAGGGACAATTTGACTAAATCCTCCGTAGATCAGGTCAAGTATTATAACTTACGCAGGCGTGAATGGGCTCCCCAGGTAGGCGAACGTGTAATGTATCGTACTCATCATTTGTCCTCTGCCGCACAAAACTTCGCAGCAAAGCTAGCGCCGAAATTTTCAGGCCCGTATCAGGTGATAAGAATTGATTCGCCGGTGGTATTCCGCTTACGACCGACCAAAGGAGGTCGCTTCGTCACTGCCCATGTAAAAGATATCAAGCCGGCCCATTGACCACGAAGTAAACAAACACTGGCACACCTTGACCTTGAGTGCCGGTGTAACGTAAACAAGAAGCGAAGAAGGAGAGGAGGGGGAAGCTGATACCGCGCTACTAACGAATAAAAGAGGGGGAAGCGATACGAAGAAATAGCCACGCACCGCCGGCCAACAATCAGTCTACCGCAGACATCGACATGGAACCTAATCCATTTAGTCGGACCGCTTTCATGTGGAAAGATGCCCAATCCCAAATCGAGAACGAATTCGAAGAGTACGATAGTAACCTCGACTGGCAACAAACAAGACGCAGGCTATTTCCACCCCGAATCAAAGTACTCCAAAACTTAATTATCAAGGAAGCTCGAACTGAAAAATCTTATAATGTTGATTCGGAGTGGGAGATAATCGTGGTGTCGGACGATGATGTAGGTAATACAACTGAACTCGCTCTACTAAATCCAGAGCCCGACACGACCAAGGCCAATACGAATTCGGCAGACGAGGAAGAGATGATCGTGGTGTCGGATAATGATTCGAACCCTGTGGAGGACGCTACTGGCCTCGCTCTACTGAATTCGGAGCCCGTCACCACGGCTGTATCCAATTCATCAGAAGGAGAGGAGGAGTTCGTAATATTGGAACGCTGGCCTTCTGACGTCGACCTCCTAGCAGTCGTTCCTAAAGAAGAGGCAGACGTGACCTGCACCCTCGTCAACCCTCCGATTGACCCGGAACCAGGTCTCGATCTGATCGGCAGGGATACGATCGACCAGATCATGGAGGAACTGGAGGAGATGTTGGTGTTCGACGGACACCGCCCCCAGGCACAGACCAATATTGCTCCAGCGAAAAAGCCAAGGGTACCGACCCCCGAGTTACACCGGAAGGCGAGACGGCACCGGGAGAAGAGGCGTCGTCAGGATGAGAATCGCCGGAAGGGACCACAACCGCCCTGAATTGTGCGACGGAACAGGACCGAAGAATAGGGATGGAATCCAATTTTTATTTTATTTTCATGGCAGGGGATTGTCCTGACCAAGGGGTAGTTTTTGTTTGGCTCAGTTGTTTCGGAGCAAGAGACCTGTTTCAGTTATGAAGTTTTCTTCAAGAAGAATGATTATTTATTTTGAGATGGTGAGAATTTTACATTTGATTTCCGTTGGAAGAATTGGAATTATAGAAATATTCCGTTTATTTTTGATTTTTTTTGGAGATGGAGTTTCTGAGTGACACGAAGTTTCCCTCACGAAAGTAAGGGGGGAATGTAACGAATTCTTAGGAATTACGTTCTAAAAACGGAGATGAGCGGTCCCTAGAAACAATTCAGTAAGTTGGTAGCATTTAACGTGTGTACCCGGCCTCAATCATTGACCATCATGCGCAGACTCGAGGATCGCATTGCAGGCAAACCACAGTCGAGTACCGCGCAAAATAGTCAGTCGATCGCCAGCCATCGAAATCATCAGTCGCGGCCCAGTGCAGTCTCACGCAACCAGTGCGCACACTCCCCGGCGAGGTGGGGAGATTGATCGCGCGGCTCCCGGCTTGATCGCAGAGAGTGGCGAGCTACAGAGTCAGTTGCTCTCAGTCACTCGAACCGATAGGAAGTGCCCCGAAATAAATCGAAATTGACTTCAAGTTAACCTGAAATAATCTTTCGAAAGCAGTTGCTCTCAGCCACTCGAACCGAGAGGACGTGCCCCGGAATAAATCGTAATTAACTTCAAGTTAACCGGAAATAATCTTAACTCAACAGTTTTACCCAGAATTAACTCGAGTGAGTACTTATCCAAATAATCTGTTTGCGCGAATTAGAATTTACTTCTCGTGTAGTGCTCTAATCCTGATTTGACAAATTTCGTGTTTTCAAATGTTGTGGCTTTAGGAGATACGTTATTACAACGAAACTAATAGAGCCTGACATCCCGTTAATATTTCCGAAACCAGTTTAGGTCATCAATGACTAGGTTTTAGGAGATACGTCGTTAGGACGAGACTAATAAAACCAAGTATTTCGATAAGGTTCCGGTTTTCTTTGTTTTTCATTATCAATATAGAAGCAGTAGCTAACATATTTCACTACCCTGGTATTAAAAGATACGTTATCACAACGAGACTGTTATTTACCAGGCAAGTCAAAATTAATTTACTACATGCGGCGTTTTTCGTTATTTTCACCGCGTTAATAAATGTTCTGGTTTTAGGAGATACGTTATCACAACGAAACTGATAAAACCAAACATTCCGTTTCTCATTATTCCTGTATTTCCAGATTTGACTAATCCGTCATAGCTACTGCATGATAGTAAACTCAAAGCTTTCATTGTCGAGTTCAATTCTGGGTCTAGCGATATTTTGTTAGAGGTATTCCCGCGAGCAGTTAAACAAGTACCAGGCACTCCTCTAAGCTCGGTATCCTGGACATCACCTGTGTCACCCAGCCAGCATCAATAATTCATTCGATTTAAGAATTTGGTTTATAGTAGATACGTTACTGCAACGAGACTGCTAGACGACCAGGTGTTTCTTCCACCCTGTGTTCTCAATGGAACAGTTAGTTTCTTCCATCCTGTATGACCAGACCTGCTTCGATAGTGATTCGATGTAAGAACTTAGATTATAGTAGATACGTTACCGCAACGAGACTACTAGACGACCAGTTAGTTATTCCGTCCTGGGTTAGCAATTGAACAGTCAGTTCCCCCGCCTTGTGTTGCAAAACCAGATTTTATACTGAACAGTTAGTTTCCCCGCCTTGTGTTGCACAACCAGATTTGATACTGAACAGTCAGTTCCCCCGCCTTGTGTTGCACAACTAGATCCGACCCTAAACAGTTAGTTTCTCCGCCTTGTGTTACACAACCCGATGCGCTAACTATTAGATTGTTGACCTGCTTCTTGGTAGATACGTTAATGCAACGAGACTACTTGAATCAAACTCCTGTCAAGACCCGATTTCTTGCTGGTAACCAGCATCCCGTTTCCCGCCCAAAAGTCTGCCACTTGACTCTTAGCTCATACGAGCCATCCGTTCTCCGTTCTGTATTGAACGAACATCTACACTTCACTGTTCATAGCTAGCAGTCCATTCGAGCGATCGTTCGGTCCGATTATAGCGAGAAATCCGCTTCTCGCTCCTTCGCACCCAGAAAACCAGTACTTCGAACGTTTCCTGAGATTTGATAACGTGGACCAGTGACAGCGAGTGTTGTTGGATGGTGAGTTCCAGATACAGGGAGGCCTAAGAAGACAAGGACAAGAAGAACCTGAAGAAGACTTGATTATTTTATTATTAATAAGTACGATTCAGATACTTCCTAGCTCTAAAGTAGAATTGTTCCTATAGGAAATATATTTTGCATCTTTTATATTACTCTGTCTTTTACTCTATTAACTGGCAGTGAGTTAAACCGGTGAGTTAAACCGAATCCTGGACGTACTCAACTGCGGTGAGCTATTCCCGCAGCAAAAAACGTCAGAATATGAAATAGGAAGTATGTTCATGTGACCACTTTTATCCAAAACATCGAATTGTTCCTTACTATAAATTTTTACGTTGAATGGTACACATACTTCTTTGATATAATCATTGTGTTCCCTTTGCATTTTGATAAGGTCGATTATATCATCTCGATCTCGATCCCATTGAGCTAACGATTCCGATCTTATTTTTCTCACAGTAGAATCGGACTTGATTGACTGCAAGTTCCCATGTCGAACGATGTTTTCTTTAGCTTTCAGAATGGTTTTACTCTTATATGAAAATGGTTTTATGCGAAGAAGATTCTTCTTTGCAATAGTACGTTCGACTCCTCTGACACAAGAAGTTATAGATTGTGGATGGCAGTAATCCAATGATGAAGAGTATATCTCTACTCGGCAATGGTTTATCACTATCACAAATTTTTTACAACCGTAGTTATTATTTTTGCACATTGCGTAAATTTTAATTGTTCCATTTTTCTGATACTTCGAGTATTTGATCATCACATTGCAAACGTTATTAATATATTTTTTCTACATTCATGCAAAGAGCAGAACTTCATTGAACTATATTTAGTGTTAAAAAAGTTCTTCATTGCATTTAGTGCAATAAAGTTTTTATTGCACTCATCTGTCATTCTACTTCAACGTGCTGTCATCATGACTACCATTTTTTATATTGCAACTGTGGTTATAGGAACGTCATTTATTCATATAGAAAATTGCACCAATTATTCATTCACTTTCAACATTGAGGGTAAAAATGAAGTTTGAGTTGAATTGTTCGTAACGTATTTGTTCCTGTTTCAATAGATCAAATAGATATCAATAATAAAGTATTCAAGTTTTTTATTTTCCTACACCTAGTGCCGCACCTCAATAAATCATTTTTTGCTTTTTGCATGAACGTAGAAAAAATGTTGTATGCAACTCGTGCAAAAATTGTTTATAGCACTTGTTGCATAAATAACTATTTCAATCCGATTTTTCAAATAATATGGATAATATTTACTAACTAATTTTTCTTGTTTTATTATCACCTGGAATGCATTTTCTTCCATGTCGAAAGCACCTTCAAAAAATTTGCATTCTCCATAACTGGCCCGTGGAAGATTATCTACATTACTAGAATTTAATGGCAGAATTGTACTATAGTCCATATCTGTCGACAGGTTCTCGATTACTTTTGGAATATCGAAACTTTCCGGAGTTGATTCCTTATTAATTTCAATATTTTCGGAAATATTCGAACTATCCGGGGTCAAGTCTCTAACATTATCCTGCCATGTACTTAAGAGGTTCCGACTGAAGTTCGGAAATATCAGGTACTAAGTCTTTACTTAAGCAGCTTATCAGTTCGTCATTATTCGTATTCTGTATTATATCCTCTTCATTTGTTGAAGTGATATAATATAATATCAGAACATCCTGAGGAATGATCATTATTAATAAAATAAGAGCTGTTATGAAACAAGTTCTCATTACTATCTCGAGAATATGAATTTTTCAAGATAACAGCAGAAATGTCAACTTTTGAATTTTCAATCATTAACATTTCTGCTTTCGGGGTTGAGTTTATGACTTCTATATAATTTTTCACATGATTTTCAGCATGTAAATCGTTGATGTGGATGTTATTTTTCAAAAACTTCATGTGATAGTAATAAATTTGTTTCCGATTGAGAATATTTCTATGAGAAACTGCTAACTTTTTACAAACTCTCTTATAGGGCATATTAGTTTGAGGCCGCCACGACTTTTTTTTGTTTCTTTGAATGAACCAATTTACCCGACTGGGATATTTCAAATTTTTAAATCTGAATTTCGAGCACACGAGTTGAAACAATGGATCTTCAGGTTTTTAATCGATCAAATTTTTATACGAACATTCAGGTTCGATGCTCATAATAGCTTGAAGCAAAACCTTTACACATGAATAATTATTTTTCTTCATTTTGAATAAATATCTACCACAATTAAGTATGTGTCTAGATACTTAGAAATATATCGAACAAGAAATCGTTGATTTCACCTACAAATATAGTTATAAAAATAAAAAATGAAAACTCTGAAAAACTGAAACGAATAATTGTTGATTGTGACTAAATTCACCATTTTTCATAAACTAAAATGAAAACTGAACCTACCTACAGAAAAGGATCAACAAAAATTTGTTTATTGTACCTAAATAGCTATATATGAGTAAGTCCTGCTTATGTAATAATATTCTATAAAATAAAATTAACACTCGGAAAATCTGAAACCAACAAAATTTCTAAATAAATGAAAACTCCATCAAAAACAAACTAAATAAATGAAAACTCCATCAAAAACAAACAAAAGTTAGGCGGAAAAATTATATGAACGCATCATAGGTATCCTAATAAAATATTGAGAAATTCTGTTTTATAATGGCAAGTAGAGTAGGTAGGTACTAAAAAAATAAGTTACCTCCGTATGCCAACAACAGAACTGAATCACAATCGAATCACCACTAAATGTTTTTATCCTCACGAACTATAGGAATGCCGATTTTATAATCGATTCTTCAGAGATCGATGTTTTCCGCTCAAAAAAATCGATTATTTAATCTTCAGTGTCGAGAAAAATCTTTCTCCTGAACAGTTAATATAACTGTTTTGCTCATTATGTTCTGCCTTATTTATAGCTTTTTTCGATATTCAGCATCACTTAAATATTAATTAATAATTATCATAGCAAATCTAACACAACGATATCTCAAATCAAATCAAAATATGCTTTATTGTCACTTAAGAATGTAATCCTTGTAGACAAAGCTGAATAGGTTATGAAAACAAAATAATAAAATGATGTATACAACAATTATCAACATAAATACAATTTTTCACAAACATGTGCACACATAAGGCTTCGTCTAAAATACTTGTTCATGAAAATCATCAACATTATAAAACACATAAGGGACTAACAAGTTTTTCAATTCCTTCCTGAATTTTTTTATATCCGAGATAGATTTAACAATAGTTGGGAGGTGATTGTACATTTTCAGGCCATTATATAATATGGAATCTTTTATTAGTGAACTGCAGGCAAATGCACAACAGCGCGAAGTGAAAAACTGCAATATTTCTGTGTCCTGGTATTCCCCGAATAGATGTCTCGAACTAAACATGCTGCTGATACAGCATAGCGTTGCCAAATGTTGCCATCTATGCGTATATAATGTGGTGCATCGAAAAAAAGAATACCCAGCAGGTAGAGGTAGTGACTATTCCTAGTAGAGGTATCTTCTTTAGATGAAAATAAAGCCTCCCTATCATGTTTGATTGCAGCAGTCCTGTGGTGAGCTTTAGAAACGAATTTCAAAGACATTCCTATGAAAGAACGAAGGTATTGTCAAACTCACTGCCGGTTTAAGGTAGTTCGCCTGGTGCTGCTACAGACACAACGCCCCAAAAAAGAGCCTGCCGCAGGATGCATACTGTCGTAGGCAAAAAATTTTTTGGTGCCACGCCCTTTTTTTGGGCCTTTAAACGGTATTTTATATTGATATTTCTACAAACTTGCTCACGTCGTGAGTCATGAGTTAGAAACTTAGTCTTGGTACATACCTATATAAAATGAAAAACGAAAAATAATAAACATAAAAAATCTTTATTCTTTGATTTAAATAAGAAATATTATTAAAAACTAATCAAAATCACCAAATAAAAAATAAAACAGTATTCTTTGGTTTGAATAAACAACAAGTACGATGTACTTGTACTCTTGGTTAATGGATAAAATTGCCAAGGAATTCAATCTTTCTTGGGCAATTGAATTTCTTAGGTAAGTTTCAACCCTTCTTAACACATTCGCTTCGTATAGATAAGTAGGACCTTCACCATGTGCGGGACATGTTTATTTCGAGTACCTGAGGTATGAAGTGCTATATATGTTCTTCAACATGTTTTTTGTGGAAACTAGTAATTATCCATCAGTGTAATACTAACGCATTCGATGAGATGAATGCATGCGCGCCAAAGAACGGATGCTGCCAATTGGCGTCATACGCAGCGAATGTGTTAAAGTAAAGAAAGAGCGTTCACCACTTGCATTTGACACTATTATGGAGAAAAAAATGCGCAGACAAATATTAACATTCGGGAATGAAGATATTAAATTATTATCATATAAAACTTGTACGAGTTCTAATGGAGTTTTTATTTTTATTTCCGAAAGGGAATTTAAAAGTTTTTCGAGATGGACACATTCTTGAGGAAAATATTCATCTAAATCTTCCACGTAGATTTGTTGTAGTTGAGTTGCAGATGCTAGAATATTTTTGTCTTCTTGTGTTTTTAGAGCAAACAAAAATTCAAATTTTTTCTAGCAAGATTTGTAGTCATCAGATCAACGAATAATTTCTGATTTAAGATTGTCTATTATTAATACGAAACATTGTGTTCGCATTTTTTCTCTTTCGCTTAAAATTGCCTCTGAATTATTTTCTCCAAATTGTATTTTTTTTTAATAATTCGCTTTCGAACATAATTTTCATTTTCTGTTAAAGATTTTCCTAAGGCCTCATAATGATCAAAGCGATCACGTAAAGAATCAAAGTATTCTGCTAAAGATGACAAAAGGTGAGCAGTGGTGCTTAAATCCATATTTTGTTTTTGGACTGCTTTATTGACTTCATTAACCCTTTGCAGAACGTCTAGCCAAAAAGATAAAATTATCCCGTTTTGTAAATCCAGTTTTTCCGATAGAGAAGCTGCTTCAACTCTAACAACATTTTTCTCATTTGTATCCTGTGCCATTTCATTCAAACAAGTTT
This sequence comes from Phaedon cochleariae, assembly GCA_918026855.4. Classification (NCBI taxonomy): domain Eukaryota; kingdom Metazoa; phylum Arthropoda; class Insecta; order Coleoptera; family Chrysomelidae; genus Phaedon; species Phaedon cochleariae. The sequence continues at coordinate 18,374,863 of OU896723.1, read as the reverse complement.
TTATTGATACGTAACTATTTTTTAGCGCTTTTATGGCATCAAAGCGAGAAGACCAACGTGTTGTATTCACTCTTCTAGGTAACAATATTTGATTTGACTCAGCAGAATCTCTTGATACCTGAGACAGCAAGTCCCACCTATGCGTAGATGCAGAGAAAAATGTATAAATGGCTTGTACCAGCATAAAAAAGGAGGTTGCTTCTAAACAGCAGTCCGCCGCATTTTGAACAACTAAATTTAATGAATGAGCAGCACATGGTACAAACACAGCCAAATTATTATGTAATTTAATACGTGCTTGTAATCCAGAATACTTGCCACTCATATTACTGGCGTTATCATAGGATTGTCCTCTGCAATTTTTAATGTCTAGATTTAGTGATTTTAAAATATTGATTACAGTCTCCTCAAGTTTTTGTGCACCATGCCCAGTGTTCTCATAAAAGCCCACAAATCTCTCTACTGGAAGTCCTTGATTATTACAATATCTTAAGATAAAAGTCAATTGGTCGTGGTGCGTTACGTCAGGGGTCGAGTCTATGCTTATCGAATAGTATTTATTTGCCTTGATTTGCTTTACAATTTCATCAGTAACGCGGTTTGACAAAATATTCAGTAATTCGTTACATATATCCTTGGATAAATATGAAGGTTTGCCTTTACCTAAATTTGCAGTTTTATTGATATGATTTTTTAAAAATGGATCATATTCAGATATTAGCTCCAACAAACCCAAATTATTTCCATTATTTTTTTCGCCAAAAACTTTATTGCGCTAATGATCCTCTGTAGTACTTTAATCCAATATCCGTTTTCGGTGCTAATTTGTTTTTGAAGTTCTATGTCAATTCGTCCTATCTTTAATATGCGACTTGTATATACTTGTAGGTTATCTAAATGATCCTTCGATTTTTCATGTTCGTCTAATCTTTCTTTACTTTTATTCCATAAGGAAAATCCTCTTTCAAATTGTTTCTTGTTTTTGCCGAATAAGTAACAATACAAACAATATACAGGGTGATTCAAAAGTAAGCGGCATCCTTTCAGAGGCGTATTCCTTGCATGAAAATAAGGCAAAAAGTTCCTATTGATAAGGATCCGAAAATGCTTCCTAAGGGAGCTACGGCCCTTTGAATAGGACACCTCAAAGACGGTTTTTTCTCTATAACTTTAAAATCCTTCACAACAAATTTTTAAAAATTGGTGTACGGCATAAACATTCGATGGTAAATAGGACTCCGTATTCGAAATAATTTCCAAACGAAATCACAGTAACCTGAATATCCGGAGAAGAAGGGATATTTTTACACTTACCCTCTCCCGCATGTGACGCCCCTGAATGAAATTCTGAAATTTCGAATACGGAGTCCTATTTACCATCGAATGTTTATGCCGTACACCAATTTTTAAAAATTTGTTGTGAAGGATTTTAAAGTTATAGAGAAAAAACCGTCTTTGAGGTGTCCTATTCAAAGGGCCGTAGCTCCCTTAGGAAGCATTTTCGGATCCTTATCAATAGGAACTTTTTGCCTTATTTTCAAGCAAGGAATACGCCTCTGAAAGGATGCCGCTTACTTTTGAATCACCCTGTATATTTCCAGTGCTCTCTGAATAAATTGCCCAATCGCGGCGGACGGTGTCTCCGTTAACCATTTTTTTATAAAACATTGCCTTATTGGCATACCTCTTTTGTTCACCAAATTTTCTTTTTGACATTAAAAAGTCCATTTCTGCAAGATTTTGTTCGGTCCAATTTTCTAAAATCATTTCTGTATAATCATGATCATAATCATGCTTCCAAAGTGCGGGATCTTCAAAATTAGGTAAAGCCAGTGTTTTTGGATCTGTAAAGAAATAAATAAACATCACTATACTTGAAGTATTATTCCATATTTCATTTTTATAATACTATGTTTGTCGACCGTCATTACCGTTTGTAAAATTACTGTTATCTTCTTGTACTTCTTCATAAACATTTTCACTATTTGGTTCTTCTGCTACTGAGTTATCGTTATTGTCATTTTCTTTATCTAAAACAGTCGACTCTGATGACTCAGGCGATGGTAAAGCCTCCACAATTTTCGCCCTAAACAAACGTTTTCATCACTACTACTACTAGGTCCAGGATTGGGCTCATTTCGACTGTTGTGTGCTCGATTTTCATCTCGTGTAAAGAATGTTGTCATTTTGGGTACACTTTTCAAAATTTTATAGTGTCTTTCCTGTCGTTCCAGTTTTCTTTTACGCCAGTAATGTCCAGATAATTTCCGCCCTTCCTCGTCCATTTTCTATTCTATACAATAGGTAATGATAATTATTAAATACTAACTAATAAATATTAATTGAGGTATTTAGTACAATAATCACGGAAATGCTCTTTGCTTACCGTGTTTGTGTTTTTAAAACGAATTTTCCTTAACACAAATGGACTACTCAGGTCAGGAGTTCTAGCATTCAAGTCACACACAAGAAAGATTTTAGTAGATCATAACTGTTGTTATGTGGCGCATACATACAATGCATATGTAACCCAAGTCTCAACTGTTCGTAGCTCTCGTAGCGGGCCGCGCCGGCGGCGGCGGCTGCGCATCGTAGGGTGCAGTGTCGCAACAGTTTTTTTTTTATTTTTTCAAAGAAATAAATACCCAATCGCTTATTTTTTTAACTTTGGTCAGAGAGCGGTACGCGCGCTGTGCCGCGCCTGCCGCCCTCAAAAAGTTAACCGCCTGGTGCTATTGCACCCAAAAAACCCCTGTTAAACCGGCACTGGACTCCAACTGGTTGTGTTGACACAATTGATGAAAGTTGAAACTTCAGAGGAGGTGCATGGAGGAGAATGCCTGGTAATTTGGTGTCAGCTGGAAAAGTTGGATCGAATAATTCAGCGAGGGACAATATTAGGAACAGAGATACTCTGATGAATTATTTCATATCCGATGTAGGTTCTCATCCAGAGCAATGGAATCAAGTTCATCATGGTGGTGTTCCAAGTGATTTCAGGATGGATTGGTCATAACTCCCATCAAATTTTTAATGAAAACTTGCTGCAAGTACTTGCTCCATACTAGTTGATTTATTGAAATTGGAGATATTTTAATTTCATTTTTTTAATTTTTATTTTATTTTTTTTTATTTCATGAAAAACAATTGTGCAATTAATATTGTTCTGATTTATCATATGTATTTGTTGTATATATCCCTATTATGAACAATAATGTTGCTTGGGATAATATAGACAATCAATCAATCAAGTTGTATTAGTAATTACTATAGGATTCCAATGGAAAACGAAAACTTTATCAAAAATAAAATAATACTCATTTTAGCAAAAACAACAGAAATAAACTCATTTTATGACATCAATCATGATAATTCATGAATGGAAATATAAACAAGATATAAATAAAATAAAATAGTCTTTCTTTATCACAAAAGGGGTAGGTAGACTGATTCTCCATGCAGTCATATATTTTTCTTCCGACTGTAATTTTCTCTATAGGCCACGAGCATTTCTGCCAGATGACAGTAAATGACAGATCTCAATCCAGCCTGCTTGACAAACAAATGAATCTACAAATGCTTATTGTGCATTTATGTCATATTTTAAAACATTTTTTCTTCATTATGCCCCAATTTTGTGCAATTGTGAAATGTGGAAATAGAAGCGGCAGAGATAAGGTATCTTTCCACCGATTCCCTTCGATTTTCGATAATAGGAAAAATATTAATCCTCTTGCTGAAAAGAGACGTGAGTTGTGGATTCAGGCAACTAAAAGAGCTTATTTAACTAATGAGAAGTTGAAATGGGCAACAGTATGTTCAAAACATTTCGTAGGAGGTATGTTGAGAATCTAGGAAGCATTTCAGGCAAGCCAAGTGCATTGAATGATGTTGACAATATAGACTGGGTGCCGAATCAGTCACTTGGGTATTCAAAAAATATCAATGTGTTCCAGGGAAAGGCATTCATAATCTTGATTGTATAAATTCTGTAGGCTCTGCTTCTCAATCTTTTGGATATTCTCTTCCTCAATACTGCTAGCAAATGGTTCAACTACATTCAGAACTACACTACTTCCAGATTCATTCAATGCAGTGAAAAAAGTCATTATCTCTTCATTTGTTGGCTCTGGGATGACACCAACAAAATTTCTGGGGTTATCTTCATCTGCCTTCAAAGAATAATCAATATCCCTTATTTTTGAAGGTGCTCCTAGCACATTCGATGGTACTTTCAAAAATATTCATGTCTACGTTTGGCGAAATATAGCAACTATATATATATATATATGTCCTCAACTTTTACCCACACGGAGCCGTTTCCCTTTCCAGAGTTTGTTACTTTAGCTGCACTTCCGTTAACTATTATGCCAGTATCAAGTTGGTTGTCAAGAAACCAGGGTTTGTTTCGAGAGATTTTCCTATTGGGTTCATTTATAATCACAATATCCGATTTTTGTCTCAACATCGTTTCCCACAGCAGGTCGTGGGCTTGACGTCCTCTATCCACATTTATCTGAAGGATTCTGATGAATGTGATTTTTTATCTTGAGCCTCAGCTAGTGCCTTTTGAAAGGTTTTACAAAGTCTGCTTCCAGTTCTGTGTGCTTCTTCGCATATAGAGCAGAAGCTCGGGTTCTTGCAATCCTTGGAGAGGTGTTCGGTTTGACCGCAATTATAACAGGTTTTGTTTCTTGTTTCCTTTTTACATTTCGCGTAGTTGTGCCCAAATTCCCAGCATTTGCGGCATTGTTCTACTCGGAGTCTCTCTTGAACCCGACAGAATGACATTCCAATTCTTACTCTTTGAAGTTTCAGCAAAATGTTTGCTACTTCGTGACTTGCCTCGACTGTTCTGCATCCTTCCATAGGCTGGCCTAATTGATCTTACGGTGAGTTCGTTTCTGCCTGTTGCCTCTTTTAATGAACGTTCCGCTTCCTCTATTCTTGTAATCGCGTCCAGGTCCTTTATATGTAAAATCCTCTTCCCTTTTTGCGTGTCTTTTATTTCAATGTCCTTTATATGTTGTTCGACAGATATTCTTATTTGATCCCTATTTTCCTCCCTCATAGTTAGTAAGAGTTCGCCGTTTCTTGTTTCCCTCACTGTTTGTATTTTATCAGCGTGTCCAGATTTCCACCACGTCACTTTGTGGGACTATTGTTTGAGTACTCTTATTTATCTGTTGTGCTGTACTCCATGTTTCACATTGTGTGCCGCAGTCTGAAAGTTCCTTCGTTCTGTTCAGTCGGTTTACTCTAGCTGCTAGACTGCTTGCCTCTAGTATACCAGATTTGATCTCGCTTTTTGTGTTTACGCTTGTCTTAGTGTAGTTTTTTAATTCTTCTAATTTGTTGATCAACTTCTCAATAGCAAGTTGTATGTCGGTTTTCTCCGTTTTCCTTCTCGTTTGACTGGGTAGTATGGCTGTTGTGATATCATCCCTTTTTCGTTGTTCTGTCTCGTTTCTGTCGCTTTTGCCGCTTGATATAGAGCTTAGAGAGTTTTTTCGTGTTGAAGGCGGAGTTCGTGTTATAGAAGAGCGTCTGGCGAAAATGCTCTCTTCCATTTGCATTTCTTCTAATTCGTTATGATTTGGTGTTTGTTTCATTTTCAGTTGAGCGTGTGATTGGTCCTCCCCAGAATCCGTGGAACCAGCGTTGACCACCGGGGCTCTCACCCGATCGGAATCAACGGTGAGATTGACACTCACCTGGGGTACAATTTTACTTTGTTTGTCACACATCATATTCTTGTTGGTTAGATGTTGGTCAGCTATCTTTCAACTTATAGAAGGAGTAAAAACGTTCTTTTAAATAATTATTCTTACGTAGAATCCAGCGAGAAATCCAGTGGTCTAGACATAATTTTTAATTGATCTTATGATTCAGGTGAAGTTTTGATTTCAAATAAAGTAGGTACTCTGTACTTCTGATGAAGCCTACAATTTTCCTGACGGTTGAATTTTCCACCTCAGCAGGGGTGAGATAGACCTGTTCTAGGTGGTTCAGCCTTTGGCGGACTAATACTGAATAGTAATAAACTATTTAAAAATCTGGACACGCTACTGGATTCTGGTAGGAAAAAAATAGCCAGCGTTCGCGAAAACTGCAAATCTCTATCTTCAAAAATAAGTGAGGACATTGAAAATGGAGGTGGACCCAGTTATTTGAAATGCCCAGTACATATATTCAGATGCCTTTTTCCGGAATTGTTCTGAAATTCAAGTATATAATTCGTTCATAGTTCAATATTGGAAACACAAATAACACATTCCATCGTTTATAAAATTGTTACCTTGATTCGTGAGACAACCCTCGTGGATGAGTCTTTTGCAATAATGACATTTGAAAGTGTCTGGTGGAGTGAATTTGGAACAAATGAGACATTTATCGCGAACATCTTCAGACTCTCTCAATAACATATACCTCAATTCTTCCCTGAATATGTGGAGGTCAGGTGAATCCATCAAATGTTCATGATTCCCTATATTCTGAAAGAATTTCAGTATGATTGGGCCACAATTATATTCATCTTTCTGGATGAAGTGATCATATACAAGTGCTGATAACTCATTAGCATATTTATTATCCGTTTAATGAAAGGAATTATACGTTTTCATGAATTTTTCAAATATATTCAAATTTTCATTAGTTTTTGATAAATTGCTGCCAAACGGATCTAAATAACTGAACGTTTCATTTTGAAAATCAATGATAATTAGACAATAGTGATTATTGGTGATCAAAATGGGCATTGCAATGTAGTCTTTATCGAACTTCATTTTCCCTAGGAAGTAGTCAGATTTGATATGCGGCTCATCTCTAAATATTGCTGACCCCAATTATTCGGAAATGATTTGATATCGATCGCCATGATTGAATAATAACATAATAATGTCGACAACAAAATTAGTCAACCAGCCATCCCTATCCGAAGAAGATAAAGATACATAATCCGATGCTTTCACATCAGTCAAATAATAGTTCAAGCCCTCGAAAATAGCAACAGTATAATCCCTATCACCTATTTTTTTACGATAATAAAAAATATCATCGACCAATCCGTTTTCTAAAAATGTAATATCATGTAAAGGTCTTCATTCTCATTCTTCACATCGTACTCAATGAGAGTGGGAAGGTGATGATAATAATAAAATTCATTCAACCTACTCAACATTGATTTGAATATCTCACGATTTCTTTCGATCTTATGCATGAACATACCCTGGTATGTGTACATTACCAACATACACCATGGCCTATTCAGTATCTCGAGTAGTCCTTGAATTTGATAATGGACATCATGAGTATATCTCAGATATCCATCTTTATCGAAATAATTCATGTTTGAATTAGTTGGAATTTCATTTCTTATTCTATGAGGGCATTTGGAGAGTCCATCCGGAGATCCTGCTAAGTATGGATATTGATTGTGTACCACGAGACCACATTTCGTGTAAATATGCTTATTCTCCATCAGATATTTCGGGATTGCCCTTTCTTCATTCTTGATTCCATGTTTTATTGCATCGGTGCGAATTTTTTTTGTGATATGATGGTCTTAGCCATACTTATTTTCCTTTCATTTGATCTTGCCTTCATTATTTTCCCGAAATTGGAAGCAGTCACTCTCTTTCTTCGTTCCAAAAACCACTGGGGTGATTCTCTTTGGCTCCTTGTCTTCCGCTCGATGTCATTTCTATGGTCGTTATCTTCATGGAGCTGTTTTATGGCATTTTCACATTTCTCTCGCAAATCTGGTTTTGAGTCCAAAGTGTATATTATGTTTGTAACACAAGCTTCGCAAAAATAAGTTTCACCATAATCTCGTAATGATTGATCGCAATTTTTGTGCACCCAACCACCACATCCGTCACATTCCACCCATTCCGCAGTTACATTCAGTCTGCCAAATCCACGACAATACATACATTTTTCTAGAACTGTTTCGTCCATATCATCATGTACAATGACAATATCCTGTTGTGAATTATTGTTCTCTGCATGTGATAATGGATTTTCGTTCTCTACATTTGATAATGGTACAATCATCTTCAAATACTTCCCGGTGAAATGTGTGTCAGTGGTTTTTGTTTTTTTGTTCCATGTTTCTTGAGATGAAAATTCATCTTCAGGGTGTTCTCTTTTTCTTTGCTTGGTGAGTTTCCTCTTTGGTATATTCAAATTGTATTCTTTAAATAAAGCTTTGAAATAGTCTCTGCTCTTTCTGAGATATCGAGAACACTTCAAATTTTTTTGACCACCCAATATATGTGTCTTTAAATTACCAAAGTAATTTTCTGCATAACAATTACTCACTGGTTTTTTATTTTCTTCCATCATAATGCCTGACCATAGGGAACAAATGGGAATATATTTGAGTAAAATAATATCAGCATACTTTTTGTTGTTATATTGATTTATTCCAACATTGTCTGGAAATTCAAGGACCCTTTTTCTCAATTCAGAAAAATGTTTATAAAATGGACTTCCTCTGTGCAAACCTTCGGTTTCAATATTCTCATCTACTTCCAAAGTTACAGTCTGGTTGTGATCCGCATCTATTTTGAACTCTTTATCCAATAAGCTCAATTTCGCAAAATATTCTTTGGCTTGTATACCATCGTCGCTATTATATTTGTTAATCAACAAAACTAATATGCCAGAACCATTGTCCAAAATATTTCAATGAGTGTATGAGTATTGTCTGTGCCATTGCATCTTTATAAAATGATGAAATTGTTTTATCACTAAAATTATCGTCAATATCTTTGCTGAACATTTTCATTATATGAGCACAACACAAATAAATGTTCACTAAGCATTTTGGCGCAGGCTCCGTACCACTCGAAATCCTGAACGTTAGCTCAATGTACTCATAAAGAGTTTGACGATTGCAAGCCTTACTAATTGCATGTAGATTGGCGTAACTGAAATCAGTCACAATACTACCGAAAACAGGCCATTCACCATTTTCTTCTGAGAATGTTCGAAAGTCGTTGATTGTTTCGAAAATTGTTTTCGCATAATGACTAGATGAAATCATTTCAAATACTGGCATTATTCTCTCTGTCAATATCGGCAGTACGGCTGAATACAAAAAAACTCTTTTCATGGTTCCAACAGGTTTTTTCACAATTCCTCCAGTCGCGTCAAAATATAAAATAGGAAGTTTGTTCATGTGACCACTTTTATCCAAAACATCGAATTGTTCCTTACTATAAATTTTCACGTTGATTGGTACACATACTTCTTTGATATAATCATTGATCCCATTGAGCTAACGATTCCGATCTTATTTTTCTCACAGTAGAATCGGACTTGATTGACTGCAAGTTCCCATGTCGAACGATGTTTTCTTCAGCTTTCAGAATAGTTTTACTCTTGTATGAAAATGGTTTCATGCGTAAAAGATTTTTCTTCGCAATAGTGCGTTTTACTCCACTCACACAAGAAGTTATAGATTGTGGATGGCAGTAATCCAATGATGAAGAGTATATCTCTACTCGGCAATTGTTTATCTCTATCACAAATTTTTTACAACCGTAGTTATTATTTTTGCACATTGCGTAAATTTTGATCGTTCCATTTTTCTGATACTTCGAGTATTTGATTATCACGTTGCAAACGTTATTAATATATTTTTGAATCCGATTTTTCAAAAAATATGGATAATATTTACTGACTAATTTGTCTTGTTTTATTATCACCCGGTATACATTTTCTCCATGTCGAAAGCACCTTCCAAAAACTTGCATTCTTTATAACTGATCGCCCGTGGAAGATTATCAACATTATTAGAATTTAAGGGCAGAATTATACTAGAGTCCATATCTGTCGACAGATTCTCGATTACTTTTGGAATTTCGAATTTTCCGGAGTTGAGTCCTTATCAATTTCAATATTTTGAAAAGTATTGAAACTAACCGGGGTCAAGTCTCTAACATTGTCTGCCATGTACTCAGGAAGTATCTACTGAATTTCGGAAATATCAGATACTAAGTCTTTACTTAAGCAGCTTATCAGTTCGTCATTATTTGTATTCTGTATAATATCCTGTTCATTTGTTGAAGCGATTAACGAATCATTCGATATTTTTAATTCAATATCAGAACATCCTGAGGAATGAGCATTATTTTTAAAGTAAGAGCTGTCATGAAACAAGTTCTCATTACTATCTCGAGAATATGAATTTTCCAAGATAACAGCAGAAATGTCAACTTTTGAATTTTCAATCATTACCTTTTCTGCTTTTGGGGTTGAGTTAATGACTTCTATTGAATTTTTCACATGATTATCAGCATGTAAATCGTTGATGTTGATGTTTTTTTTTTTAAAAACTTCTTGTGATAGTAATAATAAATTTGCTTCCTATTGAGAATATTTCTATGAGAAACTCCTAACTCTTTACAAACCTTTTTATAGGGCATAATATTTGTTTGAGACCGCCACGACTTCAACCTATCATTGCTGAGACTTTCCATTTCAATTGCTGACAGTATCTTGAAATCACGATCAGCTTCCAAATATTTATTATTTGGTTGTGAAAAAAAAATTTCAACTTTTGTTTTGTTTCTTTGAATGAACCAATAAACCCGACTGGGATATTTCAAATTTTTTAATCTGAATTTTGAGTACACGAGTTGAAACAATGGATCTTCAGGTTTTTTATCGATCAAATATCTATAAGAACACTGAGGTTCGATACTCATAGCTTGAAGCAAAACCTCTTTACATGAATGATTATTTTTCTTCATTTTGAATAAATATCTACCACAATTAAGTATATACCGATTATTTTCTATTATACCTACCTGTTTCTGCAAGAACAAAGTATGTGTCTAGATATTTAGAAATATATCGAACAAGAAATCGTTGATTTCACCTACAAATATAGTTACAAAAATAAAAAATGAAAACTCTGAAAAACTAAAACGAATAAATCAACAAGAAATCCTTGATTATGACTGAATTCACCATTTTTCATAAACTAAAATGAAAACTGAACCTACCTACAAAATATTTTATAAAATAAAATAAACACTCGGAAAATCTGAAACCAACAAAATTTCTATATAAATGAAAACTCCATCAAAAACAAACTAAATAAATGAAAACTTATATGAACGCATCATAGGTATCCTAATAAAATATTGAGAAATTCTGTTTTATAATGGCAAGTAGAGTAGGTAGGTACTAAAAAAATAAGTTACCTCCGTATGCCAACAACAGAACTGAATCACAATCGAATCACCACTAAATGTTTTTATCCGCCGATTCTGAAATCGATTATTTAATCTTGAGTGTCGAGAAAAATCTTGCTCCTGAACAGTTAGTATAACTGCTTCGCTCATTATGTTCTGCCTTATTTATAGTTTTTTTTCGATATTCAGCATCACTTGAATATTAATTAATAATTATCATAGCAAATCTAACACAATGATATCTGCAAATGAACAACAGCGCGAAGTGCAAAACTGCAATATTTCTGTGTCCTGGTATTCCCCAAATAGATGTCTCGAACTAAACATGCCGCTGATACAGCATAGCGTTGCCAAATGTTGCCATCTATGCGTATATAATGTGGTGCATCGAAAAAAAAAAATACCCAGCAGGTAGAGGTAGTGACTATTCCTAGTAGAGGTATCATTCTTTAGATGAAAATAAAGCCTCCCTATCATGTTTGATCGCAGCAGTCCTGTGGTGAGCTTCAGAAACGAATTTTATATCTAAGGATGTTGCAACGAGAAATAAAAATATTCAGCAGGCAGAGGTAGTGATAATTCCTGGTAGGTATCAATCTTTGAATGTAACTAAAGCCTTCTCATCATGTTTGATCGCGGCAGTCTTGTGCTGAGCTTCAGAAATAAATTTTGAATTTGAGGGTGGTGCATCAAAAAAAAAATACTGGCAGGGGTAGTAATTATTCCTGATTGGTATCATTCTTTGGATGAAATTTAAGCCTTTTCATCATGTTTGATCGCCGCAGTCCTGTGCTGATCTTCAGAAATAAATTTTGAATTTGAGGGTGGTGCATCGAAAAAAAAATATTCAGCAGGCAGATGTAGTGATTATTCCTGGTAGGTATCATTCTTTGGATGAAAATATAGCCTTTTCATCAAGTTTGATCGCGGCAGTCTTGTGCTGAGCTTCAGAAATAAATTTTGAATTTGAGGGTGGTGCATCGAAAAAAAAATACTCAGCAGGCAGGGGTAGTAATTATTCCTGGTAGGTATCAATCTTTGGATGAAAATGAAGCCTTTTCATCATGTTTGATCGCGGCAGTCCTGTGCTGACCTTACGAAACGAATTTTATATCTAAGGGTGGTGCATCGAAAAAAAAATACTCAGCAGGTAGAAGTAGTGCAAATTCCTGGTAGGTATCATTCTTTGAATGAAAATAAAGCCTTTTTATTATGTTTGATCGCGGCAGTCCTGTGCTGAGCTTCAGAAATAAATTTTGAATTTGAGGGTGGTGCATCAAAAAAAAAATACCCAGTAGGCAGGGGTAGTAATTATTCCTGATTGGTATCATTCTTTGGATGGAATTCAAGCCTTTTCATCATGTTTGATCGCGGCAGTCTTGTGCTGAGCTTCAGAAATAAATTTTGAATTTGAGGGTGGTGCATCGAAAAAAAAAATACTCAGCAGGCAGGGGTAGTGATTATTCCTGGTAGGTATCAATCTTTGGATGAAAATAAAGCCTCTCTATCATGGTTGATCGCGGCAGTCCTGCGCTGAGCTTCAGAAAAAAAATTTGAATTTGAGGGTGGTGCACCGGAAAAAAAAACTCAGCAGGCAGGGGTAGTGATTATTTCTGGAAGGTATCATTCTTCGGATGAAAATAAAGCCTTTTCATCTTGTTCGAACGCGGCAGTCTTGTGCTGAGCTTCAGAAATAAATTTTGAATTTTTGGGTGGTGCATCAAAAAAAATACTCAGCAGGCAGGGGTAGTAATTATGCCTGGTAGGTATCAATCTTTGAATGAAAATAAAGCTTTTCTATCATGTTTGATCGCGGCAGTCTTGTGCTGAGCTTCAGAAATAAATTTTCAATTCGAGGGTGGTGCATAAAAAAAAAATACTCAGCAGGCAGGGGTAGTAACTATTCCTGGTAGGTATCATTCTTTGGATGGAGAAAAAAAAAATTGTATCATGTTTGATAGTCCTGTGCTGAGCTTTAGAAATGAATTTCGAATTTGAGGGTGGTGCATCGAAAAAAAAAATACTCAGCAGGCAGGAGTAGTAATTACTCCTAGTAGGTATTATTCTCTGGATGAAAATAAAGCCTTTTTATTATGTTTGATCGCGGCAGTCTTGTGCTGAGCTTCAGAAATAAATTTTGAATTTGAGGGTAATGCGCATGGAAACAAAATACTCAGCTGGCAGAGGTAGTAATATTATTCCTGGTAGGTATCATTCTTCGGATAAAAAGGCTGTGTTCCTCCATTGAATGACTACTTCACCGGTTACATCAATTCCTTCGAGTTCGATCCAGGGTAAATCAAAAATATCAAAATCTGTCCCTGAATAACTAACACCCCATATGAAATTTAGCGTTCAAATTTCGTATGGGAGTATTCCAGCTATGCTTGAACCGAATAGGCTACACTATAACTGTGATAATTGTTATGCGAGTAGGAATAAACACATCTAATTATTCGAATAATTTTACAGACAGAATAAAATTTCGAGGTGAGCCACTGTTCATTTGAGTATCTTCAAACATTTAGCTGTTGGTGGTCTGCCAAGTTCACACCCTAAAAAAATATTTGGTGCGCCACTGTTGTTTCGGGTAACTTCGGAAATTTTAGCCGCTGGCTTGGTCTGCCAATTAAATTCACACCGGTCAAATAAAAAGTGACAACAACAGCCCTCGCAACTGGCATATTGAAGAAACCGAGACATCGCCGCTATAAAACAAGACCGATGAACAAAAATCGTGATAGTCAGTGTTTATCAGAACATTATTAAGTTTGCAGCTTTAAATGACAAAGAACAGTTTTTCAAATATACCCGAATGAATCCTGAAATGTTTGAGTATATTTTGCGGCTGGTGACCCCTTATATTGAGAGAAGAGCAGCAGTGGATATGATTTGTCCTTCCCAAAGATTAGCTATGACTTTACAGTATGTATAAGTCGATTATCCCGAAATGATATGAATTATTATATATACAACAATTTCAGCTACCTTTCCGAAGGTTGCTCATTTCAAGAAATTGTTTGGAATAATTTCATTGGTAAGACAACTGCCTCCATTATCATCAGGGAAACCTGTGATGCGTTATGGAGAGTTCTTTCTCCCATTGTTCTGCCAGTACCTACTGAGAAAGATTTCTTAGCAATAAGTGAAGGGTTTTTTATAGATGGAACATGCCCAATTGCATAGGAGCAGTTGATGGAAAATTAGTGAACATACAGTCACCAAATCATTCTGGCAGTGATTACTTTTCCTATAAAAAATCATTAAATTTTTCTGTATTTTATATATATAGGTACCTATAAATATTCAACATGATAGAATTTCTATGATCCTATATTAACCTAAGCGAAATTCATTGATTTTAGTATTACCTTGATGGCAGTTTATGATAGCTACTACAAGTTTGTGATGGTGGATGTAGGGACACCAGAAATTCAAAATTTGGGGAAATGTTATTGAATAAAACTTTGAATATTCCTGGAGAAAAAAATCTCCCAGGAACTAACATTCCATTACCCCATTTTTTAGTAGCTGATCAAGCATTTCCACTCCATCAAAATATAATGAGACCATATCCTGGTTCCTATTTGGGAGAAAATAAAAATATTTTCAAGTATCGTCTGTCTAGGGCTCGAAGAACAATAAAGATTACTCTTGGGATCCTGACACAATGATGGAGAAGACTTACAAATCCTATTATAGCTTATGTTGATACTTGTGAAAAATTATTTTGGCAACAATAGTGCTCCATTATTCGATTCAAAAGTCAGAAGAAGACATTCCTATGGAAGAACGAAGGTATTGTCCAACTGGTTTTGTTGACACAATTGATGAAAGTGGAAACTTCAGAGAAGGTGCATGGAGAAGAGTTTACTCATAAACATCAAGGACACTCTACCCCTTTTTGTTCATAATATAATGGGACAGCCCGCCATAAATCATCCACTGTAGAACTGATACACTTCATCTTTAATCTTTTTATTATAATCCTTTCGCCTAGTTCGTGTTTTATTAAGTGCATGGCGCACATACATTACATATTGGCGACGAGTAGTGAAATTCAACCCGCGATTGTGCTTTTCTAGTGTTGATGATCAACACCTAAGTACCTATATTTTGTTAACGATGTCTGAAGCAACACAGGTAATCGTTAGAGGTCAAATCGGGACCCTGCCCGAATACAGAAAACACATCGATTGGTGCACCTATCAGGAAAGGATGGATCAGTATTTTCTGGCTAACTACGTTGAGGAAAACAGGAAGGTAGCAGTTTTAATCACAGCCATTGGGGACGAAGTTTATGACGTACTGAAGGGGCTCTGCGATCCTGTTCTTCCTAAAGATAAGTCTTATGATGACTTGTGCCAAATACTGAAGGAGCAATTCACGAAAAAAGTATCAGTTTTCAGAGAGAGAGAGTGGAATTTTATGACCTAAGGCAGGCAGAAAATGAACAGGTAAAGGATTTCTATGTTGAGCTCAAAAATAAAGCAATTGAATGCAAGTTTGAAAACAGCTTGAATGACATTTTAAAAGATCGATTTGTGTCGAGTCTGAGGAGGGGCCCAGTGCAAGAACGAGTGTGTGAAGAAGAGCATACGGTTACCCTACAGACAATTGTGGAGGTAACCCTTGAGAAAGAGGCTGCAATGATGCAGCCAAGAAAGGTAGCAGCAGTTAATGCTCTTAGTATAAATAAAAGAAGAGCACCAGTGACTAGCAGTATTCCTAGCAAGCAGGATATAGAGAAAAATCGATGTCAGCAGTCAGAAAAGGAGTCAAGAGTTTAAGCAAAATGCAACAGCTGTGATAGAGGAGGCCATAACTTCAGGACGTGCAAGTACAGGAAGTACTCTTGTAAAAAGTGTAAAAAGGTTGGACACCTAGCAAAGGTATGTGTAGATACAAATTTTGTTGAGCCTTCTGATGAGGATGACCATAAGGTTGAGGCTGAGGATTTAGATTTCATTGACATGTATTTTGTAACTGCAAATCAGTATGTTAAACCTATTAAACTGAAAATGTTAATTGAAAACAAGCCTTTACTGATGAAATTAGACTCAGGGGCAGGAATATCTGTCATACCAGAAGCAATATATTTTTGAGTGAATTGAAAAATACTCAGGTGAGATTAAAAACATATGATGGTAACATCATTAAGCCAGTAGGTGAAATGTTGGTAAATGCTCAATATGGAGATATTTCTGCACACTGTAGACTTATTATAATTAAGAATGGTTCTACACCCTCATTAGGTAGAGATTTGATGAATATTTTTAAATTTAAAATCAGAGGTGAGATTGAAAACCTGAATAATATTCATTCAGTGAGAACCTAGATTATTTGCTACAAAAATATAAAGATTTATTAGATAGTAGTTTGGGTCATTATAAAATGAAGAAAGTTGAGTTGAAGGTTGATCCCAATTGATAACCTATTTATTGCAAACCACGAACAGTGCCGTTTTCTTTCAAAGAAGCTTTAAATAAGGAACTAGATGCCCTAGAGTTGAGAGGGGTAATTGAGCTTGTTGAAAATGCTGAATGGGCTACTCCGTTGGTACCGGTGGTAAAAGACAATGATAAGATTAGAGTCTGTATAGACTACAAAGTCACGGTGAATAAAGTGATGCAAGATTTCTAACATCCTCTTTTCCGAATTGAGGAGCTTTTTGCTGCGCTGCAAGGAGGGGAACATTTTACAAAATAAGATTTTGCCAACGCGTACAATCAGTTGGAGTTAACGGAGGATACAAAGAATTTGCTATGTTGGAGTACTCATCGAGGAATCTATAAACCAAATAGGTTACCATATGGTACTAAACCAGCATGTAGTATTTTTCAAAAAACGGTGGAAAAGGTTTTGCTAGGTATTCCCGGAACGATAAACTTCTTGGATGATATTGTCGTAACTGGCCGGAATAGGGATGAACATTTAACTAACCTAGAATTAGTATTTGATAAACTATCAAAAGCAGGATTTAAATTGAATCTAAAAAAGTGTCAGTTTTTCCAAACTGATATCAAATATCTAGGTCATATTATAAAGAAAAACGGTTTGTACAAAGATCCAAGTAAAATTGAAGCTGTGATGCAATGCCAGAAACCCAATAATATATCAGAGGTAAAGGCCTATACTGGATTGGTAAACTATTATGGTCGTTTTGCGCCAAATCTATCAACAGTGATGGAACCCTTATATAAGTTACTACGAAATGATACTGGTTTTAAGTGGTCTTCAGAATGTGATGAAGCTTTTTCAAAATCAAAACAACTCATTTGTTCGGACATAGATATACCCGATGAATTGAAACCATTTTCTAGAAGATCTTTGGAACTTAGCATCGATAATGATATTTTAATGTGGGGCTACAGAGTTGTTATACCACCTAAATTTCGAGAGCAAATGTTACAAGAATTACATGGAGTTCACAATGGGGTCGTCCGCATGAAATCATTAGCAAGACAATACCTTTGGTGGTCGGGATTAGATTCTGAAATAGAAAATTTGGATGGATGTGATATTTATGTATCTCTTTGGCGTAAAACATTCTCCATGCAGTCATATATTTTTCTTTCGACTGTAATTTTCTCTATAGGCCGCGGGCATTTCTGCCAGATGACAGTAAATGACAGATGTCAATCCAGCCTGCTGGACAAACAAATAAATCTACAAATGCTTATTGTGCATTCATGTCATATTTTGAAACATTTTTTCTTCATTATGCCCCATTTTTGTGCAATTGTGAAATGTGGAAATAGAAGCGGCAGAGATAAGGTATCTTTTCACACAAGCGTCTTTAAACACCGGAGGCTCTCTGCATCCGACGATGTCCGATCATGGTCGGACGTCGCCGCTGATGCAGAGCACGCGCCAAATTTGAAAGCATAATAACAATCCATGAGTATCAAGTGATCGAGCGTAATGTTTTGGAAAAATTATGCAAAATATTTTTTTCTTTCCGAATTTACTTTAAGAAACAAATCATTGCGAGAGCTAAACATTGCAAAGGCCTCACATGTTTTTTTTTATATCAGGACAAGATTGACAAAATAAACACAACTTATTTACTTATCAATTTATTGTTTTTGGTGGATACATTAGGTTTATTGCAATATCATCGGCGTCCATATCATCTGGATGGATTAATTTATTACTTGAACGTTTATTAGGAACAGCTTTTTTGGTTGTTCGGTATAAACGTCTCTGTTGAATAATTTTTTTATTTTGAGGCGTTTTGTATGGTAACTTGTCCGGAAATGCCATACTGGTTTTCTCCCTCCTCATCGCCACATAAATGTAGGCTGTACGAGTGCAGTGAATCTTTGAAATGTAGGCAATTCATCATGTGACTTAATACTATCAACGAGTTTAATAAGTTCAAGTTTGAATTTTTCTTTTTCGGAATTCAATTCATTGGTTTCTCTTTTTTCTCTTAATGCTTCCAGAATCTTCTGTTGGCCTGAATCACAATCAAAGCTCTCTTTGATTACTAAATTTCTCTCATCTACAGGAAAGAATAAAAAGGTTGAATATAGAGGTACCAAATGTCTGCACATCTAGAAACGCCTATATGAGCATCAGGGCAATAACCTTATATATGGAAAATGATCACAGTATACAGAGTGGGCCTTTGAAAACGAAACAGAGGCTCTGTAGGTCGCCAAAACCGGATTATCAAAAAAAACTGAAACAGGTCAACTACATTTTCGAGGGGGACATCTTTCTAAAATATTTTCAGCCCTGCGGCGTTGCCGCTTCTAAAGAAAAGAAGCAACAACTTTGTTATTTCAAATGGAACACCTTGTATTTTATTGCATTTTTAGATTCTCCCCGAAGAGCTGATTTCATCAATGCATCACACTTAGGGTCTAGCTATAATGGTTTCAGGGATATAAAGTGTTCAAAATCGAGATTTTTCAACTTTAACATTTTTTTGTGTCGAAACTATTCATTATTGGTCAAAACGGCTCTCATGTCCCGATCTCAACTTGTGATTTACTATCTACTGACATTTATTTAAAACAAATACAGGGTCGTTCAAGATTCAGAATTCTGTTCACCCTGTATCTGTTCCAATTAAATGTCAGTAGATAGTGAATCACGAGTTGAGATAGGGACATGAGAGCCGTTTCGACCAATAATGAATAGTTTCGACACAAAAAAATGTCAAAGTTGAAAAATCTCGATTTTGAACACTTTATATCCCTGAAACCATTACAGCTAGACCCCAAGTGTGATGCATTGATGAAATCAGCTCTTCGGGGAGAATCTAAAAATGCAATGAAATACAAGGTGTTCCATTTGAAATAACAAAGTTGTTGCTTCTTTTCGTTAGCAGCGGCAACGCCGCAGGGCTGAAAATATTGTAGGACGATGTCCCCCTCGAAAACGTAGTTGACGTGTTTCAGATTCTTTTCATAATCCGGTTTTGGCGGCATACAGAGCCTCTGTTTCGTTTTCAAAGGCCCACTCTGTATAGCCACCAAGCAAAATACCTGAAAAAACCTTTTAATTCTTTAGGATTGAAAGTAATTCGATAAAATGTTCATGTGCTACGCACATTTTGAAAAGTTGCAAATTGTGGATACTTGGGCCTGGACGGGCCCCAATATTCTGACATTTTTTTGGACTCAATATAGATATAATAGCTAACAATGAGTAATGCATACAAGGTGGCCCATCAATAACTTGACATAAGGTATAAATGATAAAATATAAAATATAATGATAGTTCTCGATGGGCCACCTCTTGTATACTTTACACAAGTATATAAAAGTAATGGTTGAATAATAAAATATGTGAAATGTAAAGAAAGACATGTGCCTAATGTCCCTCATTCGCGAAAAACGTTCTTTACAGGACTTTTCCCAGAAATCTTCTAAAGGTGCTTTTTCTTGCATGTTCCCTCAAACTTCTGACGTTGTGAAACGATTTATTACAAATAGGGCACCAAGTCATTCTGGAGAAACAAAAAAATACACTGCCAAAATCCACACAAGTACAAAACAAGTTGACAATCTGTATATAACCACAAATAATAAGAAGTAGCTGGGTGAAAATCAAACGCGCGCGAAAGGCAGCTGCGAATGATCCGAAGGTGATCGGACATCATCGGATGCGGAGCGCCTTCGGTGTTCATAGACGCTTGTTCTTTTCACCGATTCCCTTCGATTTTCGATAATAGGGAAAATATTAATCCTCTTGCTGAAAAGAGACGTGAGATGTGGATTCAGGCAACTGAAAGAGCTGATTCAACTAATGAGAAGTTGAAATGGGCAACAGTATGTTCAAAACATTTCGTAGGAGGTATGTTGAGAATCTAGGAAGCATAGTCATTATGAAAATTGATTTTATTCAGGCAAGCCAAGTGCATTGAATGATGTTGACAATATAGACTGGGTGCCAAATCAGTCACTTCGGTATTCAAAAAATATCAATGTGGTTCAAAGCATCCAGAGGTTGAATCGTAAGAGCCTTCGTGAAGAGAAGGAGAACCCAAATATGCTGGTTGTTGATTTGGATAGAATTGGTAATTTTCCTTTGCATGAAAACCTCAGTCAAAATTTGGATGATGAAATTATTGAACAAGATCAAGCTCTGAATGAAATGAATCAAAGTGTTGTTGAAGTGGAACATGTACAAAACTCTGGTGGACATCAGTGCCCAGACATCAATTTTGAATTGCAGAATTGTTATAGTGAAATCCATCATCTCCGGGAAACTTTGGGGACTTATACTTTTACAATGGAAAGTTTAAAGCATAATCCAGGTGAATTCCTTTTTCATACAGGACTACCTCATGAAAAGATGGTTGTGGTCTATAATTTTGTTGAGCAGTACATAACACACCCTTAATCTGTGTTATCAAAATTCCAATTGTTTATTATTTTCTTCATGAAGTTACGATTGAATTTTCTCTTCACTGATCTAGGACATAGGTTTAATGTTGAACGAAGAACAGTCAGTAGAGTTTTTTATAAATTGTTGCATGTGATGTATGTTAGGATGAAATGAAAAGTGTGGCCAGAAAGAGACACACTGAAGAAAAATGTACTCAGATGTTTCAGAGAATACTTTGGTGGTAAAGTAACAATCATTATTGATTGCTTTGAAATTTTCACAGAAACACCCAAAAACAAGCAAGCTGCATCACAACATTTTAGTAGTTACAAACAAATCACAATACAATAAAGTTTCTAATAGGAATATCTCCACAGGGATCAATTATGTTCATTTCAGAGGCATTTGCAGGTCGATGTAGTGATGAATTTGTGACTGAAAATTGTGGTCTTGATCATCTTCTACCTGGTGATTGTATACTTGCTGATAGAGGAATTCTAATGCAGGATGAAGTACGCTTGCACTTGGCAGAAGTAATAATCCCAGCATTTATGAAAAACAAAAAGCAACTCAATCCCATAGAAGTAGAAGAAACTAGAAAACTTGCAAATGTAAGAATACATGTTGAGCGAGTTATTGGTTCAATAAGAAATAAATATAAAATAACATCTTCAACCTTACCCATGCACCTGATCAAGTTCAAGCAGAATAATGTTCCTGTGATTGATAAAATGTTGACAGTTTGCTGTGCATGCATGAATTTATGTCCATCTTCAGTACCTTATTGACACAATTATATAATAGGGACTGTTCAATTGCTTTTCATCAATGGTTTGTGGCATCTATTAACTAACTGATGTACTATCTCAACTAATTCTATTTCTATGGGAAAATTGTCATGTGTAAAATAAATGTATCACAATTAGTATTTACAATCCATTAAATATTATATAATATATGCGGGTAACCAGGGTTACCTATTCTGTAACTTTTTGCTTTATTATGTAATGACACATATAATAAATTTATCACTTGATTATTAACTGTCTGTGTTTCACAATAAATATTTTTTAATATTAGTGAATATTTCAACTTAATATATTTTATACATACCTCATTCATTCATTGTATTCCAAGAGTGCATATTTCATTCATTCAATGTTCTCCATGCATTATTGTAGTACGTGTATATGAATGTGATGAATAAAAAACTAATATATCTTTATTCTCGAGAATTTTATTAGGACTAGGTATACTGAAATGATAATAAATATATTTGATTAACATCTACTTTATTTTTTTTTTGCAAAGTTAACTTTTGTACAATCTGGACAAAACCATTTTTGTTTGATAATTTTTTTCCTAATCCCAATGCATTTTGGGTGAAACCATACAATTTTGCAGTAGGATTGTAGCATCTCATCATTTTTGATCCATCAGCACTCTTTTCTTGCATTTGCACCAATTTCCTGAAAGTGACAGGGAAATGTCTGTACTGCTTGTTTCTGAATCTCGTGTGTTGCTAGTTCTTGATTCTGGTGTGTTGCTAGTTCCTGGATCAGGTGTATTGCTAGTTCCTGGAACTGGTGTGTCGCTAGTTCCAGGTTAAGATTCTATTGATTTTGTTACAGTTCCTGATCCTTGCCTTGTGAAATATTTTGCCAAAAGTTCTGGCATGATACCTCTCTCATGAAAAAGCAGTGCTTTTTCACTCTCTGTTTTCCAGAAGTTATCATTCAATTTTATTCTTTCCCAATATAAATAATGTTGATTACAATAAGTCACAAAATCGCAATAGTTTGCACCAGTAACTGCTATTTGCATCTGTACCTGGTAATAGTATGCATGATGTCTATCAAGGTAGAGTTCTCTTGTTTCATCATCACATAATCTTTCATTCAAAAATGAAGATTTCAAATTGAGAAGCTCTTCGATCCTAGTATCTTTTATGCAATATGGACATTTAACTTCTATGCAACCTTTTCCGCAACACTGACACTCTACCATTGAATCAGGACTTGCTCCAAAACATGGCCATGAGGGATTTATAACAAAGCCAATATCCCACACTTTAACATCTACATGATGAATTTTCAAATATGCAGTGTAATCTTTCAGTGCTTGTTTTTCATGATTATAGCCATAATCAGTTTGTTTGGATTTGAATGAGGCTTGCTTAGGGTAGCATATTCTTTTAATGGTGCTCAAACTAGGCTTTTCCAACTAAGTGATGCAGACATTCTTGAAAACTGATGCAGTAATCCTACCTTCACGAAATATGAACCACTCTGGTGATTTTGCTTGAGCTTTTGTTATTTTGGCAATTATTCTACACATCCAATAAATAATTCTTGATCTTTGCCCAATGCCACAAGTTGTTCCAGGGAAAGGCATTCATAATCTTGATTGTATAAATTCTGTAGGCTCTGCTTCTCAAACTTTTGGACATTCTCTTCCTCAATACTGCTAGCAAATGGTTCAACGACATTCAGAACTATACACTACTTCCAGATTCATTCAATACAGTGAAAAAAATCATTATCTTTGCCTTCAAAGAATAATCAATATCCCTTATTTTTGAAGGTGCTCCTAGCACATTTGATGGTACTTTCCAATATGCCTTTACATCTTTGACACTGAGATCACTGTGATTACGCATTGCATCTTCAATGGCATATAAAACACCTCCAACATGACTGCAACACTCGCCCAATCCAGCTGCACAATCACAATGTGCAGTTATTATTTCACCATCCTTCTCAACTACTACCCATGGGTTAAGTGGTGGTAAATTCAGCCTTTGTGAGTGCATCACCTGAAACATAAAACAAATGTCAGCAAAATAGTGGAATTCCATCCTAGTCTTCCAGAGAGAGCAACATGAAATGAATTATGTGCTAAAGTCGACAAGATACATTTGCACTTTCAACAAAAAGTAAATGGTTTATTAATTTTCTGAGACTACTTAGGTATGTATCATTTCTGGGGTTTCAATTTCAAGTATAATAGCATGATTACTCACTTGGGCAATAATCAATATACCGGGTGACACAGGTTATCGGGCCACCCCTGTAACTTCTGCATTCGTCAACGGATTTTTCTGAAATTTGGTACAGTTATATAAGCAACTATTTCAGATTTGATCACATTACAATCCAATATGGCGGACTCCCGGTTTTTCTGGAAAAGCCATCAACTTTGTTTTTTCAAATGGAACACCCTGTATATTTTTACATATTCAGGTTCAACAGGTCAAAACAAGTGCAATCTTGATGTCAAATGTAATTTATTCCACAGCCTACCTAGTTGAAAAATTATTCTAACTGCAAGGAAATTCATAAACTAGTTGTTGATTTTTGAATGTATACAATTTGTTACTGCACCGAAAAACAAAAATGATATGACATTTTGTTCCTTAATGTATGTTCTAGAGAGACGGGTGAGTGGCCCATAGGGGTTCCATTTGAAAAAAAAAATAATTTTTGATCAAAAAGTGATGTGGCTGAATTGATTCCTGGATAAGTGACACAAAAAATAATTTTTCAGAAAAAATTATGTTTCTCTGTTATGTGTGACTCATTGTCAATAGTCTTGACCACATCTCATTTATCCACGAGGTAAAATGAAAAAACAATTTTAACTTATTTTTTTTTCGAAAAAATGACATTTGAAATAAGGATTGCACTTGTTTCGACCTGTTGAACTTGAATATGTGAAAATATACAGAGTGTTTCATTTGAAAAAACAAAGTTGCTGGCATTTCCAGAAATACCGGAAGTTTGCCATATTGGATTGTAATGTGATCAAATCCGAAATAATTGCTTATATAACTGTACCGAATTTCAGAAAAATCCGATGACGAAAGCAGAAGTTACAGGGGTGGCCCGATACCCTGTGTCACCCGGTATTTTCAGTATTCTTCACCAACCTCACTCCAATCCTTTTGATCCATTTACTGATGAACATGTTGTATGAATCCAAACTCTTATATGCTTTGGAATCATTTCCTGTGTATGCACTCTTCTTATATACAAAATAGTTTATAATGTCATACATTGAAATTTTAGGAAAGTTCTTCACAGCATCACTACAATCACCAAATTTCAATATATAGGGATCACATCCATTGGTTTCTTTCAGCTTTTCTAAATATCTCTATCCATAGACAATGTATTGAAATAATCACTTTTATCAGCCATCTTACAAACAGTGTTCTTGCGAGCAAGTAGAAAAATGATATCAATATACATTATGTTACCTTCCTTCAGGTAAAAACCCATAATTTCCTCAGAATTTCAATTATAAAATCATTAAATTACCATTGTTGTTTATAGCAATATGGCTTGTTTGTCCAGCAGGCTGATCGACAGGTATAGATAGCTGTCATGTGACGTCACCTGCCCTCGCCCTATAGCTGTAAATACTGCCAGATCCCTTTTCAAGGATCTGGCAAAGTCTTCATCTCCCTTATCCATCCCTTGGGAAGAACTTTGTCTATTTTCTATCAACCTCCCAAAGGTATCCAAGCACCCTCCCAGTTTATCCACAATAATATCTTGTGGCTTTGGTTTTTGCTTTATGTTAGCTGATGCTCTCATTTTACGGTTGTTAACACGTTCGCGGACATTGACGTCATTTCACGTCATTGACTTTAGTTTCATCAGGACACCAAGATAAAGTCAGGTGTGCTCAAATTGTCACAGTGATAGAATGAACAGTTTTACACGTAGAGAAACGCAAAATGTAGCTTCAGAATCACATTTTTCCAAAGAATTAGAAATACTGAGAAAAAAAAACTGCGTCAAATAACGTCATGACCCGTGAAAAGCATAGTTTATTTTCAAAATGACAGTGACGTCATATACCGCATGTAGAAATGAAATAAAAAACAGTGTATTTCGAAAGGAAAAAACATGTTTCATATAAAGAAACTGAAACTATAACAACTGAACAACAGGTACATAATGCTTTGGTAGAAATATCAAAAAGGGATAACACTATACTTATTCATGCCAATCCTGGAAACATTTTCCTACACAAAGAGGTGGCTTGCCTATGCAATCCCGACACTGCCAAGCAGTTTCTTTTCTTTTTTTCATCATATAACACTGCTTACAGCGCTTATAATATTTTCCATGTTTTTTAGAGTCTTCTGGTATAGGTATGGCCTCAAGGACATGACCAGTATTCTTCCTAGAATTTTTGGATGGTATGGATTTAGTTCCTTCCGGTATAGTTTTGACAAATTCTCTACCATCTTTTTGATCAGGTGAAATCCCGAGTAATAATTTGATTACCTCATTTCTAAACTCCTTGAACGATTTTTTTTCTTGATTGCTCTTATTATGTAAATAGTGCGAGTTCCACACGGCTAAGTCCAGTAGGTGGAATATGACTTTTTTGTGCCATCTGATAGTTTTTCTAGGGCAGGAATGATAACTAATCATTTGATCAGCCCTGTCAATACCTGACATGTTTTCATTATAACGACTCATTTCTACTGGCTTTGTTTTTTTCTTGCCAAACCTGTTAGTCGTCTCAATCAATTCAGGTTGATAGGCTGTTGTAATAGACAAAACATCACGTTTATCACGCCATTTGGAAACATACACATTGCCATTTCTTTTCCATACGTGCTGTCCAGGTTTCAGTTTAGCCAGGGTTATTTCTTTCGGATTACCTTTTCTGTTGGAACGTAATGTACCTGTACTATGCGTCTTCCGTTGAAATAACATTTTTGATAAAACAATACTGTTGTAAAAGTTATCCATGCATATATACATGGTGACCTTTATCTAGGAATGGCTCCAGAAGCCTTAGCACTAACGAGTTCAACTTTGAACTTCCCCTGGCATCTTCTCTATTCGATTTACCTTTATAAATCTCCATATTCAAGACGAAACCATCGTTTGAACACAGTTCATAGAACTTGATTCCATATTTGCTCTTTTTATTTTTTATATAGACCCGAAGTTTCAGTCGTCCTCGGAAAAGTATGTTTTGGCTTGATCGTATAATTTTATTCAGTAACCAGCTGACTTTATGAAGAGGGTCTTCTTTATTTTTATCATCCGTACTGTTGAGAAACCTCAAAATTTGTTCAAATCTTCGCCCTGACATGGTAGCAGGAAATATTGGATGATAATATAGTGGATTGAAAGAAAATAAATCTCGAATGGAACGAAATTTCAATTGGCCAGCAAAAAGACACAAACTAAAAAATTTTTTCAATTCATCGGTGGATATTTTTCGGAATATTTTGAACCGCTCGTGTCTCGTTTTAGGTCTATTAGATACGTTGAGTGTTTCACCATATGCATTTGTTTTTTTGAGGATATAATCCATTACATCTCCATCCCAAATCAATTCCAAAACTTCTCCTGGAGTCTTGGATTCAATATTTTGTGTAACAGAAGCATGGTTGAACGTAAAGTCTAGAGGGGTACCTTAGGTGTCTTCCCATACATTTTCTTCTTGCTCAATTGGACGATCAGAATCGAGTGAACTTTCGCTGCCGGCTTGTTCCAATTCGGGCTGTGCACCTGAATTTTGGGATAGTTTTTTTCGTTCTCTTCGAGACGGACCGGCTAGCAAAAAGACAGAAAGATATATTCATTCGAATCGCCGCTAGAATATGAAGAATAACTTTGAGTGTATTCGGGATCATCTATTGAATCGTCAGTACTGAATGGATCGTGTGTGCTTTCAGCATCCAATTCTGATATTTCATCCTCGGTCTCAACTTCATCAAACCACGTAAGTAGCTGTTGTTCTTCCTGTTTTTCGTCCATTTTACGTATGCATCCAGCCAACCGTTCAGTACACACACTCTGACAATATCTAGATCTGAACTAAATAGCAGAAACGCGCCAAACGACTTTCGACTTCCTGACCATTTTTTTTCCCCCCACCAACGCAATTCCGCAAACATTTTTCAACTCGAGGTATCTAGAAGGACACTTCACACACTTACATACAGAAAATTGACGTGATATCGCTCTAAACGTATTCACAGTGCATCAAGCATTTGACGGCAACTGCCGTCACTGCCCGGTCAGAATAAATAGCTGTTGCGGCTTATGCCGCTTGTGTCCATGCACACACATACCATGAAATATGAGTGTCCGCGAACTAACGGCCGTCTTTACGGTGACCAACCTGTGGTTTCCTAGGAAGTAGTGCGACCGTATTCAATCGTAGTCACTCAGTAGTCAGTACTCACTCGAGAGTAGTAGATCGTGCACTGGTGAAAAATGGACGATTTGGACGAAAACCTGATGAAACCTTATCCAAGACAGCAATCAGTACATGATCCATCAAAAGCTGTATATAATTATCGACTATCTAGAGCTCGGAGAACAACTGAAAATACTTTCGGAATTTTATGCGGTTATTTCAGACTCTTTTTCCTACCTATTGCTACTGCCCCAGAAACTACAGACAAATTGATTACATGTGCATGCATATTATATAATATTTTACGGGGAGCAAAAGTACTTGCTCCAGGTCAAAAACATTTTGATGATGCACTACCACTACCAACTGAAAATTTAATTCCCATAACAGAACACAATGTGCGTGCCAGGGGCTGTAGAGTGGCAGCATAGTTATGCAATGCGACATTAATTGTGATTATTATATAATATATTTATTGTGGTAATTATTGTTACTTTAAAGCATCTGTTGTATATTAATAATTAATATATTCATTATTCTTATATTAAAATAGTATCTGTGACAACACGTAAACGATAACAAAAAATAACATGTTACTATTCTGAATTTTATTTGAAATAATGTTTAATAATTATTCCAAATTTTTTGGGATTTTCTCTCCTCGTTTCTATAAAATAAAAATATGAATATTATTTCAATATACGTGTAGTAAGGACAAATCAGATGATTTGCCTCAAAATGTCACTGCGTTTAAAGAATTTTCCTATCAGAGAGCCTAAAAGAAAAATTCACTAGTTTGTCAGTGACAATTTGTATTGAAAAATTTTTGGAGAAGAGAAATGAAGGTATATAGAAAAAATATCAAATTTTCACTTATCTTTGGACGTTTTGGGGCCGATTCTGCTCCCGTTTTCAACATGAAGAGATTTTTTCAATTGCGAAGTCGTATAATATGTCTTGAAGCTTTTCAGTTTTCAATGACAATTGGTGACGTTGGCAATCAAAGGAGTTACAGGATGTTTTCATTACTTAATCTTGAATTTACCATTTTCATGTTCAGATTTTAGTAGTGAATACCATGTTCTGTCTATATCAACTGAACAAGAAGCAATGCTATTTATTGTCTCCGTTCAGAAGAATGCAAGCAGATTCCTTGATTTTTCTCTTCTGGTTGTTATCTTCTTTTCCAATGATTTTAATATTATTCCACTTTGCCATATGTTGTCCGTCTTCAGTAAGGATATGTTCAGCTAGTTTCGATTTATCGATGTTTCTTTTCTTTATATTGTACTTATGTTCCTTCGTCCTTACTGAAAGAGGTCTCTTGGTTTCACCTGTATAAAACTTTCCACAAACACAAGGTATACTGTAAAAACAATTTTTTGACGATTGTTCTTCATTTTTCGGCTTTGTTTGAGTTAGAATTGATCTCATTGTATTTTTAGTTTTGAATTACCAAAAACAACCTAAAACATGGTGGCGATACGTAGATGATATTTTCATAATTTGGCCTCATAACCTTATGGAGCTAGATAATTTTCTGTATAATTAGTTAATATTTATTGTTTAATATTAATTTAGACAGTAGGTTCTCATAGCCCCTGTAGCTTAGACAACCAACATGACTAGCTAGGAAAATCAATAATTAGGGTCTACCTGACGAGAGGCTTTTAGACGATGGCGGCATCTTGATGGCTGCACGAAGATATTGTATACTTTGTAGTTTGATATAATCATTATACTGTGTTTTGAGTAACTTGAGTTTCATTACAAACACTAGTATAAAACATGGTGTCAGGTGTGGAAACCTTTTGATCTCGTCTAGATAGAGAAAAAAGGTAGAAACATGGAGAAGTATCTACGACCACCGGAACCGTTGGACCTTGATGGCAATGTAGCCGAAAGCTGGCGTAAATTTGAGCAGAAATTTACAGTATTCTTAACGGCGACCGGATTGGAAAAAGAGGATGATAAGAAAAAGATTGCAGTTTTACTAAACTTTGTTGGTGATGAAGGCCATGAATTGTACAACACGTTTAATATTGGAGAAGGTGAGAGAACACTGGATAAAGTGCTTGAAGAATTCCGGAACCACTGTAATCCAAAGAAAAATGTGATATATGAAAGATTTCGATTCAATAGCATTGTACAAAAAGAGGAACAGCCCTTTGATGGGTTTTTGACAGAGCTGCAAAAAGCAGTGAAAACAACAGAGTACAGTCACAAAGAAGAAATGATCAGAGATCGCATAGTTATGTGTATACTTGACAAGAACACACAAGAGAAATTGCTGAGAATAAGTGAATTGACTTTAGAGAAAGCCATTGACGTATGCAGAGCTGTGGAAGTGAGCAAAAGTCAGTCAAAAGATCTGCACAGCGAGACAGCAAGTATAAGTGCTGTTAAAGCATCAACAAAGAAATGCAAATATTGTGGTTACATCCACCGTGGTGATATGTGTCCAGCGTATAACAAAACTTGTGTCAAGTGTAGTGGAAAAAATCATTTTGCCAATGTATGTCAAAATGAGAAGAAAGAAGAGAAAATGAAGAGTCACACAAAATATAGTAAGAGAAGAGTGAATGAAGTGAAGCAAAAAGAAAGTGAAAGCAGTGATTCCAGTGAAGATGAAGCAGAGTCAGATGGAAATGATTTCAATGTGCATTCTGTAGCTAAAGAAGTGAATTCGGTGAAAATGAATAAGGAAAAGAATTGGATCAAACAGGTTTTCATTAATGATAAGCCAATAGATTTTAAGTTAGATACAGGTGCAGAAATTAATATCCTACCATTGCATGTGTTGAAAGCACTGGATTCAAGCATTGAAATCAGTAAATCAGACATTTCATTGATTGCTTATGGTAGTTCAAAATTTAAATTAGATACAGTAGGTGAAGTGATCTTGTCTTGTCGAGTCAATGACAGAGTGGTGAAACTGTTGTTTATGGTAGTGAATGCAAAACATCAAACTCCTTTACTAGGTCTTCAGGATTGCATTAGGTTGAAGTTAATCAAGAGAGTTGATCAGGTTAGATGTCACTTAAATATAAATGAAAAGCCTGTGAAATCACTTGATGACTTAGTAAAGGAATTTCCTAGTGTTTTTAAGGGATTAGGGCGATTTCCAACCACTCACCATATTGTGTTAAAAAATGATGCTATACCAAAAATTTCCCCTATTAGAAGAATACCTAGAATTTCAAATGATAGACTCAAAAATAAGTTGAATGATCTCGAAACCAATGGTATCATCCAAAAATTAGATAAACCAACAGAATGGCTTAATGCCTCAGTTGTTGTCGAAAAATCAAATGGTGATCTTCGTCTGTGCCTAGATCCAAAAAACTTAAATAATGCAATAAGACGTGAACATTTTCTAATTCCCTCTGTGGATGACATAGCTTCAAAATTGTCAGGAAAGCAATTTTTTCTGTACTGGACATGCGTGATGGATACTGGCAAGTTGAACTAGACTCAGAAAGCTCTGATTTATGTAGGTTTGGGACCCCATTTGGTCGATATAAGTTTTTAAGAATGCCATTTGGTATCTCGTCGGCGCCAGAGGTTTTTCAAAAGAAAAATTATGAGTTATTTGGGGACATTGATGGATTTGAACAGTATTTTGATGACTTGATCATTACAGGATCATCCGAACAAGAACATGATCACAATTTACGTTTAGTTCTTCAGAGAGCTACTAAATATAATGTAAAATTCAATAAGTCAAAAATACAGTTGAAACAACACAGTGTGAAATTTGTAGGTCAGATTTTTTTCAAAAAATGGGGTATCAGTAAACCAAAGTTACATAAATGCAATTTTAGACATGGAACATCCACAGAATGAAACTGAGCTATTACGATTTTTAGGAATGGTGAAGTTTGTGGGCAAATTCATACCTAACCTTTCACAGATTAGTGCCCCATTGAGAAATCTGACTAGAGATGATATTCAGTGGCATTGGAATGATAATCATAAATCATCAATTAATCAGTTGAAGTTTTTATTAACTAATTCTCCAGTGCTCAAATTTTTTGACCCTGAAAAAAAGGTTGTTTTGGAAGTAGATGCATCAAAGGATGGATTAGGTGCGTGTTTGCTCCAGGAGGGACATCCTGTGGCGTTTGCCTCTAGAAGCCTTCCTCAGACTGAGCAAAAATATGCCCAGATTGAAAAAGAAACATTGGCAACCAGATAATGGTATAAATGTGGTTAGGTTAGATTTGTGAAGGGAAAGATGTTTAATATTAATTTAGACAGTAGGTTCTCATAGCCCCTGTAGCTTAGACAACCAACATGACTAGCTAGGAAAATCAATAATTAGGGTAAGATATTGTATACTTGAAGTTTGAAATAATCATTATACTGTGTTTTGAGTAACTTGAGTTTCATTACAAACACTAGTATAAAACATTTATTGAGTTTTTCACTTTACTGAATTTTAGTACGATACACACCTGATTTTTGAAGTGTTATTCCAATTTCGTTCCACAACTTTTGCTTCATCTGGGCTTGTCTATACTCTTTGGATTTGATATTGTACAAAGCTTCATGATTTTTGACAAAATCAATTAATTGTTCGTCATTTTCGCTCGTCCACATCACGTTTCCACTCATTGTTTTGATTATATATGCACACCGCTACACGCGAAAAACGTTGAACTACTGTTTATCACCGCTATGACGGCCGTCATGCAACTGACAGCACCGCTATTTGACGTTACGGTGACACTCAACGTACTCCAGAGGTGTGTTCCGTTTCTTGCATTAATCGCATCGCTACTGCACTGAAAAATAAGCGGTCCGTTTCCTCACCGGTCATTTTTTGTATCGTGTATCAAATTGGAAACGGAACTGTTGAAATACTCATTATTTTAGAAGCTATACTTTATATGAACTTTGAACACACTGTATTAGGAATTTAGTGACATGAATGAATGATTGACATCTGCTGATATTGTATGAAGAGAAAAAGGTCTAGTTAGTTCGATGTGATGTAGTCATGGTAGATTGTTGAATAATTATATATGAGATTGTTTTCCTGAAAATCTGAACAAGTTTGAATTCCTTTTATGATTAAATAATGAAGAACATGATCCACGCATTTCTTATTTTAACATGGTAGCAGAGCGTGATTTTTGAAAATAAGGAAGATATAATAAAATGGCTGAGAAGAAAGAAGATTGTGTGTTACTGATATTTGATGGAAAGGACTGGTCCAAATGGAAATTCAGATTATTATTAGTATTGGAGAGTAAGAATGTTAAAAATGTTATCGATGGGACAATACCTACAGATGAAGAAGGAAAAAGGAAATGGGATACAAATGATGTAAGAGCACGTTCGATAATCGTACAGGGAGTTTCAAATGCACAATTGGAATTGATTATAAATGAAACTAAGGCTGCTGATATGATAAATAAATTAAATTCAATCTGTGAACCCTCCTCAACATCCCTGAAATTGATATCGAAACGGAAACTGTTGGATTTGAAAATGAAAGAAGAAGATGACCCGAAAGAATTCCTCACCAAATTCGAAAGGCACATTAATGACCTCAGAAATACAGGTGAATCAGTAGCGGAAGAAGACCATCTCAACTATTTGTTGCTTGCACTTCCAGAATCCTTCAGTAATATAGTGGATATAGTTGATGCATTGGCTCCAAACCAAAGGACAGTTGAATATGTCAAATCGAAATTATTAATTGATTTCAACAGACATTCAGCGAATAATGAAAACTTCAGGAGTCATGTATTCAGTTCACAGGCATCAAGTAGCAGATATGTGGAACAGACAAATAGAGAAGGAAATGATCAACATATAAGAAAATGTTACAAATGTGGACGTTTGGGTCACAAACATTTTGCAGAGGTACATTCCAAAGTAGAGGTCAATATAGAGGTGGACAGAGCTATAGAGGTGGACAGACTTATAGAGGAGGACAGACTTATAGAGGTGGACAGAGTTATAGAGGAAACTTCAGAGGCTCATTCAGAGGCCAAGGTAGATACCAACTAGAAATGAACCATAATCGTCACATCCCTACAGGAAATTCCGTTGAAGTAAGAAGAAGTGAAACAAATCAACATGATTCGTTCCAAGTGATGGTAATGACATCCCAGATAGAAGAAATTGAGGTAGACAAAATTGAAAATGAAGTAACATGGCTTTTAGATAGTGGATGCAGCGATCACATAGTAAATGATTTGGGCTCAGGAAAATTACCTACATGGAAATTATAAATCATAAAAATGAAATTATCGCTGTAGCAGAAAAGAAGAAGAATTTATATGTTTTAACTGGTAATGTAGAATTTGATGTTGAGTCAAATTATTCAAATATAGTGAGCGAAAAAGAGAAATGGCATAGGAAATTAGGTCACATACATTTTCAAAACTTACAAAATATGTGTAAAAACCAAGTTTGTATGGGCTTACCAAATTCTATAGAGAGTTTACATCTGAAATGTGAAGTTTGTTTATTATCAAAAATGAGTAATCTAAAATTCCAAAATAATAGAAAAAGGGCGAATGCTTTGTGTGAAATTATACATACTGATGTTAATGGCCCAATAGCTCAAGTAGGTTATGGTGGTGAAAGATATTTTATAACATTCATAGATGATTTCAGTAGGTTAGTTATAGTTTATTGTATAAAGTCGAAAAATATGCCAATTTAGTACAAAATCAAACTGAGAAAAAAATTAAAGAAATCAGGTGTGATAGAGGAACAGAATATCTGAACAGAAATTTGTATGACTTTGCAAAAAGGAATGGTATATGGTTAAGACCAAGTCCAAGTTATACACATAAGTTGAATGGGATTGCAGAACGTTATAATAGAATTCTTATGGATAGTGCACGATGCTTATTATCAGATTCAAAACTAGAGAAAAAATATTGGCCTGAGTGTGTAAAAACTGCAGCTTATTTGAGTAATCGAACAATAAAAAATAATGATTTTAACAGAACTCCATATGAGATTTTTGTAGGCAGAAAACCAGATGTATCAAATTTGAAAATATATGGCAGCTCTGTTTTTGTGAGAATAAATGAAGTTTAACGAAAGTCTAAATTAGAGCCGAAATCAGAAAAAGGTATTTAAGTAGGTTATTCTGACATGGGTTATCGTATACTGATTAATAACAAAATAATTGAAAGTAGACATGTGAAGTTTATTGAACCAGGTGAAAAATCAATAAAAGTATCGAGTGAGTTAGAGGATGAGAGTATAAGTGATGAATATGAAAATGAGCATAGTGATAAGATGGAGATATCTGAAATTGAGAATGAAGAGAAAATGAATGATGATTCTAATGATAGATCTGAAGAGGTGATGAATGAGAGCCTGAATGGCAGAAATATGAACTTAACAAATGAGAGACCTAGAAGGGAATCAAAAAAACCAGTGTGGCATGAAGATTATTATATAGATGCACATTTTTCGAATGTAATTGTTCCCAATACATATTATGAAGCTGTTGAATGTGATGAAAATGTTTCTTGGCAAAATGCTATGGAAAAGGAAATGAGTTGTTTGAATAAAAATAGAACTTGGGAATTAGTAGATCTGAAATCGGTTCCAGAAGGTGAAATAATCATTCAGGTTAAATGGGTATTTAGAGTTAAAGCAGATGATACTTTTGAAGCCAGGTTAGTTGCACTTGGTTATCAACAGCCTAAAAATTTGGAAGAATCTATCTATTCACCAGTAGCAAAAATGCACACACTTAAATCTTTGTTATCAGTTGCCTGTAGTAAAGGATGGTATATAGAACAAATGGATGTTCAAACACCTTTTTTGAATGGAAAAATAAACTCTGAGGTTTATGTATATCAGCCCAAAGGATTTGTAGAGGATGAAAATAAAGTATGTCGTTTAAATAAGGCACTGTATGGATCACGTGAGAGTCCGAGGACATGGTATGATTGTTTTCATGAATGTATGATATCTCAGAATTTTGCGAATTCAAAGTATGATAGTTGTTTATATACTAAAAAGGATGATGAGACTTACTTATATGTAGTTCAAATATAAACATGATACAACGAATAAAAGAAACTTTGAACAAAAACTTTGAAATGAAAGACTTTGGGAAAATTAAAAGTTACCTAGGAATTGATATAGAATATGATAAAGAAAATAAGTCTCTGAGTTTGAATCAAACAAAATACATTGAACTGATTGCAGAAAAATATAATATAATAGAAAGTAAAAATTATCGAACTCCAATAGAAATCAACTTGAAATTGAATCATGCAGAAATTTGTGACAATGATATTCAGTACAGAAATTTGATAGGTGCATTGTTATATATTAGTCAGGGAACTCGTCCAGATATTTCTGACGCTGTGAATTATTTGAGTGGATTTCAGAATAGCTACTCAAATACTCATTACGAGTATGCTCTTAGAATTTTGAAGTATTTGCATTCCACGAGAAAATTGAGATTAAATTTTAATTCTTTGTGTGATATTCCTATTGATTGTTATGTTGACGCCGATTGGGCAGGTGACACAATTGACCGCAAATCTCGAAGTGGTATATTAGTTAGGGTTTTAGGTGTTGTGGATATCACGAAAACAAAAAGTAGTAACTAGATCATCGTGTCATGCAGAATATATTGCTCTAGCAGAAGCAGCAGATGAAGTTATTTTTACAATTGGAATTGCAAAAGATTTGTCATTGAATATAAGTGAACCCGTGGAAATATTTGAAGATAATTCATCAGCAAAACACTTGGCAAATAATGGGAATTTTTCAAAAAATAGTAAACATATAGATGTTGGTTATCGTACATGACTTTGTTAAAAAAGGCATTATAAAGGTTTCAAAAATTTCATCTGAAGACCAGTTGGCTGATACTTTGACAAAAGCTCTGAGTTTTGTAAGATTTGAGAGATAAGGACAGTTATTGAGTATTTACTTGTATGATGTAGTTGTATGAAAAAAAAATATGTTCTTTATTTTTTATTGATAAAAAAATCGCTTCTAAAAGAAAGGATCGAGGTGTGTTGAAATATTTATTAAATTAGAAGCTATACTTTATATGAACTTTGAACACACTGTATTAGGAATTTAGTGACATGAATGAATGATTGACATCTGCTGATATTGTATGAAGATAAAAAGGTCTAGTTAGTTCGATGTGATGTTGTCATGGCAGATTGTTGAATAATTATACATGAGATTGTTATCCTGAAAATCTGAACAAGTTTGAATTCCTTTTATGATTAAATAATGAAGAACATGATCCACGCATTTCTTATTTTAACAGGAACGATTTCTACTGTGCAGTGACAGTGTATTGACTATTTGAAAAATTTTAAAATTAATGTGCATTTGTGCTTTTCAGTTGACGGGAAGAAAGAAGCGGCTCAATTTTATTTATGTACGCAATAATTATTATTAACCGCTAGAAATTTGTCATCAATTCATATGAAATGAATACTGTTAATAGAAATTCGCTATTGTTCACAATCGCTAGTGAATTTTGGGAAGACGATAGTACTGATTCTCAATCATCCTCAAGCAATAGTTCTGCAGAGGATGATAATATGCTCTTGGATATGATTTTGAATATAGAGGAACAAGAGTGTATTTCCGCCGTTTTAATGATTGCTGAAACAAGAGGAGAGCAACCCAAAACAGAAACCATGTGCTATGTGGAACGAATAATTCCAGGGTACAATGAACATGAACATTTTAGGTAAATCATCAAATCTTCAAAGGAGCCATAGTTTATATATATTTTTGAACCCTACAGAATGTTTCCAGAAACGTTTGAGGATGTTTTAAGATTAGTTGGACCATCCCTCAATGCAAACACTGTCTTTCCTGGAGGAAGACAACCTATTAAACCAAAGAAGCAGTTGTTTGTAGCATTATGGTTTATGGCTACACCAGATTCATATAGGTAATGCATTATATTAGTGCTTTGTAGCAACAAGTAATTCTGTGTTGTATTTTACACAGGTCAATTTGTGTCAAATTTGGAATAGGAAAGGCAACAGCATTTAGAGCTTTGAGACGAGTGACTTATGCTCTACATTCCATTGCCCCAAAAATCATCAAGTGGCCCGGCAACCAAGTGAACTCCGTTATGGGGGTATTTGAACAGAAAGCAGGATTCCCAAACGTCATTGGAGCTATAGAGGGATGTCACATAAAAATACGTGAACCAAAAGTTGATCCTATCTCATACATTAACAGAAAAGGATTCTATTCAATCAATTTACAAGCAGTATGTGACTCCAGGCGTTTGTTCACTCACTGTTTCGTTGGATATCCTGGAGCTGTTCATGATGCACGGGTATTCAGAAACTCTCCTGTAGCAGATTTCATGAATCAGCCACAGAACTATTTTCCAAATAATTCTCACCTTTTAGGAGATGCAGCATATTCCCTGCATACACACTGCATGGTACCCTTCCGAAATAATGGACATTTATCACAAAGGCAGAAAAATTTTAATTACTGCTTATCTGCAACAAGAGTGACAATAGAACATGCCTTTGCACTTTTGAAAGGGAGGTTCAGAATTTTATTAGACTGTTTGCCACTCTGGGACATAAGGAAGATTCCTGAGTTCATAATTGCTTGTTGTGTTTTGCATAATGTCTGTATTTTAAAGAATGATTTAATTGAGTATGTATTTGTGCCTGGAGAACAAGAGCAGGATGTAGTGCACCCACATCATCTAGTGAATAATGTAGGACATGGAAAGAGGAATAGTATTATGAATGAACTAAGAATGAGGAACTGATTTTTTTTAATTTGCGTGACCTTTCTCAAGATTGTCAATAAAATTTTTAGGCAATGTTCAAATTTCACACAATTTATTACCTCAGCATGAAAACACTTGATTTAGTGTTCAGGTTCACAATCATTCAAAAAAATCAATTCATTTCTTCAATGAATTTCAAAGTAGTAAAATCCAAAATTCTCTATTTTGTAGAAATAAAAATATT
Source organism: Phaedon cochleariae (assembly GCA_918026855.4). Lineage (NCBI taxonomy): Eukaryota > Metazoa > Arthropoda > Insecta > Coleoptera > Chrysomelidae > Phaedon > Phaedon cochleariae. The sequence goes on along the minus strand of OU896723.1, from coordinate 18,335,663 downwards.
TTACTAATTGTTTGTTTCTTTGTTGATCTTTCTGGTAGAAAAATTTATAATTGTGGACCTCATGTGAACACACTGTATAAAAACAACAAGATCAGAACATTGTTTTAATCACCAACATTTTAAAAGACTAAAATTATGTCATGGAATGGTAACATAGAAACTTAAAATATAACTTCATTGTTCTAATTAGGAAAATACAACTTGAGCATATGAAAATTGAATTATTTCTGTATTTGTTTTTGTAAAACAGATAACAATGCATTCTTGAAATGCAGGTTTTCTTTGTGCATCCTTTCTTTCAACTCATTTTTCTCTTTTTCCCTTTGTCTTCTCTCCTCATCTCTCTTTTTTTGATATTCTTCCATTTTACGTGTTCTGGTTTCACTTTCAGTTTTGACATGTTCAATGAAACTTTCCAAAACAAGCTCCACTTTTCTTTTTTTAATTCCTACACCACCTGTATGAAAAATACTTCCATGAATTTATGACTGATGTAAAAACAGCTACTATACACTTTTTGAATCCAACTTTTAGAAACAGAACTCATCCATTCTTTGGTTTGAACATAAGAAGTCACTTATTCATTTCAGCATCATAGTACATTTGAAATATATGACTGAAATCATAAGATGTGCCAGCATTGACTTGCCAAATTTCGTTTTCAAGTGGAATTATCATGAAAAAAGTTTTGTACTATATGGAAATCTTCAGTTAAAAACTGACCAAATTATTTTTTTTTAAATAATTTCACTGCTAATTTTGATGAATTTTGATGAATTATGAATACATACCACTAGACGCACAGGCATCAGCAGCACTATCAGGGCATGAGGAAACTTCACATGCTGAAGATGGCTTTGAGGGATCTGCGCTACTTGCAATAGCTTGTGACTCCATGAATGCTTTTGCTCCAAATAATGAGTCCATAATCTTAAATACACAATAAAGAAGAAAATGTATTTCCAAGCACTTATTATAGTATATGTGGAATGAATGATTTGAGTAAGTATACATACGGAGTAAAAGGCCCAAGTTCCCTGCCAAAAATGTCTCATAGAAACTTATAAAAAAATATATATGAGAATTAATGAGAATGAAGTTGGATAGTGAAACAGTAATTCCGTATAATCCTATGTATTTTGCAGATCCACATATAATCAGTTTCTAATGGCGATTCTCTCCCTTCTTCTTAAAAGTATGAACTGTTTTTCGCAGATATATTCATAATCAGTTCCTACTAGTAATTCCTGGTTATTTACATATGAGAATATATCAGAGTCAAGTTGGATAGTGAAACAGTAATTTATAAGCTCGAAATGTATTCTGCAGTTACATTTATAATCAGTTCCTAATGGCAATCCTCAATGGAGTCGATGAGTTTGAACTGTGATTCACAGATACATTCATAATCGGTTCTAAATGGCAATTCCTTATTAAAACATCGTAATTCATGATTTTGAAATGTGTTCTGCATGTACATTCATGACCGGTTCCTAATAGCAATTTCCAACGAAGTCTTTGAGTATGAACTATGTTTTACAGATACATTTATAATCAGATTTTGATGGCAATTCCTCATTGAAACACTGTGGCATTCATGAGAATGGAATGTGTTCTGCATATACATTCATGATGAGTTTCTAATAGCAACTCTATGAGTATGAACTCTGTTTTGCAGATACATTTGAAATCAGTTCCTAATTGCAATTTCTTATTGAATTAACGTGGCATTTATGAGTTTGAAATGTGTATTGCAAATACATTCATAATGAGTCCCTTATAGCAATCATCATCAGTTCCTAATTGGAATTCCCTATTGGAACACCGTAGCATTTATCAGTTCGAAATGTGTTTGACAGGTACATTCATGATGGGTTTCTATTGACAGTTCTTCATGTACTCAATGAGTATCAGCTGTGTTTCACAGATACATTTATAATCAGTTCTTAATAGCAATTCTTTTCGAAGTCTTTGAGTATGCACTCTGTTCTGCTGATACATGTATAATCAGTTCCTAATTGGAATTTCTCATTGAAATACCGTGGCATTCATGAGTTGAAAATGTGTATTGCAGATACATTTATAATTGGAATTTTTGAGTATAAACTGTTTTGCAGATACATTCACAATCAGTTCCTTATTATAATTTCTTATTGAAATACCGTGGCATTTATGAGTTTGAAATGTGTGTTGCAGATACATTCAGAATGAGTTTCTTATATCAATTCCGTATGAACTCTATTAGTATAAACTCTGTCTTGCAGAAACATCCATAATCAATTCCTAATCGGAATTCCTTATTGGAGCACAATGGCATTTATGAGTTTGAAAAGTATCCTGCTGGTACATTCATAATCAATACCTAATAGCAATTCCTCAGGAACACTTAGAGTATAACTCTGTTTTGCAGATACACTTATCATCAGTTCCTAATTGGAATTCCTCATTGAATTACCGTGGCATTTATCAGTTTGAAATGTGTTTCACAGGAACGATCATAATGAGTTCCTATTGGCAGTTTTTCACGTACTCTATGAGTTTAATCTGTGTTTCACAGATACATTTATAATCAGTTCCTAATAGCAATTTCTTTCGAAGTGTATGACAATAAACGCTGTTTTGCAGATACATTAATTATAATTAGTCCCTATTCGGGATTTTATTCAAATACCTTGGCATTTATGAGTTCAAAGTGTGTATTGCAGATACATTCATAGATAGCTTATTATAGCACAGTCATATGAGATCTACGAGTATGAATTCTGTTTTGCAGATACATTTCATAATCAGTCACTAATCGGAATTTATCACTAAAATACCGTGGTATTTATGAGTTCAAAATGTGTATTGTAGATACATGCATTCATAATGGGTTCATCATAGAAATTCCATATGAACTCTGATTTGCAGATAGATTTATAATCAGTTCCTGATCAGAACTCCTTATCGGAATGCAGTGGCATTTATGAGTTTGAAATGTTTATTGCAGATACTTTCATAATTAGTTCCTCATAGAAATTCCATATTAACTCTATGAGTATAAACTGTGTTCTGCAGATACATTCATAATCAGTTCCTGATCAGAGTTTCTCATTGTACTACAGTGGCATTTATGGGTTTGAAATGCGTTCTGCAGGTATATTCATGATCAATTCCTGATGTATAACTCTATTGTGCATATACACTTATCATCAGTTCCTAATTGGAAGTCTTAATTGAAACAGCGTGGCATTGATTAGTTTGAAATAAGTACAACATATCTATTCATAAAGAGTTACTCTTGACAGTTCTTCAGTATTTTGTACTGAACCCCTGATTATTTTTTCATGTATCATTTGATTTTGTTTCCAAGAACGATCTCTCATATTTTTTCTGTATAAACCAACAGAAAAACAGTTGAACTTTTGAAAAAATAGTCAGTTTTTTCATTGGCATATATAAAATTTGAAAATTTAAAGGAAGAGTATTGAAGAAAGTTTCTTGGATTAATTAAAATTGACAATACATAAAAAAGTTGAGTAGGGGTTCTAAATATTCGTGAATACCCTGTACAGGCTGTCCTATTTTCGATGTCATAACGGGATAGGTATCTCATTTATTTTCTAAAATAGAGATTTTCCATTTTCGCAAACGTGGGCTTCTTTTTAGTGAAACTCACGATACCCTTAACCAAGTTTTTGTAGCCCGCTGCCTTTTTGAGATACAGGGCGAAATTGAAAATGCTGCATTTCGGGACCCTTCTTGTATCTCAACCATCTCCAAATTCATCGAAAAAGTCGAAAGTGTTTGTCATACATTTTTTCACGTAGAATCCAGTGGCGTAATCAGAATTTCAGAATAAGCTGCTTTTATCCAGATATAATCAATCCAAAGTTATGTTTTTTCAAATGGAACATCACGCATATTTTTCCTCATTTGAAACATTGATGCTTTTCGCTTTTCAAAAATATACAACTTATGAGATATTTCTAGTCTTAGCCCAACATTCTGATAAATTCTAGTTTCTCAGTAGACTTTTCATGGATTGAACTTGTAAATATCTGGCAACATTGTCCATATCATAAATTTTTATATTTGCCTTGTTGCTGATACAGTGTTTCGTCACACACTAGATTCAATTTTTACCAACAATAAACATTCACCAATATTCAGCAGTATTTATTGAATATAAAAGCTGTGGACCTAACGAGTAGGTGGCTATGAAAAAAAGCGAGTGCAGAATGTTTTATAATATTTGTCACATACCTCTGTAGAATTTACAATTTTTTCATACAGCGGCGAATAATAATCCAGGATATCAGAACCACAAAAATTTTAAACCAACTTATTTTATATCACAACCATTTCTAATTTTCGTATCCTGGATTAGTATTCGCTATCGTATGAAAAATTTGTGAATTCGACAGGGAGGTGGCAAGGATTTAAAAACATTCTACACTCGCTCTGTTTTCATAGCCAGCTACTAATGAGGTCCACATCTTTGAGAGACAATAAATATTGCTGAATATTGGTAGATCTTTAATGTTGGTGGAATTGAAACTAGTATATGAGAAAACATTGTGTCAGCAGTAAGGTCAATATGAAAATTTGTGATATGGACAATGCATGTTGCCACATATTCACAAGGCACATCGATGAAAAATCTACTGAAAAACTAGACATTTTTCAAATTCATGCCTTCTACTATATATATATATAGTTCCACAGTAAGAATTTAAAAATACTTCATAACTTATTTGTTGATAATTCCTATCCTTCTAATTTAATTAAAAAAATATTATACAGTTCTCCTAGACCAGATCCTATCATTGAAAACGTAATGAACATAGAACAGAATACAGTGGTTTCTAATACTGAACCAATCAGAATAATTTTTGCTTCAATTCCTTATTTCAGTGAACTAACTCCCAAGTTAACCAGATTCTTCAAACTCAACAATAACATTAAACTAGCTAACAAAACAGTGTTAACAATTAAATCAATTTATTCAAAAGTGAAAGATAAAATTCCTGCAAAGGCACAAACCAATGTGATCTACAGTATCCCCTGTCAGGAGTGTGACAAAATCTATATAGGCCAATCCAAAAGATCCCTGGCCAACAGAATCACCTCCCACAGGAGCGACTCTAGATTACATCCAGAAAGATGTGCTCTTGCAGATCATGTCAACAAAATGAATCATCGTATGGACTATGACTCAGCAAGAATTTTAGCAATTGAAAGTAACCTCACTAAAAGATCCTTCCTAGAAATGGCATTCATCTCACAAAATCCCAATTGCATTAATAAAAGAACTGATATTCAACATTTAAGTGAAATATACTCATTTCTATTAGCTTTGGACAAACAACCTCGATTTCCTCATAGCATTTTGAACATCAACAATTCCGAATAATAACATAGTCCTTTTTTTAAAATTTTTTTAAAAAAAATTTTTTTTTAAATTCCTCACATCAAACCTTTTCCAGTTAAACCTGTTGTATTTCATGGTCTGCCAACTATGTAATTAGTATGTTCCCCCTTTTTCTGTTCCATTGGGTTGAGAATTGAAGGATTACTAACATTAGTATGTACCATAAGGGTTAAGAATTCTGACTTACGACCTACTCATGTCAACCTAAGAAAGAGAAGAAGAAGAAACATTCTAACCTATATTTTGCAGATTCGTTAAAATCGTTTCAACCACGTTGGTTTTGAAAATTCAAACTTATTCATGAGGTAATAAGTAGCCTCTTATCTAATCATGATTATAACTAAATAATTTCTTTTAACTTGTTTTTCGTCTCACCAGTATGTTAATGTTAACAATTTTACAAATTTTAGAACAGAGTAACCATTCTCAATAAGTGTAAGTGACAAAGTTTTTTCAATATTGTGAATTAATTTTAATACCTCCAATTTTTGTAGTCTACCCTGATGATGGAAATATACATTCCCGAAAGCTCGGACAAACTTGAATGAGTACACATTTACTTTTGCTGCATCCCCACTAAACTACTAGTTTTATCTCTAACTGGTCAGCAAAGACTTCCCTTCCTTATATATATATATATATACAGTGTGTCCATTTAGTGCGTAATTCTTCGATATCTCCAATGCCATAATCTATAGAAAAAAACTTTGAAGGAAAAACTTCTTCAGTTAGTCAAGTTGCTCATTTCGAAAATATTTTCAACATTACTGGGTGTTTTATAAAAGTGGGATGACTCAGAGACGATTTTTTTTAAATGGAATTGGTATTGTTTATTCGGACTTTATTCCGCCGAGGTTAACCTTCACATCGCTGTAAAAAAAATTTGAAATCGGTTACGGCGTTGCCAAGTTATAATTGATAAATCTATTTTTACCACTATTGAAGAGTCATGTTGAATTGGTCATGGTATATTCATTTATTCAAATTACATGTTCTTTAACAGGGTGCTCTATTTCACATTTAGAATTTCGAAAGATTCAGATGGCATTCATTAGAATTTTTCAAATGGAACACCCTGTATTTTTTTTCACAAATTTATTTCGACATCTATCACCTTTTTATCTCTAAAAAAAATTATAATCGGCTGCGGCGTTGTCAAGTTATGGATAATTTCCTTATTTTTACTACTATTTCGGAGTATAATTTTCACGTCATAGTTCTTTCATTCAAATAATCAAATTTCTTCATTGACCATTCATATATTTTTTCACAATAGGAACATTTGCACGCTCTCCAAGTTTGAATTTAAAACAGAGTGGATTTGACAAATTGATCCAAAATGCTACTTTCACAGATTTTTTGCAGACAACGAATTAATTTTTTGAAGTACACTTCCATTATTCGTGTAATGACCTGTCAAACATCGTCACAATCAAATATATCTTGAATTCATTTAAAATTTTGCTGAATTTCCTCCCGAAACCCGCGTAGTAAAGAAATATTGTTTGTATCATTATGTAGAGTTTGCCTCCTTCAAGTTTGATGGAGATTTGGTTTGTGGGAAAAACGACAATAAAAGTGGTCCAAATTTCAAAAAGTTGTCCTTATTCTCGCAATTCAAATCCTCATTGTTTGTATTGTAGAAGTTGTTTTAAAGGCATCAGGCGTTTTGCTTTTGGCATGTTTGTTTCACATAGGTACATATTATTTAAATCATAAGTAACAAGATTACGGAATATTTCAAATTTTGACAATGCTTATATCGCAAAGATACCTGGATGATCTATGTAGAACCTCGAATGTCATGTGGCAAGCAATATTCCCACAATCAAATCAAATAAAGGAACCATGTCTCATAAGTTGCCCTGAGATAGTGATGAACATAAGGAAATTACTCATAACTTGAAAACCTCGCAACCGATTTAGATTTTTTTTCAGCGATGAAAAGGCGAATGATGTCGAAATAAATCTGTGATGAAAAATACAGGGTGTTCCATTTGGAAAATTCTAGTGAACGTCGTCTGAATCTTACAATATTCAGAGTGTAAATTTTAGCACCCTGTAAAGGATAATCTCGCAAAATTACTGGATTGGTGTACCTACGTGAGACCTTGCTACTACTGTATGCCAAAAATCTTCTCAAGATTTTAATAAATGAATATACCATACCCCATTCAACATGACCCTTCAATAGTAGTAAAAATGGGTTTTTCAATTATAACTTGGCAACGCCTCAACCGAATCCAATTTTTTTCACAGCGATGTAGAGTTAAACCGTAGCGGAATGAATTTTGAATAAAAAATACTGGGTGTTCTATTTGAAAAAACTCGTCTCCGAGTCCTCCCGCTTTTATAAAACACCCAGTATTGTTGAAAATATTTTTGAAATGGAACCTCCAATAACGAAAGAAATTTGTTTCCAAGATGTTTTCCCTAGTGATAATGGATTTCGAGATATCGAAGAATTACGCACTAAATGGACACACTGTATATTTTATCGCTTGGAGCGCACGAAAGGGAATCCCTATTATGTTCAAAGAACATCGTGCGTTCCTAATTTGATTACGGATACAAAGACTCATCGATTATATGAACCTATCAAAATCCTGAAATATACTGAAATAAGAACATTCATGACATCTTCCAGGATAGCTCAGTATTGATCGAAGTTCTGATTCCTCAATAATTCAAAATAAAAAATAACTCACAAGAAACCAATGCCATTTGGTTCCGTGAATTCTCGAAAATCAATTGTCTTATGAAAACTCATGAAATTCATTGCATATTGGCATAGTAATGTCTTATACAATCTCATTGGTTTTCAAATATTTCATTCCACATACATTCAATGGGGATTCAATGTAATCGGATCTGTGGTTCCTCATTAGACGGTATGAATTCCTGGAAGATATTTTGCTTATAACAACCTGTAAGATTCGATTGTAATCAACACTGAATTTCACCATTGAAACTTGTAAATTTGGAGTCGTTTTGAATCATATTAATGCTCATAAAAAACGCATTGAATCAGATGCGGGATTCCTTATTACAGCTAATAAATGCTGCTCTCACTGTTTCCTGTCTTTCCACACGATATCATATACGATTATATTCGTTGATTTCTACACATATATCATACCTTCTCAGGCTCGTGAATGAGCAATGAAATATAATTGAGTATCGTGATTGGAAACCTTATACAAACAACTAACAAGATACAAAGTTATGTGTTAAATTGTGCCAGTCATTTTTAACCTTCAATCATTGAAACATATGAACCTTACAGGAACTTATAGAACCCTATATATATCAGCAATGAATTGTCTATTTCAAACTCAAGAATCCTCATTAATCCAAATTAGCAATGAGGATGAAGTGATGCAATATTCGAAATAAAAAATACTCACAAGTTTATGCATCATGGCGGATGTTCAACCTCTTGGTGCAAACAAAGAAACAGATCCCGTTGGTAATCATGAGTAATGTTCACATTTATCCAAAAGTTATTTCAGATTGGAGCACTATCGAATCCACTACATTACACATGATATGATATGCAATTCACACCTCAATTTTCAACAATAATTTCAGAATAATGGGTATTCTCTCGAATCAAAACAGAGATGGGTCCATACATCATCAGAACGTATCGACACAGACCGTCGATTAGTAGGAATTTATTTGACTAGAATAGTAAGAAATCAGAATAGCAAATCATCAGAACCATATTTCAGCGACTGCAATATGTACAACCCGTAATTTGTCGAACCGTACTTTGACAGACTGCATTATGTCAGAATGCATAAATCACAATAGTATATCGAAAGACTGCCATATATTCAGAAGTGTACTTTGCCAAACCAGTAAATAAAATACTCTCCATGTCGTCAGAATCATAAAAATATATAATCGTAAAGTCATAGAACCGTAAAAGCACAGACTGTAATTCAGCGACCCGTACTCTGTAGACCACCATTTCATCAGAATGAACATTCCCGACCAGCAAACTGGCAGAATTGTGATGTACAGAATCTGAAAATGGCAGAATGCGAAAAGTTCATACCCGTAAAAAGACAGACTGTCGATTTTTGATACCCGTAAAATGAAAGATCCGTACAATGACAGACTCGTAAAAGCACAGACTGCCAATACTCTAGATCCGTAAAATGCAAGAACCGTACATCGACAGACTCATAATCCATCGGACTACCGGAATTTTCGATCCATAATTCATCAAAACCGTAAAACGACAGACCCGTAAAACAGCAGAATCGTAAAATGACAGACTCGTACAATGGCAGAATCGTGCAGCTACCAAACCCGTAAATTTTCAGAATTTTTTGGATTGAGACCCGTGAAATAGCAGAACCGTAAAATGGCAGAACCGTACATTGACAGACCCGTAAAACATCAGAACCGTACATCGACAGACCGTCAATATACCAGAATGTGTGAGACGCGTGGAGACTCGGAACAAGTGGTAGCGCATTGTTGCCAAGTTGAATCGATAGAAATTCCTTGCTATACCTACTCAAATCTGATTCAAACTGTTTTGTGAAGAATTCTAGAGGGCTGAGAAAGGTTCGTACGTTGTAGTATTTGTGTTTGATAATCTGTTTGATCCGAATCAGGAAGATATTGACATGATAATTTGATTGTATCTAGATAAAGAAGTATATATCATTCTTTTTGTTGAAAAATCATATAACAAAACATCAGACATGTGAATATAACGATGTTTTCTATGTATAATAGGTGAATCTATTCTCGGAGATTCTATAAGGCAGAAATGGAATCATTGTACCTATGTCCATTTCTGAACATATAAATATTGGAGAAAAACCTCAAACTTTCAAACTTTTCTATAGTCCAATGGTCTGAGATTCGGATCAGAGTGTATACCTTTCAATTTGATTCTCCAATTAAATAGTAGATAATATAAATAAAGAACTTGTAGCATTTGTATATCGCTATTTCGTTTCGGGAAACCTACTCCCCAAGAGTTTTCGAATCTAGTGATTTCTTATTGTCAATTGTGCTTAAATCCCTCACATGACTTCAGTTATAGATTATATACAGGGTGTCCCAAAATTGCTCTACTTGAAGTAGAGGTCAAAATAAGTTGATTGGACCCAATTCGTTTATATACCAAAATGTTCCGTTCGTCAATGGGGTACTTTGTATGTGATCAATGAGGTACTTTGTATGTGATCAATTTCATTTGCGTTTCGGATATCATAATGACTTCATTCATCTGCCATGAAATGTCAAATCTCAAGCAATGACGGCTCGAAATACCGCCTGTTGGTTGATCGAGGAGGTGTTACATACATTTTACTTGATTATTTGGGATTTTCCCTCCTCGCTTCTACAAAATAATAATATGAGCATAATTTCAATATACAGTGTGGTCATTTGAGTGTGCAACATATGGGAATCTTCTTAATGAATTGCACAACCAAAATACAGATAGTGCCAAGAGTTGGTGCATGTTCGATCATCATTTCAGGTGCACTCAGAATAGTTGCAAGTCAAACAGCATACAGGGTAGGTAAAAAGATATAAAAAGTGCTCAGGGGTAGAGTACCCGTATTTCAAAAAATTCAGCAGAATGTTATTGAGAAAAGTTGTTCACAATTAAAATTCATACATAAATCCCAAAACATGGCTTCCTAAGACATTCTTGAGTTCTTCAAATCCTTTCGTTAATAAATTCCCATTTTTTTTTTCAAATTCAAGCATATTTTTGCATTCAACTTGGATTTCAATTTTTTTAGGAAATCACAAACTTCATGTTTGTTGCAACGATATTCAGCTCAACTTTGAAATTTTGCGAACCCTATTTTCAACAAGGTAAAACATCATTAATGATAATATGCATATTCAAAAACCTTCATTTAATGTGAACATTTTGTATTTGAAATGTTTATGAAAAAGCTGTACAAATTGATCGACAACCATGATATCTTTTGAAAAATCACGGACACCCAAGGAACAGAACAAATGAGGGTTGACAGTAAATATTGAGGCAGTTTGGTGACATACTCCTTATCTAATGATGTTTTACCTTGTTCAAAATATGGTTTGCGAAATCTCAAAATTAAGCTGTATATCGTCGCAACAAACATCAAGTTTGTGATTCCCTAAAAAAATAAAATCCAAGTTGATTGCACAAAAGTGCATTAATTTGAACAAAAGTATGATCAACTGATTTTTTTATGATCAAATTATGAAAGTGTTTAGGGTGAATATAAAAAAAAATACAAATTGGGAAGTTATTAATGGAACAAATCGAAACACTAAAATATGTCTTAGGAGGCCATGTTTTGGAATTCAGGAAAAACTTTCAATTGTAAAGAACTTTTTTCCATAACAGTTTGCTGAATTTTCTGAAATAAGGGTACTTTACTCCTGAGCATTTTTTATATTTTTTGACCTACCCTGTATGCTGTTTGACTTGCAACGATTCTATATGCACCTTAAATGATTACCGAACATGCACCAACCTTTGGCACTATCTGTATTTTGGTTGTGCAATTCATCAAAAAAATTTCCATATGTTGCACACTGTACAAGTACAGAGGATTTGCCCCAAAATTTTACTGAAATTCAAATGGCACTCTGTATGAATAATTTTCGTAAGTCGATAGAGCGAAAAAATACCTTTCAAATGACATTTGTTTTCAAAATGGCGGATCATGCAGGAACCTTTTTGTCTGCAATCATCATGGACACATTGTGACGTCATCCGTCGAATTTCTGGCAAGCATCCTTATAAAATAAAAAAATTTACGAAGCACTTGGATTAGTTATTGATGGAACATATTTTTTAACGCTTGAAGCGCACGAAAGGAAATCCCTATGATAATTTGTTTTTATTAAGTCATCATTTCAAACAATTTTCTTATATAGTCTTAAATTCCCCCAATAATGTGAAATAGGAATGGTACTTTATTCAAGGAAAGTTCAGTATAAAAAGGTCATTATGTTGTTTTTTTAAGAATATCGAGGAATGTTAAATGAAAAAGTTGTTTGAGACCACCCAAACTTTTATTTTGTGTAGTTGTTTTATATACAGTGTCATTCGTTTTTTCGGGTAGGCTATTAGCTTTGTGTTTTTTTTTCAATGGAACACCCTGAATTCAGCTTTCCATGAAAATCTCGAGAATTCAATAGTTGATAGGATGTTCCATTCGAGAAATTGTCTATTATACATGTGGAAATTGAGAATGAAAATCAACCTGTTTCAGGATATCCCTTGGAAATATTGAGTTTGGCTCGAAATTCTTTTTTATTCAATTTGACATGTGATGTGGAACTTTTCAAAACTACGGAAATATTGAAACTTCTCACTTTTCGTATAACCTGTCGTGTAAAGTGAAATATAACATAACTGGTTTAACTGGTGATGAAATATTATTCACTACAGCACCAGTTACGTTATTGAATATGTGGTTGGACGAAAAGAATAATGCATTTCAAGCTGCTTTCTCAATATCAGTTGGAAAAACTGAACTTGAATCAGCCATTTTCCACTGATGGAAGTATCGAACGAGTCTTTTTCGTGAATTTGGTCACTAATTTGCGACCATATTATTTTATGACGGATACTTCGAAGTGACGGGTGGAGTCGACTTGCCTATACTCAATTTTTGTACATAATCGGTAGAATTCATGTAGAAATGATGGTCATTATATTATCTGTTCGAGCAAAAATTTCTAGCAAAATTAGAAAAAAAATTACACGTAATACGTTCGTTCGTCCCGGATAATCCCGTCGTCAAACAAACTGACGCGTTTCCTAACTACTGGTTACGTAGAAAGGACTGTACATTTCGAATTCACACTTCTTGGACTACCTCCATATCTACGAAGTTCCTCAGCGATAAATGCGCTAATGCCAAATTGAAACTTTATCTCATAGAAAATTTCACTCAGAAACTAGTGGCGCACTAATTTTCTTTTCGGGTATGATTTTGGAGGCATGAACTCTGATAGTGATATAGATTTTTATATTTATATTTTATATGACTAAGGTATGGACATGGATTGTGGAGTGTTCAGTTCTTGGGATACAAGGAGTTGAAGTGTTTTCGCAAAAACTCATCGAGAACGATTGAATATGACGAACGACGTATAGGATTTCTACTTTAAATACAGTTCATCTCCATTGAATATTCATCACCTGATCAGGAAGTCATTCTACACGTTTTATTCAGTGATGTGTTATACAGCTCTATACGACGGGTTGTGTTAGTTTCTTCTTCCATCATATTTGTTACGCCAATTCAAAATTTTTTTAATAATCAATCTCTTGAATTTTTCTTCAAATTTTGTTAAAAAGCGCATAAACTTCATATGAGCTGAATCAAACTGTTTCCTCACTTTGGATAGCAGAGCATCACAAATACATTTTATGACTATATATAATGCTTTGATGAGTCGTACGTCGTACTTCTCAGTTTCTTTCTAGTAACGTAGCTGAAAAGAAAGTTATTTCACGTAGAAATTAAAAAACAACAATTTTTTCCATAATGTAGGCGCATACCTAGAGTTTTGTTTTACATATTTTTGAAGATCAAAGAATCAGATAGGTGACGTCCCCCATTTTTTCCATACAAGGAGTGAACCGATTTCTTGCGTTTGTAGTGACTATCCTAATGCCAGAATAGCAGGCGTGAAGTTGGCAATTTCTTCCTGGATGTTTGGTCTTCAAATTTTGGGGTTGTGACTTCCGAAAACGGAAGTCACAACGTTTCTCATTGCTGATTTCAGATACTGAATGTACGGGGGGTTACCTTCCATATAGCAAAAATTCCTGTGGAAGTCACTTAGACCCCTCTGTATCTGCAAATCCCGATTTTAGTTCCCGCGTATATAGTTGACGCTGTCATCGCACAAAAATATGTACGAGCAATGCACTATAACCTCCGCATTGTTGATACTATATATACGTAGTCACTTTCAAGTGTTGTTACCATTTCGCGCCAAATAATCAGTTGTGAAGTTGAAGAACAAAAACCCTCTAGTTTAATAACTTCATATGTGAGAATGATGGCATCCAGAGGTAAAATCATGCTAGAAAATTCAATTATGAAAATATAGGTACATACACCCACCTAGTTCGGGTGACCAACCTTAAAACATGATTCGGCATCTTTCGATCCTCCAGCAATGAAAAGAAACTTTCCTCCTTGTAGCCTCTTGAAGGAATCCATCAAATACTGGCTCAAAAATGTTATGAGTGCCATTTTATTTGGTGTTGATTTCAGAAAATTCCTGTAGTTTGGCACTGGTCGACTTCCTGTAATACTGAATATTCCTAGATTATGATGTCCACGTCTCTCCATATCTTTTATGGAATCCTTGATATCATATCTATCGAATACCAGAAAAAACTGAATCACAGCGAGAATATTTTTTGAAAATGAAAAGCATTCTTTGAAGTATCTTCTCTGCCAAATCGTTGAGAGTCTTGAAAGATTTCTCATTCACTTCATTCAGAATGACCATTCCATCTATGATGAAATAGAAACTAGTCGTTGAACAAGTATCCGCCAATATGTTACAATGTAGATATAACTTTTTGGCAAGATGTTTTTCTCATAGTCCTATCTCCATGAAAAAGAGAGAGTGGGACTGGTGTGAGTTCGTAGGGTAAAATATTAGTGAAATCTGAATCTTGGAACTGAGCTGCACTTGTAATTCTTCTGAACATAAACTCTGGATTTATTTTACTATTCTTTCCTGACTCCTTATAGCCAATTCGATCATCAGTGAAGTTTGACATTTTGAAACGACTGACAGTTTTCCAGAAACTAACAGTGCGTATTTTGGTGAACCTGTCCTCTCGACCATAGGGCGATGTCGTAATTTCTCATTATATATGTGGATGATGATGACAAAAAATGTCCCTGATGTTTAATTATTGTACCCTGTTTAAGTACGGCAGACTGTGCGGTCTATCGTTCAATAACCCAATCATGGGGTATAACTTATAGTCGGTGGTATTTCCTGGAAACATCGTCTCGCATACCGGGTAGCGGGCGGTAGTTACAGGTGTACTTACAGTAAAACGCTTATATCGAGATATCTGTTCAAGATAGATCTTCATATAATCGATACGGAATGATCGTTATGAATTTCCGCAGTTTTTGATATGAAAAAAAGTATCGTTCATTGGTCGAATAAGCAATTTATTGGGTGTTGAAGCGAACTGAAATGTGAAGAAAAAGTGTTATCCTCTTATTCTTTTAAATTTTTAACATATTCCCAAATTTCAAAAAATAAATATACCTATATCAAAATGTAGTCGAATGTTTTCTCTATAATATAGAAAAAAAAACTCATTTCCCTATCTGCTATCATAGTTGTAATATATCAACCTAATTAGAGAAAACAAGAAATTACATTTTTTTGACATTCATCCCAATATTTTTTCTCTCGACCAATGAGAGTATCGTAAATCTTCAAAACACATGTAAGAACGATGCATATAATATAATTTCAAGGTTCCATCAAGTTATACTCCATGATTGGGTTACTCGATAAATAGAAGACTTTTCGCAAGAGATCTGCTATTTTGCTTGTCTTCAGATTGTGAATGTGTGGATGCGTTTCCCCTGGAAACGTTCCACCCCGCGTACCATTCAACGAATTACGGGTTGCCTAAGAGGTCTAAATCCTCAGACCTCAGATACTGGTTGTTAGGTATACCAGAGATTATACACTCGAAGTGATTCGCTATATCAGTGAAACTCATTGTGTGGTCGATCATACATTTATTCCGGTTCTGAATACCATTTACTTGAATAAAATGTTCTTGGGGTTAAAAATTTCTAACTCTTTCTCGGTCAACGGACGTCTACTCAATTTTTTTGTTCTAAAAGAAAGAAAATTACAAAACTGTCGGTACCTATCTATAACACAATAAAAACCGAGTGGTACATATGTGTACTATATTGAAATTATTCATATGTGATCAACTATTACATACCTTATAGACCACACGTTTTCGCAAAGTTTATATGACAGAACAATCACAAATATTTTTCAAAGAAACATCAAAATTTCACGAAATATACACAGTCCCATTAATAATTATCGAGGACATAACCTTATAATATCGGATTGCTGTATTTTCTGCTTGCTTGAAACGAATAAAGTGATTTTTGGAAGTTTTTGGGAATACTTCAAAGAAGTTTTGATAGAGTTGTTCGACAAATATCGAGGTAGACTACAAATAGATGTGCTGTACAAAGCTTTTTGTCGAGTTCGTCTGTCTGCATGGTATTGCTAGTGATAGAATGATAACCGAACGTTTGAAGAAGATTTTCCGTAGAAGTTTTCATGAACAAGTGAGAGGTCGCCGTTGTTCCAATGATGTCAAGGAGTAAGTGAGTGTGGCATCACCAACTAGGTGAATTAGTTTGATGTTTATATATCGACTATGTGAACTCCGTAATCATCAAAGATACAACATTTTTGGAAACAGCAACTACTCCAACATAATTTTCTTTAATATATCAGGTGACCTTGGACCATAGGCGCCACCAGATAAAAATAGGATATAGTGCGGACAAAATTCGAAGATGAAATCGGGTAACCTACTAATGAAAACTGAGTGTGAATACTCAAAGCTAATATTAATCTGTGTAATTCTCGAAATGTCATCTCCAACCATTCAGAACTTGAAGACTAATTTTCCATGATATTGACCATATCCACTCGTCAAAACTGAACCCATCACTAGTTCCTAAGCAGTTTTTTGAACAGCCTCTGTGAATCTGAGATAGAACAATCAATAAAACAATAATTGATCTTCGCATTGTCGAGTTTAGACAAAAATGTAGTTTACCTAACAAATGCCGAAAGTCATACTTTTCCGCACCTGTTTATTCAGATATAAAGAAATACATAGAGAATTCGAATTCGGTATGTGATGAAATTATCAATTCTTTCTCAGTATATTCAACAGAAAACAACTACTTTCCTGGCTGCGATTTTACTAGATATACTGTACGCTAGCACAAACCACGCCGACCGTAATATTTCATCATCTACTTAGGCAAGACTCAGAAACTATTTATCCTTAACGAACTAACCTATCCCTGATTGCAATATTTGTGGAAGGAAAACCGAATGGAGTGTAGAAACACATTGATTAATAATATATTTCAAAAGTTGAGTTCTTATTCAACAATATTGAATAAAATGAGACTGTTTATCCTAAACGCACTAACCTATTTGACTTCAGATATTTTATGAAAAAGGAAAACCAGAATGAAGTAAAAAAACAAAAAAGTTGCAAAAAAAGGTTCAAGTTCACAGCGATTCGAACCATGGACCTTCAGACTGAAAGTCGACAGCGCTAACCAGTAGACCATTTGGGTGTATGAATTTACTGCGTACAAGAGATTGACAACGAGAGAGCTTCAGTCGAATTCGTGTCAAAATCATAAAAAGTGTATTCTTGCGTTCGAGCACAGTATATTCAGTGCGATGTGCTGACTCCGAGTATATCGGTAATGTTTGGAGATATGACGTATTATTGTGGGCGTGGTTTGTGCTAGCGTGCAGTATATTTAGTAAAATCGCTTCCTGGCTATATGTTACGACGAACATTTAATTATATCTTTTGAACACACACGATAATAATTTGAAGATGAACTCTTCTGAAGTTGAGAATTTGCATTTTCCTTCAAATAAAAATATATATGCACATAATATCATTCTGAATATAAAACAGAAAACAAATACTTCTCTGATTATTTGCCACGTCGAATATTGATTTATGTATATCTGTTCAACATCCAGAAGGGAACATGAAAATAAAAATTATCTGAAATTGAGAATTGGCATTCTCTTTCAATGTTTTTTTTTCATATTTTAGTTCCTCTGTTGATATTTTCTTCTGACATAAAGACTAAAGGTTTGGTTCCTTGAACAATTTTCTATCATCAATAATAACAAAGTCATCGATGGCTGCTGACACTCAACTTGGATTACCATGAAGAGTATCCCTCGACACGTGGGATTCACAAGAACGTTTATTTAATAGCTTCCATAGTGAGTTTTACAAGAACGTTTATTCAATGGCTTCCATATGTATGTATGTATGTATAAGCATTTTTTCATCAACCCCAATCTACAGCACCGCACTAATTATCGTTAATAAAGAATTCTCGAAACTAAATTACGTAGCTGAACTTCGATTTCAATCTAGTTTCGTATCACCTTCTTCCTTTTTCTAGAAATATGGGTACAAAATGCAAAATGAATGAATTTGGGTATGACATAGATTCATATAAAGAACATCCGATATCTTGTATCTATAATCAAACTTCGAAAACTCCAAAGTTTGTTGTAAAAAAAAAAATTGTAAAATTGTTCTATCCGTCATTCGGTTGCCCCCTTACGAGCAACCCTCAGAAGTCTTCGAAAGTCTTGTGCGAGCAAGGAATGACGGGGGCCTTACCTTTTAACGTGTGATCCCAAACACTTGTAACATCCCAAACACCTATTTCTCGAACCCTTCTCTCAACTTACTTCAAGGAATTGTAGTTTTTAAGAAAATACTTCAAATAAACACTTTCTTCTCCATATAGCAAAAAAGTTGGGTGACGTTCATATATTTCATATTGAAATGTGGTCATTCATCACTTCATATCATATGAACGATCTTATTCTCGAGTGTACAAGAGCAATAGAAACATAAAAGCAGGTCGAACTGAAAGTATACGTAGAATCCCCACATGACGTGAGAGCAGGCAACACTGTGACCGGCGTTCGCTCTGCGCGTGGCTGGTAGGCCTCTCTGCAGTCTGTCATTTTACGGTTCTGCTGCATTACATTCTGATGAATTCCGATTCTGCCAATGTGCGGTTTTGATTTTTTACGGTTCTGCTGACGTACAATTCCTATATTTCACGATTCTGTCGATGTACGGTTCTGAATTTTTACGATTCTGTTATTTTACGGATCTAACATTTTACTATTCTGCTGAATTACGGTTCTGATAGTTTACGATTCTATCACAATACAGTATATGACATTACAGTCTGATGAAGTACATTCTGTCATTGTACGTTCTGATATAATATGATTCTGATGGAATACGGTCTGTTGTATTACGAGTCTGTCGATGTACGGTTTTAGCATTTTACGATTCTTTCAATTTACAGTTTGATTTTTTGCTATTCTGTCAATGTACGGTTCTGACATTTTACTATTCTGTCGATAAACGGTCTGTTGTATTTCGATTCTGACAAAGTACGGTCTGCTAATGTGCGGTCTGTCATTCTGCGATTCTGACGAATTACGGTCTGTGTTGTTATGATTCTGACGAAATATCATTCCGCTGTGATGTTGGTTTGTTAGTTTTCGATTCTGTATATTTGCGGATCTGCGATATTGCTATTATAGAAAAATACACATCTGCGCATTTGCAATCTGTTATTGTCTGGTATGCTCATGTACAGTATACAAAATACGGTTTGAGGGATTGCGGTTCTGTGCATCTACAGTAGAGATAAATACGATTCCTATAAAATATTGTTCTGTTAAGTTACTGGTTTGAAAATGTATATTCTGATGGATTACGGATCTGCGATTTTACATTCTGGTGATTTGTGTGTTCCCAACAGAGATACCTGTCTTCCTTCGCGAGCAACATAAACTAAAACAAATATGGCTGGCTAGTGGCTAGCTCAGTCTCAGAAGTACCAACGCAAAAAAATTACTGTTTTGTTACCAACTTGAATTTTGTGTTCCCCTCTATGTGGAGACTTAATGACTCTCCAAGTGAATTTTCAAATGTGAATCTATGTGGATTTATGAGTTACCTATGTTATGAATTTGGCGTTGTTGTTCGGGTTTTTATGTGGATCTATCAGTTACAAGTAGGCATGAAAATATATAATAGTTTCTTGATGCAATGCTGAGAATCATGAGAATGTATGAGGATATAAAGTATATTGAATGATTTTTATGTGATCGAATGAGGATTCATTTGGCAAAAACCCTCAGGCTTCTTCGTCTCTTCGAATTGTGTGCGTATTCAAGTTGAAATACCAGTACCAATATAAAAACAATTCTGTTTTGATGAGCTGAAGTTTTTGCAATAAATCGGAAAATATGGCAATATAAAGGGTCGTGTGATTGAAAAAAAGATGATAAAAAATGGTCTGAAACTTATTTGTAACGAAATCAGGTGTTGAATATATAGAAAAAAAAGGAAATCAATAAGTTTCTTCCGAGAAAGTGACAATCAATATAGTTATATTTTCAAATGAAATATACAGGGTATCTGTAAAAAGTTCGGACATGGCTCGGCTGTGGACTCCTGGGATAGAAACAAGTTGATTTAGGCCAACTTACCTATATCCAAAATCGTCTCGTTGAGTTGGTACATGGCGTTGAATTTTTTTTGGAAAAAAATAATTTTGCTCATTAAAAGAGAAGGCTGGGATCAATTTCCATAATTTTTGGCATGGCATGTTCCTCAACTGTAAGTCACGTTTTGAGATGTTCTTGATCATCATCAGTGACCTGCAAGTGTTTCAAACAACCATGTTGCCGTTCAAATTTTGTGATAACTTTCCAGAGGTTGGACTGGAAACTTCCAGTTTTTTTCCAGAAAAATATTTTCTTCAGAAATATTTTTTGTATCGTGTTTATCTTTGATATGTCTCGAGGTTCATTTGCAAATAAATAATTTCTGATATGATGCATCCTGTGCATTTTTGAAAATTAATCTAATTAGTTGGACTGTTTATTGATCATGGCTACAATATGATTTATTATTGTAAATAAACTGATAAGTTGCTGGTCCTTTTTGGCATTACAAGAACTTTCACGTCTCAAATTTAGCGATAACTATATACAGGACCCAAGGTGAGCACTTTAACGCCTTGTACCAACTCAAACGAAACGATTTTGGATATAGGTAAGTTGGCTAAAATCAACCTATTTTTATCCCAGGAGTCTACAGTCAAGCCATGTCCCAACCAGATTATTTTTCTTAAAAATGCATGAGATGCCTCAGATCAGAAATTATTCATTCGCAAATAATCCTGAAAAAATAACAAGATACAAAAAATATTTCTGAAGGGAATATCTTTCTGGAAAAGAAACTGGAAGTTTCCAGTCCGACCTCTGAAAAGTTGTCACCAAATTTGAACGGCAACATATTTGTTCGAAATACTTGCAGGTCACTGATGATGATCAAAAACATCTCAAAACGTGACTCACAGTCACAGAACATGCCATGCCAAAAATTATGAAAATCAATCTCAGCCTACTCTTTTTATGAGCAAAATTATTTTTTCCGAAAAAACTTCAACGCCTTGTACCAATTTAACGAGACGATTTTGGATATAGGTAAGTTGGCCTAAATCAACTTGTTTTCATCCCAGGAGTCCATAGCCGAGCCCTGTATAATGTTCACCTCCAACAATGACGTGCGTTCAAGCACTGACTCTGATATATTATTGTCACAAACTGTAGGCGGGGGTTGCCTAAGTTGTGTTCTAGATCCATTAGAGAATGAACTTTGAAAGTGATAGTAATAAAGAATACTCCAAAGGGTTTTCAACAAAACATATACACACATTTATTCTTGGCATAAATGAATAACAATTATTAATAAAAACTTAACTTACCCTATATTTACAAATTAACTGATATCTCTTGGGGCCAGAGGAAGGGCATCCTGTGTTCTGCCCGAACTCCGAAGGTTCGGGCACAGTGGCAACTTTTCAGACTTACAATTGATAGAACTCAAACTTCCCAGACTCGTACTCAAAAAGAAAGGACTACAACTAGAACTGGCAGTCCAACTCGCAGTCGAACCGGTAGTCGAACTGTCGAACCCGCTTCCTTACGTCTTTTAAATAGTTGTCTTTATTTTCGGAAACGTGACAGTAAGGAAATCAGGTCGATAGTCCAGGTTCGTTGAAGTCAATGTCACGCCTGTGTTTATGTTCAACTATGGAAAAAAGAGTTCGTTCACGATTCGAAAATTTTGGAATTAATAAACAAAGACGCGACCGTTCAATGACTTCGAACCTTGTATGAATTTGAATGAATGAATGAAAAATAACCCTATTTGTGACATGCCCCTCCTCTGAAAACGACGGCCTCCGTCGTTAAAAAATGGTCAGATGGGTACTCCTAGCACTACGTACTAACCTATCATCATACAAATCTAATAATAAAAAAAACTCCTATCCTTAACATAAATCATTCTTCAAAAAAATTACTGGGAATCACTGAAAATTTCTGAGAATTCCTATAAAAAAAAACTATCTAAAAACTGTCCATATAGTACAACTTAAATTTGTGAGTTCATCCACACACTTCACTGTCTTTAGGCACTCCAAACTGTAGTCTCTGGGTTTCATCTCGGCTCTTCTGGCATCTGGCTTCATTACTGTCGATTAACTGACACGACTAGTCAGCTATTGTTAATCAGCCTGGCTTGGCTAACTAACCTAGGACGGACTTCCTGGCATGGCGTCGACGGCCCGGAGGTATGCTGAACATCTGGGTTGGCTAAATACCATAGTCCGGTAACGTCTTCCCTGATTTCCTCTAATGACCGAGTTTGGTTTGCCCTGAGGATGCTATCCAGCGGCTGTAGAGATGCCATCTCTCCATCAATCGTTGCATGGCTCTCTGTATTCATCACTGCCGTTCGTTGCTGTTAAAACAACGGTCCATTATTGCTGGCAAGGTATGGTTACGATAGCCCTTCTTGTTGGTTGCAGTGGTACCCTTAACGGTTGCCCTTCGGGATGTCGTCAGCCTATTCATGCCTCCTGCTGTTGTTGATGCCAGAACTGTGCGTCCACTTCTTGTACGATGAAACCCATCAGTGCCTTTGTGTGTGCGATCACATGAAAACAAACAGAAAATATATGGCAGTAAAAATCTTATATTACAATATATATAAAAAAACTTTATATTGTGATACCCATCTGACTCATTATACTAAATAAAATTAAACCGATTAACGTACCGCGTGACTATTTCTATTATTATTTTGAAACTACCTTATTGTATTTATTATGCCGGTATCGAGGTGACCGCTTTTATTTCACTCGAATATTGACATTGACCGTTACATGTCATTGTCACTGACCCCAGTATGCATCACTCGGTTGAACTGTTAACCTCTTTCATTAACCCATCGATAATCATAATACTCATTTTTGTCGAACCCGCTTCCTTACGTCTTTTAAATAGTTGTCTTTATTTTCGGAAACGTGACAGTAAGGAAATCAGGTCGATAGTCCAGGTTCGTTGAAGTCAATGTCACGCCTGTGTTTATGTTCAACTATGGAAAAAAGAGTTCGTTCACGATTCGAAAATTTTGGAATTAATAAACAAAGACGCGACCGTTCAATGACTTCGAACCTTGTATGAATTTGAATGAATGAATGAAAAATAACCCTATTTGTGACATTATATGAACACAAAAATTGTACCTACGCAATGGTGTCTTGCAGAATAGAAGTTATGAGCTATCAAAAATTATATTTCTCATAAAAACTGCTGGTAACCTTATAATATTAGAACCGTGCGTGTTCTCATTAGAAATTACAAATCTTTGAACTGATTTTCTCATACAAACTCATTTGATACATTTTGGATTGAGCATGCATTGTCTGATTGAAACTAGTAAACAGATTCCGCATAAAACCTCTTGTTTTATTATTATCATCATATAACAACTGTCAATCATTATCATTAATCCTCATAAGATCTAATAATATATATTTTGAACTTGAAAATATTGTACTATTGAAAACTCACACAAACTTATAGAAATCATTTTATATTGGACATGAACTGTCTGATCCAAACTCGTGAATCATCATGAAAAAACTCTGCGAAAAAGCCTCTCGATATACTAGAAGTCATAACTATATATCCTCATCAACCCTCAAGAAGTCTATAACACATTATATCCTTAGCTTCAGCATTGTCTTCACAAACCTCGAAAACATACACATCTCATTCAAACTCATTAGATACTATTTAGATTAGGCATGTATTGTCCTATCTAAACTTGTGGATCCTTATACAAAAATTCTGCATGAAACCTCTCAACATACCATTGAAGTCATAACTGTATATCCTTATCAACACTCATGAATTCTGGAACACATACAGCCCCAGCTTGACCCATAGGATTCGTTTCATTTCAAATCAGTATTGTCTTTTCAAACTACAAAAATCTTCAGAACATACACATCTCATACAAACTAATTAGTTACCATACAGATTAGACATGTATTGTCTTATCAAAACTCGTGAGTCCCAATAACGCATCATTCATTTCAACGTATGGATACAGTCATAACGGTGAATCCCTATCAACTCTCATGAATCCTTAAACAAACATTTCCTCATGAGATACATATCTCATAAAAAATAATCAGATACATTTCGAATCAGACATGTATTGTCTAATCTAAAATCTTGAATCCTTATACAGCAATCCCGCATGAAACCTCTCAAAATACCATTGGAGTCATAATGGTATACCCTTATCAACACCCATCAGTTTTGATACACATCAAGCCTCAACATGACCCATAGGATACATTCCGTTTCAAATCAGTAATGTCTTCTCAAACCCCAAAAATCCTCAGAACTAACACATCTCATACAAACTTATTAGATACCATTCAGATTGAAACATCATAACATACGAATACAGTTATAACGGTGAATCCTTATCAACACTCATGAATTCTGGAACACATCTTACCTCAGCTTGACTAATAAGATACGTTTCATTATAGATCAGTAATTGCTTATAAGAAATCTCGAATACTTGAAACCACATATACCACATACAAGCTCATCAGCAACCGATAGAATCATGACAGCAGTTCCCTATTGAATATCATAATTTATCGAACACTTTTCACCCTCACAAAAACCCATGAAATACGTTAAAGATTATATCTATATTGTCTTTTAAATACTTGAAACCACATATACCACATACAAGCTCATCAGCAACCGATAGAATCATGACAGCAGTTCGCTATTGAATATCATAATTTATCGAACACTTTTCACCCTCACAAAAACCCATGAAATACGTTAAAGATTATATCTATATTGTCTTTCAAAAACTTATGATTACTCAATAATTATTTACCGGATTCAAGCTGATAAGAAACCTATAATTTTAGAACCGTGTTTTCATATTTGAGCTCATAAACCTAGAAACTAGTTGTCTTATAAACACTCATTGGACACATTTCAGATTAGGCATTCATTGTCTAATTGAAACTCGTAAATTCTCAGTTATTCTGAGTCACATGAATGCTAATAGAAATCGCATTAAATTAGATAAGGAATTCCTTAGTGAAACTCTAAAATCCTGATATATTTTTTTCCTGACGATACCCAATAGACTATTTGTAAATTCCTACACATTTCTCATATATACTAAGGCGCATGAATGTGCATAGAATACTTTTCTAATTGGAAGTGGAATATCTTATTGGTGGTCATAGGCTCCTCAAACCACTTGTGCCTGATAAAAACTCTCATACTCCATATTTGTATACGCTTATAAATCACATATACTCATGAAATATCATTAAACCTTTTAGAAAGTTCATGTGCCAGAGATAATGTACTCATACGCTACAGAACTCGGTTATATATCCTTATTAATACTCATATTTTATCTATATTTCTTCATGAGACTTCATAAGGTATTTTTGGCAGGGTTGACCTATGATTCCCAGATTTCTTATTCTGATCTTTTATATTCTTGAATGTCCTTTTCAAACCTGACATTTTGGTAGAACATTGTAACCCTGAATAATGATATGATTCATTATGAACATTAATTTCATTTGCAATTTCTTGCCAAAATTTATTGTGTCTCTTAGACTTCTTGAAATTTGCCTCATTTTTTCTATATATGTCCAAAAATAGAAGGACAGCTTCTTCTGACCACTCTGAAATTAATGATCATTAAGTACCTATAGGTATATGAATAATGATCAAACCACAGTATATTATCCCCTAGTAGAGGATGATATACTGTGATCAAACTATCATGCATGAATCCTATCAAGAAAACAACAAATATTAAATGAACTAGGCTAATTCATCTTACCGTTTTTTTCTGCTTTGCCATCATTATTTCCATCCTGTTCTTCACCTTCAACAATCATGATACTATCATTAGTATCATTATCATCCTCATTCACATCTTCGGTTTGGTTTCTTATCAATTTCCATAAATATGATTCATCTGAAAATGAATGCTTCTAATCTTTACAGACTTACACCAGGATTTACCCTGTGGGGTCTATTTTCGAATCCTTGGAAGTCAATTCATATACAATTAAAAAATAAACATTCCTATATACCTACCTAATACCAGTTGTAATAGCGGTCATGGCGAGTGTCACACAGTCTCAGTGCTCTCCGATGAATATCAATTATAAATGTTGTAAAACCAAACCGTTTCTACACTATGTTTGCACAAAGTGTTCGAGTGTTTTTCATAGAAGTTGTTTGTTATCACACTTCAAGAAAAAAGTAGTTTTTGTGAATGAAAATAAAATAATATGTTGCAAGGAGAATGATACAGCCGACCAGGTGGAAGAAACAAGTCTACTAGAAAAAACACTAAGTGAATTAGTTGATGAAGGTGAGATGAGAAATAAATACATTGAAAGGTTGAAAAAGGAGAAAGATCATTTTCTTCAACAAGCCATGGACTTAGAAACGGACATGAACAATTTGTTAGAAAGCCAAAAAAACGTAGTTAAAGAAATGGAAGATAAGATTAAAGAATTGCAAGAAAAAATCAAAGCAAAAGCTCCAGTAAACTCTGTTAGTACTCAAACCAGTATTAGATTGATTCACAAATATACAATGACTAATCAACATTCCAGTGGCGTCGACAATCAGGTTACATCTGTTCCCAAAGTACAAATACAAACTTGTGATCAAGGTACACAAGTGATGATGATGTCTTCTAACACAAACATACAACAATGTTTATATAATGAAAAAAAGACAAACAAAACTGTTTTTAATAAAAAAAGAATAACTCTCATCTCAAATTACCATGGTAACTATATGGCTCAGTATCTTGGGAGAGATAAAAATATAAATGAGAATTATGAAATTCAAAGTATAATAAAAACAAATGCAGGTAATGATGAAATCCTGAAAACTGTTGAGAAAAATGCGTCTAAACTGTCTAAGTCAGATATTCTATTATTATGGCCCAAAGGCGCATCAGTAAATGAAACAAAATTGTTAATACATCGGGCGAAGCATGCAAATATTATTGTCATGACTGAACCTTACTGCTATTATGAAGGCAAAAACTACAAGATTTATGAAAACAATTTAGCATTGACCAAGGCAATCCATCGTATGCAGTTGAAAACAACCCATGTTTTTGAGTGTAATAATCATCTTAAAAAATCAAACCTCGGCAGCAACGGTTACATTTTGAATAAAACTGGTATTCATTTTCTGAGCAAGGCAGTTGCGAATTTCATTGAAACAATATTCACCGAAAAATGTACTGATAAACCTGTAGAAGAAATGAAATCCACCCAACAAGTATTGTCGAAACAACTCCAATATGGTCCTTCTGCTCAAATAAATGGTGAATCAGAATCTGAAATGGCAGTTACATCAGACGACCACCAGAATACTACTTTATATCAAGAACTTTCTCAGGTAGTGGAAAACCATCATGAAACTGATACACAACATTCTTTTTCATACCCTAGACTCTCCCAAATTGATTTCTACAATACATTTTCTCATAAACAACTTTCCCAACCAGAAGAAAACGAACTTTAAAACGGTACTCAAAATTTTTTATACCCGAGACTATCCCAAATTCAATTTCAAAAATGACGAACAAAACCCTGTTTTCTCATGCAAACAAATTTAGTCTCTTGCATCAAAGTATCCAGTGCCTAAATACTAGTAAAAACGAGCTTGAGGTGATTTTAACAGACTATGACATACAATTTTTATGCATCACTGAACATTGGTGTTGTGAAGATGAATTGAGCGTCATTGGAGTGAACCATTATAAACTAATATCTAGTTTCTGTCGTGAAAAGGGTAAACATGGTGGTGCTGCGGTGTACTGTAAGGAGGGTGTAGTTGGATACCCCAAAAAAGCTATTGTGACTTATCAATTACAAATATTTTCGAATGTGCTGGTGCTGAATTTCGCCTGGGAAATGTGGTGTATCACATAATATGTATATATCGACCTCCGAATGGAGACATTAATGTGTTTTTTGCAAAGATGTCCCTCCTACTTTCTTCACTTCTGACAAAAAACTACTTGTTCATTATAGCAGGAGACTTTAACTTGAACTTGAAAGTAGAATCCAAATGTAAATCTGAATTTTTAGATATTATACATTCCTTTGACGCAGTTCTCACAATAAACGATTTCACTCGTGTTACCAATAGATCGGGAACTTGTATTGATAACATCATTGTTAAAAAGGATTCACAATATACATCGAATGTTATAGACTTATGTCTCTCTGACCATCGAGCCCAATTAATCACTTTAAATTATCCCATATCAAACAGAAACAACAATTTTACATATAAGAGATTTTTCTCAGATGAATCCATAACAAAGTTTACATCTGAAATTGGACAACGAACCTGGTATGAGGTTTTCCATGAATACGACACGAATTCGAAATGGGACATTTTTTCGCGGATTTTCGGTGACCTGTTTGAAACTTGTTTTCCCATAAGGAAACTCAGAGAAAAGCGAGTAAATAACAAAAAGTGGATGAATGATGAGGTTAGAAACATGAAGGAAATAGTTAGTACCCTGCAGATAATGTCCCTTGGGAATGAACTTTCAAAAAAAGTATACAATGAATATAGAGAATCTTACAGAATACTTTTGAAAAAAAACAAAAAGTGAGTACTTTGCTAATATGATTAACGAGAGCGACAACAAATCTATGACCACTTGGAACATAATAAATATCCTAAATAATAAGACTGTGAGCCCAACGAATGTTGTTCCTGATAATCAGGGTGATTATGTTAATCTAGCAAATGATTTTAATGCGTATTTTATTAATTCTGCGTCGACTGTTGCAGATAACAAAACATCAATTCAGAACAACGGCATCAGGTATGGTGAAATGATTCCAAAATCGATATATCTTTACCCGATTAGTGAAGAAGAAATATTACTGGCAAGTTACAGGCTCAAAAATAAAATGAGCAGCGGTATAGACAATATTCCATCTAAAATTTTAAGAAAGTGTGTCAATTACCTTTTACCAGTTCTATGTCACTTGTTCAATTCCTGCTTTGAATCAGGTACTTTTCCAGATCAAATGAAGCTGGCAATAATAATACCATTGTACAAGAAAGGAGAACAAAATGACTTCACGAATTATAGACCAATAAGCTTGCTATCAGCCTTTTCTAAGTTGTTCGAAGTGATTATCTCAATGAGAATCATGAGTTTTTTTAAAGCACATGATGTAATCAACGAATTCCAACATGGTTTTCTCAAAGGCAGAAGCACGGAAACAGCACTTTTCGATTTTGTGGATCAAGCTCATAACCTAATAGAATCAGATTCTTGTGCATGCGGTGTTTTATTAGATCTCAGTAAAGCCTTCGACAGTGTTGATCATTCCATTCTAATTCACAAACTCAACAATTATGGAATAAGAGGGAAGGCTCTGGATCTCTTAAAGTCATATTTGAGCAACAGAAAGCAAAAAGTATGCATTAGGCAACAATATGAGGACTTTCTATCAGATTTTATTGAAATTAAAAGCGGTGTACCACAAGGGAGTGTGCTGGGTCCGCTACTTTTTATTATTTATATAAATGATCTTCCGGAAATATTCAATAATTCGAATACTACAGTTATTAGCTATGCAGACGATTCAAATCTCATTTTACCAATTGACAACTTTATTCATTTGGAAAACACAATATCAACTAATATTTCATCAGTATCCTCATATTTCAACAAAAATAAATTAATTCTAAACACCACAAAAACAGATTGCATTCTTTTCAAAACTAGCCGCAAAAATATCAGCATTCCGGAGTCAATTCAACTGAAAACCGAAGAAACATTATATTTCTCTACCGATGCCAAAATGTTAGGCGTATATATAGATGACAAGCTGAATTTTGAGATGCATATTGATCATCTTGCAAAAAAACTTGCATCTAAATGTTTTGCAATAAGAGTATTGAGAAGAAACTTAAATTTGGAGGCTCTAAAAACAGCATACTATGGGATCGTTTATCCGTTTCTGAAGTATGGAATTTTGATATGGGGTGGAAGTATTCATTTAGAACGTATTTTTCTAATGCAAAAAAGAATCATGAGAACTATGCTGAACATGAAATACACAGAATCTTGTCGTGGTATTTTCAAACATCACAAAATGCTAACGATATATGCGATTTATATTTATGTATGTGTACTTTTTGTACATGATAATAAATCAAAATTCGAAAGGGACACATACAAACATGAATATCCCACCAGGCAAAAATCAAATTACATAATTCCTAAGCATAGATTTAAAAATACTGAGAAAGGACCGCACTATGCAGCTATTAAATTTTATAACTATATACCCTTGAAGATCAGAGTAGACTGTATAAAGGAAGGAAGTTTTAAAAAACATGTTTTCGATCTATTGTGTGATATAGAACCATATTCACTACAAGAATTTCTTGAAAAATAACTTAAATTATTGTTTTTTTTTATTATGTGATACCTACCTATATAATTCTCGTTGTACATGTTATGTGTTATGTGTTCTTTTACAATAATATTGATCGACTGTGATATTTTAATCAATTCTATTTAGTGTTAGTTAAGCTATATTTTCATACTTTTTCACTTTTTGACGACAATTTACACATATATTTATATTTATAAGTTTGTGATATGACTTGAGTTTTTCAACTGTTTTAAATTGAAAGCTTCAATAAATCTATCTATCTATCTATCTATCTATCTATCTATCTAAGCTCGAGAATATGCCTGGGGTCAACAGGAGTAACATTGTAACTCCCTGCTTCTACCCAAATCTTGATACATGGGAATCAATTCATAAGTTACTTTAAGAGGCAGATAGCAAATGAAATAATGCAATTAGAATCCCATTAGATTTCATATCTTTGTTTTTCATCGGATGTTAACAGTAACACTCTCATTTCACCCGTCTGTTCTAAATAAACAGGAAATTCAAAGTTTTCTTCCATATTATTATCAGTTTTGATCTCAGGTTTCCACCGGTTGTCACGAAGTGTCAAAATCGCATTAGCGCATATTAAGCGCATACAAAGCTGGTCGAAATCGAGCAGTAGTATCGGCATTCATAATGTGTCAAGGTCGAAGAGGGGAGTACAGAAAAGGGGCGGGTTCATGCACTTTCGATGCAGTAAAATGTGGGAAACGGAACAGTTATTTGTGCATTATGCACATACTGCGTGAAACGGAACACAGCTTAGGAAACCTACTCCGATGTTATTTATAGAAAACGTATGGTAGACGTCACCCAACGCTATATTACGGCCGCTAGATAACGGCACCGCTTTTCTAGGAAACCATAGCTTTACTTCAGAAAGCGTCGCCAGTACCGTTTTGCGTTAAAAACAAGCGACACATGGACGAGCTCGATGTTGCTCTTTTGGTAGTGCTTGCCGAGGAATCAGAGGAAGTGATTCATAGAAGAAGTGAATCTGACCTTTTTAAAAAAAGAACTGCTGAGGGTGCCTACCAAATTTTGATTTGTCGTCATCTATATACTAACGAAAATAAGTTCAGGGAATATTTTCGTTTGACGCCGGTCTTATTTGATCACGTCTCAGGATATATAAAAGAAGATCTTTGTTCAAAACCAACAAATCGTGTTCAAAATCCATTGACTCCTGAGCAAAACTTATGCCTGCTTCTAAGGTATGTATTTCCATTAAAACTAACTTCATCAAACACAAAAGTAACACGTATGTCTTACATAAAGTTTTATTTCAAGAAATGTTCATGTGTGTGATAAATTTACAAATTTATAAAGTACCCTTGGCTAGGCTCCGCCATTACTAAAGTAGCGGATGCTCCCATTGGTGTTACAGAATCTTCGGAAACAACTGTACTGTATGATGTGGAGCTACCTGCTGATGATGGTCCACGCCCATAGTCAGCACATTGCGATAGTGATAGATGTTCAATCTCTGCATTTCCTACTTAATTTCCAATTTCCAGTCGGAGCCTAGCCTGAACGACTTTTGGCAGCGTTTTAGTTATTTGTTTCAATATCTTCAAACGTTTATCAGCAGGTGTGGATGTAATTGTACATCTACGTTTGGTAATTCTTGGAGTTTTTTCAGTTTCGACTCCGGCTTCTTGAATATCTGAAATATTGCTGCTAGTGTCGTCTGCAGTAAGTAATTCAGACTGTTGTTGCTCTATGTTGTCGCCCTTCTTACTGCAATGAGCCGTTCTATTTTCCACACTCCCTTGGGATTCAGACTGTTCTATGTTGCTGAGAGTACTGAAAATAATTTTTTTTTGTATTATCAGCAAAATAAGGTAACATAAATTTACCTCCTCTTGCCCGAAGAGATACTATCTAAAAATGACAGCTGTTCTGATCTTTTCTTCGCTGCTTCCCCAGACGAACCCGTGCCAGGTTTGCCTCGTCTCTTTATGTAGTAATCTCTCACATATCCCCACCTCTTGCTGCAGTCATTATCTATAAATATAAAAACAAAAACAATGAGGTAAGTATCGCAAAGTACTACAAGTTATTTTCTTAGGTTTTTGGCTACAGGTGAATGATTTAGATCATTGGCGTTTCAGTTTAGAATATGTCATTCATGGATAAGTGTAATAATAAGGCAGGTTGTTGAATCTATTGTGACAAGAATGCTCACTTTGGTAATGCCACAATCAACAGAGGAATCTTTCAAAACAATCTCTAGGAGATTTAGATCTCTTTGGGATTTGGGAACTGTATTGGAGCAATTGATGGTAAACACGTTCGGAAAAAGGCTCCCAAAAATAGTGGTTCCACTTTCTTCAATTACAAGGACTTCCATTCAGTAGTGATGTTGGCACTTGTAGATGCAGATAATAAATTTGTTGCGGTAGACATAGGTTCGTACGGGAGAGAAGGAGATGCAGGTAAATGCATTACAATTAATGTAATTTTCAATTTCTTTGATAAAACAAATTCTATTTTAGCAATACAGGCTGATTTTAAAATGAGTGCATATATTCAAGACATATATATGAGAGAGTCTAACAAAAATTACTAAAATATTTGATTTTTCCTAAGTCTTCACATTAACGAGAAATTTCATTTAGAAAATTGAACATTAAATGCTTCGAAATTCGAGTACGCCACTGGGAAGCAAGTGAAATCTGCGGAATCCCAGGGAATCCCCAATTCGTCATTCACTAACGTCAAAACAAGACAGTGATGCCAGATTGTTTCAGAGACGAATATCCTGATAAAAATTTGTCACAGAATGAATATGAATTGGAATAGGTTATGGAAACTGATAGAGGTGAATGTAATATGTACAGGAGCCTTATTTTTTAAAGTTTACTGAGAGAACTGTGGGGTGATTATCTCCATGGATCACGAGAGACGGAGAGAAACATGAGGGGAATGATAGAACGTCCCCCTTCCTTCAATTCGAAAATAAGGCCCCAGCGGGTAGATATAAAATTAGCAACAATAAATAGGTACACTACATACACAAAGTTGAAAATCGACTCACCTAGTAGATTTTCTCATACCTGCTCGTACAGCAAAACTCCCGAGAGCAAACAAATACTAATATCGAGTCCATTCCAGACTAATATCGTCCTGTGTTCTTGTTGGTTCATATTCGCACTTAAACCGAATCGAAAACGACTCGACGACGACATATCCTTCCTGGCAATCTCACATTGAAAATCACGATCATGACCATATCACGATTATCACGACACAAGACACAACATCCAATTATTTTATTTTTTATTTTACTGCGCATGCTTCTGACCGTTTCGGACGCAAGAATTCAGATGACCATGAATTACTAATAGGTGATTTCTAAGGATCAATCAGAAACAACGAAGTAGCGCCTGCGTGGTTGTGATTCATCCTGATTGGACACAGCTGATTTCATTTGTGAGATTAGTGTATAGTGAGGAAGTATCATTTCATTGAATTAAACTAATAGATGTTTTTTCCAAATTAGTTTTTTTATGAAAATGGTAGTTTCATTTAAAGATATGATCCTTCCTCACTAATACATTAATCTCAATCACCTGTGCCCAATCAGGATGAATCGCAAACACGCAGGCACTACTTTGCTGTTTCTGATTGGTCCGTAAAAGTCTCCTTTTAGTAATTCATGGTCATCTAAATTCTTGCTGGTAGCACACCATAAGAAGAATCAAAACAAAGATCCTTTCTTGACAGTTTGTTGTTCTGAGAATGTATGTTATTTTGGAAAACGTCAAAACGTGATACTAGTAAATGTAAAGTTTTGTTTCTGACAATTTGCTTGGAATGTGACGATGCATTTCTCAAACATTGAGCTGAATGATATGGTTCTTATTTCGGGTCGTTATTGTGCGGGGCCCATGAGACTCCTAGAAGGACACGAAATTGTAGCGATGCAAGGAGGTGGAAGGAAGGGTCTAAAGGATTTTTCAGTAAAAGAACTCCCAACCGTGAGGTGTTAAGTTATACGCTATTCGAGCTTATGTGTAGAAATCTTGGGTGAGTACATTTTAAAATTTTTGTATTATCTTTCTGAAATTCGAGACCAGGGTTAACTTCTTCCCCATGTACATTTTCTCGATTATACATTTTATTCAATATCTCCTAATTTTCATGTAGAATGGCAACGTCGCTTCGTTCATCACGGTCGACTGCGGATCGCAAACGATAGTTGTGACAGAAGTAGAAATCTGGGCGGAAAAAAGGTATTTTGCCCCAAATCTATTTTGATCCTAATAATATTTTTAATAGTGCTATTCGGTAGTATACCTCAAGCTTTCTCAGTGTTTAAAATATATGCACTTATTCTAAACATTTATATATTTAAAAGGTAGATTTGGACAAAAGATTTTGAAAAAAGAATTCAGTATTCCACCGCCACAACCACTACCTGGCATGAATATCCTGGTACCCCATGTTATTGTCGGGGATGAGGCATTCGCTCTTCATGAACATCTCATGAAACCATATCCACGAAATCAATCAGTGGCTGATAAAACTAAAGCAATCTATAATTACAGACTTTCCCGAGCTCGCAGGACAACTGAAAACACCTTTGGCATTCTTTGTGCATTTTTTCGAATATTTTTTCAGTCTATTACTACGCTTCCGGAAACCACGGATAAACTAATAATGTGTGCCTGTATATTATATAACCTTCTGCGAGAAGCAAATATACTTCCGACATCGACTAATAGTACAGAGATTACAGAGAAATACTCACTTCCTACAGAAAATTTACTTCCACTAATTCACAACAACTTACGTGGGGAAAATATGGCAGTCCAAATTCGTGAGACATTTGAAACGTATTTCAATGGACCCGGTGCTGTAGCATGGCAGGAACAGCATTACCGAGAGCACTAAATCTATCACATCAATGTAAACTATTACAAATAAATATTATTATTCAAGTTGTATTATTGTATTACCTGTTATTTGAAGTATCTGGGCTATTTCTTTTCATAAATTGAGTTATAGTTGTTTTTTTTTTGTAATCTTTACATTGAACATTATACAAACATTCATGACTTTTAATGAAATCTATCAATATTTCGTCCTGCTCACTTGTCCATTCTGTGTGTTTTATTCCAGAACACATTACGCTACAAACAAACACAATTACAAATACCTATTTTATCAGCTTCAAATATAAAAACAAACGAACTCACAACACATCACCACCGTAATAAACCGTTGACGAACTGTTTCTCGCCGCAATGGCTACCGCATTCAGTATGCCGGCACCGTAATATTGCGTTGTGGTGACCACCAACGCTTCCTTAAAAACCACTGCTGGATGATGTGCATGGTACAGTTTTCTATAGTTGCTTTCCATTTGAGTTGAGGAGCTGTTCGGAGTAACTCAGAGTGACTAGCCTACTGTTCCATTTTTAGGAACGGTTGGCACTAGAGCTCCTCCATCTTCCTCACCCCTTGCCCCTCAAGCACCAAGCAATTTATTAGAACAGTTTGTTCCAAGGTGATTGAAACCGCGAAAACGTCAAAATTGGAGAGTGTTTGTTGATTGTTTGTTGGTTATGTTGATGTTATGTTGGAATAAAGTCTGAAAAAGTCATTAGAAATTTTTTCAAAATAATAGAGACTTATCAAATTTCAACTCTGAAATTTCCAGATTTGCAGAAAATGGATAATGAAACTCATGAACTAACAATATATGATCCAATCAACGATACTAATTATGTTGTAAACCTCAATAAACATGATTATGAAAGGGCACAAACAGGAAGGTATGTCTCATTCTTTCAAAATATGGAATTGAAACCTTGAATTATCATTTTCAGATCAATATTTTTTAAATACCTTATTGGAGTATGCAAAAGCTGATGATGAGAATGATCTTCAACTAGAAGGAAACTATTGAGTGCTGGTTACATATATAATCCTATTATGTGCCAAAATAAATGGAAGAGCTCAACCAGGAGCTATGGAGAAAGCAAGGATCACAAAAAACGAACTGGTCAGGGGCCATCCAGATTCATGTTTTTTGAACTTATGGATGAAGTATTGGGATCTAAACCTACCAATCAGTGTGACCATTCTATCAATTCAATGAATGATGATACAAACATCAATATTTCTCCAAATCCCAGTAGTGAAACTGGTGTCAGTAGTAGTAGTAGTAATGACAAAGGCGAAAAAAACAATACAGAGAATGTAAAGGACTCAGTAAAGGATAATAAAATAAAACCTGAGAGAGAAAAAAGTGATAGAAAACTGAAAGGAGAATTTATGGAAATGAAAGTGGAGGAATTTGCAAAGCGCCATAAGGAGCATGAAGAGAAAATGGCTTTAGAAAAGGAGAAAATGGAGGTGGAAAAAAGAAAAATAGAAATTTTAGAAGAATATCTGAAAAGGAAGAACTGAAGTAGAATTGCTAGCAGTCCTTTAATAGTTTTTTTTTTTGAGAATCATGTTGAGTTCTTGACAAACTAATTCAAGTTTGTTAATTTTTAATAATATAATAGGTACTTATCTTTTGTTCCACTATAAATTTTATAGATATACTTTGACAAATTGACTAAGTGTTTTATCAACAATACTTTGTCTTGGTTTTTGAATAAACAATTGAAAAAATAAGTTCAAATATTTATTTCTTTGTGAAAGAAATACATTCCACAGTAATTTATATAGCTCCATTATAAATTTCGATTTCTGGTTGATTGAAATCTTGAGGTTCAGCTTCCAACAAATCTCCATCATCAATGCATATATTGTGCAATATACAAGAAGTCATAACCAATTTTGAACAAATGTTTATGTAATAGTTGTCCAACTGCTGAATCCTCCTGAACCTCCCTTTCAACAATCCAAATGCATTCTCCACAATTACTCTGGCTGATGATTGTCTATGATTGAATTCAAAAGGAGAAAAACAATAACTCTAAGTCGGTCGACCACAAAATTTTATAAAAACCCCTCAATGTGTAACTAGTTTCGGCCACACGGCCATCTTCAGACACAAAAATTATAATGAAGTACCTGAAAAATTCGAACAGTTCCTAATCTAAATAATATGGCAGCTGGGAAAGAACATACCTCTATGGAGAAAACATCTTAAAATTTAAATAAAAGCACTGGTCAAGTTATAGTAACAATCAATCCGGTAAAACTAAGTATCTTTGTAGCTGCTAAAAAGCCAAAAGAACTTCAAAATAAGTAAGTTCGGCATCAAGGAGAAAAAAACGTTTTTTAAAAATCTACTCAGAGGAGCTTCATCTGCTTCGAAGGCAAGCCATCAAAAGAAAGAAATTATATAGTGAATCAGCTTTATTGCAATTTTACAATACACTTGTCAATTTTCTTAATGATGGCGAATGCCCTGCTGCAGTTTTATGTGACTTAGGCAAGGCTTTCGACTGCGTTAATCATCTAAAACTACTAGATATTATAGAATCTTACGGTTTTAGAGGAAAGCCTCATAGTTGGTTGAAAACTTTTGTTGAGAATCGAAGCCAGTGCGTTGCTTTAAGATTTGAACATAATGATTCGATATCACTAGTGACATCAGAAATATGATCGGTATGTATGGGTGTTCCTCAGGGATCCATATTGGGACCGATTCTCTTCTTGTTGTACATCAATAGATTTGAAGCTAATATACTCCACTCAGATTTCGTTGCGTACGCGGACGATATATCCATCTTAAAGTCATCAACTGATACATTTTTATTGAAACAAGAAACCGAGAAATTACTAGACGCCGCTTGTAAGTTTTTCAATAACCACGATCTATATTTCAACGGCAAGAAAACCCAAGTAATTCGTTTTCATAACTATAAACAGCCATCAGTTGAATTTCAACTGGATTTCAATAAAACAGTCTTGTCCGATAAAGATACAGTAAAATTTCTTGGAATTTACTTCGATAAACACGTCAACTGGGTGTCACACTGTGAGGGGCTAATCTCAAAATTACACTCATCCTATCACATGTTCAAGAACTTGAAAACAGTACTAGATGTTGGCCAGCTCGTAAATATCTATTATGCACAAATTGAATCGCGCCTTCGTTATGGCATCTGCTTGTGGGGCATCTCTACCAAGTCAAAAGATGTTTTCATTGCTCAAAAGGCAATTATGAGGTGCATTTTTAACATTCCTCGTAGAGAAACCTGCAAACTAATTTCTCAATTCAGTAATATTTTGACTCTCGCTAGTTTATACATATTTGAGATTGCATGTTATATTTATTGCAACATAACCTATTTCAAACTTAATAAAGACATTCATAACATGAATACTCGCCAGAAAGGCCTAATTCATACACAAATTGGAAAATACAAAGTAGCCCAAAATGCACCTAATTTCATAGGACCACGTATTTTCAATCATTTATCTAAGAATATTAAATCAAGTTTAACACTTAAAGTTTTCAAAACGCGCCTCAGAACATTTTTGGTGCAACATTCTTTTTATACTGTGCAAGATTTCTTGGATTGTCCGGTACAGTGATATTTTATTTTATTTTTTACTGTATTTCGTTTCTGTATATCTATGTATTGTGTGTTTTATGTATTTCTCAAAAATTTTGACGTTTCCGACACAATGTATTATTGTCTAAAGGAATAAAGATTTGATTGATTGATTGATTGATTGAGCAAAGATGGGAATGTGAAATTTGACATTTGACATAGAATTATTGACAATTCAAAGAATGAAATTGGGAAAAAACAATATCAATTTAACATTAATATCGAAAAACAACCAACAACATTACAGAGAAAGCGTAATCCAAAAACCTAAATTATATAATGCAATAAAATTATTAATATTAGAAATTGATGATAGAGAGATAAGTGAAAGGGCCCTGAATATACAATAACAAAAGGCAGAAGAATTGTTAATGGTAAACAGAGAAGAAGCCGAAAACAAGTCTGTCAAGCAAGTGGAGACAGAGTCGGCTCCAGCGTAAGGAAAACTGTAATTAACAAATTTAACAAAAATTATGAAAAATGTAAAGTGTGAAAAATGGTATTCCGATTAAAGTTAGTCTGGTCATTCAAACAAATGCTATCCGGATTATTAATACATTTTTGTATCTCCAAAATCTCCAGAAGGTTTAACCGAGGACCTTTATTGCAAACATGAATGATATCCATATTGGAGTTAACATTAAAACTGTGGTTTGAATCAATTATGTGATTGGCAAAGGAAGATGTACTAGATTTTTCAGAATTGAGAAATTTATGAATAAATCTGCTGTGTTCAGAGACGAGTCTCAAAACTTCTACCTGTCTGACCAATGTATGATGAGTTACAATCATTGCAATTGAGTCTGTACACCCCAGATTTCTTGACAAGGGGAATTTTATCTTTGGAATCGACTAATAAATGTTTCAAATTAGAAGAGGTTTTGTAGGAAATGGAAAAAGAAAAATGTTTGAACATTTTTGCTAATTGAATGGAATAATGACCAAAATAGTCTAATGATTTGTATAAGGGAGGATCAACAACTTGACTGGTAGTGACATTAAATTATAATCTATGTTTAGTGTAAAATTTGAAATATAGCTTCATGATCAATTCAAGAGGAAAAAGATTATTTTGGGCAATCTGTTTAATGATATTAATCTCTTTATCAAAAGCTGCTTGTGAGAGAGGTAAAGAAAAAATTTTGTGGAAAAAGAAATTAAAGGACGCCATTTTTTGTGAATAAGGATGATTAGAAATGAAGGGGATAACTGTATCTGTTGCTGTTGGTTTCCTAAAAATTTCAAATTCGAACCTATGAGTGTGCTGATTTTTCAAGATAAGTAGGTCTAAAAATGGAAAAGAATCATCGACTTCTGATTCCATTGTAAATGTGATATTAGGGTGTAGGGTGTTGATGAAATTAAGAAAATTAAGAACATTACCAATGTCACCTTCAAAAAGTAATAAGCAATCATCGACATATCTATAATAAAAAACTAAGTTTGAATTGAAATTAGAATTATTATTATTACTAGTTACACATTGAGGGGTTTTTATTAAATTTTGTGGTCGACCGACTTAGAGTTATTGTTTTTCTCCTTTTGAAAAATACTGGACCACTTTGAGAATGGATGGTTTCCATGACTTATCATTGAATTGCCTTTCTTGTTGATTCAAGTGACCATTATCTCTGAGTGGAGTGACAATCCATGGAAGACTAGGGTAAGCACTGTCTCCTGATAATCTGTATCTCCCCATCACATTAGGGTCATCTATGATTTTACTGTAAATGGCACATCTATGAATTTCTTTTCATGATCTACAATACCTTGTAATAGTATACTGTGGTAACCTTTTCTATTGATGTATGAATCTTGATTGACTTTTGGTTTCACTATTTCGATGTGACTTCCATCAATAGCACCTAGAATATTTGGAATATCTGCTTCAGCTCTGAATCCTTCAGCAATCACAAGTTTTCTATGATCAGAGGGCCACTTTATGATTGTATTTTTGATTGAAAGGAAGTAATCCACAACCCTCA
Source organism: Phaedon cochleariae (assembly GCA_918026855.4). Taxonomy (NCBI): domain Eukaryota; kingdom Metazoa; phylum Arthropoda; class Insecta; order Coleoptera; family Chrysomelidae; genus Phaedon; species Phaedon cochleariae. Next base: position 18,293,953 of record OU896723.1, on the reverse strand, counting down.
TCAATACTCGATGAGCACAACTAAGTGAGACATCAAAACGATCAGATACTTGTCTGAAAGTTTCCTTGCTGCTCATATACCACAATTAAAGACATCAAAACATTCCTCTCACTATTGATATTCTCTCTACCTTTCATGTAAGTAGGTATCTGACTGGATCTTTCAAAAAGACCTAAAAAATCAATAAGTGAATTAGTTTGGGATCTAGTCCTGCAGCTAATAATTTATTCTATACCTACCTACCTACTATTATCAAATGATTCACATTATGTATAGTTAGGTACTTAATTATTAATTTGTAAGCAGTACTTCTGTACATTCTGAAATGGCTCTTGAATTCCTGATTACATAGCTGACTTTTCTCACCAAATTCTGTTTTTGTGGTTTTTCTTTTTCATAATCAAATATGTAGATATCACAACTTGAATGGGAACTACTCATTTGGCTGTATTGATTTTCCATAATTGCCTAAAATGATATAGACGTAGGCAGGTATGTTCTCCAGCGCGTAAACAAGATGAAAAGGATTGAATTAATATTTTTGATTTTTTCAAACTAACCTTCAGAAATATTTCCTCCATTCTCCATTCGCAAAATTCCTGACGTTACAGTTTACAGTACATTCCACACATATTCCACACTAAATCTGTTTCATTTAGGAATCGTACCAACCAGAACAGAAGCTTGTAACACTGGATCTTGAACACGTCTTGAAGCTCTCAAATGGAAAGCATCTAATATCTCACCACAAACACTGCCTTCTTGTAGCGCGCCAGCCGAAATTTGTCACGTGGTGACGTATGCGGTCCGAGAGAGACAGGAAATAAATATGCGCGTGAGCTTACCTTTTCTTGGTTTTAGTATCATGGTAGTGTAATGGCGTTTTCGGAAACTTACTCTAGGTTGATAACTCGATCCAGATAGGTCACGTGACAAAAAACTCGGATCATCTACTCGTGATCAACGTTTACGAACGTGTCAGGTTAGGAACACTGAATATTATATATTTTCTGTGGTTTCATGATTTTGACAGACGAAAATGGTCACATTATATTTGAGTAAATATTTGATCTGACTACAAATATTAATATTCACCTGTGGATTGGTGTACTTGTCTCATATGTGTTGGTGCACATAACCACACAATTCACCCCTACCCAAATTCTCTTCTCGATGGATTACTTTAATCAAATTATGGAGATTGAAAAATAGCATGTATATCACCGGTCGTGATCTTTGCCAACATGCAAATTATTTTATTATTATTGTTTTCGTAGAATGTAAACTCCCGCGTTTTTTGATTGACTTAAATTCCGTAATGCGCATGCGGTGTCCTTCGCAACTCTGGCGACCCTGCGTTTTAGTAGGGTCACGAAAAATCAACCCGAGTCAATGATCGAGTTACCATCATTCAAGTTTCCAAACAGAGGTCGGTAACTCGGTTTGGGTAACCGAACGTTCAGGTTAGGGATCCGAACAACCCGAGTAAGTTTCCGAAAACGCCTTAAGTGTAAGTTCCAACAACCATCATTTCAAATTCAAATGTACTACACCCAGTTCATTTCAAAAGAACAAATCTATTTGTAGTGTGGGACATCCGTCAGTGCTCTAACCAGTTTCAGCACCGAACGGACTGTCACCAACGTCATGCATGTCATAAATGTCATACATCAAATAAATTCAGATAAACATGCCAACATGAACGAATTCAATAATAAAACAGTTTTATTGTGTGATGTTACCTATTATTTCTGGAGATGTTGCTTCTTCGAAGGTTGGAAGTGTTTTGAAAATCAGCGTTGCGATGAGGAGTTTAATGAAGTGCACTAGAATGTTATGTAAAACTATAATAGATTACAGTAAATAGTAATAGATTGAAAAATGACAAGAGAACACCTCATTTCGAATTTCCATGATCCCATGATCCAATATCCGACACAAAATATTCATATTCGTGGAATAAATGATGGAAATACGCTGTGGAATCCTTAGATCATATAGTTACAGCTTACAATATGACCTTGAGATGTCGGGAACAAGACGACCTCAAACTGGACATTCATTTTATTGAATAAAAATATATATATAAAAAATAAATACAAAATAAAACAAAAACTCTTAACACAGCGCTTTGAGTAAAATAAAAAAAAGAACAACTCTTGACACTTCAGAAAGCGCCTATAGAAATTATTTCTCAATATCAATAGATCAGGTACCAAACAAAATGAAGCACTGTTTACAAAATAACTAGGTAACAAAATATCTCACGAGATCTAGAGCAGTCTTTTCGAACAAAAAATATCACTGATAAATGTTCGAATCATTAGAACCTTACATCTTCTTCAATAGCATCACTTATTTCGTATACATTTCTCCTCATCAAACAATATGGGGGATCAAACTCAAAACATTTTTGATTACTCAAGAGAGATTTTGTCTGCAACAGTGAGTTACAGGTTTCAGTTCTGAGTTTGTTCCTGTTTTTTGTTTTGATTAAATTCAATTGTGAGAAAACTCGCTCTTCGTTAGCTGAAGAATGTGACAGATAGAAGAATGTGGCAGACAGAAGAATGTGGTAGACAAAAGATTCCTTTTAAAAAATAAGTTAAATGAGGAAACATTAACTGATCCAATGAATTTTCCAATTCAAATACAACTCTCCAAAATTCGTGGAATTCGAGATGATCAGCTTTATCTTTTGAAGAGGCAACATCAAGTAATAATCTCCATTCCGAGTTCAATTTTCTATATCCTAATGCAGTCTAGGAAATCTCAATGCCATTGATACCAATGTCTGGCAATCTCCAGAAACGGCAACTTTCGGATCAAAATTTCTTAGGAATATTAAGACAGGATCATTGAAATCGAACCGTTTCTTGATCTGCTGTGCCAGCTCAACGTAAAAATCAATTATCAATTTCAGTTTTTGACATTTCTGAATTATCCAGAATAATTGCTTCACAATTGGCACCCATATATAATTCTTCAATTGGTTTATAATTTGATGGCAAGGATGAAATCTGATGAAGACTATTTTGGTTCTTTTGTAGATATGAATCTTTCATGAAATTGATCAAAATTATTTTGAAGAGTGAAGTTATTTGCTCATGTAACTTATGAATTTGTGGCGACTCACTCTGGAGTACATTTATTTTATTTATAATATCTAGGATGTATGATAAAAAACTGAAATAGAGTTTGAAGACATTATTCTTCATGGCATTTAGTAAACTATGAGGACGAATTGAATCTTTTTCATTTGCTTTTGAAAACGTTTCAGAAGTGAAAAAAAGAACAATGGGCTACCATTGTTCTAAAATGTGATTTACAACAGCTTGCAATGATAGCCATATTGGCTGACTCAATTTCAATAGTTCATGCGGTTTAATGTCACAAAATTTTTGTTGTTATTCTTTGAGTTCCATAGATCTTTTAGAACTACGGCTGAAATAGGAAATGATATCCCTGGCTAATGACTCTACAGTTGATGGTAGCTTAGCACAGGCAGCTGATGAACACAGAGCCAAGGAATGGCAAACACACCCCAGAATGAATATATCTGGTAGTAAGTCACCGAACTTTTTGGCAACACTAGTTTTGTTGCCATTCATAACAGAGGCATTGTCTGCTGTGAAGCCTATCATTTTCTGATCAGGGATATTATTTCTTGTGAGGAAATCACAAATTGAATCAAACAAAGCTTGTGCAGTCAATTCATGAACCTTCTCTTATTTTCTCACCCCTATAAAAACGAGCAACAATTGCTAAACACTCCATGATGCTGATATCTGTTGTTTCATCAATGATGAGAGAGTACCAATTATCCCTCATACATTCTGAAATCATTCTCAGATTTTCAGGAGCAATTACATCGTTACAGATGGAGGTTCCTTTGTCTCTACCACACTTGATGGCCTTTGCAATTTCAGAGTCTATACAAACAGACTTCATCAGCTGTGACAGGTGGTCTAAAAGTGAAAAAGGAAGATTGTGTTCAACCACAAACATTATCATCTTCATTTCCCCTCTTTTGGCAGACGTTTTAATCTTGTCATGTCTCTGATCAACTTTAATTAGTTGTGAGATTTGTGGTGTAGTGTCTTTCTTTTGCGCCTCTCAGTTTCTTTGTGCCTTTTTAAATGTGTTATACCTCCCTTTATAACTACATCACAAATTTTACACATAGCACTATCTTTTTTCTCTTCCAACCAACCCATATTTTCTTAATTTTTCCACTGCTTTTTGAATTTTTGAGCATATGTTTTTTCCTTATTTCTTCTTCTTTTCTCTCTGCTTTCAGTTTCAGAATCACATTCAGCACCATGTTCAAGCTCATTTGGAGCTTCATTTATTGTATGTGGATTATGTGATATTACTTGTCTTTCTCCCGCAGAAGTGGAGGCAACTGTGGCAAAAGTCTCGGCATCGGCAAAAGTGGAGGCAGATGTTTCTTTCTGAATTGTTTTATGTATCAGAAACCTAGAATCAAAATATTCACTTTTCACTATTTTATTTCGATTAGAACCTGCATTCTTACTTTTCCATAGCAGAAAAGAAATCTTATGTTGATTATTGCTTCATCATTTTCAAAATTGTAGGTTAGGACTGTTAGGTAAGGAGTGTTAGGAGGTAACATAACATCTTAGGGTGAATTCATATGCAAGCTTTCGCTTTCCGCGGGAAGCTTAAATATTAAGCGCGTCCTGTTCAAATGAGATCTGTCATAAGTGACTTTTTAGTTTTGCTTTTTACTTTTAAGTTCGATATTTGTTTTCTTCAAATGGAGTTCACTTATGGCTTATACTTTCGAAAGCGACAAATAATTCAATTGGCGGTTTTATATTATTACCGTAAAATAATGAAGAATAGAAAACACAGAAGTTCATGGGTGAAGAGAATTGATGAGGAGGAAGCCAGAAGAGGTCAAGGTATCGCAGAAAATTTGATGGTAGAGATGCAGTTGTATGATACTCATAGTTACAAAAATTTCTTCAGGGTAAATAGACATCAATTTGAGTATCTCCTTCAGTTGATAGGCCCCTCACTAAAAAGATTATATGTGATCCGAGAGCCTATATCACCTTCAACGAGACTAGCTCTCACTTTAAGGTAGGTACAAGATAATAACTTAACAATATTTTACTCAATCTGTCGGATTGCCTACTTTTTTTCAGGTTTATTGCATCAGGCGATTGTATGGTGTCCACTGCTTACAATTTTAGAATTGGTAAAAGTACTACTTCAGCTATTATAAAAGAAACTTGCAATATTCTCTGGGATATATTGAAACCCATAGTTCTACCTATTCCAACAAAAGAGTTTTGGTTGGATACAGCAAGAAAGTTTGAATCCAAATGGAATTTTCCTCACTGTTTGGGAGCTATAGATGGAAAGCATGTAGTTATTCAGGTAAGTTTCTGTTCTATAAGTATGTAATGATTGATATTATTTCGTTACATCAACAGGCACCAGCTCACTCTGGCTCCACATTCTATAACTACAAGGGAACTCATTCCATAGTGCTAATGGCTGCGTGTAATGCCAACTATCAATTTATAATGGTTGATATTGGTGCTCAAGGTCGACAAAGTGATGGAGGTGTTTTCAAATGTTCTCAAATGGGTATTGCATTCGAAGAAGGATTATTAGATATACCTCAACCAAGTGAAATGTTTCCTGGTGGGCCTAAATTTCCTTATGTTTTAGTAGCTGATGATGCATTTCAATTATCCAATTATCTCATGAAGCCTTATCCCACACTCAGTAATCAATTTTATAAGAGAATATTCAACTACAGATTATCTAGAGCCAGAAGAACCATCGAAAATGCTTTTGGCATACTTGCAGCAAGATGGAGAATATTTTGGAAGCCCATTATATCATCTCTCGAAACTGCAGAAGCTATTGTGAAGGCTCTTCTGTATGTTTACATAATTTTCTATTAGAAGAAAATGCACAGAATGAGCAATCAACATATTGTCCAAGAGGATATGTAGATGAAGAACCAGATGGAGGGTTAATTTTAGGTGAATGGAGGAATGAAGGCAATCCTGGAGCATTGAGAAATCTTGATATAAGAAATCAACATGCTTATACTGCAAGTGCATCGACCACCAGGGAAGAATTTGCATAATATTTTATGACTGATGGTAGTGTAGATTTTCAGTTGTGATAATTATTTAGAACAAAAACTTTGAAAGGAATAGGAATGTTTTTTTGATATTTAAATCGATTCAATGATTTTCATAAAACTAGTTATATTGAAAATTTCAGAATCAATATATAATATTTTATTCAAATCAAGATTTTTCTTATAACAAACCTGAAAAACTTATGAGACATCAAATATTACAAAATTCATCAGTCAACTGAAAAAGTTATTCGAAAATTTTAACTAAACACAACATTGATTAATGTATATTACACATCATTCAAAACATGAGCATCCCCCAAAATTCTTAAAAATTCTATTTCAACTTTATATCTAGACTGTATTGGTAATCGCCTCAAACCAGCAGCTAAATGTTGGCAAAAATTGTCAACTTCATCCATCTTGGGAATTTCTGGAAGTGGAACGTTAGTGATTTCTTGTAATTTATTCAAGAAAGCCTCATCTTTTTTTTACGCCTTTTTGAGCTGGAAGTTGCTCTATCAATCTCCTCAACAGTGTTCTCCTTATCCACAGTTGGAGCAATATTCAAACTAGAAGTGGTAGCTCTTTTTTCCGAAGAATCTTTCAAAAATTGCATGCTGTTGAAGTATTTCCATGCTTTAGCTTTTTCAATATCCCGCTTGACAATACAGCTAGCTGCACTACCAGTAGGGACATGTTTGTCAACTATTGCTCTAAGTTTCAGGAAATGGTCTCTCAGGTATTTCCATTTATTCTTCACTGCCTCAACATTCACACTAAAACCAGCTTCCTGTAATAACTCCACAAGACTTGACCATATATCATTTCTGATATTCAAAGACCTATTTTTCAAAGGGAGAGTACAGTCATACAGTGGAGGGTTTTGTGAAACAAGTGTTATCAACATTTCTTCTAATGAATTTTCATTTCCACTAGCTCTTTCAGATGTGTCTCCTTCAATTTGTCTATGGTTCAATCTTTTTACTGTTATATCATCAATACTCCTGACGTTTGGTATTTTTCCTTTTTCAATAGCTTCTGTTATATACTCCAGAAGATATTCATTATCTTAAAATTTGAATTCCTATAAGTCTGACGAGATAAATGAAATAGTACTTACCATTGGATAGACATGTGAACTGATCATCGGTAACTCGGAAATCGATACGATTTTCATTAATTTCAATAGAGAAGTTTTTCAATTCTTCCATTCTAATTTTTAATTATATTTGGTTATTTATATTTATGATTGATTAGGAAACTATAAAACACAAAAAAAACAGAACAGAGCTGTCATAGAACATGAAACTCTGATGAATCGGCGCTTTTCTCCAATAAAAAGTTCAAACTGTTTGGACTTTCGGATTACTGACCTTGAAATGCGCTTTCTACTTCAACAGCCAATCAGACATCAATACGCGATAAGCGAAAACGCGAAAAGCTTGCATATGAATCCAGCTTTCGATCAAAGCATAACATAATATACTCTGAAGAGTACTTAAAAGAATATGCGCGTTCCGCGTTCGAGAAGAAGACCGTGTACCGTGATAGACCAGACACCTGTGTCACAGAACAGAAAACAATCTGTTCTGTACCTGATGCCTGTTTTGTGACTGTGATCACTTTGATCAGTGTGATCGGTGTGATCGGTGTAATCGTAATCAGACATCCGACATGGCACCGATGCATCCGATTTGAGATCGAATTGTAATAGATCCGTCATGGATTTCAAATAGTAGTAATGACGTAATGAAGTGTACTCAAACCTTATAGATCTATTACTATAGTAATAGCAATCGAAACCCTGCTGAAAATATCGTGTTTTGGGCTGCTATTTATAAGGCAACCGTTTGTTGTGATTGTAGTTAGGTCCATTTCCATGGTTACTGATGTTCTTTTATTGAAACCACATTGAAACAAATCTGGATTTGGCCCCTTGTTGGCACCATTTCAGGGTGCTCCCCAGCAGTATGAGGCTTCTAGCTGTGAACATACGATGTGACAAGGTTAGATATCTAGTTTCAGGTGCTTTTTAACTGGCCCTTGCAGTTATAACTTGGATTGTTCCCCAGTTTATGACGCGTTGACAATGTCAAACATTGGCAGATTGATAGCGTCCTTTTTGGAAAATCTGCTTTTTCAAAATTGTGAGTAGATTAAATGGTCTAAAGCCATCGGCAGGAATACTCACCAACGACCCTTTAGAAGCTGGTAGGATGTCTTCAGCCTCATCCAGCTGCCAGTCTGGGCCTCTTGCTTCCAGGTTACTATTGTAATGGGTTGTCAGGTTGTTCAGGAAATCACAACACTTCTAGGAACTTTTGTATTACGATGTAAGTTGAAATGGGTTGCAATAGTCGATGAAATATAACTTGGTAAAGTTTTGATTTAGAATGAAGAAGAATACTTTTCTTCAGAGATTTCAGATTTGGAATAAGGATTGAGTTCTTCGTGAATTGGTTATAATAAGTCGTCGATGACAATCTAAAAAGATATGTATGTTTAAAAATGCGAACATCCCTTTTATACAAGAAAATATTATCATAATTGATTGTAAATAGAGTATAACTGATCCAAAACAAGAAATGATCAAGAACACATAAATGAGATTGATATCATTAGCAAAATGCGATAATTGATAGCTCTCCGTACGAAATATTCAATAAGTACATGTGATTAACAGGAAATTATATCAATAGACAAATATTAGTGGCGACCAAAGATTCCAATATTCGAAACAATGACATACTGGGTGATAGAACATTACACCTCCCCTCTAAGATTGATGATTAAAATTATTATTTTAATTATCCTTTAGCTGCACTAATCTTATACTTCTTCTAAGACAGCCATGTCAAACTCAAAGTCACTGGTGGGCCAAAATCATGAAGACCATAGACTAGGTGGGCCGCAAAACCTAATCTTAAAGAAGACAAACTACTGAAAATCTTAACGAAAAAAGTACTATTATGTTAGAAGTATATTTATTGAATTTCCAATAAAAAGGACATTACAAAAACTTACAAACATTAACTTCTTTTGCCAGATATTTGACATCTTTTGTCTTTAATTAAGTTGTCTATTTGTGGCGTGAATTTATCGGCGGAAATAACTTTTAAAACTGCGTCCAAGTGTGCGTCCGTCAATCGCGATCTTGCGGGAGACTTGTTTCCTTTCATCAAAGAAAATAATTGTTCACACTTATAGGTACTTCCAAACATTGACAGGATTTTACAGGCAAGTTTTCTCATTTCTTGGTATTGAAAAGGCAAGTACTTATAAAATTCGAATGTACCAACACTATCAAATTTTTCTTTTAAATGGGTTTGACACTGAATCTCAATCACTTCCATCTGCAAGTGAGGGGGAACTTCATCAATATCGATTGTGAAAAGACCAGTAAATAAAGAAAAATTGTTTTCTTGGGACTTAAAATCCTGAAAACGCTTTTCAAATTCTGACAGAAGGCTTCCCATTTTCTCTGTATACATTTTGTATGGTATTGGGCCACTTGTACTTTCCTGATACGCCTTGCCAGTCGGAAAATGTGACAGATTATCCACCGCTAACTGGTTTCTCCACAGCATCATCTTACACTTGAAAGCTTTAACATGATCATGCATATCTGTTATAACTTGACGTGGTCCTTGCAATTTCGTATTCAAGTCCGACAAGTGTTTTGTGATGTCTTCCATAAATGAAAGATCTTGTAAAAAAGGTACGTCGGATAATAAGCTGACATCTTGTTCTTTCACTTCCATGAAAAGGCGTATTTCTTCTTTGAGTTTCCAAAACCGATCGAGAACCATAGAACACGAAAGCCATCGCACTTCTGCATAATAACTCACTTTCTAAATCACGTAAAAACGCAGAAAACTGTCGCTGATTCAAGCCACGTGACCTTATGAAGTTTATCATTTTTTTCACTGTCTTTAAAACGCTTTCCAACTTGATCACTTTTGAGCATAAAACTTCTTGGTGGATTATGCAATGAACATGATGAAAATCTGGTTTGTCACTGCCCGTTTCTCTGATATTTGTTTGTAATATTTTAATGAAGCCATTATTTACTCCAGTCATTGAAGGAGTGTTACCCCTCGGTACTCGAGAGGCAACAAAAGGATTGATTCTTGCTCGGGGAATCCCTTTTGTTGAGTTTCCGTATTTTCCACGATTGGAAAATAGTTATTTAGAATACAGCTCAGGGAGAGGGGTGGGTAAAATAAGTTTATTTAGTTTGATTTATTAATGATCTGAGGATCTAGCACGGAACCACAGAATAAAAAGGTCTGTTAATCTGTGACAGAACCACGAGTGGTCATCCGGCAACACTGCTCGTACACACGCTGACAAATGACAATTGCGATCCTTCAACTTCAACTGACTGTCACGTTCACGTATCAATTCATATGTCAATTCGCAAAGGTAACCATATTTTTGTAAACAACAATAATTAAACTTGATAAACATGCAAGAACAAAATAATAATTACGTGAGACAAATGATTTGGATGAACTATTCTTATGGTCCTATTCAATTATTAATCCAGCTCAAGGATCCAAGATAATGATGGCACTCTATATGAATTTCATGACATAACTCCTGTGCTGATTCTCCAGCACTCAGTAATCAGGCCTATAGCTGAGCATCAATGAATCCTATGACCGCCCTACAGATATATACAGTATTCACTTTTATTCTCCTACATTGATATGAACATGGATAGGAAGTCCCAGCTGTCTTTGTTTCACACTTATAAATACCTTTGCTTAATTTGGAGTGAGCACCATCTATACGTAATTCTATGTGAGCACAAGAGGTACTTATTCCTAAGTGAGCACAAGAGATACTTAAGCCTAAGTGAGCACAAGATAGACTTAATACTAAGTGAGCACAATATATCCTTAATACTAAGTGAGCACAAGAGTCATGCATGCAAAGCAAGGATGCAGTGTTACACAGGCCAATAAGCCAGTCTGCAACCTTCACCAGGTAAGGCAGCCAAAGCTGATAAATAAGAAAGATCTTACTTGTGATCAAGCATCCAGGGATGATATGCCAATGTCACTCCAACCCCGTTGCAGCTAGGATTGGTTAGCTTATACCTTGTAGATTTCTACATATAGGGACAATTTATATTGGTAGGGGTTTGGAGGATAGGCCACCAAAACTAGGGATGGTTCGAGGGTAGGCCCCAGGTCTTTTCGAAGCAACTCCACAGGCCTAAAATCATTGATTGTGTTGGTAACTGGACTGACAAAAGGGAGGATTCCTGGGAGGCTTACCTTGGATGAAATGTGGCCTATCTGAAGGTTTCGACAAGAAACTGGTGAGTCAGGAGGAAAATATTATAAATCCACACTGTGTTGTGAAATAATCAACTTAATGATTGATTCTTCTAATATTTTCCAAGTTTTCCTTTTTGGCTTTCAAATCTGCAAATTCTGCAATTTCCTAAGCACACATGCTATACTGGAGGTTAAAGCAAAAAAAAAGGAATCCAGGTGACACCTACAATTTTTGGAGGCAAAGTCCTCCCAATCCTAACCTGTCTCTCACAACTGCTTGTCAACCTCTTTCTCTTGTTGACAATGTCTTGATGATGGTTGTGTCTCCATACTAAGACCAAAAGAAGAAGGAGGAAGCAGAACCAGGGAGCAGAATATAAAGAAAGAAGAACTGGCTGTGGTTCAGTCACAGAAGATGTTCTGCACTGGCAAGAGGTAAATCCATACTCATAACCTATCCTAACCAACCCAAAACAAAATAATCTGATGGAAGTTATTTATAATTATTTCTGATTTTCAGGAATGAACATCTTGAGGTGCAGGGTTACCATTGGCTGATGGAAACTGGCTACCCTGGATGGAACAGGTCAAAAGCCAGGAGTAGGGGACAAGCGGGTAAGTACAAAGCTCCTGGTAATCTCATTATCCTAATACATTGAATGATTTTAGGGGTTACTGCAACGAGGAGAGCACCAATCCCAGAGCTGTTAGATACCGCAGGATTACCATCTATATCTGTTGTTATAATATGATACTTGAAATAAAGATGCAAATGAGCGTAGGGCTTTGTATGATATATCTGAATCTGGCACCATTCTCTCATCTAAATGCATAAATTAGTAGATTTCCCATTGAGATCAGAGCAGGTACTTTTGGATCGTAACAACACCCCCTCTTCCTGAGAGAAGTTTTTTTTGTAAGAAAAAAAAAACTTCTAATGAAGAACTTCTATTCTTCTGAAGAGTCCGTATCGGGAGGGTGAGCCTTGAGGTCCTTGGCATGCCATACGCCAACGCTTTTACCCATATCACTGGAAAGCTCATAGGACCAGGGGGAGACGATGCGTGAAATCGTGAAGGGGCCATCGAATTTGTTAAGAAATTTTGCCGTCACTCCACGAGCCTTGTCCGAAATCGCGTAATTTTTCTTCCACACTTGTTGATTCAGTACGAACCGTTCGTCACGACGTCGAAGGTTGTATTGCTTACTACTCCTTATAAAGGCATCCTAAATTCTTTTACTCACATCTTCGAAAACTTGGCCAAGAACCTCATTTCGGATAACTGCTTCAAAAGGTGTTTGGTCGAGCTCATCTGACAAGAAGTGTTTGTCTTGTCCCGATAATCTTATCTCCCGGCCAAACATAACGAAATTTGGGGTTAATCTTGTAGTTTCATGTCGGGCCGTCCGGATTGCGCACGCCACTTGTTGGAGCAACTTGTCCCAGGTGCGGTGATTATCGGCAACATAAGATGTCAATATTGTTTTGATAACCCGGTGGCTGCGCTCCACCGGATTGGCTTGAGCGTGATAATTTGATATGTAGCCTGGGATAATGTCATACCTTTGTAGTAGCAACTTGAACGATCCACTCCGAAATTGCACCCCATTGTCCATAATGACCCGTCGAGGAGCCCCAAACAGAAGAATTATATTTTCCTCAAACAGGGTGGTCAATTTTGCCGCCGTTGCCGCCCGTAATGGGAACAAGAGAATAAATTTGGAGAATATGTCCATTACTGAAAATATATACGTATAGCCCGCGGTAGATCGAGGTAACGGACCGACTAGGTCGACGCTTAAAATCTCCCATGGTCGTGATACCGTAGGGCCAGCACTTAGCATCAGTCCCGCCGGTGCCTTCTGCTCAGGTTTGGTCTTCAGACACGTCTGGCATCTATTTATGTACCGCGCGACATCCTGACGAAGTTTGGGCCAGTAGAACTTTGTGGCTATCCGGGAACATGTTTTGAAGATTCCCAAGTGTCCTGACGTGGGAGGGTCATGATTTCTCTGGATGATCTCCGAGCGATTTTCTTTCGGGACCACCAACAGCCATCCATCGGATTCTTCCGAGAGACCTGGATAAGGGACCTTGGTCTTTTTGAAAATACGCACCCCCTCTATCCGCCAAAGGGGATAGCGATCAGGTCGGGCCTTCACTAGGGCGATCATACGCCGATACCATGGGTCCTTCGTGGTTGGTGGGGCTTCATCAGCTCGCGATAGGGCATCTGGAACGCAATGTTCGCGACCGGGCCTATGGACTATATCGAAATCATATTGTTGGAGCCGCACCGCCCATCTGGCGATCCTGCCAACCGGGTCCTTGATGTTATTAAGCCACTTGAGACTGTGGTGGTCGGTGATTACGCTGAACCTCGTTCCTTCTACATAAGGTCTTAGCTTCTCAATAGCGAACAGCACCGCCAGGCATTCCTTCTCGGTGGTGCTGAACTTTCTTTCCGTGGCCGTTAACGATCTACTCAAGTAACAGATCACCTTCTCCCCTTCCTCGGAAGCCTGCGAGAGCACAGCCCCAATACCGTAGTCCGATGCGTCGGTTTGTATCACGAAGGGCAGCTCGAAGTTTGGAAATGAAAGGACAAGCGCGGTGATCAAATGGTCCTTGAGAGTGCGGAAGGCCTGATCACAAGACTCGTCCCAGACGAACTTCGAATTCTTTTTCAGCAGCGCACAGAGGGGTGAAGTAAGGGAGGAAAAATTTGGCACAAAGCGCCTGTACCAGGAGGCCAGCCCGATAAGTCTCCTCACCTCGGTAACAGTACGTGGTGGAGGAATCTTAACGATTGCCTCTACCTTCTCTGGATCCACCATCAACCCTGATGAGCCTACGACATAGCCCAGGTATTTGAGTTCCGCCTTGCAAAAGTGACATTTATTCTTATTCAGCGTCAGGCCCGCGCCCGCAAGTCGCGCCAAAACCTCTGTCAGAATATGAAGATGTTTATCGAAGGTGTCTGTGCATATGATGACGTCATCGAGGTAGACGAAGACGTATTGTTCTAAATCTACCCCGATAACCCGATCGATGAACCTTTGCCATGTTGCAGGAGCATTGTGAAGGCCCATAGGCATCCGGGTAAACTGGAAGAGCCCCCGATTGGGTACAATGAATGCGGTCAGTGGTTTTGACTCGGCCGATAAGGGAATCTGCCAGTAAGCAGATTTGATGTCCAAAGTGGTCAAATAGTGCGCATCCCGTAGCTTATCCAGGGTAGCACTTACTAAAGGCAGAGGGTAGGCGTCCCGTTCCGTGACCTTGTTGAGCTGCCGGAAATCTACCACAAATCTGTAACGACCGTCATCTTTTCGCAGCAACAGAATAGGCAAGGCCCAAGGGGAGGACGAGGGCTCTACTACTCCGTCAGAGAGCATTTGATCCAACTCAAGATGCACCTGCTTCAATAGTGCTGGAGATACCGGGTAATATCGCTGACGAAGAGGGGGAGAGGTAGTCTGGATGACATGAGAAACTAAGTTGGTACATCCTAGTTCAGTCCCCATAGAATGAAAAGTTGCCTCAATCAAGGCATCTAGCTGTCGGCGTTGAACGTCCGATAGGGTACTGATAAAATTCAGATACTGTGGGGCCGACTCCTCCTCCTCCGAGTTCCGGAAACTCCATTCCCCCGAGAACATGTCCGGAATGATTCGCATCCTTGACCAGAAGTCCATACCAAGTATAAGAGTATGTGGAAGAGAGGGAACTACCAATATCTCGAAAATTTTCACCTTACCACATAAGTTCACTGGAACAGCAATCATCCCCACTACGGGACAGCTGTGTCCATTAGCAACCGTGCATTGCTGCTCGGAAACCTCTTGTAGTCGACAGAACGGTTCAAGAATTTTCCAACCCCTCTCTCCCAAAACAGTGCGAGTACAGCCCGAGTCCAATAGGGATAGGAACTTTTGGCCCAAAATATCCACCGTCAGATATGGCCTCGTGTCACCCTTTGCGTGAGCGAGCACGTAATCGATGATTACGGAAGTTCTTTGATCGACCGGGAGGATAGTAGTGGGGAGGTCTACCCACCGGCCTACTGGTGACCTCTTCTCGAGTTTTTTGCGCAGTTGGGACATGAGTATGAGACTGTGTCCAACCGTCCGCACTTGAAGCAAAATTTCCGAGCCAAGCCATCAATGTATCACACTTAGGGTCTAACAGGAATTATTACAGGGATATAGGGTGTTCAAAATCGAGATTTTTCAACTTTAGGATTTTTTTGTGGCGAAACTATTCATCATTGATCAAAACGGCTTACGTGTCCCTGTATTAAATTTTGATCAACTATCTACTGACATTCAATTGGAAATATACAGGATGGTCCAAGATTCAGAATTTTGATCACCCTGTATCTGTTCCAATTGAATGTCAGTAGATAGTGGCTCAAAAGGTGAGATAGTAACATGTGAATTGTTTTGATAGATAATAAATAGTTTCGACACAAAAAATTCCTGAAATTGAAAAATCTCGATTTTGAACACCCTATATCTCTATAATAATTTCTGCTAGACCTCAAATGTGATGCATTGATGAAATCAGCTCTTTGAGGAAAATTTAAAATCACAATGAAATACAGGGTATTCCATTTGAAATAACAAAGATGATGCTACTTTTTGGTAAAAATGGCAACGCTGAAAATATTTTGAATCGTTAGATCACAAACGCTTATTACAATAACCAAATTTTCAGGATAATCTAATGTACCGTTTTCCGTATACGTCTAAGGTACCATTGATAGTGTGCCACCCTGTATACCTAAATAATTCATCTAAATGGACAATACCATTGTAATCATGCATATACCACAATATATACACATAAATTTCAACATTTACATCATTAATGAAAATGATAACAATACATACATAATTATTTACCTAATTTTCATACAAACAAAATAAATACTACAAAAGATCCGACATACTTATTATGCACATTTTCTTCAGGTTCAGTTTGCAGATGCAGTTACTACTTTCCAATGCCTTCCATAATAAATACATAGAAATCATTCGAAAAATATTATTATTTAAAAATACTGTTAGACATGTCAGCCTTTGCAAGTGTGTATGCCTGAATTTTTTTCAACTTCGTCGAATTTAAACAAAATTCGTGAAAATTTTTCCCTGTTAAATCCTCTGACTTGTTTTTATATACCATTCCCTTGGCATCTCTCCCATAAAACTTTACTTTATAGGACAGTGCCTATATCATGAAAATTTTACATGGCCAATAGGTATAACCTTTTACTTTGCCTAAAATAATATCACCAACTTTATATTTATATTTGTCACATTTTGTTTGTGATACTGATTCCAATTCAGTTCTCATTTCTAATCTAGAAATTCCAATTGACGAAGTTGATGACCCTGGTCAATCAAAATCTTCAACAGCTGTACCTTCAGATGTAATTGTAGTTGAATTTTCAATTCCAACTTCAATTGGAGCTACAACTCCAGTTGATCTCACGATTATTTCATTATCAATTGGAGCTATAATTTCAGTTGGAGTTGATGTTGTAATTGATGTTGATTCATTCATAGGTATAACTTCAGCCGAAGTTATACCTGCAGTTATAACTTCGTCTGAAGTTATACCGATGCATTCATTTGCTGTCGCCATATTAATTGAAGTTGAAACAACTGGAATTGTAGCTCCAATTGAAGTTGAAACTTCAAATGGAACTGTATCTCCAATTGAAGTCGGAACTTCTACTACACGTGACATTGCAACTACATCAGATACAGATTCAACTACATCAGATACAGATTTAACATTTGATGGTACCAGTGTTATTGATGAAATGACATTAACAACAGAATTAGGACGAATAATTCCACTAGAACTGAAATTGTCATTTTGATTCAGTGGACAAGCTTTTTCAATGACATCAACAGCAGAATTAAGACGAGTAATTCCACTGAAATTATCACTGTGATTCAGTGGACGAGGCTTTTCGAAGTGTTCAATAGTTAAAAATTCTAATTCAGAACTTGACTTACGAGTTATTTTAGACTTTACTGATAATGAATAGTGTTCCTCAAGTTCCGAACCTGATGAAGAAATATTCTTCGCAGATTCATTATGAGCTACGTTTTGATATTCAGAAGATTTTGAAATACTAGATGTAGAAATTGATTTTGAAATATTAGATGTTGAAATAGATTTTGAAAATTGAAATTTTTCATCAGTGTCAGAACTTGAATGATATATTCTACTTGTTGATGGTAAAGCTATTGTTGAAGATGGTAAAGCTATTGTTGAAGATGGTAATCGTTGTGACGGTTCAATCATCTCATCGTCATCGTCTGATTCAATATCATCTTCTACTTCAACTTCGTTACTTGATTGATTATCCTCATCAGATTTGTTATCAGAGTCTGATTCTGAAGAAGCAATAAATGAAGTCGATGGTAAATCAATATTATATCTTTTTTGTCGGTGACTATCGCGTTCAAACGTCAGTTCTAGTGGAACTTTCGTCCTAACGGTTAAATAGTTATTCACGCTATTTCTGAGTAAAGCCTCAGATGCTGAGTCATGAAACATATCCGCATGTTCAAAAAAACGTAACGTACCTTTGGCCTGTAATATACTCCGAAATAAGCGTAATCTTTCATCACTTGCATTTACTTTAAATAAGTGCTCATAAATGGTTTTAGCAACAATTATGCTAACTGTCCTACCTAATTCAATGTCTTTAATTGGAAATATATTCCTAACATATATTGCCACAGCTGCATATGCTGATAAATACCATAATGGCTTACTTTGTAATAATTCCAGGGGAAAGTTTATAACAGCATTAGTCAAAGCATCTAACGTCAACAGAGAAGGGCGTGATTTATATTTTAAAATTTTAAAATATAATGTATTGTAATTCAAATTCTTTTGAAGTTTTTCACATTTTCTGGCATATCTCACCAACAAACCTAGTTTAACCGGATTTTTCACAAAAAATTCAGGAGTAAATGTAGTAGGCATATTACGTATTATTTTCGAATGATCTCTATATATTTAAAATGAAGACGTGGAATTAGTTAACTCCTCTGAGAATTAATTATAGCACATCTGAGAAAAGTAGAAACTGTGTAACGACATGGACTGTACTGATGATGGCCCACTAAGAACGATATCTGTTGAGATAAAAAATATATGATAATTTATATGGACATATTAAACTATTTATCTTCAATAAATATAAATTTATTGGGAATGTTTTGAAAATTCTAGTAGTATCAGGAGAAACAGATAAGGATACAAGAATTTTTATTACTATTTTTTTATATGCAATTTTTTATAGTTAAATAGTTGAATTTTTCTTTTCGGAATAGAATTTTCTAGAAATAATAAATTTTATTTAAATTGTAATGAAGTGTCAATTTTCAGTGAAATTGACGAATTTTTCATATTTCCTAGTGAATTTTCTGAAATGCAAGTGCTGAAACAATTTATAAAAAACGTAAATTTAAAAAAGAAACGGATAATTCTACGTATTCTAAAAACTGCTAATCCAAATTTTGGGAAATTTGTATCATTTCTAAAATCAAACATAAAAAATAATATACATGTACGACATTTTGTTATCGAATAACATAGGTTTCTTGAAATATTTTCAATTCATCATTATCTAAGGCTCTCTTTCAAATACTTATAACTATACAGGGTGGTCCACGGTGGATGGCCTATTAGAAGTATCTGTAGAACGAAAAGACAAAACGTCCTGAAAATTGCGATTCTTTGATAATTAAACATTCTTTATCCATTTAAAATATTTTCATCGATACAGTGTTGCCACTTCTATCAGAAACAACTAGCAATTTTGTTATTTCGAATGGAACACCCTGTATTTTATTGCATTTTTAGATTCTTTCTAAAGACCTGATTTCATCAATGCATCACACTTGGGGTCTAGCAAGAATGATTACAGAGATATAAGATGTTCAAAATCGAGATTTTCCAATTTTAGGATTTTTTTGTTTCAAAACTATTCATTATCGATCAAAACGGCTTATATGTCTCTATCTTAACTTTTCATTGACTATCTACTGGAATTTGATTGAAAAAAATACAGGGTGCTTCAAAATTCAGACTTTTGGTCACCCTGTATCTGTTCCAATTAAATGCCAGTAGATAGTGAATCGACAGTTAAGATAGGGACATGTAAGCCGTTTTGATCAATAATGAATACTTTCGACACAAAAAAATCCTGAAATTGTAAAATCTCGATTATGATCACCCTATATCTATGTAATCATTCCTGCTAGATCCCAAGTGTGATGCATTGATTAAATCAGTTCTTTAGAAAGAATCTGAAAATGCAATAAAATACAGGGTGTTTAATTCGAAATAACAAAATTGCTAGTTGTTTCTGATAAAAGTGGCAACACTGTATCGATGAAAATATTTTAGATGGATAAGTAATGTTCAATCATCGAATAATCGCAATTATTGTACACGTTCCTAATTTAAATTTCCATAAATTTATATCATTTCCAAAATCAAACATGACAAGCAATATACATGTTTGAAATTTTGTTATTTATTAACACAAAGTTGCTGAATTATTTACAATTCATTGTTATCTACGTATTTCTATCAAATATCCATAACTACATATCATGTTTTTATGAAATTGTATTTCTATTTTTTTTTTCAATAATGTATGAATAAAATATTTCTATGTAACACCGGGACACCCTGTATGAATATTTTAAACAATTTTTTATAATTGAGGAAGTGATACATAACTTATAATAGTTCACGATATGTATATAGGTACTTACATAATTTCGAAGATTTTTTGTCAGCTATATCCCTATGTTTGGAAGATGAAAATTCCTCTTGAAGAAACTGCTGAAGACTGCGGGAATTATGCCAGATGATGACTAGATCCAGATCAAGAAGAATAAGTAACTGTTAACATAAGAAAGAATGGATTAGCTATATGAACATATTGTGTATTGTATTACTGATTTAATAATGTTGAAAATGTCACAAAAATTCAATCAGAAACATCAAAAATTGGTAAAACATTGAGCACTTATTTCCTCCAACTTCTTTTATGCATTTTTTGATAGTAAAAACAGTAAATATTCAAACTTTCAAAATCGATTTATATTAAAAACAACTAATTTTATCTAAATTAAACAAAAGTATCATTTTACAGTGAAAATGATGAAGTTTTCTTTTATCTGGTGAAACTATGGAAAATTGTATTGAAAAAATATTGAAGATTCAAAAATGCCTGGTTTCAACTATTTCGCACACATTTTGAAAATGAAAAATTTCATAAATATGCAGAAAAATTTGTTATCTAATGATGAATTGTTTCTTAAAAATTTATAATAAATCATAATTTAGTGTTCTTTTTCAGATGATTATACATAAACATGAAAAGCAATATACATGTTCGAAATTTCGTTATTTATTAGCACAAAGTTACTGAAATATTTACAATTCATCGTTATCTACGGATTTCTTTCAAATATCCATAACTATACATGGCATGTTCATATGAAATTCTGTTTAAATTTTTTTTGCATAATTTATGAATAAAATATTTCTATATGTAACATTGGGACACCCTGTATGAATATTCTAAACAATTTTTTATAATTGAGGAAGTGATACATAAGTTATAATAGTTCATGATATGTATATACTTACATAATTTCGAAGATTTTTCGTCAGCTATATCCATGTGTTTGAAAGATGAAAATTCTTCTTGGAGAAACTGCTGAAGACTGCTGCAAAATAGGTATGCCAGATGATGACTAGATCCAGAGCAAGAAGAATAAGTAACTGTTAACATAAGAAAGAATGGATTAGCTATATGAACATATTGTGTATTGTTTTACTGATTTAATTATGTTGAAAATATCACAAAAATTCAATCAGACACATCAAAAATTGCTGAAACATTGAGCACTTATTTTCCCTAACTTTTTTTATGCACTTTTTGATAGTTAAACCAATAAATATTCAAACTTTCAAAAGAGATTGATATTAAAAACAACTAATGTTACCTAAATCAAACAAAAAAGTATCATTTTACAGTGAAAATGATGACGTTTTTTTTTATCTGCTGAAACTATGAAAAATTGTATAGAAAAAATATTGACGATTCAAAAATGCCTGGTTTCAACTATTTTGCACACATTTTGAATATGAAAAATTTCATAAATGCAGAAAAATTTGTTATCTAATGATATATGGTTTCTTAAAAATTTATAATAAATCATAATTTAGTGTTCATTTTTAGATGATTATATATAAACCTGAAAAGCAATATACATGTTCGAAATTTTGTTATTTATTAACACAAAGTTGCTGAAATAATTACAATTCATCGTTATCTACGGATTTTTTTCAAATATCCATAACTATAAATGGCATGTTTATATGAAATTCTGTTTCAATTTTTTTTTTTGGATAATTTATGAATAAAATATTTCTATGTAACATCGGGACACCCTGTATGAATATTCTAAACATTTTTTTATAATTGAGGAAGTGATACATAACTTATAATAGTTCACGATAACTATATACTTACATAGTTTCGAAGATTTTTCGTCAACTATATCCATATGTTTGGAAGATGAAAATTCATCTTGAAGAAATTGAAGACTGAAGACTGAAGACTGAAGAAATAAGTATGCCAAATGATGATTAAATCCAATAAGTAGAATAAGTATCTGTTGACATAAAAAATAATGGATTAGTTATATGAACATGTTGTGTATTGTATCACTGATTTGATATTATGTTGAAAATATTACGAAAATTCATTCAAACACATCAAAAATTGCTAAAACATTGAGCACTTATTTCCCTCACTTTTTTTTATGAACTTTTTGATGGTTAAAACAGTAAATATTCAAATTTTCAAAATCGATTTATATTAAAAACAACTAATGATACCTAACTTAAACAAAAGTACCATTTTACAGTGAAAATGATGACGTTTCCTTTTATCTGCTGAAACTATGAAAAATTGTATGGAAAGAATATTGAAGATTCAAAGATACCTGGTATTTTGCACACATTTTGAATATGAAAAATCTCATAAATGCACGAAAATTTGTTATCTAATGGTCCAGGGTTTCTTAAAAATTTATAATAAATCATAATTTAGTGTTCTTTTTCAGATGATTATATATGAAGATGGTAGTCATTTGTAGTCTGAATTATATGTAAGATTTTCTTATTATTTTATTTTGTAAAATCTATGATTGAAATATTTGTAGATAATTTTGAGACACCCTGTATAACCATTCCAAAAATTTTTTTCAATAATAATAAAATTGTTAGAGAACTGATGATACCTTATGATATATGTTTACTTACGTTTTTAGAAATGATGAATATAAAATAATGTCGGTCCACTATTATGACTGCGGCAAAATTCCACCGAACATTGCTGAAACGACACCCAGGTTGGAGAATTATATATCTAGGTATATATTTATGTATGTGTGTATATATTGTGGTATAGCTATGTCATGGAAGTCTAAAAAAAGGAAAAGTTTTAAAAATTTATATGCCTGAATAATTATAATTTTTTCTCACCATTTTAGATTATAGAAAGTCATATTATAATAGGTATCTGATTAATTCCGTACTTTTTCTCCGGGTAGAGTCTTCCGAAAAATAAAATGTGTTATATTATTATTTATAGATAAAGTATATAGCATTATGTAGATTTTTTCATAATATATACATAATTATGCACAAATAAATCATGATAATATAATTTGTCAATATACCAATTTTCAATGAATAATATTGTATTGTTTTTTCAATTTGACAATTATATACAGGTTGTTCAAACAATTTGTCTATCAGATAATAAGTCATCTCAATAAATGGTTCACCCTGTATTCAATTGATGTATTTGAAGATATTTTCTCAAGAGTTAATTTCATCAATTTATCACACTTGGAGTCTAATTGGAATGTTCTTACCGATATATATATATATATATAAATAGGATGTGATTAAATAATCATTATTGTAATCATCCTGTATCTATTGGAATTATTAAACGTTATAAGCTAATAATTAAAAATTAGATATTAGAACACATATATCGATTCTACTATTAATAAAAGGTTTAGAACAAAACTATACCCTTACATTAAAAAACCTCTGTTTTCGACACCCTATATAAACATATTTGTAATCATATATAGTAAACTGCAAATGTGATATATTAATTAAATCTTATATCTTCAGAAACAATTCAAAAATATGAAATACATCAAATTTTGTCATTCAAAATATATCAACTTCTATTTGCTTATTAATCATTTGTTCCGAACACTCTGTATTATTTTATGTAGGTAAAGAAATGTATCACATATCATATCTGCTGGTTTATCACATTTTTTAATAGATTCAATTATAACTTTGCCAGAGGGGCATATACATTTATGATGGATCACCCTGTATATCCATTTCAGCAAATGCACATTAATATGAAATATTGAACTATTGATAAATCATATTGATGACAAAATAAAATCACCAATAAATAAAATCAACAAGAAATTAACGCCGCAACGTGTATAATGTTATAATAACAGTACCCATTTTCAAGTCGCAAAAAATCTATAAGTAGGTACTACACGTTGATTTCAAATCATTATAAATTTGTATAATATTAATTGATATAATTAATAGATAATTATAAATGACAACATGCGATACACTGAATAGTAAATTAATTTCAAAATATGCAACAATTAGAATCCATTTTGTTACAAAGCGTGGCGTCCTAATTATAAGGGTTGATACATGAACAAAATATCCAAATGTATCTACTTCTTAATTAATCCATCATGGGTTTTTTTAAATAAATTATTCGATTAAATTAGTAGTAAAAAGTAAATGTGTTGAAATATTTAAATAATTTTTATTCAATTTGTGTACTTACATATACCAGAATGATATTTTTTGTATACGCATGATGTTGCTTAGTCGAAGGCACAATTGGAAAAGAAATAATTTCACCACAGGTATCGGGAAGAGGCGAAAAGGGGTGACACTTGTTGAAGGTCAATTATTTCATATGTTACTTATTGGCATAGAACGCACGATACAGTACGTTCATACAAACATTGTATCATAATATATTAGATTTTGTTAAAAATATTTGTTTAATATTTGCACCTTTTTCAATATATACTACTAAAGTAAACTGTATTCTATCATTAATTGATATAAATATAACATTAATGATATCTGTTCTAATGTTTGCCAGGAAAGGATTATATAGTATAACTATTTCTTGAATAACTCAAAATTTAGTTGAATTTTTATGAGAATTAACGGCAATAAACGCATATAGCTGGCTTTCGGTGCCAATATCTCGAAAAGTATCCGTCTTATCGACTCGCTATTGGTCTCATTCCATTCAGCAGCTCATTTACCTTCAGAAAAATGATAAATCGCGTGGATTTCCGCCAATTTCCGGCACTTTTGGCTATCCGAAGGTGCGTTGGTCGTTTTTTCGTATGGGGCGGTTAGGAGGAAAAATAAAAATTTCG
This sequence comes from Phaedon cochleariae, assembly GCA_918026855.4. Taxonomy (NCBI): domain Eukaryota; kingdom Metazoa; phylum Arthropoda; class Insecta; order Coleoptera; family Chrysomelidae; genus Phaedon; species Phaedon cochleariae. Next base: position 18,268,951 of record OU896723.1, on the reverse strand, counting down.
TATCAGTAGTACACTGTACTTCTTCAACAACTATACCAAACAACATCGAATCACTATCTTGTAAAAAGTATATAGTTAAACATATCTGAATAGTATTTTGTATTACATGGATAACGCGTGTTGAACATCCGTAACATTTTATTCATAAACTTCAAATACCTATAATTGTGGATTACTGCTTTCGAAACTATTACTCAAAAAAAGGATTAAATATACGAAAGGATATGAACCGTAACACCGTACAAACCCCTTACCCACACGAAGAAGGGTAGGCAGATTAGGAGGCGGATGACACACCTTATATCCTAATCTGCCTACCCGGGCAGAATCCGCAAACACATCGAAAGGATTATACCGCAACTACGCAACCGTAAAATGCTTTAATTATGAAAATGCATGACCCTTCCTCCCCATGACAGTACAACTGAGGTATGCCTTACTAAAATATTTGACCTGACTAATTTACAAATATAAACTGCTGTAACACCAAAAAATACATGACCCTTCCTCCCCATAATAATAGACAAGAAACATGAACTACTATTATATTTAATTCTGTTTTTTTATGAATATTACTTACCGGTGTACATAGGAGCGGAGTAATAATATGAATTGGACCATACTCGGTCAGGTATCGAATACAACTGTGACTCTTCCACTATCTGACTCACCTTCTCCAACTGCTACAATTACATAACAAATCTGACTAATATCTCATGATAAATTCAAATGCTTCTATTGTCAATTTATGCTCCTTTCATTGCCAATTTATGCAGGAACGGAATACTAATATGAATTGGACCACACTCGGTCAGGTAGCAACCGCGAATAAATGCGCGCAAATGTTGGAGTTCCAGTATCTTCCGTTCAGTTATCGAGATCTCATTATCTGGGTCTAACCTAATCGCCACTGGAGCTTGAGTAGTATTTTGACGTTCCAATCTGAATACCTCCCTCAACGCTGTTCTCTTTTCAGCCACATTGTTTCCTATCGGCAATCCTCGTATTTGGAGTTCGTATGTCAGTTCATCCCCCAAAAGACGATTAACTTCCATGATTCTAATTTTCTTTTATTTTTTTCCGTAAATTCAAGTAGTCCCAATTAAGAATTCTACGCAATTCGTAGATAACAAAGTTGCTCGGAAATTAATTCCACGAAGTGAACCCAACCCCCTCTAAGAACAACCCAAAACCACCTCAAAGTAACCCCGTCTCCCGTTATCTTTACTTTCGTGAAGAAAAGGAAACTTCGAAATCTCCAACCTCCCTAAAAGATAGTTGAAAAAAAACTGTAATTATTTATATATATATACCCTGTATAAATTCTTTACAAAACACGAAAAAACGAGAAACCCAATCTCTGAAACTATATATCCTTTTCCGCGATAATCGAGACAAATTGTAACAGATTTTAATAATATACACCCTGTATAAATTCTTTACAAACCTCGGAAAAGCAAAAAGAACATACGAAAAATTATACCCTTTTCCGAAATATCTGAGAAAAGAAAAGTTACAATTTATGTACACCCTGTATATCTATATACTTTTCCAAGAACCGGATATTGCGATCTCTTATATACCCCTCGTATACCAGACCTCGAATACCTCTGTCACCTATTGACCACAACACCTTGTGTAGGTATGACCTCAATGCTCTAAAATTATGAATCTAAAGCACGCAATGCTCATCTGCACCAACAACTCTGGAATCGTGGCAAAACTATCGGCGAAATCATACCATACCTGTCCGCTCAAGCTCAAGTAAATCCAAATCACTAACCGAAACGAGAGAAAAAAATAGTAAGATAATGGCTAAAGATAAACCTCAGTTGAGAGTTGCTTACTGATCACCCTGTATAAACAGATCCGAACACGTTTGGGCGCCAATTTTGTTACCCCTCGGTACTCGAGAGGCAACAAAAGGATTGATTCTTGCTCGGGGAATCCCTTTTGTTGAGTTTCCGTATTTTCCACGATTGGAAAATAGTTATTTAGAATACAGCTCAGGGAGAGGGGTGGGTAAAATAAGTTGAACACTAAATTTCGTGAATGGCAACTCTCAAGTGACGTTTATTTAGTTTGATTTATTAATGATCTGAGGATCTAGCACGGAACCACAGAATAAAAAGGTCTGTTAATCTGTGACAGAACCACGAGTGGTCATCCGGCAACACTGCTCGTACACACGCTGACAAATGACAATTGCGATCCTTCAACTTCAACTGACTGTCACGTTCACGTATCAATTCATATGTCAATTCGCAAAGGTAACCATATTTTTGTAAACAACAATAATTAAACTTGATAAACATGCAAGAACAAAATAATAATTACGTGAGACAAATGATTTGGATGAACTATTCTTATGGTCCTATTCAATTATTAATCCAGCTCAAGGATCCAAGATAATGATGGCACTCTATATGAATTTCATGACATAACTCCTGTGCTGATTCTCCAGCACTCAGTAATCAGGCCTATAGCTGAGCATCAATGAATCCTATGACCGCCCTACAGATATATACAGTATTCACTTTTATTCTCCTTCATTGATATGAACATGGAAAGGAAGTCCCAGCTGTCTTTGTTTCACACTTATAAATACCTTTGCTTAATTTGGAGTGAGCACCATCTATACGTAATTCTATGTGAGCACAAGAGGTACTTATTCCTAAGTGAGCACAAGAGATACTTAAGCCTAAGTGAGCACAAGATAGACTTAATACTAAGTGAGCACAATATATCCTTAATACTAAGTGAGCACAAGAGTCATGCATGCAAAGCAAGGATGCAGTGTTACACCAGTGTTGCATATGTCAAAATGAAAAAAGTAATGTTCTCAAAGACAGAATAGTAATAGATAGTAACAGACCCTGTCAGGGGAGAGATGCCCGCCGCAGGCGAATTTTTTTTTGCAATCTATTACTATTTCTTGAAAATCTATTACGTTTTGATGTCACATTGCCGCATGCGCAGACATCTAGAGTCAGGACGCAGAGACGTGCTTGCAACACCATGCTTCAAGGTCAGATTAAATCCGTGCCTATGAAGACCAAGAACCCATGCGCCTCTAGTGGCGCAATTGTAAGCTTCCTGTAAACGGTACTATTTCCGAATACTAGAGGTCACTCCTCTATAACTCTAGTTTGGGACATAGATTATCTATAAGTATTTGAAAATATTATTTATTCTCATCGTAATTCAAATAAAACAATTCATTTCATGAATAAACTTCGAACAAAGGAACATATAGCTATTCATTAAATAATATAACAGGAGTATCAGTCATAATTCATTTTTAAACTAATTATTCAAAAAGATAAATTTTCATTATCATCACCACTATTATATATGCTGATTGTTCTATTTATAAGAGATGGTGGTATCTTAAAATCATAACAAGTATTTTTAATGAGTAATTCTTTGGTATGTATCAGCGCATTGCAAGTTTTTACCATCAGTTTATTCCTCATCTTTGATTTGATCAAATTTAATTGGTAAAAGATCCTCTCGGCCGCTGCCGATGAGTGTGGTAGAGAAAGTAACCCTTTAACTAATAAGGTGATATTCGGAAACATCAATGCATCCATTCCATTTTTCATTTTGAACACTGCACTCCAAAATTGGCATAAATCAGATTTTTCAAGAGATTTCAATTCCTCTATGTCAGGTAGTTGTCTCCATTCAGAATTTAACTCCTCTGGATTATTAACAAGAATAGGAAAATGATTTACAATGCTGACAATTGATGTGACTTTACCTGATAAAACAACAGTGGGGTCAAGATTCTGAAGGAATTTCAGTACAGGATCATTAAAAGAAAATCTTGTTTTTATCTGAACACATAATTCTTTGTAGAAATCTAGACACCTCACTTTCAGATTATAAACTTCATTCTTGTCAATATTGCGATTATTTTGAATTATTAGCTCACAGTTGGCACCAATATAAATTTCATCAATGTTTTTATAGTTTTTTGGTTCCCATAAATTTATATTTCTGACCTTTTCAAATTTATCTAAATTCTCATTTCCGAGCTGGCATGCCTTGTCTTCAAAAACTTCATGTTTTATAAAGTTTTTTAATAATGTTGTGTAGAGTTCTGTTATTCTACTTATGAGCTTATGTATTTTGGGATGTTCACTCTGAAACTCTATGTTCAATTTGTTCACCATGCTCAGTACATAACTCAAAAAACTGAAATATAATTTGAAAATATCATTATTTAAGGCACTCAAAATTGTTTTTGAATTTGTTGATTTGGCGTCTTCAGCGACAGCTGATGTGAAATGTAATACTAAAGCTTGCCATTGTTCTAAAATTCTGTTGACAACGTTTTCTAAGGATAACCATCTGGTTTGGCTAACACGGAGCATTTTGTGGGGTTCTAAATTGAGGAATACTTGACACTCTCTTAGCTGATCAATTTTTTTTGTGCTGTGTGCAAAATGATTGCAGATGTCTTTGCATAATTGCTCAACGCTATTAGGTAACTTACAACAAGCTGCAGATGATGCAAGATGAAATGAGTGGCACACACAACCTAAAATGAACATATTTTGTTGTTCTTCTTTGAATAGGGCTTGAATCCCAGTTTTGTTGCCCATCATTACATTTGCATTATCTGCAGCAAATCCAAGCATATTTTTTTGAGGGATATCAAGTTCAGTCAGAAGGTTTTTTATGGCATTGTATAATCCTTTAGCAGTTCCGTCAGCTACCTCAAGTAGGGCAAGAAATCTATCTTGAGTTCCACCTGCATCTTCCTTGAAATATCTTGCTACAACTGCTAAACTTTTTTTTGACCCAATATCTGTGGTTTCATCAATTATGAGGGAAAAATAATTTCGTTTCAGATCCTTAGAAAGTATTTCTGAATTATGAGGACCAATTAGGTTGGTACATAGGGCTGTGCCTTTGAATCTACTAAGATGCACAGACTTTGCAATTTCAGAGTCTGTGCATATAGAAGGCAATAATTTCGAAAGGTGATCCAGCAGTAAAAATGGCAAATTATGTTCTGCCAAAAACAAAATCAATTTAATTTCCCCCTCTCTGACTTTGTCATTGAATTGTTTAACTTTGTCACACTCAAACGATTTCGAAATACTTGGAGTCTTTCGGCTAGCCTGAACTAATCTGGAATGTGTTGCAGTCTTTGAGTGCCGCCGTATGTGGGTGATACCACCAGCCAAAATTTTATTGCATACTTTACATTTGGCTTGATTTTGTGGAGTTTTTTCCAGCCAATATGAGAAGTCCTCGTCTGATGTCCATTTGGCTTTATATTTCTGTTTGTATGATTTTTTTTTTCTAGGTGTAGGATTTTGTTCTTCAGTTTCTTCAGCAGATGTCAAGTTTTCTTCGGAAATACTGACACTAACAGCTGGACGACTATCCCCAATATCAGCATCAGATTGGGAAGTTCCTGTGGTTGAGGAGGTTTTTTTTATCAGGAACCTTGAATAAATTAGCCCAATTTATATATTTGTCAAAACAAAAACCCCCAATAATATGGAAGCTATCGAATATTTACCTGTTCATAATAATTATTATTAATATTGATAATCGTTGAATAATTTTCTCTCGAGTCTAGAGTTTGAACAGCTAATCTTTTTTGCACGGAAAACCGGGGCCGGGGAAACCCAAAAATACATGTGAAATTTGTCAAAACAGTCAAATGTCAATATTCACAGAGTGTCACAGAACCCACAAATCACAGATCAGGTGCATAAATCCGTGATTCAAATCGCATGCATTTGCATATCTTACATCATGACGAATACTTGATCTAAAATCGCCCGATGATGACGTTCTGTTCGAATAGTAATAGATTTGGCATTTTTCGAGAGTGTACGTAATAGCGTAATAGATGGGATCTGAAAGTAATAGAACTATTACTATAGTAATAGTATATGCAACACTGTGTTACACAGGCCAATAAGCCAGTCTGCAACCTTCACCAGGTAAGGCAGCCAAAGCTGATAAATAAGATAGATCTTACTTGTGATCAAGCATCCAGGGATGATATGCCAATGTCACTCCAACCCCGTTGCAGCTAGGATTGGTTAGCTTATACCTTGTAGATTTCTACATATAGGGACAATTTATATTGGTAGGGGTCTGGAGGATAGGCCACCAAAACTAGGGATGGTTCGAGGGTAGGCCCCAGGTCTTTTCGAAGCAACTCCACAGGTACTGAAGGGGTAATAAGAAGGCCTAAAATCATTGATTGTGTTGGTAACTGGACTGACAAAAGGGAGGATTCCTGGGAGGCTCACCTTGGATGAAATGTGGCCTATCTGAAGGTTTCGACAAGAAACTGGTGAGTCAGGAGGAAAATATTATAAATCCACACTGTGTTGTGAAATAATCAACTTAATGATTGATTCTTCTAATATTTTCCAAGTTTTCCTTTTTGGCTTTGAAATCTGCAAATTCTGCAATTTCCTAAGCACACATGCTATACTGGAGGTTAAAGCCAAAAAAAAAGGAATCCAGGTGACACCTACAATTTTTGGAGGCAAAGTCCTCCCAATCCTAACCTGTCTCTCACAACTGCTTGTCAACCTCTTTCTCTTGTTGACAATGTCTTGATGATGGTTGTGTCTCCATACTAAGACCAAAAGAAGAAGGAGGAAACAGAACCAGGGAGCAGAATATAAAGAAAGGAGAACTGGCTGTGGTTCAGTCACAGAAGATGTTCTGCACTGGCAAGAGGTAAATCCATACTCATAACCTATCCTAACCAACCCAAAACAAAATAATCTGATGGAAGTTATTTATAATTATTTCTGATTTTCAGGAATGAACATCTTGAGGTGCAGGGTTACCATTGGCTGATGAAAACTGGCTACCCTGGATGGAACAGGTCAAAAGCCAGGAGTAGGGGACAAGCGGGTAAGTACAAAGCTCCTGGTAATCTCATTATCCTAATACATTGAATGATTTTAGGGGTTACTGCAACGAGGAGAGCACCAATCCCAGAGCTGTTAGATACCGCAGGATTACCATCTATATCTGTTGTTATAATATGATACTTGAAATAAAGATGCAAATGAGCGTAGGGCTTTGTATGATATATCTGAATCTGGCACCATTCTCTCATCTAAATGCATTAATTAGTAGATTTCCCATTGAGATCAGAGCAGGTACTTTTGGATCGTAACAACACCCCCTCTTCTTACAAAAAAAAAACTTCTAATGAAGAACTTATATTCTTCTGAAGAGTCCGTATCGGGAGGGTGAGCCTTGAGGTCCTTGGCATGCCATACGCCAACGCTTTTACCCATATCACTGGAAAGCTCATAGGACCAGGGGGAGACGATGCGTGAAATCGTGAAGGGGCCATCGAATTTGTTAAGAAATTTTGCCGTCACTCCACGAGCCTTGTCCGAAATCGCGTAATTTTTCTTCCACACTTGTTGATTCAGTACGAACCGTTCGTCACGACGTCGAAGGTTGTATTGCTCACTACTCCTTATAAAGGCATCCTAAATTCTTTTACTCACATCTTCGAAAACTCGGCCAAGAACCTCATTTCGGATAACTGCATCAAAAGGTGTTTGGTCGAGCTCATCTGACAAGAAGTGTTTGTCTTGTCCCGATAATCTTATCTCCCCGCCAAACATAACGAAATTTGGGGTTAATCTTGTAGTTTCATGTCGGGCCGTCCGGATTGCGCACGCCACTTGTTGGAGCAACTTGTCCCAGGTGCGGTGATTATCGGCAACATAAGATGTCAATATTGTTTTGATAACCCGGTGGCTGCGCTCCACCGGATTGGCTTGAGCGTGATAATTTGATATGTAGCCTGGGATAATGTCATACCTTTGTAGTAGCAACTTGAACGATCCACTCCGAAATTGCACCCCATTGTCCATGATGACCCGTCGAGGAGCCCCAAACAGAAGAATTATATTTTCCTCAAACAAGGTGGTCACTTTTGCCGCCGTTGCCGCCCGTAATGGGAACAAGAGAATAAATTTGGAGAATATGTCCATTACTGAAAATATATACGTATAGCCCGCGGTAGATCGAGGTAACGGACCGACTAGGTCGACGCTTAAAATTTCCCATGGTCGTGATACCGTAGGGCCAGCACTTAGCATCAGTCCCGCCGGTGCCTTCTGCTCAGGTTTGGTCTTCAGACACGTCTGGCATCTATTTATGTACCGCGCGACATCCTGACGAAGTTTGGGCCAGTAGAACTTTGTGGCTATCCGGGAACATGTTTTGAAGATTCCCAAGTGTCCTGACGTGGGAGGGTCATGATTTCTCTGGATGATCTCCGAGCGATTTTCTTTCTGGACCACCAACAGCCATCCATCGGATTCTTCCGAGAGACCTGGATAAGGGACCTTGGTCTTTTTGAAAATACGCACCCCCTCTATCCGCCAAAGGGGATAGCGATCAGGTCGGGCCTCCACTAGGGCGATCATACGCCGATACCATGGGTCCTTCGTGGTTGGTGGGGCTTCATCAGCTGGACCATCGACAGAGTCCACAACCGGAACGGCTCGCGATAGGGCATCTGGAACGCAATGTTCGCGACCGGGCCTATGGACTATATCGAAATCATATTGTTGGAGCCGCACCGCCCATCTGGCGATCCTGCCAACCGGGTCCTTGATGTTATTAAGCCACTTGAGACTGTGGTGGTCGGTGATTACGCTGAACCTCGTTCCTTCTACATAAGGTCTTAGCTTCTCAATAGCGAACAGCACCGCCAGGCATTCCTTCTCGGTGGTGCTGAACTTTCTTTCCGTGGCCGTTAACGATCTACTCAAGTAACAGATCACCTTCTCCCCTTACTCGGAAGCCTGCGAGAGCACAGCCCCAATACCGTAGTCCGATGCGTCGGTTTGTATCACGAAGGGCAGCTCGAAGTTTGGAAATGAAAGGACGGGCGCGGTGATCAAATGGTCCTTGAGAGTGCGGAAGGCCTGATCACAAGACTCGTCCCAGACGAACTTCGAATTCTTTTTCAGCAGCGCACAGAGGGGTGAAGTAAGGGAGGAAAAATTTGGCACAAAGCGCCTGTACCAGGAGGCCAGCCCGATAAGTCTCCTCACCTCGGTAACAGTACGTGGTGGAGGAATCTTAACGATTGCCTCTACCTTCTCTGGATCCACCATCAACCCTGATGAGCCTACGACATAGCCCAGGTATTTGAGTTCCGCCTTGCAAAAGTGACATTTATTCTTATTCAGCGTCAGGCCCGCGCCCGCAAGTCGCGCCAAAACCTCTGTCAGAATATGAAGATGTTTATCGAAGGTGTCTGTGCATATGATGACGTCATCGAGGTAGACGAAGACGTATTGTTCTAAATCTACCCCGATAACCCGATCGATGAACCTTTGCCATGTTGCAGGAGCATTGTGAAGGCCCATAGGCATCCGGGTAAACTGGAAGAGCCCCCGATTGGGTACAATGAATGCGGTCAGTGGTTTTGACTCGGCCGATAAGGGAATCTGCCAGTAAGCAGATTTGATGTCCAAAGTGGTCAAATAGTGCGCATCCCGTAGCTTATCCAGGGTAGCACTTACTAAAGGCAGAGGGTAGGCGCCCCGTTCCGTGACCTTGTTGAGCTGCCGGAAATCTACCACAAATCTGTAACGACCGTCATCTTTTCGCAGCAACAGAATAGGCGAGGCCCAAGGGGAGGACGAGGGCTCTACTACTCCGCCAGAGAGCATTTGATCCAACTCAAGATGCACCTGCTTCAATAGTGCTGGAGATACCGGGTAATATCGCTGACGAAGAGGGGGAGAGGTAGTCTGGATGACATGAGAAACTAAGTTGGTACATCCTAGTTTAGTCCCCATAGAATGAAAAGTTGCCTCAATCAAGGCATCTAGCTGTCGGCGTTGAACGTCCGATAGGGTACTGATAGAATTCAGATACTGTGGGGCCGACTCCTCCTCCTCCGAGTTCCGGAAACTCCATTCCCCCGAGAACATGTCCGGAATGATTCGCATCCTTGACCAGAAGTCCATACCAAGTATAAGAGTATGTGGAAGAGAGGGAACTACCAATATCTCGAAAATTTTCACCTTACCACATAAGTTCACTGGAACAGCAATCATCCCCACTACGGGACAGCTGTGTCCATTAGCAACCGTGCATTGCTGCTCGGAAACCTCTTGTAGTCGACAGAACGGTTCAAGAATTTTCCAACCCCTCTCTCCCAAAACAGTGCGAGTACAGCCCGAGTCCAATAGGGATAGGAACTTTTGGCCCAAAATATCCACCGTCAGATATGGCCTCGTGTCACCCTTTGCGTGAGCGAGCACGTAATCGATGATTACGGAAGTTCTTTGATCGACCGGGAGGATAGTAGTGGGGAGGTCTACCCACCGGCCTACTGGTGACCTCTTCTCGAGTTTTTTGCGCAGTTGGGACATGAGTATGAGACTGTGTCCAACCGTCCGCACTTGAAGCAAAATTTCCGAGCCAAGCCATCAATGTATCACACTTAGGGTCTAACAGGAATTATTACAGGGATATAGGGTGTTCAAAATCGAGATTTTTCAACTTTAGGATTTTTTTGTGGCGAAACTATTCATCATTGATCAAAACGGCTTACGTGTCCCTGTATTAAATTTTGATCAACTATCTACTGACATTCAATTGGAAATATACAGGATGGTCCAAGATTCAGAATTTTGATCACCCTGTATCTGTTCCAATTGAATGTCAGTAGATAGTGGCTCAAAAGGTGAGATAGTAACATGTGAATTGTTTTGATCGATAATAAATAGTTTCGACACAAAAAATTCCTGAAATTGAAAAATCTCGATTTTGAACACCCTATATCTCTGTAATAATTCCTGCTAGACCTCAAATGTGATGCATTGATGAAATCAGCTCTTTGAGGAAAATTTAAAATCACAATGAAATACAGGGTATTCCATTTGAAATAACAAAGATGATGCTACTTTTTGGTAAAAATGGCAACGCTGAAAATATTTTGAATCGTTAGATCACAAACGCTTATTACAATAACCAAATTTTCAGGATAATCTAATGTACCTACCGTTTTCCGTATACGTCTAAGGTACCATTGATAGTGTGCCACCCTGTATACCTAAATAATTCATCTAAATGGACAATACCATTGTAATCATGCATATACCACAATATATACACATAAATTTCAACATTTACATCATTAATGAAAATGATAACAATACATACATAATTATTCACCTAATTTTCATACAAACAAAATAAATACTACAAAAGATCCGACATACTTATTATGCACATTTTCTTCAGGTTCAGTTTGCAGATGCAGTTACTACTTTCCAATGCCTTCCATAATAAATACATAGAAATCATTCGAAAAATATTATTATATAAAAATACTGTTAGACATGTCAGCCTTTGCAAGTGTGTATGCCTGTACTAACTCGTCCTGAATTTTTTTCGACTTCGTCGAATTTAAACAAAATTCGTGAAAATTTTTCTCTGTTAAATCCTCTGACTTGTTTTTATATACCATTCCCTTGGCATCTCTCCCATAAAACTTTACTTTATAGGACAGTGCCTGTATCATGAAAATTTTACATGGCCAATAGGTATAACCTTTTACTTTGCCTAAAATAATATCACCAACTTTATATTTATATTTGTCACATTTTGTTTGTGATACTGATTCCAATTCAGTTCTCATTTCTAATCTAGAAATTCCAATTGACGAAGTTGATGACCCTGGTCTCTCAATATCTTCAACAGCTGTACCTTCAGATGTAATTTTAGTTGAATTTTCAATTTCAACTTCAATTGGAGCTACAACTCCAGTTGATCTCACGATTATTTCATTATCAATTGGAGCTATAATTTCAGTTGGAGTTGATGTTGTAATTGATGTTGATTCATTCATAGGTATAACTTCAGCCGAAGTTATACCTGCAGTTATAACTTCGTCTGAAGTTATACCGATGCATTCATTTGCTGTCGCCATATTAATTGAAGTTGAAACAACTGGAATTGTAGCTCCAATTGAAGTTGAAACTTCAAATGGAACTGTATCTCCAATTGAAGTCGGAACTTCTACTACACGTGACATTGCAACTACATCAGATACAGATTCAACTACATCAGATACAGATTTAACATTTGATGGTACCAGTGTTATTGATGAAATGACATTAACAACAGAATTAGGACGAATAATTCCACTAGAACTGAAATTGTCATTTTGATTCAGTGGACAAGCTCTTTCAATGACATCAACAGCAGAATTAAGACGAGTAATTCCACTTAAATTATCACTGTGATTCAGTGGACGAGGCTTTTCGAAGTGTTCAATAGTTAAAAATTCTAATTCAGAACTTGACTTACGAGTTATTTTAGACTTTACTGATAATGAATAGTGTTCCTCAAGTTCCGAACCTGATGAAGAAATATTCTTCGCAGATTCATTATGAGCTACGTTTTGATATTCAGAAGATTTTGAAATACTAGATGTAGAAATTGATTTTGAAATATTAGATGTTGAAATAGATTTTGAAAATTGAAATTTTTCATCAGTGTCAGAACTTGAATGATATATATTCTACTTGTTGATGGTAAAGCTATTGTTGAAGATGGTAAAGCTATTGTTGAAGATGGTAATCGTTGTGACGGTTCAATCATCTCATCGTCATCGTCTGATTCAATATCATCTTCTACTTCAACTTCGTTACTTGATTGATTATCCTCATCAGATTTGTTATCAGAGTCTGATTCTGAAGAAGCAATATATGAAGTCGATGGTAAATCAATATTATATCTTTTTTGTCGGTGACTATCGCGTTCAAACGTCAGTTCTAGGTGGAACTTTCGTCCTAACGGTTAAATAGTTATTCACGCTATTTCTGAGTAAAGCCTCAGATGCTGAGTCATGAAACATATCCGCATGTTCAAAAAAACGTAACGTACCTTTGGCCTGTAATATACTCCGAAATAAGCGTAATCTTTCATCACTTGCATTTACTTTAAATAAGTGCTCATAAATGGTTTTAGCAACAGTTATGCTAACTGTCCTACCTAATTCAATGTCTTTAATTGGAAATATATTCCTAACATATATTGCCACAGCTGCATATGCTGATAAATACCATAATGGCTTACTTTGTAATAATTCCAGGGGAAAGTTTATAACAGCATTAGTCAAAGCATCTAACGTCAACAGAGAAGGGCGTGATTTATATTTTAAAATTTTAAAATATAATGTATTGTAATTTAAATTCTTTTGAAGTTTTTTACATTTTCTGGCATATCTCACCAACAAACCTAGTTTAACCGGATTTTTCACAAAAAATTCAGGAGTAAATGTAGTAGGCATATTACGTATTATTTTCGAATGATCTCTATATATTTAAAATGAAGACGTGGAATTAGTTAACTCCTCTGAGAATTAATTATAGCACATCTGAGAAAAGTAGAAACTGTGTAACGACATGGACTGTACTGATGATGGCCCACTAAGAACGATATCTGTTGAGATAAAAAATATATGATAATTTATATGAACATATTAAACTATTTATCTTCAATAAATATAAATTTATTGGGAATGTTTTGAAAATTCTAGTAGTATCAGGAGAAACAGATAAGGATACAAAAATTTTTATTACTATTTTTTTATATGCAATTTTTTATAGTTAAATAGTTGAATTTTTCTTTTCGGAATAGAATTTTCTAGAAATAATAAATTTTATTTAAATTGTAATGAAGTGTCAATTTTCAGTGAAATTGACGAATTTTTCATATTTCCTAGTGAATTTTCTGAAATGCAAGTGCTGAAACAATTTATAAAAAACGTAAATTTAAAAAAGAAACGGATAATTCTACGTATTCTAAAAACTGCTAATCCAAATTTTGGGAAATTTGTATCATTTCTAAAATCAAACATAAAAAATAATATACATGTACGACATTTGGTTATCGAATAACATAGGTTTCTTGAAATATTTTCAATTCATCATTATCTAAGGCTCTCTTTCAAATACTTATAACTATACAGGGTGGTCCACGGTGGATGGCCTATTAGAAGTATCTGTAGAACGAAAAGACAAAACGTCCTGAAAATTGCGATTCTTTGATGATTAAACATTCTTTATCCATTTAAAATATTTTCATCGATACAGTGTTGCCACTTCTATCAGAAACAACTAGCAATTTTGTTATTTCGAATGGAACACCCTGTATTTTATTGCATTTTTAGATTCTTTCTAAAGACCTGATTTCATCAATGCATCACACTTGGGGTCTAGCAAGAATGATTACAGAGATATAAGATGTTCAAAATCGAGATTTTCCAATTTTAGGATTTTTTTGTTTCAAAACTATTCATTATCGATCAAAACGGCTTATATGTCTCTATCTTAACTTTTCATTGACTATCTACTGGAATTTGATTGAAAAAAATACAGGGTGTTTCAAAATTCAGACTTTTGGTCACCCTGTATCTGTTCCAATTAAATGCCAGTAGATAGTGAATCGACAGTTGAGATAGGGACATGTAAGCCGTTTTGATCAATAATGAATACTTTCGACACAAAAAAATCCTGAAATTGTAAAATCTCGATTATGATCACCCTATATCTATGTAATCATTCCTGCTAGATCCCAAGTGTGATGCATTGATTAAATCAGTTCTTTAGAAAGAATCTGAAAATGCAATAAAATACAGGGTGTTTAATTCGAAATAACAAAATTGCTAGTTGTTTCTGATAAAAGTGGCAACACTGTATCGATGAAAATATTTTAGATGGATAAGGAATGTTCAATCATCGAATAATCGCAATTATTGTACACATTCCTAATTTAAATTTCCATAAATTTATATCATTTCCAAAATCAAACATGACAAGCAATATACATGTTTGAAATTTTGTTATTTATTAACACAAAGTTGCTGAATTATTTACAATTCATTGTTACCTACGTATTTCTATCAAATATCCATAACTACATATCATGTTTTTATGAAATTGTATTTCTATTTTTTTTTTGAATAATGTATGAATAAAATATTTCTATGTAACACCGGGACACCCTGTATGAATATTCTAAACAATTTTTTATAATTGAGGAAGTGATACATAACTTATAATAGTTCACGATATGTATATACTTACATAATTTCGAAGATTTTTTGTCAGCTATATCCCTATGTTTGGAAGATGAAAATTCCTCTTGAAGAAACTGCTGAAGACTGCGGGAATTATGCCAGATGATGACTAGATCCAGATCAAGAAGAATAAGTAACTGTTAACATAAGAAAGAATGGATTAGCTATATGAACATATTGTGTATTGTATTACTGATTTAATTATGTTGAAAATGTCACAAAAATTCAATCAGAAACATCAAAAATTGGTAAAACATTGAGCACTTATTTCCTCCAACTTCTTTTATGCATTTTTTGATAGTTAAAACAGTAAATATTCAAACTTTCAAAATCGATTTATATTAAAAACAACTAATTTTATCTAAATTAAACAAAAGTATCATTTTACAGTGAAAATGATGAAGTTTTCTTTTATCTGGTGAAACTATGGAAAATTGTATTGAAAAAATATTGAAGATTCAAAAATGCCTGGTTTCAACTATTTCGCACACATTTTGAAAATGAAAAATTTCATAAATATGCAGAAAAATTTGTTATCTAATGATGAATTGTTTCTTAAAAATTTATAATAAATCATAATTTAGTGTTCTTTTTCAGATGATTATACATAAACATGAAAAGCAATATACATGTTCGAAATTTCGTTATTTATTAGCACAAAGTTACTGAAATATTTACAATTCATCGTTATCTACGGATTTCTTTCAAATATCCATAACTATACATGGCATGTTCATATGAAATTCTGTTTAAATTTTTTTTGCATAATTTATGAATAAAATATTTCTATATGTAACATTGGGACACCCTGTATGAATATTCTAAACAATTTTTTATAATTGAGGAAGTGATACATAAGTTATAATAGTTCATGATATGTATATACTTACATAATTTCGAAGATTTTTCGTCAGCTATATCCATGTGTTTGAAAGATGAAAATTCTTCTTGGAGAAACTGCTGAAGACTGCTGCAAAATAGGTATGCCAGATGATGACTAGATCCAGAGCAAGAAGAATAAGTAACTGTTAACATAAGAAAGAATGGATTAGCTATATGAACATATTGTGTATTGTTTTACTGATTTAATTATGTTGAAAATATCACAAAAATTCAATCAGACACATCAAAAATTGCTGAAACATTGAGCACTTATTTTCCCTAACTTTTTTTATGCACTTTTTGATAGTTAAACCAATAAATATTCAAACTTTCAAAAGAGATTGATATTAAAAACAACTAATGTTACCTAAATCAAACAAAAAAGTATCATTTTACAGTGAAAATGATGACGTTCTTTTTTATCTGCTGAAACTATGAAAAATTGTATAGAAAAAATATTGACGATTCAAAAATGCCTGGTTTCAACTATTTTGCACACATTTTGAACATGAAAAATTTCATAAATGCAGAAAAATTTGTTATCTTATGATATATGGTTTCTTAAAAATTTATAATAAATCATAATTTAGTGTTCATTTTTAGATGAGTATATATAAACCTGAAAAGCAATATACATGTTCGAAATTTTGTTATTTATTAACACAAAGTTGCTGAAATAATTACAATTCATCGTTATCTACGGATTTTTTTCAAATATCCATAACTATAAATGGCATGTTTATATGAAATTCTGTTTCAATTTTTTTTTTTGGATAATTTATGAATAAAATATTTCTATGTAACATCGGGACACCCTGTATGAATATTCTAAACATTTTTTTATAATTGAGGAAGTGATACATAACTTATAATAGTTCACGATAACTATATACTTACATAGTTTCGAAGATTTTTCGTCAACTATATCCATATGTTTGGAAGATGAAAATTCATCTTGAAGAAATTGAAGACTGAAGACTGAAGACTGAAGAAATAAGTATGCCAAATGATGATTAAATCCAATAAGTAGAATAAGTATCTGTTGACATAAAAAATAATGGATTAGTTATATGAACATGTTGTGTATTGTATCACTGATTTAATATTATGTTGAAAATATTACGAAAATTCATTCAAACACATCAAAAATTGCTAAAACATTGAGCACTTATTTCCCTCACTTTTTTTTATGAACTTTTTGATGGTTAAAACAGTAAATATTCAAATTTTCAAAATCGATTTATATTAAAAACAACTAATGATACCTAACTTAAACAAAAGTACCATTTTACAGTGAAAATGATGACGTTTCCTTTTATCTGCTGAAACTATGAAAAATTGTATAGAAAGAATATTGAAGATTCAAAGATACCTGGTATTTTGCACACATTTTGAATATGAAAAATCTCATAAATGCACGAAAATTTGTTATCTAATGGTCCAGGGTTTCTTAAAAATTTATAATAAATCATAATTTAGTGTTCTTTTTCAGATGATTATATATGAAGATGGTAGTCATTTGTAGTCTGAATTATATGTAAGATTTTCTTATTATTTTATTTTGTAAAATCTATGATTGAAATATTTGTAGATAATTTTGAGACACCCTGTATAACCATTCCAAAAATTTTTTTCAATAATAATAAAATTGTTAGAGAACTGATGATACCTTATGATATATGTTTACTTACGTTTTTAGAAATGATGAATATAAAATAATGTCGGTCCACTATTATGACTGCGGCAAAATTCCACCGAACATTGCTGAAACGACACCCAGGTTGGAGAATTATATATCTAGGTATATATTTATGTATGTGTGTATATATTGTGGTATAGCTATGTCATGGAAGTCTAAAAAAAGGAAAAGTTTTAAAAATTTATATGCCTGAATAATTATAATTTTTTCTCACCATTTTAGA
The DNA here is from genome assembly GCA_918026855.4 of Phaedon cochleariae. Taxonomy (NCBI): domain Eukaryota; kingdom Metazoa; phylum Arthropoda; class Insecta; order Coleoptera; family Chrysomelidae; genus Phaedon; species Phaedon cochleariae. The sequence goes on along the minus strand of OU896723.1, from coordinate 18,251,020 downwards.
TTATAGAAAGTCATATTATAATAGGTATCTGATTAATTCCGTACTTTTTCTCCGGGTAGAGTCTTCCGAAAAATAAAATGTGTTATATTATTATTTATAGATAAAGTATATAGCATTATGTAGATATTTTCATAATATATACATAATTATGCACAAATAAATCATGATAATATAATTTGTCAATATACCTATTTTCAATGAATAATATTGTATTGTTTTTTCAATTTGACAATTATATACAGGTTGTTCAAACAATTTGTCTATCAGATAATAAGTCATCTCAATAAATGGTTCACCCTGTATTCAATTGATGTATTTGAAGATATTTTCTCAAGAGTTAATTTCATCAATTTATCACACTTGGAGTCTAATTGGAATGTTCTTACCGATATATATATATATATAAATAGGATGTGATTAAATAATCATTATTGTAATCATCCTGTATCTATTGGAATTATTAAACGTTATAAGCTAATAATTAAAAATTAGATATTAGAACACATATATCGATTCTACTATTAATAAAAGGTTTAGAACAAAACTATACCCTTACATTAAAAAACCTCTGTTTTCGACACCCTATATGAACATATTTGTAATCATATACAGGGTGTTATTTAAGTATGTGGCCAAACTTGAAGGGGTGATTCTTTGAGTGATTCTTAGACGAAAAGTTCATATAAACATAGGTCCGGTAATGCTTCGTTTTCAAGATACAGGGTGTCAAAATTGTTAAAAGAAATAGTTTTTTTCGTAAATATCTTAATAACCCTTCAACCGATTTTATTGAAATTTGGCAGTGTTATTCAAGGTCTTAAAGGGCTAATTTAGCCCTAACTATATCAAAATTATCATGTCCAGTGGCGGCCCGGAATTGCAGCACTTGCCTTCGGCTCGTCACAGGGATGTGCAATGAAGTGATTTTTATGTTTTTTCTCAAAAACAAAGCAAGATACGAAGAAAATTCTAGATATAATTAATTTTAGTTGCTCAATGTGAAACAAATACGAAAATTGCAAAAAAATCAGTGGCGCACATTTTTTCTGTCAAAAATATTGGTTAGTGCCTTCCGGGACGCCACTGGACATGATAATTTTGATATAGTTAGGGTTAAATTAGCCCTTTACGACCTTGAATAACACTGCCAAGTTTCAATAAAATCGTTTGAAGGGTTATTAAGATATTTACGAAAAAAACGATTTCTTTTAAAAATTTTGACACCCTGTATCTTGAAAACGAAGCATTACCGGACCTATGTTTATATGAATTTTCGTCTTAGAATCACTCAAAGAATCACCCCTTCAAGTTTGGCCACGTACTTAAATAACACCCTGTATAGTAAACTGCAAATGTGATATATTAATTAACCCATTAGTGCATAATGTGTCTTATAATGGACGCTCCTTCTCTAATTTTTTGTGACGTCAATCATGCAGGCATTGAATGTTTCATGCGCCAGAACTATTAGTGTAGTTCAACAACAAACAGCTATCGCTTCTATTTCATGAATTTTTATCTCGACAATATTCTGCACTTGATCAAATGGATAACATTTTGTATTGTACCCGACAAGCAGGGTAAGTATTTATTATAACGCAGTATAATGAATTTCAGAATTTCATATTCCTCAAGATCTCATTATATGCCTGTGTTCATGAACCTATGAGGTGATTCGAATAATTTTTCTTTTGTAAGACACTCAAAAGATTGCTTTTGTGTTGTGTCCATTATAATGGACTCTATGCTTATCGGTCATCAAGATTTTTTTGCAGATCATTCTTGGAACACTTCTTAGACATATGGAAAATGGCTCAGATATCGATCAACTAACGGATATGTATATATTATATTGCCTCTAGAAGAAAAGTTGGCAGAAATGCAGTTATTCGAATTTAGGAACTGCAAATCCAAAATAAATCATATTTCTAAAGGAATTATCGAACAGCCGTGCGACTTTCGTTACTCTGATCTTATTTTGATGGGATTGAAGATAATATACATCTTTGCATTATGAAAAGAAATATTATAGCATCAAATGATTGTACGTTATACTGCAGCACGTCAACTATAGACACGACTCCATCCACTCGTCCGACTCCTCTTTTTCTTCAACGGGTTCACATTTCCCTCCACTGGATCGTGTGAAGAGCACCAAAAAAAGGTCTGAAAGTATCATCCCAAATAATTTCTTGATATGATGCATTTCCATATACCCATCAGCTGAATTCCATTCAGTAGAGTTTACAAAATTGCAACTTTATATGTAAAATAGGACTGCATCTGAGAGATGCTTCAAAATGTATGAAGTGATCATGATGTATAATTTCCATTATTATTATCATCATTATTATTATTATTGATAATATTGTGATCGATGTTATTGAGTTTTCCATGTTCTGGATATGTACTTGAATAAAAAAGAATACTGAAATTCCCTACTGATCACTTTCATCAATGAACCAATTTGCATGGAGTCCATTTAAATGGACGTGTCATATAACAAAAATCTGTTGTAAACAAAAAATTATTCGTCATGAGTTATCATTCTTTGGTTATATTGAATGAGTAAACATCTTCAGAATGAAGAGCTTAAAAAAAAAGTTACTTCATGCACTAATGGGTTAAATCTTATATCTTCAGAAACAATTCAAAAATATGAAATACATCAAATTTTGTCATTCAAAATATATCAACTTCTATTTGCTTATTAATCATTTGTTCCGAACACTCTGTATTATTTTATGTAGGTAAAGGAATGTATCACATATCATATCTGCTGGTTTATCACATTTTTTAATAGATTCAATTATAACTTTGCCAGAGGGGCATATACATTTATGATGGATCACCCTGTATATCCATTTCAGCAAATGCACATTAATATGAAATATTGAACTATTGATAAATCATATTGATGACAAAATAAAATCACCAATAAATAAAATCAACAAGAAATTAACGCCGCAACGTGTATAATGTTATAAAAACAGTACCCATTTTCAAGTCGCAAAAAATCTATAAGTAGGTACTACACGTTGATTTCAAATCATTATAAATTTGTATAATATTAATTGATATAATTAATAGATAATTATAAATGACAACATGCGATACACTGAATAGTAAATTAATTTCAAAATATGCAACAATTAGAATCCATTTTGTTACAAAGCGTGGCGTCCTAATTATAAGGGTTGATACATGAACAAAATATCCAAATGTATCTACTTCTTAATTAATCCATCATGGGTTTTTTTAAATAAATTATTCGATTAAATTAGTAGTAAAAAGTAAATGTGTTGAAATATTCAAATAATTTTTATTCAATTTGTGTACTTACATTTACCAGAATGATATTTTTTGTATACGCATGATGTTGCTTAGTCGAAGGCACAATTGGAAAAGAAATAATTTCACCACAGGTATCGGGAAGAGGCGAAAAGGGGTGACACTTGTTGAAGGTCAATTATTTCATATGTTACTTATTGGCATAGAACGCACGATACAGTACGTTCATACAAACATTGTATCATAATATATTAGATTTTGTTAAAAATATTTGTTTAATATTTGCACCTTTTTCAATATATACTACTAAAGTAAACTGTATTTTATCATTAATTGATATAAATATAACATTAATGATATCTGTTCTAATGTTTGCCAGGAAGGGATTATATAGTATAACTATTTCTTGAATAACTCAAAATTTAGTTGAATTTTTATGAGAATTAACGGCAATAAACGCATATAGCTGGCTTTCGGTGCCAATATCTCGAAAAGTATCCGTCTTATCGACTCGCTATTGGTCTCATTCCATTCAGCAGCTCATTTACCTTCAGAAAAATGATAAATCGCGTGGATTTCCGCCAATTTCCGGCACTTTTGGCTGTCCGAAGGTGCGTTGGTCGTTTTTTCGTATGGGGCGGTTAGGAGGAAAAATAAAAATTTCGTATCAGTAGTACACTGTACTTCTTCAACAACTATACCAAACAACATCGAATCACTATCTTGTAAAAAGTATATAGTTAAACATATCTGAATAGTATTTTGTATTACATGGATAACGCGTGTTGAACATCCGTAACATTTTATTTATAAACTTCAAATACCTATAATTGTGGATTACTGCTTTCGAAACTATTACTCAAAAAAAGGATTAAATATACGAAAGGATATGAACCGTAACACCGTACCAACCCCTTACCCACACGAAGAAGGGTAGGCAGATTAGGAGGCGGATGACACACCTTATATCCTAATCTGCCTACCCGGGCAGAATCCGCAAACACATCGAAAGGATTATACCGCAACTACGCAACCGTAAAATGCTTTAATTATGAAAATGCATGACCCTTCCTCCCCATGACAGTACAACTGAGGTATGCCTTACTAAAATATTTGACCTGACTAATTTACAAATATAAACTGCTGTAACACCAAAAAATACATGACCCTTCCTCCCCATAATAATAGACAAGAAACATGAACTACTATTATATTTAATTCTGTTTTTTTATGAATATTACTTACCGGTGTACATAGGAGCGGAGTAATAATATGAATTGGACCATACTCGGTCAGGTATCGAATACAACTGTGACTCTTCCACTATCTGACTCACCTTCTCCAACTGCTACAATTACATAACAAATCTGACTAATATCTCATGATAAATTCAAATGCTTCTATTGTCAATTTATGCTCCTTTCATTGCCAATTTATGCAGGAACGGAATACTAATATGAATTGGACCACACTCGGTCAGGTAGCAACCGCGAATAAATGCGCGCAAATGTTGGAGTTCCAGTATCTTCCGTTCAGTTATCGAGATCTCATTATCTGGGTCTAACCTAATCGCCACTGGAGCTTGAGTAGTATTTTGACGTTCCAATCTGAATACCTCCCTCAACGCTGTTCTCTTTTCAGCCACATTGTTTCCTATCGGCAATCCTCGTATTTGGAGTTCGTATGTCAGTTCATCCCCCAAAAGACGATTAACTTCCATGATTCTAATTTTCTTTTATTTTTTTCCGTAAATTCAAGTAGTCCCAATTAAGAATTCTACGCAATTCGTAGATAACAAAGTTGCTCGGAAATTAATTCCACGAAGTGAACCCAACCCCCTCTAAGAACAACCCAAAACCACCTCAAAGTAACCCCGTCTCCCGTTATCTTTACTTTCGTGAAGAAAAGGAAACTTCGAAATCTCCAACCTCCCTAAAAGATAGTTGAAAAAAAACTGTAATTATTTATATATATACCCTGTATAAATTCTTTACAAAACACGAAAAAACGAGAAACCCAATCTCTGAAACTATATATCCTTTTCCGCGATAATCGAGACAAATTGTAACAGATTATAATAATATACACCCTGTATAAATTCTTTACAAACCTCGGAAAAGCAAAAAGAACATACGAAAAATTATACCCTTTTCCGAAATATCTGAGAAAAGAAAAGTTACAATTTATGTACACCCTGTATATCTATATACTTTTCCAAGAACCGGATATTGCGATCTCTTATATACCCCTCGTATACCAGACCTCGAATACCTCTGTCACCTATTGACCACAACACCTTGTGTAGGTATGACCTCAATGCTCTAAAATTATGAATCTAAAGCACGCAATGCTCATCTGCACCAACAACTCTGGAATCGTGGCAAAACTATCGGCGAAATCATACCATACCTGTCCGCTCAAGCTCAAGTAAATCCAAATCACTAACCGAAACGAGAGAAAAAAATAGTAAGATAATGGCTAAAGATAAACCTCAGTTGAGAGTTGCTTACTGATCACCCTGTATAAACAGATCCGAACACGTTTGGGCGCCAATTTTGTTACCCCTCGGTACTCGAGAGGCAACAAAAGGATTGATTCTTGCTCGGGGAATCCCTTTTGTTGAGTTTCCGTATTTTCCACGATTGGAAAATAGTTATTTAGAATACAGCTCAGGGAGAGGGGTGGGTAAAATAAGTTGAACACTAAATTTCGTGAATGGCAACTCTCAAGTGACGTTTATTTAGTTTGATTTATTAATGATCTGAGGATCTAGCACGGAACCACAGAATAAAAAGGTCTGTTAATCTGTGACAGAACCACGAGTGGTCATCCGGCAACACTGCTCGTACACACGCTGACAAATGACAATTGCGATCCTTCAACTTCAACTGACTGTCACGTTCACGTATCAATTCATATGTCAATTCGCAAAGGTAACCATATTTTTGTAAACAACAATATTTAAACTTGATAAACATGCAAGAACAAAATAATAATTACGTGAGACAAATGATTTGGATGAACTATTCTTATGGTCCTATTCAATTATTAATCCAGCTCAAGGATCCAAGATAATGATGGCACTCTATATGAATTTCATGACATAACTCCTGTGCTGATTCTCCAGCACTCAGTAATCAGGCCTATGGCTGAGCATCAATGAATCCTATGACCGCCCTACAGATATATACAGTATTCACTTTTATTCTCCTTCATTGATATGAACATGGAAAGAAAGTCCCAGCTGTCTTTGTTTCACACTTATAAATACCTTTGCTTAATTTGGAGTGAGCACCATCTATACGTAATTCTATGTGAGCACAAGAGGTACTTATTCCTAAGTGAGCACAAGAGATACTTAAGCCTAAGTGAGCACAAGATAGACTTAATACTAAGTGAGCACAATATATCCTTAATACTAAGTGAGCACAAGAGTCATGCATGCAAAGCAAGGATGCAGTGTTACACAGGCCAATAAGCCAGTCTGCAACCTTCACCAGGTAAGGCAGCCAAAGCTGATAAATAAGAAAGATCTTACTTGTGATCAAGCATCCAGGGATGATATGCCAATGTCACTCCAACCCCGTTGCAGCTAGGATTGGTTAGCTTATACCTTGTAGATTTCTACATATAGGGACAATTTATATTGGTAGGGGTCTGGAGGATAGGCCACCAAAACTAGGGATGGTTCGAGGGTAGGCCCCAGGTCTTTTCGAAGCAACTCCACAGGTACTGAAGGGGTAATAAGAAGGCCTAAAATCATTGATTGTGTTGGTAACTGGACTGACAAAAGGGAGGATTCCTGGGAGGCTCACCTTGGATGAAATGTGGCCTATCTGAAGGTTTCGACAAGAAACTGGTGAGTCAGGAGGAAAATATTATAAATCCACACTGTGTTGTGAAATAATCAACTTAATGATTGATTCTTCTAATATTTTCCAAGTTTAGTTTTCCTTTTTGGCTTTGAAATCTGCAAATTCTGCAATTTCCTAAGCACACATGCTATACTGGAGGTTAAAGCCAAAAAAAAAAGGAATCCAGGTGACACCTACAATTTTTGGAGGCAAAGTCCTCCCAATCCTAACCTGTCTCTCACAACTGCTTGTCAACCTCTTTCTCTTGTTGACAATGTCTTGATGATGGTTGTGTCTCCATACTAAGACCAAAAGAAGAAGGAGGAAACAGAACCAGGGAGCAGAATATAAAGAAAGGAGAACTGGCTGTGGTTCAGTCACAGAAGATGTTCTGCACTGGCAAGAGGTAAATCCATACTCATAACCTATCCTAACCAACCCAAAACAAAATAATCTGATGGAAGTTATTTATAACTATTTCTGATTTTCAGGAATGAACATCTTGAGGTGCAGGGTTACCATTGGCTGATGAAAACTGGCTACCCTGGATGGAACAGGTCAAAAGCCAGGAGTAGGGGACAAGCGGGTAAGTACAAAGCTCCTGGTAATCTCATTATCCTAATACATTGAATGATTTTAGGGGTTACTGCAACGAGGAGAGCACCAATCCCAGAGCTGTTAGATACCGCAGGATTACCATCTATATCTGTTGTTATAATATGATACTTGAAATAAAGATGCAAATGAGCGTAGGGCTTTGTATGATATATCTGAATCTGGCACCATTCTCTCATCTAAATGCATTAATTAGTAGATTTCCCATTGAGATCAGAGCAGGTACTTTTGGATCGTAACAACACCCCCTCTTCTTACAAAAAAAAAACTTCTAATGAAGAACTTATATTCTTCTGAAGAGTCCGTATCGGGAGGGTGAGCCTTGAGGTCCTTGGCATGCCATACGCCAACGCTTTTACCCATATCACTGGAAAGCTCATAGGACCAGGAGGAGACGATGCGTGAAATCGTGAAGGGGCCATCGAATTTGTTAAGAAATTTTGCCGTCACTCCACGAGCCTTGTCCGAAATCGCGTAATTTTTCTTCCACACTTGTTGATTCAGTACGAACCGTTCGTCACGACGTCGAAGGTTGTATTGCTCACTACTCCTTATAAAGGCATCCTAAATTCTTTTACTCACATCTTCGAAAACTCGGCCAAGAACCTCATTTCGGATAACTGCATCAAAAGGTGTTTGGTCGAGCTCATCTGACAAGAAGTGTTTGTCTTGTCCCGATAATCTTATCTCCCCGCCAAACATAACGAAATTTGGGGTTAATCTTGTAGTTTCATGTCGGGCCGTCCGGATTGCGCACGCCACTTGTTGGAGCAACTTGTCCCAGGTGCGGTGATTATCGGCAACATAAGATGTCAATATTGTTTTGATAACCCGGTGGCTGCGCTCCACCGGATTGGCTTGAGCGTGATAATTTGATATGTAGCCTGGGATAATGTCATACCTTTGTAGTAGCAACTTGAACGATCCACTCCGAAATTGCACCCCATTGTCCATGATGACCCGTCGAGGAGCCCCAAACAGAAGAATTATATTTTCCTCAAACAAGGTGGTCACTTTTGCCGCCGTTGCCGCCCGTAATGGGAACAAGAGAATAAATTTGGAGAATATGTCCATTACTGAAAATATATACGTATAGCCCGCGGTAGATCGAGGTAACGGACCGACTAGGTCGACGCTTAAAATTTCCCATGGTCGTGATACCGTAGGGCCAGCACTTAGCATCAGTCCCGCCGGTGCCTTCTGCTCAGGTTTGGTCTTCAGACACGTCTGGCATCTATTTATGTACCGCGCGACATCCTGACGAAGTTTGGGCCAGTAGAACTTTGTGGCTATCCGGGAACATGTTTTGAAGATTCCCAAGTGTCCTGACGTGGGAGGGTCATGATTTCTCTGGATGATCTCCGAGCGATTTTCTTTCTGGACCACCAACAGCCATCCATCGGATTCTTCCGAGAGACCTGGATAAGGGACCTTGGTCTTTTTGAAAATACGCACCCCCTCTATCCGCCAAAGGGGATAGCGATCAGGTCGGGCCTCCACTAGGGCGATCATACGCCGATACCATGGGTCCTTCGTGGTTGGTGGGGCTTCATCAGCTGGACCATCGACAGAGTCCACAACCGGAACGGCTCGCGATAGGGCATCTGGAACGCAATGTTCGCGACCGGGCCTATGGACTATATCGAAATCATATTGTTGGAGCCGCACCGCCCATCTGGCGATCCTGCCAACCGGGTCCTTGATGTTATTAAGCCACTTGAGACTGTGGTGGTCGGTGATTACGCTGAACCTCGTTCCTTCTACATAAGGTCTTAGCTTCTCAATAGCGAACAGCACCGCCAGGCATTCCTTCTCGGTGGTGCTGAACTTTCTTTCCGTGGCCGTTAACGATCTACTCAAGTAACAGATCACCTTCTCCCCTTACTCGGAAGCCTGCGAGAGCACAGCCCCAATACCGTAGTCCGATGCGTCGGTTTGTATCACGAAGGGCAGCTCGAAGTTTGGAAATGAAAGGACGGGCGCGGTGATCAAATGGTCCTTGAGAGTGCGGAAGGCCTGATCACAAGACTCGTCCCAGACGAACTTCGAATTCTTTTTCAGCAGCGCACAGAGGGGTGAAGTAAGGGAGGAAAAATTTGGCACAAAGCGCCTGTACCAGGAGGCCAGCCCGATAAGTCTCCTCACCTCGGTAACAGTACGTGGTGGAGGAATCTTAACGATTGCCTCTACCTTCTCTGGATCCACCATCAACCCTGATGAGCCTACGACATAGCCCAGGTATTTGAGTTCCGCCTTGCAAAAGTGACATTTATTCTTATTCAGCGTCAGGCCCGCGCCCGCAAGTCGCGCCAAAACCTCTGTCAGAATATGAAGATGTTTATCGAAGGTGTCTGTGCATATGATGACGTCATCGAGGTAGACGAAGACGTATTGTTCTAAATCTACCCCGATAACCCGATCGATGAACCTTTGCCATGTTGCAGGAGCATTGTGAAGGCCCATAGGCATCCGGGTAAACTGGAAGAGCCCCCGATTGGGTACAATGAATGCGGTCAGTGGTTTTGACTCGGCCGATAAGGGAATCTGCCAGTAAGCAGATTTGATGTCCAAAGTGGTCAAATAGTGCGCATCCCGTAGCTTATCCAGGGTAGCACTTACTAAAGGCAGAGGGTAGGCGCCCCGTTCCGTGACCTTGTTGAGCTGCCGGAAATCTACCACAAATCTGTAACGACCGTCATCTTTTCGCAGCAACAGAATAGGCGAGGCCCAAGGGGAGGACGAGGGCTCTACTACTCCGCCAGAGAGCATTTGATCCAACTCAAGATGCACCTGCTTCAATAGTGCTGGAGATACCGGGTAATATCGCTGACGAAGAGGGGGAGAGGTAGTCTGGATGACATGAGAAACTAAGTTGGTACATCCTAGTTTAGTCCCCATAGAATGAAAAGTTGCCTCAATCAAGGCATCTAGCTGTCGGCGTTGAACGTCCGATAGGGTACTGATAGAATTCAGATACTGTGGGGCCGACTCCTCCTCCTCCGAGTTCCGGAAACTCCATTCCCCCGAGAACATGTCCGGAATGATTCGCATCCTTGACCAGAAGTCCATACCAAGTATAAGAGTATGTGGAAGAGAGGGAACTACCAATATCTCGAAAATTTTCACCTCACCACATAAGTTCACTGGAACAGCAATCATCCCCACTACGGGACAGCTGTGTCCATTAGCAACCGTGCATTGCTGCTCGGAAACCTCTTGTAGTCGACAGAACGGTTCAAGAATTTTCCAACCCCTCTCTCCCAAAACAGTGCGAGTACAGCCCGAGTCCAATAGGGATAGGAACTTTTGGCCCAAAATATCCACCGTCAGATATGGCCTCGTGTCACCCTTTGCGTGAGCGAGCACGTAATCGATGATTACGGAAGTTCTTTGATCGACCGGGAGGATAGTAGTGGGGAGGTCTACCCACCGGCCTACTGGTGACCTCTTCTCGAGTTTTTTGCGCAGTTGGGACATGAGTATGAGACTGTGTCCAACCGTCCGCACTTGAAGCAAAATTTCCGAGCCAAGCCATCAATGTATCACACTTAGGGTCTAACAGGAATTATTACAGGGATATAGGGTGTTCAAAATCGAGATTTTTCAACTTTAGGATTTTTTTGTGGCGAAACTATTCATCATTGATCAAAACGGCTTACGTGTCCCTGTATTAAATTTTGATCAACTATCTACTGACATTCAATTGGAAATATACAGGATGGTCCAAGATTCAGAATTTTGATCACCCTGTATCTGTTCCAATTGAATGTCAGTAGATAGTGGCTCAAAAGGTGAGATAGTAACATGTGAATTGTTTTGATCGATAATAAATAGTTTCGACACAAAAAATTCCTGAAATTGAAAAATCTCGATTTTGAACACCCTATATCTCTGTAATAATTCCTGCTAGACCTCAAATGTGATGCATTGATGAAATCAGCTCTTTGAGGAAAATTTAAAATCACAATGAAATACAGGGTATTCCATTTGAAATAACAAAGATGATGCTACTTTTTGGTAAAAATGGCAACGCTGAAAATATTTTGAATCGTTAGATCACAAACGCTTATTACAATAACCAAATTTTCAGGATAATCTAATGTACCTACCGTTTTCCGTATACGTCTAAGGTACCATTGATAGTGTGCCACCCTGTATACCTAAATAATTCATCTAAATGGACAATACCATTGTAATCATGCATATACCACAATATATACACATAAATTTCAACATTTACATCATTAATGAAAATGATAACAATACATACATAATTATTCACCTAATTTTCATACAAACAAAATAAATACTACAAAAGATCCGACATACTTATTATGCACATTTTCTTCAGGTTCAGTTTGCAGATGCAGTTACTACTTTCCAATGCCTTCCATAATAAATACATAGAAATCATTCGAAAAATATTATTATATAAAAATACTGTTAGACATGTCAGCCTTTGCAAGTGTGTATGCCTGTACTAACTCGTCCTGAATTTTTTTCGACTTCGTCGAATTTAAACAAAATTCGTGAAAATTTTTCTCTGTTAAATCCTCTGACTTGTTTTTATATACCATTCCCTTGGCATCTCTCCCATAAAACTTTACTTTATAGGACAGTGCCTGTATCATGAAAATTTTACATGGCCAATAGGTATAACCTTTTACTTTGCCTAAAATAATATCACCAACTTTATATTTATATTTGTCACATTTTGTTTGTGATACTGATTCCAATTCAGTTCTCATTTCTAATCTAGAAATTCCAATTGACGAAGTTGATGACCCTGGTCTCTCAATATCTTCAACAGCTGTACCTTCAGATGTAATTTTAGTTGAATTTTCAATTTCAACTTCAATTGGAGCTACAACTCCAGTTGATCTCACGATTATTTCATTATCAATTGGAGCTATAATTTCAGTTGGAGTTGATGTTGTAATTGATGTTGATTCATTCATAGGTATAACTTCAGCCGAAGTTATACCTGCAGTTATAACTTCGTCTGAAGTTATACCGATGCATTCATTTGCTGTCGCCATATTAATTGAAGTTGAAACAACTGGAATTGTAGCTCCAATTGAAGTTGAAACTTCAAATGGAACTGTATCTCCAATTGAAGTCGGAACTTCTACTACACGTGACATTGCAACTACATCAGATACAGATTCAACTACATCAGATACAGATTCAACTACATCAGATACAGATTTAACATTTGATGGTACCAGTGTTATTGATGAAATGACATTAACAACAGAATTAGGACGAATAATTCCACTAGAACTGAAATTGTCATTTTGATTCAGTGGACAAGCTTTTTCAATAACATCAACAGCAGAATTAAGACGAGTAATTCCACTAAAATTATCACTGTGATTCAGTGGACGAGGCTTTTCGAAGTGTTCAATAGTTAAAAATTCTAATTCAGAACTTGACTTACGAGTTATTTTAGACTTTACTGATAATGAATAGTGTTCCTCAAGTTCCGAACCTGATGAAGAAATATTCTTCGCAGATTCATTATGAGCTACGTTTTGATATTCAGAAGATTTTGAAATACTAGATGTAGAAATTGATTTTGAAATATTAGATGTTGAAATAGATTTTGAAAATTGAAATTTTTCATCAGTGTCAGAACTTGAATGATATATTCTACTTGTTGATGGTAAAGCTATTGTTGAAGATGGTAAAGCTATTGTTGAAGATGGTAATCGTTGTGACGGTTCAATCATCTCATCGTCATCGTCTGATTCAATATCATCTTCTACTTCAACTTCGTTACTTGATTGATTATCCTCATCAGATTTGTTATCAGAGTCTGATTCTGAAGAAGCAATAAATGAAGTCGATGGTAAATCAATATTATATCTTTTTTGTCGGTGACTATCGCGTTCAAACGTCAGTTCTAGTGGAACTTTCGTCCTAACGGTTAAATAGTTATTCACGCTATTTCTGAGTAAAGTCTCAGATGCTGAGTCATGAAACATATCCGCATGTTCAAAAAAACGTAACGTACCTTTGGCCTGTAATATACTCCGAAATAAGCGTAATCTTTCATCACTTGCATTTACTTTAAATAAGTGCTCATAAATGGTTTTAGCAACAGTTATGCTAACTGTCCTACCTAATTTAATGTCTTTAATTGGAAATATATTCCTAACATATATTGCCACAGCTGCATATGCTGATAAATACCATAATGGCTTACTTTGTAATAATTCCAGGGGAAAGTTTATAACAGCATTAGTCAAAGCATCTAACGTCAACAGAGAAGGACGTGATTTATATTTTAAAATTTTAAAATATAATGTATTGTAATTTGAATTCTTTTGAAGTTTTTTACATTTTCTGGCATATCTCACCAACAAACCTAGTTTAACCGGATTTTTCACAAAAAATTCAGGAGTAAATGTAGTAGGCATATTACGTGTTATTTTCGAATGATCTCTATATATTTAAAATGAAGACGTGGAATTAGTTAACTCCTCTGAGAATTAATTATAGCACATCTGAGAAAAGTAGAAACTGTGTAACGACATGGACTGTACTGATGATGGCCCACTAAGAACGATATCTGTTGAGATAAAAAATATATGATAATTTATATGAACATATTAAACTATTTATCTTCAATAAATATAAATTTATTGAGAATGTTTTGAAAATTCTAGTAGTATCAGGAGAAACAGATAAGGATACAAGAATTTTTATTACTATTTTTTTATATGCAATTTTTTATAGTTAAATAGTTGAATTTTTCTTTCCGGAATAGAATTTTCTAGAAATAATAAATTTTATTTAAATTGTAATGAAGTGTCAATTTTCAGTAAAATTGACGAATTTTTCATATTTCCTAGTGAATTTTCTGAAATGCAAGTGCTGAAACAATTTATAAAAAACGTAAATTTAAAAAAGAAACGGATAATTCTACGTATTCTAAAAACTGCTAATCCAAATTTTGGGAAATTTGTATCATTTCTAAAATCAAACATAAAAAATAATATACATGTACGACATTTTGTTATCGAATAACATAGGTTTCTTGAAATATTTTCAATTCATCATTATCTAAGGCTCTCTTTCAAATACTTATAACTATACAGGGTGGTCCACGGTGGATGGCCTATTAGAAGTATCTGTAGAACGAAAAGACAAAACGTCCTGAAAATTGCGATTCTTTGATAATTAAACATTCTTTATCCATTTAAAATATTTTCATCGATACAGTGTTGCCACTTCTATCAGAAACAACTAGCAATTTTGTTATTCTGAAGTTTCAGTCTCAATTCGTCTACGTAATCGTCATATGTGTATTTGAATTCTGCATGGTTTGTTAAGCTTGAAGGCAAGTTGGGTTTTATACCGAATATTAATTCGTGTGGAGTGAATTTAGTGGAAGTGTGTACAGTTGTATTGTAAGAAAACATGGCGAAGTCTATCCATTTGTCCCAATCGGTCTGTTCTTTGTTTATATGAAGTTTAAAATATTTCACGAGTGTAGAATGACTTCTTTCCAAAGCAACGTTTCTTTGAGGATGATAGGCTGTGCAATTGATTTGTTTGATTTTGATAATTTTGATACTTGGTTCAATACTTGAAAAGTAAAATCTTTTCCTTGATCTGTTACTATATATTTTGGAATTCTGAATTCGCAAATGAAGTTTTCGACTAATTTGGTTGCTATCATAATTGCTTCATGATTTGGTACAGCGTATGCTTGAGAATATTTCGTAAGATCGTCTTGTAGAGTAAAAAATTCCAATACCTACCTCCTGTCCCTATCCTCCCTAGGAACGCACGATGTTCTTTGAACATTATAGGGATTCCCTTTCGTGCGCTCCAATCGATAAAAAAAAAAAAATTATGTATTTGGTCCTACAACATCTAAAAATATTTTTTCTATAGGTTCTGAACTGGTAGTCGTGATTTCCATAGGTTTAATATTCTTTCTCCTTACTAATATATTTTTCTGGCAAGAATCACAATTTTTAATGAATTTTTTGATTTCATCCTTCATATTAGGCCATTTAAATTTTTGTTTTATCCTATTATATATATGTCCAGTGAAATCCGGAATGTTCTGAAGTAGGATTGCAGTGGTTTTCTTGTAGGATCAGTGGAATTTGTTGAGGTTGTGGAGTTTGGAGAATGTCGTGATAAATTTTTACTTCAATGTTTGAATATCTAAAAATATATCTTATCATTGAACGTATTTTATTTCAATTTGATTTTTCAAATGAGAAACTTATTCTAGGCAATCTAATGGAACTTAGTTTATTAGTAATCAATGTAGCCTTCAGTTGAGCAAGAAGATTGAAAATTATTTCCTATGTTAAACTTTCCCAATAATTTTCTTTTGCAAAAATATGAAAGATCGTTTTTTCTTTTTCCTTGAATGAGGCTATATCGTATCGTTACGTTATTCGGGGGCAGAAGCGAACACGACACTATTTATTTCCGAACTGATTTATTTAAACTGAAGAAACACTAATTTATATCGAACTCATAACAACTATTTATGTAAAGCAATTTATATCACGCGGTATATAACTGTCTCTCTGACACTCGCTGCTTAACTGACTGACGGCAGTTGTTCGGTTGTTTATATATAAGATCCCTTGGCAGTTGTTGGTTCGAGAACGTTCTCGAATGATCTTTCGTCTCCTTCTATTTGTTCTATAGAAGCTTCTTAGAACAAAACCCCTCTCTCTAATTGTTCCATCGATTGTTTCCAGAACATTCCAGAATCTTCTGTGACGTTATTTGTCACTGCGGCATATATTGAGTGTTCGGAAATATGCTGGTGTATGTAGGAATCATTGGGAGGTTGGAGAACAATCTGGGATGCGTGATACAGGATGATCGTTGTACTCCTGTCTTACTGATGATGTTTCTAAAGCCCCTCTAAGGAAAAAATCATTACATTGCCCCCTCCTCAAAACGCATTCCTCCTGGAATGCACTCTGATTGTTATGAAGATAGGGACAACTGGTTTTATTTCTATAACGTGCAGTATGGTAGAAATAGCATGGCACTGTCTTCTCTCTTGGAGTTCATTTGGAGTTCCAGCAGTATACCAGAATTTCAACTCCGGTGAATCGAAATACAACCTCTAGCATGTTCCTTACAACTCTCCAATTCAAGCCATCCATTCCACACCCCAGCTTTGGAAGAGCTATCTTCTGTATGTCCTTCTCTAGTATGGTGCTTCGCAAGTCGACTAGTGTCTCCCAGAGGTCCTTGTAAGTGGGTTCCTCAGAAGATCTTCCTTTCGTTATAAGATAAAACAGAGACCTTTTTCCTTCAGCGCTGGTATCTTCTATTTCTAGTACTCGACCGACGGAGGGACCTTGTTGATGAAGTTCCTCTCACTTCCCGAACTTGCTCATGAACTTGTTCGCTATTCCTTGAGACATCTGAAGATCCTCGGAGACGCAGTGAGCTAGTACGTATTCTACAGGAATGGCAAAGAGGTCGCGGTGCTCTTCCTTGGTGACGCCAACTCTTGCTTTTGATGAACCACTGTATGTCCCAATGATTTCGTCGAATGTGAGCTCCTTTTCTTCCGGACAAATTTGTTGAACTTGTTGATCTTGTGTTCCCTCGAATGGTGCTAGTCTGTTGAAATGAACGACTCTTGGTTTGCGACTTGGTTCTTCACTGATGCGGTAGATGCCATCGTTGATCTTCTTCTTGACGGTATAAGGTCCTTCCCAAGAACTCTGTAGTTTTGGACAAATACCTCGTTTCCTTTGTGGTTTGTACCAGGTGATTCAATAACGGTGACGAGGTACAGTATCTCAGGAACTAATAGTTTATTAAACACGCCTCCTATCGAGGGCGGTAAGAACCAGAATGGTATGTATGGATTTATTCACCAAACCTTCCTTTCTCGAACCATATCTCTTGTTAGCAAATCATTAGTTCCTGAGATACAGCTTCTCGGTTACCCTCATTGACCAAGACCAAGTGACATAGAAGCCTCATCTCTCGTCCAAATAGAACCTTCGCCGGAGTCTGTTCTGTAGATTACTGTACTGCAGATCTGTAGGCCATCAAGAAGAAAGGAATATGTTGATCCTAGTCATGTTGGTGTTGATCTACGACTTTGCAGAGATACCTCCTTATGTTTCGAAGTTCCGGCCCTGATCAGAGTGAAGTTCGAATGGCACCCCAAAACGACTAATGAGTTGATTCATTAGGACATCGGCGACAGTTACGGCTTCCTGGTTAGGGATCGCATACGCTTCCACCCACTTGGTGAAGTAGTCCATGCAGACAAGGATGTATTTATTCCCATTATCAGTCACTGGAAACGGCCCCGCAATATTCATGGCAATCCTCTCGAAAGGTCTCCCAACATTGTACTGTCTCAGGGGTGCCCTTGGTTTACGATGAGACCCATTGCTGGCAAAGCACACGGTGTATTTATGGCACCACTCCCTGACGTCGTCACTGCAGTTCACCCAGTTGAACCGCTCTCGTACCCGCTGCAGTGTCTTCCTCACTCCTAGATGTCCCCCTGAAGTTCCATCATGTACATATCCAAGTACTTCCGACACTCGGCTCCTAGGAATGACCAACTGCATCCGATTATTCGACCCATCATCGCTCTCGAGATTCCTCTTGAGCAGGTCATCTTCTAATACCAAGGAATTCCACTGACTCCAGTACGCCTTCAAAGACTGTGAAGATGGTGCTACTTCTTGCCAAAAACGGCGGCGATCCGCTTTCTTCCATTCTTGAAGCTTCCAAAGTCCTGGATCCTTTTCTTGCTCTTGCTTGATTGCTGCAGGTAACCAATCTTCATTGACAACGGTGGTCCTATAGAGGGCTGCTTCCTTATCCTCCAAACGACTACAATGTGAGCACTCAGGTTGACATGGCCTTCTGGACAATGCATCTGCATTCTTATGGCTCGTCCCCACTCGATGTGCTATCTCGAAGTCATATTCCTGGAGCCTCTCGATCCAACGAGCTACTTGGCCTTCAAGGTTCTTAAAATTCAGGAGCCATTTTAATGCAGCGTGGTCCGTCCTGAGTAGTAATTTTCGTCGATAGAGGTACTTATAGAAGTGCTCTACTGATTTTATCATGGCCAATAGTTCCCTCCTGGTACCGCAGTAGTTTCGTTCTGCCTTCGATAGCACCTTGCTGAAGTAACAGATGACTCGCTCTTGCCCATCTTGATACTGCGAAAGGACTCCACCAATGCCGATATTACTGGCATCTGTGTCAAGAATGAATTGTCCTTGTGGAAGTGGATACCCAAGAATCGGCGGCCTGGCATTCTGGATCCCAGTGGAAGGGGTGTGCTTCCTCGGTGAGACGAGTCAGAGGCTTTGCGATATCCGAAATCATTCGAACGTAACGTCGATAATAAGTACAGAGCCCAAGAAAGCTCCTGAGTTGATGCTTATCTTTTGGTACTGGCCATTGCTTCACTGCTCGTACCTTCTCAGGGTCGACTTCCACACCCTGCCTTCCTACGACGTGTTTCAAGTAGTTAACCCGTTTCTGCAGCAGATGACATTTCTTCAGATTGAGTGTGAGGTTTGCCGCCTGAAGTCTTTTGAAAACTTCCTCTAGGTTAGCCAGATGTTCTTCAAAAGTTTTACCGATCACGATGATGTCATCCAAATAAATCAGGCATGTCTTCCAGGAGAATCCCCTCAACACATTCTCCATGATTCGTTCGAAGGTGGCCGGAGCATTGCTGAGTCCGAAAGGCATCACCTTGAGTTGCCATAATCCAGTGCCGATGGTGAAAGCTGTCTTTTCCTTATCTGCCGGAACCATTTCCACCTGCCAATATCCACTTTTCAGGTCCAGAGTGGAGAAAAGATTCGATTCCGCCAACGTGTCGAGTGTGTCGTCAATTAGAGGCAAATGATAACTGTCCTTCTTCGTCACGTTGTTCAATCGGCGATAGTCCACGCAGAAACGAGTGTTTCCATCTTCCTTCTTCACTAGTAATACTGGTGAAGCCCAAGGACTATTGGATGGCTCGATTACCCCGTCTTGTTCCATATCCTGGATGGTCTTTTCTGCGATTTTTCTCTTGGCCTGTGGTAATCTTCGGGCTGGTATCTCCCGTATCGATTTTGTGATTGACGATGTTGGTTTTACCTGTTTTTCCATTGGCAGGTATGGAAATGGATCTATACCTTTGCAGTAACTCGGCTAGCCTCTTCTTCTGTCTGTCGTTGAGTGAGTCGCTTGCAACAGAGACGAGTTCTTCATACTTGCCGGCCCCATCAGTGGTTGCTGTCACCTGGTGGATTATGGAGGCTGCCGGGACACAGCTTCCAATCTTCGTTCCTTTGCCAATCGCCACAGGGTAATTATTTATGTTGATGAATCGAACAGGTACACGGTCGTCTGCTGACAGTAAAGCCTTGCCGACTAAGATTCCATGTCCAACTTCCTCATCATGGTTCCAGGGTTCCATGATGATGGGACTCCCTTGCTCCAATGTACCCCCAATCCGCGCTGCTACAATGGTCTCGCTCCGTTTCGGTAACAGGACGTCCTCTTTTAACGTTACCCCTGTCGTCTATGTAAGAAGATCTCTTCGTCACCCACCTTGAGTGTTCGGCTTCTAAAGTCCATTTGAATTCCTTGCGCACCCATGATGTCCATTTCCAGAATAACATCTTCTTCAATATCTGCCATGATAGCTCGATGTGGAAATTTGACGGTCCCGATCGATACATATCCGCATTGATTTCCCCATAAATGGTGGCAGCTTCACCCGTAGCAGTTCTCAGACGCCATCTTGAGTTCACAAGTTGCTTTCTGGAAGACGTCAGAAGTCCATGTCGCAGGATCGTCTTCGATGCACCAGTATCCACCAACAATGCGCATTTCTTTCTGTTAATCTGTCCATCTACGTAAACGCTGCTGTTATCACGCCGTAGGGATATCACAAAGATGAGAGGGTCTTGAGAATGACGGGTCGAAGCTGCCCCCTTGAAGTTGACCCGTTCTAGTTTTCCTGTGGCTGCGTGGAAGATGGTCCTTCCTCAGCAGCCTGCTTGGCACGTTCACAAGTTCGCTGGAGGTGGCCCAACTCCCCACAATACCAACAGCGAAATGGTCTCCTCTTCTTATCCAAGACGTCCTCGATGGCGTTAATCAAGGCTTCATTTGAATCTTGCCTGTGGCTCTCGGCTATGTTCTCAGTTTCATTCATAGCTCGTACCTTCGCGGATCCTCGGGAAGCTTCTGCTGTGGCCTCGATATCGAGCGCAGCTGCCAGATCGCTAATGAGGTGTTTTAGTCGAGTCAGGCGAACTGCTTTCTGCATTTCGATATCCCGCAATCCATCCACGAACGATTGAACAGCTAGACATTCCATAATGGACTCTGGGGCTGACGGGTAGGCACAGTGGACCAATCGGGCTACATCCACTTCGAATTCTTGAAGACTCTCGTTGGCTCTCTGTCGACGGTTCTTCATTTGTGATTGAAACACTTGCTGAAGATGTTCGTGTCCATACCGCATTTCGAGGCGTTTGACGAGATGATCGTAGCTATCGAATTCTACCTCCAGAATGGCTTGCAAGATGTTCAGTGCATCACCCCGTAGAGCTACTGTAAGAGCTACCACTTTCTCCTTTGAGGTCCACCCATTGGCTTTGGAAGCTGCTTCGAACTGCTTCAGATAGTTTGGCCATGATGTTTTTCCATCAAGTGTAGGCGGCTTCACTCGATTGGTAGTAGTCACAGCATCTGGCCCTTATGTGGTTTCAATCGTCGTTGACCATTTCCAGACTTCTTCAGCAAAGACCTTCTTTCTATTTAGAGATGCAGCTTCTTCTCCAAAGACCTTCTTTCTATTTCGAGCTGCAGCTTCTTCTCCATTTCTTCTATCTGAGTGGTGAATTGGGTTGAAACCTGAGCTATAATCTTGTCCTGCTGCGACGCGATCTGTTCTTGCTGAGACTTGATCTGTTCTTGCTGAGCAACGATCTGTTCTTGTTGAGCAGTGATCTGAGTCCGAACCTCTTCCCGATGTGTTGATATCTGATTCAATACTTCTTCTCGTTGGACCAATATCTGGGATGCGATCTGATCTTGCTAAGCAGAAATACGTGCCAGAACCGCTTCTCGCTGAGCGGACATCTGAGCTAATACCTCGTCTCGTTGTGCTGAGATTTGGAAGGCTATCTGATCTTGCTTAGTTGAGATTTTCTCTTGCTGAGCACGCATCTGATCCGCGATCTTTTCTTGGTGAGCCACCATCTGATCCGCGATCTTCTCTTGCTGAGCCACCATCTGGTCCGTGATCTTCTCCTGCTGAGCCACCATCTGGTCCGCAATGTCCTGTCGCTGAGCTGCTATCTGGTCCGTGATCTTTGCTGATGAGCCACTATCTGTTCCGAGATTCCAGCCAACATCGATTCCGCTGAAGCTGGTTCCTCGAAGGTGAACGTCCCTGGATCTTGACCTACGCTCAC
This sequence comes from Phaedon cochleariae, assembly GCA_918026855.4. Classification (NCBI taxonomy): domain Eukaryota; kingdom Metazoa; phylum Arthropoda; class Insecta; order Coleoptera; family Chrysomelidae; genus Phaedon; species Phaedon cochleariae. The sequence continues at coordinate 18,228,798 of OU896723.1, read as the reverse complement.
CATATATACACTTTGGGACGATGCTGAAGTGTAGCCTTCATCCCTGTTGTGTCGAGATCTCTCTCCTCCAACTCGCGTTTCAAGTCCACCACTTTCAACTCGTGTAGTTTCTTCATTGCAACGGTCTGTTCACTTCACACTGGAATACCCTACACCAGACACCAATTGTTACGTAATTCGGTTGCAGAAGCGAACACGACCCTATTTATTTTCCAACTGATTTATTTAAACTAGAGAAACACTAATTTATATCGAACTTATAATCACTATTTATGTAAAACGATTTATATCACGCGGTATATAACTGTCTCTCTGACAATCGCTGCTTAACTGACTGACGGCAGTTGTTCGGCCGTTTATATATGAGATCCCTTATCAGGCGTTGGTTCGAAAACGTTCTCGAATGATCTTCCGTCTCCTTCTTTTTGTTCTATACCTTTTCAACTTCAATTTCGGAATCGGTAAGTTATATTTCGGAAAAAGTAATCTCGATTTCAGAATTGGTTAGTTCGATTTCAGAAATGATAAACTCAATTTCAGAATCGGTGAGGTGAATTTCAGAAAAAGTCCATTCAATTTCAGAAATGGTAAGTTGTATTTCAGAATTGGTAGGTTCAATTTCAGAAAACAAATAATCCTTATATTATTTGTTTGAAATGTTTTCAATTGCATGTGAAATCAACAAACTATATATTCACAATATTTAACTTTCCAAAAACAATTTGATAACATAATTATAATCTCAACTTAATCCACAGACATGTCTTCTATCCGAATCGCAGAAGGATAGTGGCGTTGCTCATGATTATAAGAATGCCAACACATTTGAGGTGTTATCATTCGCATTGAATGTTCTGCACATTCTTCAAGACATCGCAGTCTGAATTCTATCTGTCTGAACAATCTGTTTGGATCCCCGGCTATGACCCTTTGGCGATACTCTTGCAAAATGCTCTTCACTTCTGACTTGAAGACACCCATATATCTTTAATCGGGTTCAACTTAGGGGTGTAAGGTGCCAATCTGCAAAATATAACATCTTGGAACTCTTTCTCCATATATTCATGAATGTGCAGGTGCATTATCCAGAACGACCACTATGGTATCTGCAGGATGCCCATTTCGAACTCATATACGCTCTCTAACACCATTTCATCCATTGTAAACAATCTTCTCTTTTGCAATTGAAAACATTTCAAACAGATATAAGGATTTATATTATCTGAAATTAATATAATAACTTTCATTTATTTCACCTCAATCAAAGAATATTACAATAAACTTAATACAAGACCTATATCTATAAAATTTTATTTGAAACATGAGTTTAAGCAACTAACCAATTTTTGCAGAACGGGTGAATGAATGAGTAGAAACCCCAAATAAGCTCCATGAGAGCTTGTCTATGGGTAATTCTTCATTTTTGAAGTTACAAGCCTATATAGCTGATTTAAGCTGCAATTCTATATAAACATAAATATAACATATTATAACTAACTAAACAAATTATCTAACACAGATTGAGAGTTAACGATACAATGTCACAAAAATATCCTAGATCAAAGTAAATTCCTGCACTAACTTATTGTTCATATATATGAATGAATCAGATAAATTAATCATTTTGATTTGGCATTTTTATTTATAGATCAACTATGTCTTGAAATATTCTTCTATCTTTTGATAGAACCCATTTTTTAATTTTTTTCTTGAAAAGCGTAATTGAGTTGATATTTCTCAGTTCTGTTGGCAGAATGTTTCTCAACTTAGCACCAATAAATACAAAATAACGTTGACCAATCGCTTTCCATGCTCTTGAAACTACTAATTCTGAAATACAACTTTTTTCTGAAATTCATCTCACCGATTCTGAAATTGAGTTAACCATTTCTGAAATCGAACTAACTAATTCTGAAATCGGGATTACTTTTTCCGAAATATAACTTACCGATTCCGAAATTGAAGTTGAAAAGGTATGGAAGCTTCTTAGAACAAAACCTCTCTCTCTAATTGTTCCATCGATTGTTTCCAGGACATTCCAGAATCTTCTGTGACGTTATTTGTCACTGCGGCATATATTGAGTGTTCGGAAATATGCTGGTGTATGTAGGAATCATTGGGAGGTTGGAGAACAATCTGGGATGCGTGATACAGGATGATCGTTGTACTCCTGTCTTACTGATGATGTTCCTAAAGCCCCTCTAAGGAAAATATCATTACAGTATGAATTATTAGTTCTGGTTGATTCGCTATAATTATCTTTTTGATGTGGAATTGAGTTGATGTGCAATGAGTTTTCATTTTAGATTTCGAGAGTATCTGTAGGTATATAATGGGTGATTTGCTGAGACAGTCTGCATTTTGATTCGATTCACCGGGTTTATATTTGATTTCGTACTCATATTCTTCTAATGCTGATCTCCATCGAATTAATCTAGATCCTGGATCTTCTACGATGAATAACCAAGTGAGTGGTTTATGGTCGCTCAAAATGAGAAATGTTTTGCCATAAAGATACGGACGGTAATGTTTTACACTCCATATGATCGCTAATAATTCCTTTTCAGTTGTACTATAATTTGATTCGGCTTTATTCAAGGTCCTACTAGCGTAAGCAATAGGAAGATCGTTCGGGTCGTCTCCTTGGGATAAAACTGATCCAATAGCATAATTGCTAGCATCTGTAGTTAAAATGAATACTTTCGAAAAATCATAGTATTGGAGAATTGGTTCAGTGCATAAAACTGTTTTTAAGGTTTCAAATGACATTTGTTGAAGACTAGTCCAATTGAATGGTTCATTTTTTCTAAGTAAGAGGTTGGGTTGATTTACTGAAGTTTGAAATGAATCTACAGTAATATCCTGCAAGACCTAAGAAACTTTTCATGTCTTTGGGAGTTTTAGGAAAATTGAAATCGTAAACAGCTTTTACTTCACTTGGATCTGGTTTCACACCATTTTCTGTAACAACATGACCTAGATACATTACTTCTTTTCTCAGATATTCACATTTATCTGGTTGGATCTTCAAGTTGAATTGAGAGAGTCTTTGAAAAACTTCAACAAGTCTTCGATTATGATTTTCGAGGTTATCAGCGAATACGATTATATCGTCCAAGTAAACAAAACATCGAATATTCTGGATACCTGCAAGGACGTTTGTCATTAATCTCTGAAACGTCGCTGGAGCATTTTCTAATCCGAAAGGCATTCTGAGGAACTGATAGTGACCATCAGCGGGTGTAGAAAATGCTGTTTTGTCTCTATATCATTTGGGGACATTTCGATTTGGTGAAATCCCGAGGTCAGATCGATAGTTGTGAAATATTTTGAGTGCCCTAGCTGATCTAGTATGTCTGATATATTAGGTAGAGGAAATGAGTCGCCTATAGTTATTTCGTTTAACATTCGATAATCGATTCCGATGCGCCATTTTTTTTCCGGAAGCATCCAGTTTTTTAGGTACTATCTAAACGGGTGCACTCCATGGGGAGACGGACGGTTCTATTATATTTTGTTCAAGCATTTTATTTATCTGTTTGTCTACTTCTTCTTTATGAATTTGAGGATATCTATAAGTTTTTGTACTAATTGCTTGTTGAGAGGTAGTTGGATCTCAATTCGTCGCCCTCTATAGAAAATATATCATTGAAATCTCGACAAATCTTTACTAAAGAAGTTCTTTCTTATTCGTTGAGGTGAGATAATCTTCAAGAATTATTTAGTGTTTCTAACCGGTTGGAATTATGATTTTTTTCTAACTTTAAATGTTTTGGATATTTGATTCAGAATCGTTAGCGGGAATTGGATCAAGAGTAATATTTATTGAACTTATTTTCACAGATTGTTCTGTTGTATTGAGAATACAAGTTGAAGCATAATTTCCATCAATGATTTTCACTATACTGGGACATAAATGAACGCCTTCTAAAATAAAAGTGTCGGGACAAATGTGTCGGTGTTTGTTATTCCTATTTTCACGACTGTTTTACTTCTCGGTTTGAGAAAGAAAATATTTTGATTTTCTTAGGACTTTTCATTTTGAAATGGCTTAGGGATTTCAAGAGATTCCTGATTTTGTTCGGAAATATAATAAGGATTTTTTATATGATTTATTTCAATTTATGAGTTTGTGAATTTCAAGAGATTGTTTTCGTAGTCTAGTAAAGCATTAGTTTTTTATTAAAAAGTCGTTACCTATTATTCCATCGAATAAGATAGGAAAACTATCTGAAACTACATAAAAAACATGAGAATAAGGCTTATTGTTGATAAATATGTTAAAATACGCATAACATAAAGTTTTTGTAGAGGATTGAAATATTGTGATCTATACCTTCAAGAGTTATAGGGTTATCTTCGTAAATTAACGCATCTCCTTTCAATTTAGATAGTTTCACGAGAGAGATATCTGCTCCGCTGTCAATCAGAAATATGTTGGGATTTTGTATGAGATCTAGAATATCGAGATTTACATAAGTTGTGACGGCATAGTTGATTATTGAAATTCGGCCTGCATCGTTTGGGCATGTCTCGCTGGGGCCGTGTAACGAGAGCCCTGCGAGTTTGAATTGGAGGTTCCGGATTGATTTTGTAGGTTCGACTGATTGGTGTTTCGAATTAGAAAATTTTGGTTTGAAGAATTCCAGTATGAGGAATTTGGGTTTGAAGGTGCACTTTTGTTTTTGTTATTATATTCGCTCTTTCTACATTCACTGATCAGATGTCCTACCTTTTTACAGAAGTTGCAAATTTTTTGTTGATGGTTGTTGCGATTTTGAAAGTTATTGGTTGAGGAATTTTGAGGAATATTTGAGCGAGGTTATTGTTTTTCTTTGTGAAAATCTCTTATGAATTCGAAAATGGAAGTAGATAGAGATATTATCGTTGGAATGACTCTGTCATATATTTATTTGAATCTTGCCACTCTGGTTGGCTTGATTAAAAAAAAAAGAGTGTCAAGAGATTCGGAGTTCGCCCCATCAACAGAAAAAGAAAAACACAAGGTTTCTTCGCGACTTTAGTGGAGTCAATGAAAACTGGAGAATTAGATGAAGGTCAATTCTTCAAATACACAAGAATGACGAAAAATCAATTCACCTATTCACTCCATTCAACTGGCCCCAGCTCACAGAAAAATGAGAAGAAATTCCACATACCCCCTGAACATCGACTAATGATAACAATTCAGTAAGTTTACATTCTTCATTGAGAAAGAGACCAAGTTAACATAAATGTATTTCAGTTATCTGGCTGAAGGATGTTCCATGCAGGAGATTGCCTAGGGACATCGAATTGGACATGCCACAGCCCATCAGATAATAAAAGAAACCTGTATTGTTCTATGGGACATTTTAAATCAGTCCCAGCTACCAGTACCATTCATGGAGAACTGGGAGTCAATAGCTGCAGGATTTTTCAATAGGTGGAATTTACCTAATTGTATAGGAGCACTTGATGGAAAACATGTGGTAATGAGAGCTCCACATGAGTCAGGCAGCATGATTATTTGTTATTATTTTGAATATAAAATTATATATGCGGAAAAATGGATGATGAAGATTTGATTATGTTTTTACTATTGACCACTGGAGCTCATCTTTTGTTAAAACACACCAGACACCGTCGGTTTAAAACACGGCCTCAAAATCGAAATAGAAAAAGGCTCAATGTTTATGATAATCTTTTATTATTTATAAAAAACAATGACAGAGGCCAGTTTTTCAAATATACTCGGATGTCTCCAGAAATGTTTGATTAGTTGTTGGATTTGATTAAACAATTTATTCAAAAAGATCCTACGAAATGTCCAATAGAGCCAGGTCAGAGACTTGCAATAACATTACAGTAAGTAGAAAGAAATCAGAACCATGTTTTTTGTTATTGTTGTGTATTTCAGTTACTTGTCGGAAGGATGCTCCATGCAAGAACTTGCTTGGAACAATTATATTGGGAAATCGACAGTACACTGTATAATAAAGGAAACCTGTGAAGTATTATGGAATGTTTTGTATTCAATGGTGCTGCCTGAACCCACAGTTGATGACCTGGCAAACATTTCAGAAGGGTTTATGAAACGGTGGCACATGCCAAATTGCATTGGTGCTATTGATGGACAACATGTGGTAATACAAGCACCACAGTACTCTGGAACCATGTTCTTTTCATATAAAAAAAGCTTCAGGTAGATGATTTACAATCAAGTGTATTTCATCTATACATTTTTTTTTCAGCATAATACTGATGGCAGTGTGTGATGCTTATTATAAATTTATTTATGTGGATATTGGATGTGAAGGATCCAATCATGATTCTAATGCTTTCTCAAATAGTGGATATGGAAAATCCCTTCTTCAAAATTTGTTACCAATACCACATCCAAAATGTTTTCCAGGAACTAACATCATGATTCCACACTTCTTTGTGGTAGATCAGGCTTTCCCTTTGCACAAGAATATTATGAGACCGTATCCTGGAACATACATCAGTGAAACAAAAAATGTTTTTGATATACGCTTATCCAGGGCCAGAAGGATCATTGAGAACGCCTTTGGAATCTTAGCACAAAGGTGGAGACGCTTGAGAAATCCTATTTTTGCCAATGTGGAACTTTGCGATAAGATAGTGCTTGCATGTGTTGTGCTGCACAATTTCATTCCAAAGGGAGAAGAAGATTTACCTGTATCTGAACGAAGATATTGTCCAACTGGATTGGCTGACTTTGTAAATGAATTTGGAGAGATAGTTCAAGGCACTTGGAGGATCACAATTGAACCTTTAAGATCTGTTGGCAGGCTAGGTGCCAATAACACCACAGAAGCTGTCAAAAGAAATCGTGATAATTTGGCAGAATATCTCGTTTCACCATTTGGTGCAATAAGGCATCAATTGGAGCAGGTTTATTTTGGTGGACTTCCAGTGAATCATAACCAATAATAAATTATGAATTGATTTAGCCAATACTTACAATCTATGTTGATATTTATAATAAAACCAACCAAAAAGAGGTTTGCAAAACCAAGACAATTATTTGTCTGTACAGCTTCTTCAAGTATAATGAGTATATATTCAGTATACTAAATATATCTTCTCCACTTGGAGAAGCTATTGTACTGTGAAACAATTGTCATGGATTAATAAACCTCTTTTTGTGAGAATCAATTTTACTTTAGTTTTATTATAGAAACCAATAATTACTCTGAATAAACATTAACTTCAGCTTAAGTCATTTTATTTTTCAATTTACATTCCCTTCTAGGTCAGTACATGGAAACATATTCCATTTGAAATGAACAAAAACAGATTCTAAAATAGATAGGACCATCACAATCTACTTCAATAATATCTCAAAAATAACAGTTCATACAAAAATTTAAAGAAATTAGGAGTACCTACTCAAGAGCAGTAACAGTATATAAACTTTCTTAAAATTATCAGCCTCATTTCGAGTAAAAATACACATACAAAATACATTTTCTGTTCTTTATCAAAAACTGACATATCTGCAACCAAGCTTTTAACAAAATGTTCATCACTGTTAGTGTTTTCAGGATTGTCAACACTTTTACCAATTTTTTTCTTTCGTGTAGTGGTAAGGGTCTCGAAGCAGCCACTGAGTTTTTCGGTTAGTAACTTTTTCATATTTTTTTTATTGGAATGGCCATAGTTGCCCTTGGAATAATTCTTTTGATGGCAGCAGGACCTTTTGCCCTAAATGCAGAATTCGATGTAGAAGGTTGCGTGTAAGAAGATTTGCTGATTGAAACTTCAGCCCCAGTGGAACTTTCTTCATCACTGGAGTTTCCTTTATCACTTCCTGTGTTGCTTCTCTCTGTGATAGAAGAGAAAGAATCCCACTCTGTGCTCTGGGGTTGTTCGAAACGTACATGATTTGAGGTTGACCTGCAAATAGGAATTCATGAGAATTTTTCAATTATGCTTATTATACAGGGTGTAACTAAATAAGTGTAAAACATTCGAGGGGGTGATTCCTCATCGAAAAAAAGATAGGATCTTTCATATAAAGAAACTTCATTGGAGCATCTCATATCAAGATACAGCCCCTTGAAGGGGGTACATAAAATTTGTTTAACAATTTTTTTCACAAGCACTAAAGAAGTTACAGTATTGAAATTATTCTGACATTTTTTACTACCCAAAAGACACTTAGCCAGTAATTTATTTGGTTTATCCCATGGTTGTAAGGGGTGGAAAACGCAACCCCTAGATTTTATTTCCAATGTAACTTTTTGTCTCATCATTTGTTTACCATTTAAAAATTTATTTTCGATAGCCTGTTTCATTCTAAACAAAAAATGCCACTTGAATTTTTTGCCCAAAATGAACCAGTTCGCAGCAAAAAATCGCCATAAAACGAAAATACGAAATCAATTTAGTAGGCCGCTATTAGCGATAGTGACAATTAAATTGGCATCAAGCTGTCAGTTGGTGAATTTTTAAACTTGAAGTAATACTAATTGTGTATTGTTGTTCTGTTCTCAAATTGTGAGAAAAATTGTTGAACAAATTTTATGTACCACCCAAGTAGCTGTATCTTAACATGGGATGCTCCAATGAAGTTTCTTCATATGAAAGATCGTATCTTTTTTTCGATAAGGAATCGCCCCCTTAAATGTTTTACACTTATTTAGTTACACCCTGTATATTCACCGTCTCGTGTGTGAATGAGGATCTAAAAATCCCATTGCCTTGAAATGGGGCCACTGAATCACTGTAGGAGCTGATCCAGAAGGAGTACTTTTTATGTCTCTCTTTAACCCAGTATATTTGTTTCAAAGAGTGATGAATCTCTGTTCACAAGCCTCCGCTGAAAAAATATTAACAATATAATATTACGGCTTTCCACGTAAACTTTGATAATACTCAAGAGTTGCTTCCAATATGATTGCAATGGTTTCCCATGCGTACATTTTCGCACGTTTGTCTTTGAACGTCTTGTCATTTTTTGCATACAATTGAGGAAAACCTGACACTTGTTCAATTAGAATGGCGTCATCAATCATTTTTGTTCAAGATGTTTTTTGATACAAAAAATATAAATGGTATCGGTTCGGATAGATATTTTAGGTAATAGAATAGATTAATTAATAATTCTTCTTCCTTTTCTTTTTTGTATCAACCACAGAAAGTGAACTTTCATGTAACCCCAAATTTATAACCAAACTCTGATTGGTACCTCTGTATTTCTTATTTTACTTTCGTCGTCCCTATAAACACCCTGGAAATTATTACTTTTTCTTTTACTTTATTTTATTTATTATTTTATTTTACGTACTGTATAATTCCACCATTACAAAATATATCAAAGAATTATCACAAAATAAGAAAATGAGAATGACATTACTCTCAACCTAATAAATAAATCAGTCTGAAAAAGTGAAAACCAACGAAAAATAAATATTATTCTAATGACATTTGAAGTTTTGAATCTTTTTGGCAATAAACTAATAAATATGTCTTCAGACATGAAATATATATATTAAAATTGATCATCTATGGCTTGAGAAATTAAAACTAAAATTTGGACTTTTAGCTCTAATTTTCTCCTGTCATTTTTTATTTTACTCAAAGAATCAGCCACTGATAGGCTGAAGTATAGTGGTCATCCCTACCTAAATTCCCATCAGAACTTGGATTATTCAAAAACTTATTTAGTGTTTTTCCTACATTCGTGCAGGTTTGGACTAACTCATCCAGAGGAATATCAGGCTTCCTCTTCTTAACTTCATTTTTTTCTTTTCTCAGGTTCTGTATGTCATTTGTGACATTCTGCAGAGTTGGCCTTCGTTTAGTTACTTCAGGGATTCTTGGTTTATCTTCCTCCTCTATTGTCTCATCCTCGAGAAGGTTTTCACTTTCCTCCAGACCCAGATGGGACATTTTTTTGGATTCGCCTTTCCCTCAAATACTTCAGCCTAAGAGATTTCCACATCTCTTGACATTCTTCCACTGAAAGTAATGACATTTTAATGAATATTAGGAACAGTAGATAGGTACAAAAACAGCTAAAATTCTATACACCAGAGATAAAATGTAGTCTTCTTACCAGTCAATGCCATGACTTGTGAAATTGATTTCCAGGAATTCTCTATAGCAATTTTTTCTTTGTATTTGGAGTCTTTCTTGTCCCAAAGATGGGGAAATTTCTCCACCAAATCTATTAGGGTTCCTTCTTTCAAGCTCATGATTTTTGATATTTGTTCTTTATTGTAATAAAATTATGATGATGTAATCAATTATTATTGGTACAGCACAGAATGGCACTGATTTTTTGGTTATAAACACAATCATATGTGATTGTCAAATATGTTGACAGGTCGACACATGCTCATTTCTTATGTGGTCTCAATCATAACCATAAAAATTGAAAGTTTGTAACTTTCAAGGTCATGATTTAATGATTATGATTAAGACGAAGACTAAAAATCTTGCATAAATTCACCTATAGGATTATCCAAGACGCTGTCAAAATGAATTCAAGATGGCTGCTGGAGTACATACATAGTTGGAGTTCATTGTTATTGTCATCTTTTGTTAACTAATATTTAGCTGATTCGCATTATTGTGAAGCTCTTCGTGAAGCAAAATGTAGGTGTGATTTTTGTTGAGATCACAGAATTCGGTGGTATGATCATTTAGACGGTTGAAAAGTCTAAAAGAGTTGTTTTTCAGGATGTCTTTTTGTTGTGTTGTTGGATGTGGAAGTCGGAAACAACGTGACAATCTGAGTTTCTTCAGAATTCCAGGTGAATTAAATTTCAAACATAAACCAACAAGTGATGAACTATCTATAAAACGACGTCAAAAATGGATTCAAATGATTAATATACAGGATTTGACTGAAACGAAAATCAAATATGCTCGAGTTTGTAGCAAACATTTTCTGGCTGGTGAGTAGATATGTTGAAACAGAATTCTCTTGTAACATTAGCTATTCTTTCAGGGAAACCTTCAGATTTGTTATGTGTTGATAACCCTGACTGGGCTCCCAATTTATCATTGGGCTATGGAGATGATTCCCCTGCAAAATCTCAAAAATCTGCTGAACGATAATCAAGATTAGAACGTCGAGCAGATTCGAAAAATAAGATACTGAAAATGGTGATTACATATATTATATCATGTTGTTTCATTCAATATGTGACACTGTTTTTCTTGGATACCAACGAAATTGCTACAGAAATACCCATGATAAACGAAAGTGATACCCACAATAATGAAACCAAAAATGATAAATATTGTCAGACAGACATTGACGCAGACAATTTTTCCCAAATGATTTTGTCTCTGGAATCAACAAAATCTTTGCAGAGAAAGTTTGATTCTTTGAGTTTATTATTTAACTCCTTCAGAGGTGATGATCACAAAACAAAGTATCACACAGGTCTAGAATCATTTGGAAAATTTTAAATATTAGTTCAGAACATCAAAGACTACATTCCAATTCATTTTAACACCACTTTACCTTCAAAAATGTTGTAAATGTTTTATCCTCCTCAGACCCACTGGTGACTTGGTCGTTCAAAATCTTCAAAACAATGCTTATTATATTCAAGATGGCACAAAAGATATATATATGTAATGAAAAAATCGAATTTTTGTTTGGATTCTTCAAAAAAATACGTATCATATATGATATGTTGGGGCTATAGCAATACAACAATCAGTGCATAAAACATTTTCATTTGTAGAAAGCGAAGCAATTCCGTCCAACAGAGCAACATAAGAATATTTTACATGCGGTACATTTTACAAAGGTTAAATTCTTGAACCCTGGATATCTACAGAAGGAACGACATTCCTGTGATTTATTCAGGAATTATGGTAAATGAGAAGCATTCTGCTTCACAAAAGCTTTATCAGGCATTGGATGAACACTTCGCTGTTTCTTCTTCTTGGGCTCCTCTGTTTCCTCATCTGACGCCTCGTCCTCTTCGACGCTGCTCTTAGAGTCATCGGTTTTCGAAAAGTAGGTAAATGAGATATTGTCAGAGTTGTGTTCTTTTTGTCAATAGAGAATGAACCTTGCCAATTTATGAATAGTCGGAAATTGAGCAAAAAAAAAGTAAAATCATTTCCAAAACAACAAATATACTCATTTATTCAGAATCAGAATATGAATAACATTTTGAAATATACCTTATGCTTGTACATGCTATCTTCTGAGACCTGGAGGAAGGGCATCATTGTCACAGCTTTCCGACGACCGACGAAAACGTATTCATCATTCTCAAGGCAAATTCGCGACGCGTCCTTGTCAGAGTCCTAAGCGCCTGATTTTCAGGCTAGAGACCGAGAAGCCATTTTATCGGAGATGATTCAACATCAAGAAAAGACTTTCCGTGGTCGTGTTGAAAAAACAGAGCTACAACTAGAACTGGCAGTCCAACTCGCAGTCGAACCGGTAGTCGAACTGTCGAACCCGCATCCTTACGTCTTTCAAATAGTTGTCTTTATTTCCGGAAACGTGACAGTAAGGAAATCAGGTCGATAGTCCAGGTTCGTTGAAGTTTATGTTCAACTATGGAAAAAAGTTCGTTCACGATTCGAAAATTTTGGAATTAATAAACAAAGACGCGATTGTTCAATGACTTCGAACCTTGTATTAATTTGAATGAATGAATGAAAAATAACCCTATTCGTGACAATATTTCGCGATGGCGAGTTTGAAAGCCAGATAATCTATGATCTCCTTTTTTGGAACTTTTTCTATGGTTGCATCTTGTCGATACTCGAGCCATCCTGCGGCTGTGGCAAAGTCAAAAAAATGGCAGATGCATCGAATTGTCCACTTGTTTGTTCTGGTTTTCATGGAGTATTTTCCCAGAACTCTGTCCAAGAGGTCGACACCACCCATTTTCTGATTGTACTCTTTGATAGTCCACGGTTGTTTGATCTCAATATATTTCGAAGCGACTTTCGACCACCTTCTGCACAATCGAACCGGATCCACCCCTGAGTTTGATGACGCAAGGTGGACAGGCTTGGAATCAAACCACTTTATTAGGTTTATTTTTCCGTCTTCTCGGACAAGCTGATCATATAAACCTCTGCCTGATTTTTTCAGGACAATGTATTTAAAAAATTCTACTTTTTATGGAAGTCTATTAGCCATAATGGTTCCAGTCAATGTGATTGACCGTGACAATAGGGTATCAATGAGTGGAATAGATGTGAAGTATCTATCAGTGAATGCTGTTGCTCCTAGGGGCAGAGTGTCGGTGAGTTTCAAAATCATCCGGCCACCAAATTCTAATCCTTTACCTTCATACAAATAAAAATCTAATGGTACTCCTCTAGGTGTGGTCATCACGAAATTCTTCAAACCAACTGGGTTTGGCTTTCCACGTTCATACTGCCTCATAGCAACATGCCCATGGAAAGGTATCATCTGTTCATCAATTGAAACTTGACTTGTTCTATCATTCAGACGGCATCCTTTCTGAACAGAATCAAGTAAAGGTCGTACTTTCCAGAAACGATCTACACTTTTCTGTTCATTGTTAACTGCATCATCGTCCACTATTTTCAAACGTGTACGTAACTGGAAAAAACGATTCCTGGAAATGTTGTCAGCAATTATCGGTACTTTAGTTTTACGTGACCAGAACATTTTTATGCGTGGTAAACCATAGAGGGTAATTAACATACTGCACCCAATGAATGTACGGAGCTCAATGGCAGTGAGCTTCAAGGATTTTCTAGTATCTTTAACTTCCTTCATATACGTAAAGAGTGCCATGGAGTCGAACAACTCATCTTCGATATACTTGTGAAAATATTCAATAGGCTCTTTCACCCTGCTCGGATCGCAACAACCCATTTCCGGAGCTGATGATGGAGGTGGAGGTTCAAACTGACGATCACGCTTCCAATTCTTAGCAGAATTAGGTCGGAGGTTTGAAAGTGGTTCGTCATCAGATGAATTGAAATCGTCGACCGGGTTGGGAATGACTAATTCATCAAAGTCTTGTTCTTCTGGTTGAGGAGTTTGACTTCGAGCTTGAACTTCATCTTCTTCGTCTTCCTCTGACAATAATGAATCGTCATCAAGGTCAGACTGGTCCAGATCCAAATTGTCGACCAATTGTTGCAACTGTTCACCGGTGAGTGCTCCTGTAAAATCGAAATAAATTCAACGATAAAATTCAATTAATATGAGTACTCCGAACATTCAGTCCCAAGCTATCATATGTGATATGTTATCTGATTTCCGATTTGGGCATCGGGTAGTGGATTTTTACAATGTATTTTGCATTGTACCTCATTCAAACACCTAAAGAAATATACTAAAGGAGTAGAATCGTTTTTTATGATCGAGAGACATTTCACACCGTATAACACATATGGGCCAATTTATGCATCATCGTCTTTGTCCTAGTCTTGAGTCTTTGTCTTAACTTTGTCCCAATCATAGTCTCAATCATAATTTAGATATTTGGACGTTTATACATCACAGTCTTTAGGCACCTTTAGGCTTGAGAATTATGATATGACAATTGACAATCCGTCAATAGTGTCAACTGAGGTGTCAAGAATGTCAACTGTGAATTCTAATATTTTGTTTTGGCGCGCTTTTAGAATATATTATTTTTCTTCGAAATAATTTTGGAATTCAAAAATGGAAGTGGATAGAGAAATAATTACTGGAATCACTCTGTCCTATATTCATTTGAATCTTGCCACTCTGGTTTGCCTGATGAATAAAAGAAAGAGAGTCAGGCGATGTGGAGTTCGTCCCATAAACAAAAAAAGGAAAACACAAGGTTTCTTCATGACTTTGGTAGGGACAATGAAAACTGGAGAATTGGATGGAGAACAATTCTTCAAATACACGAGAATGACGAAGAATCAATTCTCCTATTTACTTCATTTAGCTGGCCCCAGTTTACAAAAAAATGAGAAGAAATTCCACATACCTCCTGAACATCGACTGATGATAACAATTCAGTAAGTTCTCATTCTTCATTCAGAAAGAGACCAAGTCATTAACATCAATGTATTTCAGTTATCTGGCTGAAGGATGTTCCATGCAAGAGATTTCCTGGGGACACAGAATCGGACATGCCACAGCCCATCAGGGGCCCGATTCTCGAATCTGTAGGAATTCGATCCTATAGGAGAATGATCCAATGCTTTCAGTTCTCATAGGAAATGATAATTGGTCATGACACCTATTCTTGAACCAGATGGAATCGTTTTTCCCAGGGGATTGAAAAAGTGCCGTATGTCGCAGATAAATTCTTGAACTTAGATGAATCCACCAATGAAATAAGTGGAATTCATGTTGGTAACTAGTGGATGATTGAAATGAAATGTTGACATTTTGATTTTGACTAATTTTGAGGTTATAGAATAATATAATTTTGCGACTGTGAGATTATTGTGTATTGTATATTTACTTCATTTCCTCTGATCGAAATGGATATGGATACAAACACTATTAAAAAACCACGTGGTGTTAGTATTAGCAAAGAGCAGCCAAGACTTTTAATAGAAATAATGGAGGCCTCTGAGGACTTGAGGAAAGGGAAATGTCACCCCCAATTCACTTACCAAAATTCTAAAGTACCTATCAATTTTCTAGTAATGTCTTTGGACAAACGAAAAACTTTAATAAATTATGCAGTAGACAAACACTTATCAATTGGTCCCATCTACGCAGAAACCTTCTTCTCAGTCTTCTAGCAAGGATTCCAGCCACTTCCAAATTTTGTGAAGCCTCTATAGATGATCTTTTTCAACTATGTTTGCCATGTTTTGCAATACATATGTTTTTCTGATTTCTCACTAAGGTTTAGTTCCCATCAAAAATGAAAATAACTTCGTATTTCATGATTGTATCCTATGGGAAACATGTTGTTCCCGTGGGTATTACCATGGGAAGCAGTTCCCTTGAAATGTGTAGGAATAGTTTCCCATACAATATTTCAAGAATACATCATCTCAAATTTCCATGGGAAATATCGAGTTTTTCCCATGGGAACGAATTCCAACAGATTCGAGAATCGGGCCCCTGATCATAAAAGAAACTTGTATTGTTTTATGGGAAGTTTTAAATCAGTCCCAGCTACCAGTACCAACCATGGAAAACTGGGAGTCAATAGCTGAAGGATTCTTTAATAGGTGGAATTTACCTAATTATATAGGAGCACTTGATGGAAAGCACGTTGTAATGAGAGCTCCACCTAAGTCAGGCAGCATGTTTTTTAATTACAAGAAGTCATTCAGCATAGTTCTGATGGCTTCTTGTGATGCCTACTATCGGCTCACTGCAGTAGACATTGGTGCTGCTGGAGCAAATCATGACTCAGCAGTTTTCAAGTCATGTGGTCTTGGTGAAGCTCTCATGGAAGGCAAGCTTAATATTTCACCTGAAAAAAGACTTCCTGGTATAGACATTCTGATGCCTCACTTTTTCGCAGCAGATAGTGCATTTCCTCTGCATGAAAATATCATCAGGCCATATGCAGGAAATAATTTGGCTGAGAAGCAGAATATTTTCAATTATAGGTTAAGCAGGGCAAGAAGAACAATTGAGAGTACTTTTGGGATTTTAAGTCAACGCTGGCGTATTTTGCTGAAACCAATCCAAGCCAGTTTAGAAGTAACTGAAACAATAGTTCAAGCTTGTGTAGTACTTCTTCATAACTATTTGCAAAGTAGTGAAAGTGACCTGCCCCTTGCAGATAGGAAATATTGCCCTACAGGCTATGTGGAATTTTGTAACTTTGAGATGAAAAATAAAAATAATAACAATCTCAGATCTGTTAGCAGATTAGGTTCAAGAAATTCATCAAATATTGCCAAGGCCCATTTCATTTCCAATGAGGGAAAAATTCCTTGGCAAGAAAAGTATGTTAATAGGGGTACAGTACCTTCAAATTTCTGAAATGAGTTCTAATTACTAAGTTCATTTGCTCTTCTTTTTCAATAAAATATAGGTATGTATATCATAATCTTTGATGTCCATCAAAAAGAGAACATTTCAAATTGAACAATTTTTTCAAACTTGCATTCTTTATTTCCACAAATCACAAAAGTTTGTATCCACAGTCTCATTCTCTCAAATTATCATAATATGAGGAAAACAAATATAAACTAAGAACAAAAAATATGCATGAAATTATCTTCATACAAAATAAAAATCATTCTAAAAAGTGAAACAACGAAAAAATATATATCAGAATGAGAAAATAAAGTTCTGAATCTCTTTGGCAATAATACTACTGACATAAATAATACTCAGGTATAGGATACTTTCAGACATTGAAAATGAATCAAATCAAATTAATTGTCATCAATGGCTTCTGAAATCATTACTAGAATTTGAGCTTTCAGCTCTAATTTTTTTCTTTCATTTTTAATTTTATTAAGAGAATCAGCCACTGACAGGCAGAAGTAGTGGTCATCCCGTCCAACATTCCTGTCAGTACCTGGATTACTCAAAAAATGATTTAATGATTTCCCTACAGAAGTACAAGTTTGGACTAACTCGTCCAGAGGAATATCAGGCTTCCTCTTCTTCACTTCTTGTTTCTCTTTTCTAAGACTCTGAATATCATTTGTGACATTCTGCAGAGTTGGCCTTTGTTGTGTGAGAACAGGGATGTTTGGTTCATCCTCCCCTACAGTCTCGTCCTCATCAAGGTCTTCAATATCCTGAGAATCTTGTGAAACCAGCCCACCACCTTCTAATACTACCATACTTTCCCACACTTCTGATGGCTTGTCAAGGTTTTCCTTTTTTTTTATGTTACTTTTTGTTCTGGAACATGCATTATGTTTAAGATCATTACATACCTAATCTTCATTTACCTACTTCCTCGTAGTAATTGCACTATCTAAGAATCCAATTTTTTCAAATAACACCCAACTGCAGCTAGAAGCTCCAGACCCAGTTGGAATATTCTTCAGAATTCTTCTTTCTCTCACATATTTGAGCCGAAGAGATTTCCACATCTCTTGGCATTCTTCCACTGAAAATAATGACATGCCAATAGGAACAGTAGATAAAAAACACCAAAAAATCAATAAAATGTAGTCCACTTACCAGTCAATTCCATGATCTGGGAAATTGTTTTCCAGGAATTTTCTACGACTATTTTGTCTTTGAATTGTAGATTTCTCTTGTCCCAAAGATGGGGAAATTTCTCCACCAAATCGATTAGAGTTCCCTCTTCCAGGCTCATGATTATTTCATCAATTAATTATTTTACCACTGATTGAACTATGAACTGATTCATTGACATTGATGACAATAACAAAATTAAAAAACTCATATGTCATTTCTCAAATAAGTTGACAGGTCGACGCATGCGTATTTCATGTGTCGTCTCAATCATAAGCATAAAAGTTGAGAATTTGTAACTTTCAAGGTCGTGATTTAATGATTATGATTAAGACTGAGACTAACAATGTTGCATAAATTCGCCCATTGAAATGTATGCTTTTAACTTTCAAGACCAAGACTGTGACTAAGACTAGGACAAAGACAATGATGCATAAATTGGCCCTATGACAACACGTAAACAACTAACCTCACTTTCGTTGAATCACTCTCCAGAGCGCTGTGAATTTTTATGCGCATGTTTCGAACCTATCAGATGTGATATGTATGGGAACGAGGACCGTTCACACACTCAGATCCGCAAATAAAATTAATTTCCACACCTATCATATATGATAGGTGTGAGCCGAGGAGGATAAATGAACGCCTGAGGAAACTTTTGATAAGTCGGGAAGTGCTACATAAAACAATGCATCAATGTTTCAAAGATGCTTTCGGCAATAAGGTGTCTGTAATTATTGATTGTTTTGAGTTGTACATTGAAAAGCCATCTGATTTGCTGCAAGCAGCCCAGTGCTGGTCGAATTATAAACACCATCACACCATGAAATTTCTCATAGGAATCACTCCACAAGGAACTGTTTGTTCCATCAGTGAAGCCTGGGGAGGTCGAGCATCTGATAAACATATCACTCGAAGTTCCTAAATAATATCATTCCAGGTGAGTTGGTAGTCATTATATGTTTTTGAACTCATCAACACCTTGGATGTTTTGTTTTTTCAATGATGAATTCAATAGGTCATTTATTATTAGAATACATTTTATATATTCAAACATAGGAATGTTTAAACCAAAATCATGATCATCTACTACTTCAACTAATCCATATTTTTCAATACTCTTCAAGTCATCCACAGTTACTGGATTGATGATTTTTGGTTTGCTGGTGATTGTGAGTATTGAAGTTTGATCTTGACTCAGGCAATTGCCACTTCCTTCCTTCAAATCATGATAAAGCATCAACCTCTTGAACGTGTTGTTGAACTGAAATGGTGTAGGATTGTTGTTTGTTCCATTTCTAGTTCTGAAAAATCAAGCAAAGTAGTAAGCAATTCCAAAATTATTCTCAGGAGACGAAAAGCTATATCTGCCGCTCCAAGTGTGATCAGCTTCATTGAACATGTTTCAATATGACTATTTTCAGTTGATTGAACATAAAGAATTCTTTCCAGTGATATGAAAAATATATGTCAATAAAACAAAAGTTACATACCTAACATTATAAAAAAATAATTCTAGGTGATCTTGGCTCAGTTTATAGGTCAGTAGATAGTTCAAGGGTGCTTCTGGTGTTTTCACATATTCATCATAAATGCCCATTAGTGAGGTTAATGTTGTAATACATCCTTTTTTCTGCAACCGACACAAAAGTCGTCCATTTTGATACCAAAATTAGCTCTTAAATTGACGTTTCTATTACTGACACAAAAATAGGTACCTATGTTGCTAGGCAACATATTTAGTTGCAAGGAGCTAAAGTTGAATTTTAGTTCCAAGGAGCTAAAGTTGAACTTTAGCTCCTAGGAACAAAAAAGGATCTACTGGACGTCATCAAGAATAAATAACATTGTGATGGTTGGTTATTTGGGTTGAGACGCATACCTGATTTGTTTCCGATTTCAGCAGATTTGGCATTTCATACCCATGCTAGAGATATAAATACACCTTATTATAGTTTAGTATTGGAATTATAAACATCTCAGTTAAGTATTTTTGTTTTGATCAGGGAAGCCTTCAAGATTCAAATACTTGCTTGATCTGTATTTCATTCGTTATTCTCGGGATGGATAACTTGTTTTTGAATAATCACGGCAAGCAATTGTTTTTTTGTCTCAAACAACGATATTCATTTGATTATCGCAAGTCAAACACAGTGTAGTATGGAGAGGAATAAATAATCACTATTATCATTATTGATATGCTCACTAACATTTTCCACGTCTAGTTCCTATAGCTGGCACTGGCGCGGTATTTGCCATTAGAGCACCTGGTCCATACACAAATATGTCACTCTGTGGTTGTATTTATATTGAAACTACAATCCTCACATCCTTGAAAATTGAATAAACCTGCTGTTAATGCAGGAAGAATATTCTCACCACACGGATTATTCGAACATCCTAGAAAACCTAACCTGCTGTTAGTGCTGGTAGAACATTCTTACCACATGGATTATTTGTCAATATTTGTTGCATTGCATACATATGGCACGGCATTGGTGGTTACTTCACATGTTTATTTGAGTTAATTGTTTAGGTTGCAGAAAAAATAGCATGTTTCATTCGGATCAAAAGTGACTTTGTTCGACTCGCAAAATTCGCTTGTCAAACAAAGTGTCACTTTTGATCCTAATAAAACAATCTACTATTATGGGAGTTTTATTTCTAGTAGAATACAAAAAACTGCCAGCTGCATTTTCCAACCCTTTGAGATATTCTATACCATCTACTATAGCAGTACTCCAGAATAACTCATTGGATGGTTTCAAGGCTGCCTTATATCCAGTGGCTAATGCATTTCGAGAATTGCAAATGTCAAACAATCTATCTACTGTCCTTATAAACTTGATGGTTCCTTCACCATTTTGAAATTCCTCATGTCCAATGTCTTGATCCAAAAACTCTATCGCATCTGCAACACTGCTACTGAGTGTTTGAGCTGCCAAGTTCGCCTGAATATAATGTTTAAAATATACAGTATGACTGAAAAAGTTGACAACAAATGAGGAACTTTTTTGTTGCTAATTTTAGGAAAAGGTCATTCTATATAAAAAGTTCTGCAATGCCTAAAATCGAGAATGGAAATATCAGATATCACTTTTTTCTAGTCATATACGAGGTATGTTGAAAAATATTATTTATTCTCAAGAGTAAAGGAACTTAATTTTCAACAATATCAAAAATTGTTATTGAGAAATGTTGACTATAATTGAAAAGTTCGTTCAAATATCTGATCACATCTATCTATGATGAATATCATGTTTTATTATTTTTTCCAATATTTCTTTGATCAAATGGTGAAAACGGGGACAAAGGATCTTGATACTTTAATTTTCTTGTAGCTGCTTAGCTGAGGGATGTTCCATGCAAGAACTTGCTCTGAGCCATATGGTTGGACACTCAACAGTATGTGTGATAATTCATGAAACTACCAAAATCATATGAAATGTATTAGGACCAATTCACTTGAAGTCACCATCAACAGAACGAGAGTGGTACAACGTTTCAGAGGGATTCTTCAAAAGGTGGAACATGCCAAATTGTGTAGGAGCCGTTGATGGCAAACATATTAGCATCCAGGCACCATATCATGGGGGCTCTCTTCTTTTCAATTATAAAAAACACAACAGCATTGTTTTGATGGCTAGCTGCGATGCTTCCTACAGATTTACTGCAGCTGACATAGGCGCAGCTGGTAGTAACCCCGATTCAACGGTTTCTAAGGAGTCTGGTTTTGGACATGCTGTGTTGAAGAATAGGTGTCAAATACCTCCAGGTCGCTGTTTACCAAATACTGCTGACACAGTGTTGCCTCATTTTTTTGTAGGTGATTCTGCATTTCCTCTAACTGAAAATATCATGCGCCCATATCCAAATGAGAATTTAGATGAAAGAAAAAGGATATTCAATTATAGATTGTCCAGAGCACGGCGTTGTATTGAAAATACTTTTGGCATACTGGCTCAAAGGTGGCGAATTTTGCGAAAGCCAATAGTGGAGATGTGCAAACATTGCTTTGGCCACAGTTGTGCTCCACAATTTCGTACAAAGGGCAGAGGAGGACATTTCTATATCAGAGAGATTTTATTGTCCAACTGGCAATACAGAAGGGGAATCAGAAGTCTTGCCTGGAACACAGGGACAAGAAAAGCCTAGGAAGAAGCCTACTATGAGAAGTGTGGGTAAATTAGGATCCAACAATGCGAAAGCATCTGCTAGAGCGAACAGAGATATGTTATGTGATTATTATAATAGTAATGAAGGAAGTGTGAATTGGCAATTAGAGTCAATAATGAAGGGATACCTGATGAATTAAAAAACAGACACAAAATAAACCAAATATCTTAGTTCAGCTAGGTGCGAAACCATGTGTATATGATTATCATAAGTATATTTATGTTATTCTGTAAAAGTACAACAATAATTGAATAAAACGATTGTAAAAATGTATATAATCACTTGTTTTTGTTATTATTTTGAATAAGAGAATTTATGACAAATCCTTGTCTTATAAACAAATCACTGTGAATTAATTCAGAGGCTCATTTGCTAGGTTTTGAGATGAAAGGTGATGAAGTTGAAAGTATTGTTTTTTGAAATAAAATATCAAAATAACTAAAGAACAGGTGTTCAATATCAATCACATAAATGGAATCTGCTCAAGATCATTTCAACAGCTTCACTCGCACAGATTAGAAAAGGTCCAGTCATAACAGCTCTCAAAATATATAAACATTTGCCTGACTCATAAAGTTTTAAAGAATTCTTTATTCAAAAGACAGTGCAAATTATTTCTCGAAAATAAAAGCTACTACACTCTCACCAAATATTTTAATGATTTATTTCAATTTATCATTCCTCCTGCAGTGATTATGTTTCATAAATAATTATTTGTAAACAGTTCTATGTTTGTTTCGTTTTTTTCCCAGATCTTGAGGTTAGGGTCTAGTTATAATATTATTACTGTTTTTATCTTGAACTGGCAATTTCTATACTTGTTGTGCAAGTCTTATGAAAAATAAATACTTCATACTCATATTTGTCTGTTTCTCAGACGAGCGACACGTATTAGTAGTAGCTCTGATAGCTTTCACGAATTTATCAGGAAACCTGGCCGAAATTTATATAAATCTGTGCGTAGTGATGTGGTACTTATAGAGGACTTGCACCTGAGGCATCAGACACTAAGTAAGTCGATATTTTTTACTAATTGTCTGCTGAATCCCATAGAAATGCCTGCATATTGATTCAACATAACCTACATGAAATATCTCACTATTAAATCGATGTGAACATACACAAGAAGTGTGAACCAGTTTTTGCTACCACGAAAATAACGACTGAAATAAATTGATCTAGCTATACGTCTATTCCACCATTGGCTGATACAATAACACAAATTGAAATGTCCGAAGGTTTCAACGAAAATTTCTCGAATGATATGACCAACTCTGAATTATATAAATTACTGATAACAGCACGAGATCAGCAAACAGAAGAGCTGAAAACACAGATTAATAGTAAAGTTCTCGAAATAAATCACACATTAGAAGAAGCTAATAAAAAGATAACGAATTTGGAGGAAAAAGTATCTTTTTTAGAACGGAAAATTCGAAGAAACAATATTATTATATTTGGTCTTGAGGTGAACAACCCCAATCTATTAGCTGGTACACTCGAGAAACTAAACGCGCTTCTCAACATAAACATCACTGAAAGAGATATAAATAATATATATAAGGCAAAAACTGCCAACCCTAAACCACACATAGTAGTTGAATTTGTGTCACTATTGAAAAAACAGAAAATCTTCGAAAATATCAGGAATTTGAAAGGAAGTGGTGTCGCAATTGCGAATGATCTGAGTGTTGAAGACAGAGAAATTCAAAAAGTTTTATTACACCACCTCAAAAAGGCCAGACAGCAAAAACTGACTTCAAAAATAAAAGGGAATGAGCTAGAAGTTGATGGTGTATTGTACAGTGTCAAGGATCTTGCCGAACTGGAAAGTAATTCACAAGAAACTGACGAATCGGAGGAAGAAACTGAAGAAGATAGTACTGAACGAATTAATGAGCTCTCTCAAACTAGTGTTATACAAACTTTGCCAAGTGTAGGGGGTGAAACCAGCAGTGTACTCTTGAAGCCGCCACCTTCTTCATCGACAAAACGGAAAAGGGCCAAGATACAGTACAGTCCAAAGAAACAGGAATTCGGAAATAGAGCACCAAAAACAAGACAGCAGGAATTGAATAGTATCACTAAATAATAATAACACCAAAAGTTCAAAAAAAACTCCAATACCTACCTCCTGTCCCTATCCTCCCTAGGAACGCACGATGTTCTTTGAACATTATAGGGATTCCCTTTCGTGCTCTCCAAGCGATAAAAAAAAATATAACACCAATATCCCATCTCAATCTTTTTGTATTTACGAAATTGCTATTTTTACTATATATTATTGGAATAACCGTATTTGAAAACTAGCTGACTCACTCGTTAGTATAATCTATCGTCAACTCACTTCTTTGAACAATATTTCACCCATTACAAAGCATTTCCTATTTGATATAATTGTTTGCTTCTAACCGTTGGTGAAAGAGTGCCTAGTCATGGTCATGAAGACCTTTAAAAAACTTGAGATTGCTCATTCAAATATTCGTTCATCACTTCCAAAGATGAATGAAATACGAGATTTGATTCATAAACTAGATATAGATATATTCACTTTATCCGAAACTTGGCTCAATCCGCAAATATCTAATGAAATGGTGAACATATCTGGATTTCGAGTAGTTAGGTGTGATAGACCATCCAGAGGTGGCGGAATATGTCTCTATATAAGAGATACCTTGAGATTCAGAAAAATAAAAGATATTCCTATCATTAATAATTGTATCGAGCAACAGTGGATTTCAATAGGTTTGGAAAATGAAAAAATATATATCGGTAATATGTATCGTCCACCAAGCACTGATGTAAAAGTTTTCTTAGATGTTTTTGAGGACACATTATCAGCTTTATCTTTGGAGTGTGAAGATATTATCTGTTTAGGAAATTTCAATTTGAATCTTTTGAATACTAATGATAAGGAAATCAAACAATTCGCGTCTCTCTTGGATAGTCTCAACCTAAAACAAATCATATCAGAACCTACCCGAATAACTCCGAACTCGCGTACTCTTATTGATTTTATTATTCTGAATTCGGAACTATTACCATTAAGTAAGGACGTCAGTAATGTGGCGAATATTTCGGACCATTGTTTAGTACAATGTACTTTGAATCTAAGCATACCAAAAAGTCCTGCAACAATAATATCCTATAGAGATTTTTCCCGATTCGATCTAAACAACTTTGAAAATGATATTAATAGTATTAATACACAAAACTGGGACCATCTATACAATTACGATGAAATAGATGGAAAAGTGAACTTCTTGAATGAAAAAATTAAAAATACTTTTGATACACATGCTCCACTCAAAACCGTGAGGATTAAGAAAGCATGGAGTCCGTGGATAACTGATAACATTAAAATTCTTATAAATCTGCGTAATGAGGCATTATCCAAATATCGTAAGAAACGTACAATTAGTTGTTGGAACTTCTATAAGGATCTTAGAAACTATACGACTCAGGCCATAAGAACTGAAAAAAAAGTGTTTTTATAGAACAAAAACTGCGGCTAGGTAATAATAAAGAGAAATGGTCAATTTTAAGAAAGCTCAATATAGTTAAATCCAAAAATAACGATCAGAGTTTAGATACAAATGCAGAAGACATAAATGCATATTTTTCCACCACGAATGGCAATTCTAATCATCCTGATTATGAACTCACAAATTATCACAAAAATAATCAAAAAATTGAATTTGCTGCAAGTTATATACTGCGTACCAAAACAAAAGCAAGTGGATTGGATGAGATAAATATCACACTCATTAGTTCCCTCTGTCCCTTCATATTGCCTTACCTTACGCATATTGTGAATTTTTGCTTGACAAAATCTGAATATCCAAGCCAATGGAAAGAAGGTAGGGTGATACCGATTCCGAGTTGAAAGATCCCAGTAACAGTTTTGCCCACTTTATCATAAATTCTAGAGCGAGCCATGGAAAATCAGCTGAGAGTATATTTAGATACATTTTCTCTTCTACCACCACATCAATCAGGTTTCAGACCTGGACATAGTTGCGGTACAGCACTACTGAACATAACTGATGATATAATCTCTGAACTTGATAGAAAAAAATGTGGTGTCTTGATCCTGCTAGATTTTAGCAGAGCTTTCGATATGATTAATCATGAGATACTGTTCGCTATTCTCCATTTTTAAGGATCAAGTAACCCAGCTATAAAATTATTTCGAAAATATTTCGAAGGGCGGTCACATAGCGTGATATATCAGGGCAAAATATCGAACGAAGGCACCATTTTGAGAGGTGTTCCTCAAGGATCTATTCTGGGCCCACTCCTATATACTATTTATACATGCAATTTTCATTCATCTTTGAAAACATTAGATATTCATATGTACGCCGATGACACCCAATTATATAATTTCTTCAACAAATATGATGCAGCAGAATCTCAAGATGACATCAATAAAGACTTGGCATCTATTATAGATTTGTCGAAGAAGCATGATTTAGAAATCAACAAAACAAAGTCGTCAGTTATATCCTTTGGTGACATATCTCCAAATGACTTGTCTATCAAAATTGATGATGTACCCTTGAAAATTACCTCTGAAGATAAGAATCTTGGCGTAATTATAAACAATAAGTTGAGATTTACTAAACATATTTCAATGATACTCAAGAAAGCATATGCAAAACTGAAGATATTTTATCCGTATAGGCACATAATGACCAATAAACTGAAAAGTTCCTTATGTGACTCATTAATTCTATCACAAGTAAATTATTGTGATTATGTTTATGGCCCTTGTCTGACTGGTGCGGATAGTACGAGATTACAAAAACTCCAAAATTCTTGTCTAAGATTAATTCATGGAATTCGAAAATTGGATCCGGTTAGCCATACTTCGGTTACTAATCGATGGTTGAACATGGCAAACAGACGGAGATTGCACTGCCTCACACTGTTTCACAAAATCATTAAGAATGGTACTCCTTCATACCTAAGAAATAAAATTAGATTTCGATCGGATGTACACAACATCAATATACGGAGGCGGGAACATTTAACAGTTCCTCAACATAGAACATCACTTTTTCAGAGATCCTTCCAATATAATATATCCTGCTATTAATTATTTTCTACTTAATTGTATATCTTCCACTTTTTATAATAATTAACGTGACCGTGTTAGTGGACTGTGTTGTGAATCTTTCTTTGTTTTTAATTTTTTTAGGTAATTTCGGAAGTAATTTCAAGTGTGTACTGTATGTGTACTGTATGTGATAAAACTGTTATTCTGTAATTGGGCTGAAGCCTGTTGTTTTAGCAGTATAAATAAATAAATGAAATGAAATTACAATAACCAATTCAAAAAGACAGTTTTTGAAATGCTCTTTCACGATCAAAGCCGAAGCAGATAATTTAAACAATGTTTCAGGGAACTGCGAGTTAACTATAGAAACGAAATAATAAAATTAAATAATAGAAATATATATATCTGATTTCGTTATCAATATTTTTGTTTTTCTTATGCTTTTTAGGAACTTCATAATTTCCATCAATTATATAGGTATGTTATTATTTATATATATTATATTATTATTGATATTATTTTTATTTCAAAAATTCATTATGATTGTTAATGATATTATTTATTTTTCTTATTTTTATCATTATTATCAGAGGGGATCTTGCCAGGAAATGAGGTCAAATACTACTTTAAATTAATTTATTACAAGGGCCCTTGAGGAAGAACAGTTTAACTGATCTTGCGCCTTTTAATCAGCACCATTTTGTATTCGAATTAATATTTTGTTTTGACAATTAGTCTACATTGTTCGTATCTGCTGGCTAATAAAAACACTATTATTATTGTTATTATTATTATTATGATTATTATTATTACAACAGAGTTTTTGTAATGATAACCTGGAGAGAGTACATTGATAAGAATTAAAAATGCAATGTTGGTTCTAATTTATATATTTAATATTATGGAATATAGTATATGAACAACTAATCATTCATCATCTTGATTGCTTGCTTCATGAATAATTTTCAAATTTTTTTGTTTTGCATTGAATTTTATATTTTTGTCCTTAATTTCATTTAATTCAAGTCCCACCATCTTTCCAAATGTAGTGTCTGCATTGTCACTGTCCTGATTGTTGTTTTTTTGTTGAAACGCAGCATCAAATGTTCCCCAGGCTTTATTGATCGTTTCCATCAGTTCACTTGTGGAAGTCGTTCTCTTCTGCTTACTTCTTTCATTGCGCATTGTTGTCATTGATGGTGAACTAGTTTGAGTAATTTCGGGTATGGGGGAATCTTCTTCAATGTTTGAGGTCTCAAGAATTGGGTCCTCTTCTTGACTCTCCGTCTCCCCCATGATAACCGATATGGAATCCCAGGGATTCTCAGAACTTGTTTCTGATGTACTTGGACTTGGTTCTGGTGGCCCTACCGTTTGCACATTTCCTCTGGTTCTAAAAATATTACATTAGAAATAAAAATAAAACAATACAACAATGAAATCACATACTGTCTCCTCCTCATATAGGCACTCAAAAATGACATTTCTTTCAACCACCTCCATGGCTTGGTAGCTGCTGATCCTGTAGGAGTGGTTCTGACTTTTTTCGATTCCCTGGAATATATGGTCCGCAGGCTGATACAGCGAGCTTCACACTCCGCAACTAAAATCACATATATGTTTATTTGAACAAAAAATTAGAAATCACAAATATGTTACCTGATGCATTCATAACTTCTCCAATAGTTTTCCAAGCATTGGACTTGACCTCACTATTTTTATATTCCCGGTTTTTGGGGTCATATAATACAGAAAATTGTCTAACCAACTCGATGAGCTGGCCATCATTTACAAATTTCTCCATATTTGAACAAGTTAAAGACTTTTATTAATAACAACAACGGAAAACACAATCGAAAAAATATAAATGGACGCACGTGGAAGATAATTAAAAAAGCACAATGACAAATGACACAACCAAATGACAGTGAAGGTGAAATAAAATAGAGGGAGAATAACATGAAGTTGAATAATTCTTTTGTCTTGAGTCAAGATGTAGTCTTCTTCTTGTTTGTGCGTTTTTAGCTCTTCAAGTCATTAATGAAAATCACACGCCTGCGCTGTTTGATGAATTGTAAACGTTTATCGTAATAGTTGAATTCTTGAGACTACGACTTATGACTTACGACTTGTGCATGAATATTCCGATACCAATCTGATCATTGAATTTTCTTACGACCTACGACTTCCGATTTGCGACTAAGACTTGCGATTACGATCGCTGCATAAATCCACCGTAAGATTATTTTGTAATGATTGAAGTAAATGATCAGAGAGATATATACTCACTTTCATTTTTTGTTTGGTCCAGTCCACATGAGCCTTCCTCAATTTATTACCCAATCTGAATTGTAGATCCTCTTGAATATTGTATAATTTTGTAATGAAATCAAAATCTATTGTATTTCCATCCTTGTCTGAAATTTTGTTGAGGCAAGCATCAAAAATGATGAAAATTTTTGCACCTGAAGTTGGATGAGAGAAGTATGGCTTTATCCCAGAACTAAAAGTATCAATGCTTGCTCCAAGTTCATTAGCCATAGTGAAATGTGCACTGGTACCATCACATGTCAGGGAAACTATGTTTATATTGATTTCAGCAAGTATAATCAAGGCTTGCTTTACCAAATTAGTTTTTTCTCTACCAGACAGACCATTGATTAAAAAGTAGGCAATTGGTATAAAAAAACATGAGCACAATTGTTGAAATATGGATATTACCTGTGAAATGTTATTCCTTCTAGGGCACCAGCATAATTGGGACAACCAGGCACAAAACACTTCATTGTTTATAACACCTTTTTGTCACGAATAAACAGTTTTTAGTACGTCTTCACGATAAATTCAGCACACTAATTAAACGAAATCAGTTAGGAGTTTCTAATCTTCGAAACACCACAGCAAAACACTAGAAACAAGATCTGAGAACAAAAACAGTAAATTAACCAAAAACACTATACCTTTTCAACTTCAATTTCGGAATCGGTGAGTTATATTTCGGAAAAAGTAATCTCGATTTCAGAATTGGTTAGTTCGATTTCAGAAATGGTAAACTCAATTTCAGAATCGGTGAGATGAATTTCAGAAAAAGTCCATTCAATTTCAGAAATGGTAAGTTTTATTGGTAGGTTCAATTTCAGAAGATGAAATCCTTTTATATGTTTGAAATGTAGAATGTGCAGGTGCATTATCCAGAATTACCACTATGGTATCTGCAGGATGCCCAACAGATAATAATATAAGGATTAATTACCTGAAATTGAACCTACCAATTCTGAAATACAACTCACCATTTCTGAAATTGAATGGACTTTTTCTGAAATTCATCTCACCGATTCTGAAATTGAGTTCACCATTTCTGAAATCGAACTAACCAACTCTGAAATCGAGATTACTTTCTCCGAAATATAACTTACCGATTCCGAAATTGAAGTTGAAAAGGTATAGTTTTCAATAATCAATATAGTACTCTTTTATTCAGGACCCAGAACATCTTGTTGATGAGAGAAAAGTTCCTGTTAACATGGAAACAACATGAAAACGCTCTGTATCTGAGACACAGAATGTCGAAGTTTTTATGAAAATTAGGATTTTTCATTGTGTAACGTGAAAATTTACCTTTTTTCTCTAATTTTCAGTTCCTAGGTGAAGTTCATTATGTATAAGGTTTTTTGATGTTAGATTTCGGTGTTAACAACTAGGGAGACACTCACACTGTATATAATGTTTTTATTCATGTATAAAAGTACATGGCACTTAAGTATTCACAATATTATTCCTCCAATGGTCCAGAGTGTGAAGTGGTTCTTCACCTGAAAATATCAAAACACTCTAGTATAGAATATTGATGAAGTTGTAGAATACTCACCAGAAATAAGCTGCTTGATTTTTCATCAGTATAGTAGGCTTAGGTTGGAAAGATATCCTGGTGTTGGCACTTCATGGTTTCACCTGGAAATAAATAAGTAGTTGGTGAATGTAAAACAGTTTCAGATGGTAGATTATTTATGTTTGAAGAATACCCTAATAATTGGCTGGAAATTTCGCTACGTACCTTGAATTATTATGGTCTGAGATGAATTTTGAGAGTATTGATTTCATATTGTTAATCAATAACAATGATTTGTTGATATTATGTAAGTCTATTTTTGACACTGACGTCTCAAAACAGTGACAGTGCTGTCATGTCATGTCACTCACCGTCATACGAGCAATACCTGGTCAGTATCATTAAAAGTATGCTGGCTGCGAAATCAGCGGTGTAGGTGGTTCCATTGGTTCGGGCGGAGTAGGATGACGTTGGATCTTCGATCGGAATATGTTTCTATGTGCTCCGTGGTCATATGTTTGTTGTTTTATGGATTTTCGTGCCTTGGATTAGACAGGATAGTCTCGTAAGTGTGTAAGTAGCTATGCCTGTGGAACTGACCAACCCCGGATGAGGATGCACATCACGTGATCAACGTTTCCTGCTGTCTTCAAAATTCAAGTTGCGCAGGAAATTTCAAAGTTTTTTCTGGGTAGAATTTCTAGATGTAAGATTCTAGAAGGCGCAGGAATTGCCCCTTCCTAGATTGGTGGCGTCGTTTCATCATTTCCTTCGGCCCCATCCTGGTATCATTCAAGATGCAGACCGATCACTATTTGGTAGTCTTTTCGTGTAGTGAGGCCTTTCCTGATCTCAGGGGTAAGTTTCAAACCTAATAGGGATAAAACCCTACTTCATAGTTTTATTCTGGTGGCTATAAATATTGGTGTATTGCCGCAGATTTGTGGGCCTCGACGGATACCCCGTCGGCTACTTTGGGCAGCACCTCGTGGAGTCGTCGTCCATTTTCTGTTACCTCGTTTGATTCAACGCCGGCTAGTCCGATTGAGACTTTTGCTGCTGGGACCCGGAATTTCGACCTCGTCGTCTGGCTGCTGCTGCCTGACTTTCTGTCAGTTCTGGAGCTGCACATGCTGAGACTTCCAAGCTGGACCTGCGAGTCTTCAAGGACATCTCCTGAGGAGTCCCGAATCCATCCTGGTTGCATGGCCCAGTCACCTGCCCCTGGCTTATCTCAGCAGTCTTCTCTGCAGCACCAGGTGGATCTCCAAGGTCTGCTGGTTGCAGAATTCCTTCCACGTGGCTGAGGTGCCACTTCCTGCTGTCTGTTCCTGCCCAGGCTCTGAGGACATGGTATTTTTGGGCATGGTTTGAGTAAGAGCTACTATTGAAGTAAAGGAGCTACAAGAGAACGGCCCCAATTTTCAAAATTCTAAGTCATTTTTCCCCAGATTCTACGGAAATTCTACGCTGCACGGCGGAAAGCCCCATAAGAGCCCATGTGTTAGAGAGAGTCAGACGATGCGATTTTTCCCCAGATCTACGGACTTTTTCCATGAATTTTAAGGTCCATTCTGGTCATTTTTGGCGCTTTCAAGGTCATCCGTCTCCGACGAGTGAGAACGGCGATTCTGGTGCTGCAGACCTCTGAACGCTCTCAAATAGGATTGTTCGATGGGCCCTAACCTCAACTATGGCCAGATAGTGAATATTATGTTAACTATAGCTTGTTACCTATCAAATGGAAGGTCTTTGCTTGAATTTTACGAAAATCAATTTTTGAAGGGTCCCCAAGGGCCATATAGTGAATATTATAACAACTATAGGTTGTTGTATATCAAATGAAAGGTCTCTGCCTGAAATTTACGAAAATCAATTTTTGAAGGGCCTCAAGGGCCATATAGTGAATATTATGCCAACCATAGGTTGTTGTATATCGAATGAAAGGTCTCTGCTTGGAATTTACGAAAATCAACTTTTGAAGGGCCTCAAGGGCCATATAGTGAATATTATGCCAACTATAGCTTGTTACCTATCAAATTGAAGGTCTCTGCCTGAAATTTACGAAAATCAATTTTTGAAGGGCCTCAAGGGCCATATAGTGAATATTATGCCAACCATAGGTTGTTGTATATCAAATGAAAGGTCTCTGCTTGGAATTTACGAAAATCAATTTTTGAAGGGCCTCAAGGGCCATATAGTGAATATTATGCCAACCATAGGTTGTTGTATATCAAATGAAAGGTCTCTGCTTGGAATTTACGAAAATCAACTTCTGAAGGGCCTCAAGGGCCATATAGTGAATATTATGCCAACTATAGGTTGTTGTATATCAAATGGAAGGTCTCTGCCTGAAATTTACGAGAATCAACTTTTGAAGGGCCTCAAGGGTCATATAGTGAATATTATGTCAACTTTAGTTTGTTATTTATCAATACAAATGTCTCTGCTAGAAATGAACAAAAATCAATTTTTGAAGGGCTTCAAGGGCCATATAGTAAATATTATGTCAACTGTATGTTGTTGTACATCAAATGGAAGGTCTTTGCTTGAATTTTTCGTGAAGTGCCATTTAGTGAATATTATGTCTATAGGTTGTTGTATATCAAATGAAAAGTCTATGCTTGAATTTAGGTCAGTCAAAAGTGTTATCATGTTTTGCTCATGATATGTTTTCATGATATATTAAATAAATATCGAATAACTCGTAACCAAAACTCGTAAAACATATCTGAGTTTCACCAAAGGATTGAAATCAAACTCAATGTAGTCAATTCTTTAATATATTCGATGATCTATACAAATAACAGCACATTTCCCCACCACCCTCGAGGTAGTGCGTTTTGGCGCGTTGCTTCTTTTTTTGAAAGTGGGAAGCTCCCCGGTAGGCCTACTCTGACCACTTGTGGTGATAAATAATTAGGTTATCAAAAAATAGCATTTTTTTTCAGATTGCACGAAGATTTATTCCTAAATTAATAAAAACACTTCATTAATTCGTCTGATGGCCCTTTCTCCAGACAGCACGAAGATTCATTCCTAAATTAATAGAAACACTTCATTAATTCGTCTGATGGCTCTTTCTCCAGACAGCACGAAGATTCATTCCTAAATTAATAGGAACACTTCATTAATTCGTCTGATGGCTCTTTCTCCAGACAGCACGAAGATTCATTCCTAAATTAATAGGAACACTTCAATAATTCGTCTGATGGCTCTTTTTTGCTTGTGGCATCCTCTTTCTGATTGCTAACCTAATCATACATCACATTCTATTTGAAAAATTAATGATGTGAGGTCCTCAACTATCTATCTCCATTGCTTCACCTTTTATGGAATAATGACCCCATGGAAGAGTTTCGTATGATCCTAGCACCATATATCTCTTGTCATCTTCGGAACTGAGGGCAATTTTTTCTTGAGTGATTGAATGGACCTGATGCTTCTTCGCTCTTATTAGATTTTGGGAAACCTTTTTATGTTTGGCTGTTTCCAGACATTCGACGTAATCCTCGAAATTTATAGTTGTTTTGATGACAGACGATTTTACACCTTTTGCTTTTCTCGTGATACCCATATTCTTAATGATTTCATTGATTTCGTCTTCATCATAATCGTCATCTTGTAACTTCTTCCTCTTCTTTTCAATATCATCATCAGTTACCAGCACCTTTATCGAGTATAATTTGGATCGTAGACCTACATAATCCGTCATTATTCGACTCTTGTTCTCATCTGATAACATTCCCAGCACCTTTTTATTAACTTGCGGTATTCCGAATGGATTATTCATAGGATAGTCGGAGGTATCGAATCGTTGAAAACAATCTCGCTTCATAACTTCATACGGATCTTGATCGGCAATCTCGTAAATTAGGCTATCAGTATCGGTGTAGAGAACTGAGCAATCATGGAATGTGTGAGCCATATAATCGTAGTGAAATTCATAAAGGGTAGTCTTAGCTAAATCGAGAATCACTTGACCGACATAGATAGGCTTGTTTAGGAAGATTTCCAATTTTCCGAGCTCAACTGCAACCAAGTTCTCGTTGAATATAGTACAGTTCTTGAATTCGGGTTTGGAAATGAAAGCCTCTGCACCATATCTTCCGGCCCACTCTGTCAATAGTCGCACGTTCACCCTCTTTCTTACGTTTTCCATTGTTTTTCCGAAAACAGCATTGTTCATGAGTTTGAATAGGTTTTTTTCAAACTCATTCTTTGCTTACGGAGGTTGGTGTTCAGATCAATATATGATTTGAGCCATATAGATTGGCGGAACTTGAGGACGCGATGAATTTTGGTCAGGACCAACCCATGCTCCAGCGCTTGTTTGAGTGCTCGGTAGTGGATGACGTACTTCTCCTTATTATTCAGCGTTGCCATCAGCTTGGTGGGTTGAGTAGACCTCGTTGGAGGTTTCATCGTTTTCGGGTTGATATGTTGCGGACAAAAAGGAATATCTTTATGAACATCATGAAAGCGTTGTGGGTATTCAAGGTTAACTTCCAGTATATACCCTTCATCTGCATCATCAGCAACGGTTGTAACATCGAGATTAGTGTCCGTCCATTGAAATTCTCCATATGGCAATGCCTGAGACATAGCCCACCCATATTGATTGTTGACATCATAATACATCAGATATGAGTCGGGCTTTGCTGGATCATACGAAGGCATGTATTTATTGTTGGCATGAGCTCTTCTCCTCGAACAAATTTGACTGAGGCCTCCTCGAATTCCTTTTTCGATAAATAGAAACATGTCAGGATCGGTGAGAAGCTCCAATTCCTGCTTTGTATGCTTCAGCATAGCATCCCACGTGAACCCTGGCAACGTGAAATAATGGACTGGATCCAGACCATAGGTGGTGTGACAGCTGGATCGAAACTGCTCGAAAACATCGGCCAATAGCATGATATCGGTCTTCATGTATAGATCCACGTACTGCCCCAGATTTTCACAACCGAATTTCGACCACACAAGCTTGGCTCTCAGATAATGTCTGCGTGGACAGGGTTTTTCATTCAGTTTGTTGAAGAAAGCATCAATTGGTGGTAGCTGCGTCTCGTTGAAGCGTTGAAACGAGTCGATGTAGTCATACGGCATCACACCTTTCTTAGTTAGAAGCTGGAGCTGATCTTCGGTGATGGTAGAAAATTGAGACCTCAAGTTCGGAAATTCCTCTAGATATGATGCCAACATATCCAGAGAAGAATTCATAAATCGAAAGCTATCGATGAAGCGGAAGCCTATTCGTGAACCTTCATTGAATTTGGTGAGGGAGATATATTTTTCTTTGGTGATTGGCAACAAATCAACTCGACCCTTCATTTTAGATGCTATATCCTCAATGATGAAATTTGCATCATAGCCGCTCAGATTGTGGAACACAACAGGCACCACATGGCTGTCCTGGTACCGAATATTACAGCTTTCATGCGCTGGACCTCTATAATTTTTTTCCGGAATGAGATGCGTATGGTCACGAACTTTCTTATCATCACGTCCAAAAGGTTGTTCACAAATGTGGCAGTATGTTGCTTTTCTGAATTCTGCTTCCTGCTCAGCAGTCATGTCGATGTTGTATGGACATAAGAACACCGTAGACATATCCTCAGCCAACTGGTTGAGCTCATCAGCGAACCACGCCATACAGTCCTGCCCTCGGTTTGAGCGATAAAAGGAAAGAGAATCATCGTAGGAGCATTTCATAAAGTATCCGACGGCAGCTGGAACGTGGTGCTGAGGCTTCTTTGGATCTTCAGTTTTCTCCAAAACAGACTCTAAATCAGCATAAATCATGAATGGGGCCTTCTCCTTGTTCTTATGGTTCTTGAATTTCAGGATGTTTTTTCCCTCCTCAGGCATTCTGATTGCAGTCTCATTCATTCTCAAACAATTTTCAACATGTTTATCGAGTTTATCTTGTGACCGGAAATAATGGAGACAGCGGTCGCAGAAGAATTTACGACCATTTTCTCTGCTCAGCTGAGAAGATAGCAGTCTGGACAGATCCTTTATCCAGCAATAGTGATACTTGGTGGGGAATGAAAGCTTTTCGCTAGCATCTTTCTCATCAAAGTAAAGATTCTGAATGAGAAGGAGATTGATGTGTCGGTCTTTCTTATCCTTTGTCAAGTATGTAGGCAAAGTCTGCAAGTTTTTTGATTTCTTTTGTAGAATGTAAAGATTGATTGACATGTCATTCTGTTTTTCGAACCGAGGAATCTGTTTGACAGTCATAGGAAACTGAATGCCCTTGAGGTTGAGAACTGTAGAAGGGTGGGGGTATGAGGATGTTCTATCTGTATGATGAACATCAGGATACATCGCAGAAGTTATCGCCCAAGCAAAGCATAATTCATCTTCGTTTTTTACGTTGATGCAAGCTTGCTTCCGCTTTATCTGGGAAGGCAACTCGATGTATGAAGAGCCAAGTTGAGGAGTAAACTTGTTGATGTTCACCCCCAAATTGATGATATTTTCAGCGCCCATCCGCTGTCACGCTCTTGGAATTCCTCCAACTCTGTCAAAATTGGTGCTGTAATCTTTCCATCGAACCAAACATTCAAATCAGTATCTTTATAGATGGGAGAGTTTGAGGTAGTAAAGTACTTGTACTCTCTAAGTACACTATCTCCCTTCACAAGCTCAAACTCTCCACAGAAAACTGAATTGACCTTGATTGCAGCATCTCTTTTCAACGCGTTCTGGATACGCCGGCTGAACAACGCTTTGCAATCAGTCAAAAAAGCCGCAGGATCCTTATGCTTCAAGTTCGAGATTACTCCAGTCCGAATCCTGCTATTGAAAGCCGATGAAGAATCGTCCCAGCGAACTCGGTGTTTAGCAGTTTCCTTTCTTGATGTTAGTCCGGCCCCTTTCTTTTGAAGTGCTTTAAACTGGTTCCGCAAACTTCTAATATTCCGGAGACAGGCCTCCAGATGCTGCTTCTCCCCAAAGGTCTTCGCATATCTCATTGCATCGTTAAGCCGCTTTATTCCTTTTCCACATTCTCGTAATCCTTTTCTAACCTCCTGTTCATCATTGTTAGATTTCACAGAGCCCAGTATTGAAGCGATGTACTTCAGCAAGTCGGCAAACAGCGACATTTCCACAACTGGAAAAATATAAAACTCTAATTGACGATGAAAATACGTCTGCACTCAAGCGTAGTCAGTGATAGAATGCGATGGATTGGGACTTCTGAGCTGAGTTTAGGGTTTTCGCATTCCCCCTCCTCAGACGCATGCGCAGATCACCCTTTCATTTCTGATTCCTTCTATGATTTATCCTGAACTGAACGCAGCCAACCGCACAACGAAAAAACTAAATCCCGAGTCAGAACATCCAACAATGTGAATAAGATATGAAGCGTATGTAAAGGTTCAACGAAATATATTTGTAGACAATAGCTTTATGGATCTTTTCACATCCAACTATCATATGGAGCAGTTATGGCAAATATATGTGAGCGAGGTCATCAGGTGTATACTGCACGAAAACTTTGCGATAAATGTTTTTTAAAAGGGGGGCTCCAATAGTGGAGAGTGGATTCCCTTCAACATCAACTCATGGGTTAGTTATGAAAGTTTCAGAAAATGGCAATTTGATTATGATCGACGTCAATTATTGTGCGAGAAATGTGGAAAATTCAACAATAGAACAGACATGTTTCGCCACATGAAGAATATTTATAAAATGAAAGACTTTTCCATCCAATTTGTCCACCATAGTCCGACTCAAGGAATAGAGTGTAACCTGACTGATTATCGAATCGCGATTGACAGGCGTACCGGAGATAATTAGATCGCTTTAGCAGTCTTCAGAGCAGTCAGACACATCAGACACCATAGGGCCCGCAATGGAATAATGGAGGAAGTGGCAGATTTGAAATACTGTATTTCCTGTATCTAGTGAACAATTTTTCAATAAAGGTCATATGAAACCTGAACAAAAAAATTCGTGATTGAAGAGATTGTTATGTATATGAGATATCAATCTCGAACTACCGGTCACAGTTGCAAAGTTGTGAGACATCAGCAGGAGCAAGACGACAAGAATGGTGTAGAAAACATTTGTGAGTTTCCAAAGTAAGAAAAACTACACTTCTTGTTGAATTCTTCAGACTTACAATGAAGGAAAATTCAAGGATTGTGGAATATTGCATATATATTCATCAATAAATGTGCTCATTCTTATTGTTCCTCTTGTTCATTTTGGAAATCATTGTTGATATTTATTCATATCGATAATGTATCTAAAAAATCAATAAATTACACAATTGACTCGGAATTTATACCTATTTTTCCAAACTGAAGGAAAAAATGAATTTTTAGTCAGATTTTAGATTTAATTTTTCAGGTTATAAACTGAAACAATAAGAATTGACCAAACTATCATAACATAATTGAATCAATATTACAAGAACATTTCGTGTGAACATAACATCCTCCAAATCAGCGTTAGGTCAATAATCATCATTTCCTGAAAATATTCTAGAAATGTCAAATAGACAGTCTTCGAAAAATTAGGTTATATAATAAGTTGATTATTGCTAGCATTCATCTTGAAATTAATTGTTTTCGAAGAACATTTCGAAGACCAAAGAATATCTAAATATAACGCAAAAAGTTCGAAAGGGCTAAATTTGGCACTACCTTCAAAATTGTTTCACTCTGTCTGTTAGCCATAAATATTGAGTTTTTTCGAACTCCCTCGCACGTTCACATGATATTTTTTTCTTAAAATGTATGTACCTGTTGAAGTGATGCTATAAAAATTGACTGACCCTGTATATACACATTATTAATTTGTTTCATATGCTGAATTTGCTATTTGTTTATAGTACACGTGCACATTCGCCCGTTACTTCCATCAATTCTAATTCAAAAGAAGTATGGAAAACATTTCAATTAACCGAAATTGAAGAATTGTCAGGCAGGGTTATAAAAAGAAGAACCGATTGTTGGGTTCATTAGTTTGTCAGTTTCTTTCATACTGCTAATAATATGCCTAGAGAATGCAATTGGGGAAGACCTTGCAATTGCAGCGAATGCATTCCCGATGTGAAGAAAATGTGTGAAATCTGCTACGAAAAGGAAGGTTTCAAAGTGGGGAGTACTCTCAGAGAAGATAGAAAAGGATGCAAATACTACGAATTCACCACATGTTGTAGGGATTGTTACTGGGAGGAACATGGTGAGAAGAAAATAACTGAGTTCAATCGGATGCTAAGAGTTCTGGAAGAGCAGACCAATAATCCCACTGAAATGCGTATCAAAGAAAATTTCACCAATGAAAAGGATATCAGCAGTGCTTTGTGTAAGATGTTCGATCGGCAATCACGGAGTTTGAGGAGAAGGCATCAGTTCTTCGCAGAATTTGGAAAAATGAACACAAAGATATATTGGAAAACAAGTGATAAACGAATTGAATTTGAAAGTGGTGTGCTTGCTACATATGGCGATGACAGTATAGTTTGGTTTAAAAAAATAGTTCTCGACAATGTAATGAAAAGAGTGAAGGAGTATTCCAATTAATTCTATTGATGTACAGTTATTTCCATCATTCACCGGTCACAGTTTCGAAGTTGTGAAACAGACACCAGCAGAAGCAAGACGACTAGAATGGTGTAGAACACATTTGTGAGTTAGGTCACAAAAACTATAGTTCTTGTTGAATTCTCCGGATTTATTATGTAGATTCATGGCTGATATTCACAGAAAAGTCGAAGATTGAAAAATATTCAATATATTCATCAATAAATCTAACCATTTCTTCAATGTGTCTTTTATTCATCATATGAGGTATTAATTATAATATGTCTCTATCGATAATGTTTTCAATTGACTTGAAATTCATATTTCTTCAATCTGCAGGAAAATGTTCATTTTAATTGAGATTTCTGATTTCAAATTTTTCGGGGGTATAAACTGAAGAGACTGGATTGCCTATCATGACATGATTCACTTGATATCAAAGGAACATTACTTGCATAGTTATCAATCATACAGGGTGTTTCAGAATTCAATATCAAGATTTCAGGAATTTGATGTTAAGAAGAGACTTTTTTCTTTATGAGTAGGCAGAACGTTTCGTTATCTATATAAAGAGCGTTGAAGTTTCAAGATCATTTAAGGCGTTGAAAGAAAATTCTGAATTGAAAATCCCAATCACAAAGAGATAATGCGAATTCTCAATGTATTTCTTCATATACCGGGTGTTGAAGGATCACGGTAGATTGATGAACTTATTTTGGTGATAAATCATTAATTTTCTCATTTTTGACGGGCTTCAATTTTTAAGCATAACACTTATCGATATGAGTACATCAGACTCGATTCGATTTGTCATGGCATAGATGGAAAATCATAAATGAGATTAGAATCAATATTGGAGTTTGAAATGTCACTTATGTGGTATCATCGGATTCATAAAATGACGCAGAATTCGAAAATGCCATGATATACAGAGTGAAACCGTAAGTGTAAAATGAAATATGTTTATATCAAAATATGACATTTATCAAGTTGATGGGCCATTCCAAATTTCAATCACTTATCTCAAGAACTAAAGGAGAAAATGGGGGTGTACTCCTGTTACACCCGGTATATAAATTTTTTCCTATTCATAAGATATCTGAGAATATTCTATCTGAATAACTCATTTAGGACTTCAATATCTACCAGCGGCGCACCACAAAGAAGTTCATAAAGCGAATAAGAGGTAGACAGGCTTGGCCCTCGAAATAAAATATCTTCCTCTAGATTCTAATAATCACTTGACATATTGTATAATCTGGACCCTGAAACGTTAACTTTTTTCTTTATCGCTTGGAGCGCATGAAAGGAAATTCCGATAATGTTTAAAGAACATCGAAAAGATAAAAACTATGCGTGGAGAAGGTATACTTGCCATTCAATAAGAAATAATTACAGCAAATATAACATTCCATTACATAATATTATTCAATAATGCTTCCTATGGTTTGCATCGACTGGTTCATCGACTTGTGAGTCAAGGTCAGTAATATA
Source organism: Phaedon cochleariae (assembly GCA_918026855.4). Taxonomy (NCBI): domain Eukaryota; kingdom Metazoa; phylum Arthropoda; class Insecta; order Coleoptera; family Chrysomelidae; genus Phaedon; species Phaedon cochleariae. Next base: position 18,186,601 of record OU896723.1, on the reverse strand, counting down.
ATGGAATACTCGCGCTAATTATGTGAAGAGTGAAAGTTTCTGTTTCTTATCATCGTATAGGAAGGTATTTGAACCGGAAAAATGAGTGAAGTACAACGATTATTCTGGTTTGACGCCAAAAATTTAACTGATAACGATGAAGAAAAAATATTCAATATTTTATCATCCGAATCACATTTCATATTATTTAAATATTGAAAATATTCTTCTAATAAGTATAGGCTCTTTCATATTCAATGGGTTCGTTAATTTTCATTCAAAATATTCTGATAGTAAATTAAGGGTAGTCTCCCGGATAATAGAAATATGTTTTAAAATTGGAGCGATAATGTGAGAACGAAAAGTCGATATCATAATATGCAGTGAATTGTTTACATTATAATATCTGATATTTAACAAATATAATTCAATATTCTGTGGTATTAGCCAGGAAAGTGGTTGTTTTTCAAATTGTGTTATTTCCAATATTTGACAGTTATGAATATCATGTGGTATTAGCCTGAAAAGTAATTGTTTTCTGTTTGATATTTCAGCAATGATTTTCATATTCATCAGAAGAAAATGAAAAATAATTGACTGACATTTTCGAAAAACTCCTATCCACTATGACAACCCATTTATCTTACATGAAACTTATGCAAACTTTGAAAAACAACTTTTAACAATAGAACGTCAAAACAGCTTGAAAAGTAGCAACATCTCCATCAGAAACCTAATTATCTTCAGTAATCAGCTACTTTCAATTTGAAATTGAATTATTGTTTTCTCGTTCGAGTTTACCTCTTCGTCTTCTGAATCCACTAGTAATTTATCGGATGTTAGAATTATCAGCGTCAAACTTGAAATGATTTTTCAACAATTCGCCTGCTCGCAAACATCGTTTCTGCCCAAAAATAACAAAAAAAAGTCCATATAATATCATCGATATTTGTAAAAAGTTACTTGTCAGAATATGTTTCTGTTACAAATACCCATCAATGTCCATTTAAATGTACATGGCAGAAATCTTACTGTGAATGAATTACCAACGCCCATTGGACGCCAGATCCCAGGAGACTTCACAGAAAATTTTCAGAGGAAAAAATGTATACCCGCATATTTCATTATCCTTTGTTCGAATGATTTGAATTTGAAAAATGAGAACGGGATCGACGAAGAAAAAGATTTTTTACAGAGATCTCACTATATTGTTCCCTAGATTATCAGCTGTAAATTTGAAACAATATATATCATTCGATAAAATAACTTGAAATTATCAGTTTTGGTTTTCGATAGATACAGAATTGAAATTTTTCATCCTGTTCAGCAAAGAAAACTAGTTCTATCACTATATTGTCTCTAGAATATAGTAAATGTTTTCTCTGATCAAAACAAGATTGATTTTGGGTATGATAAAATGACCATTTATTTCATTGTAGGCACTCAAAATCATTTCTGAACAAAAAAAAAATTTGAATGATGAATATTTGCACTGAAGAAAAATGGATTTTATTGAGAAACATCAGGCATTTTAGCATTAACAATTTCCCATTTTGTTGCTGGTTATTTCCGAAGCCACATCTTACTTGCAGGAGTTTGATATTTTCTAGGGTAATTGCCACTTTTAGGTGATTTAAGGACACGTGGGCCCTTATAAAATATGAACCCGACCCTCTGACGATAAGTTTTTTCTTTTTAAACACATGTTATAAACAATCATGTATCGTTTGCTCTGTTATTATATATTTTATTTGAATTTCAACTCTCATAACTTTGCACTAATTTCGGCTGATTATAGGCTTATGTGAGCCCGAAACATGTACCTTTTTTGATCTTTGATTATATTGAAAGTTGTGGAGATGATTTTGGGTTTTTCATCTGTGGATAAACAATTTCCATTATATGGGATATGATTTATGCTCATATATCTCATTATTCTAGTTCTTATGATCTAAAATTTGAAAATGAAACTTGATCAATGAAGAAAAATGTTTTTTCCTTGATTCCTCATGTTCACAAGATTATCGACTCGCAATTTCAGAAAAAAATATATCTGATAAAATCACATTTGGGTTTTGATAGGCACTCAGTGAACACATAATTGGAATTTCGAATCCTGTTCTGCACAAAAAAGATAGTTCTTTCACTATATATTGTTTCTGGAATAGAAAATGAATTATCTGATTAAAACCAAATGAACATTGCTATTATTCGAAAAATGTTTCTTTGTGTGCCACACTCCACTCATGTTATGATATTTGCGATATTTCCATTAGGTTCTCGTCTCTGACCTTGAATATATGTGTTAAATTTATTCAATCATAAAGAATGTGGTTCGAAATCAATAAATTCATTTTGATACACAATGATAAGACGGGATATGTTAAGGAATCTTGTTGTGTATTTTTTTTTTCGTAAATTAAACATATCTTCGACTAATTTTTCCATATTATGTTGTAAGGAATAGATAGAAATGTTGACATCCAGTTCAAGGAAAATCATATGAACAATTAGTCATCAAAGCATGAAATGTAGATGTATATTGGGAAAGTGAAAAACAAATTAATGACTCATCAAATACGATGATCAGAATGATAATCAAGTATATAAAAGAATCAGCTGTTCTCGATAAAAATGAGTAACTTCACAATAACAGGTTGTTTTTTATATAAACTTAGTACAAGTATTGTATTACACTTACATGAAATAAATCTGCACGCACAATTTCACTCGCTATTTCTTAGCAAATAAGCTCATTTTGAGCCTTATATACACTTTATCTAGTCCCGACAAGTTTGGTTTCTAATTATGTAATACTTGATAGTGAATGCACATGCAGTTATCGTTAATTAGGATTATCTACAACATACAAAATTACCATATGAAAGGAGAACATTTATCAACACAAGATTGGTTTCCGAGATCAGCATCAAAGGAGCTAATATTTGTTCTTTACACATATATATAGTATGATGCAAATGTATGGATTAAATTCATTATTCCAGGAATGGGCGACTTTAGAAAACATTTCAAAAACACTGAAGTTTTGATAAATGTTAAGTTACCGGTGTTGGAGTAATGACATAATGGATAATTTTTCTCAAATACAAACAAGGGTCATGTGATACGTCATTTGAAAGGACTACTTATCGTCTATCCAACAGTCAAGAATGCTCATTTGTTTAACTGAAAGAGGTCTGCTATTGAGAATTGAACATCGAAGGGTAGTCTAGTCAAAATAAATCCATTAAAAAAGTTCAAAACTCTACTTTTTTGATTCTTTTTCAAAGTCGTCTAGATTTGAAATGGATTTATTCCATACATTCGCGGCATACCGTAGATATATATACATAATACATTTTTTATAACAAAATATGAATCATTTTGAGGATTTTGGGTGTATGATAAATTGACATTCATCATACAGGGCGTGGAAAGAAATTCTGAATTGAGACTCTATCACGAATCTGCGATTAGTGGTCTATAAAAAATCACAAGTTTCCATCGTTCAAGTTCGAACCTCCTGATTGGGTATTAAAGTGTTGAAAAGGAACATTCTCTAACATTTTTTATAACAAAATATGAATCATTTTGAGGATTTTGGGTGTATGATGAATTGAGAATCTTTGATGTAATATTCGTTTTCAAAATTGTATGCCTTGGTCAAGATGTTGGTTAAGTAGGAAGCAATAGCTTCTGTGGGTGCTCCAATGGAAGCTACAATTGGTCTAACCGATAACGTTGGTTTGTGAATCTTGGGCAATGCATAAAATTTTGGAGAATTGCTGCTATAACAAGTCAGTTTCTTTTTAACTGAATCATCAATTTGATTATTATTATGTAGTTCCTTTATGAGGTTATTGCTGACTCTCTGTATGGAATTTGTGGGATCTTTAGCAAGTTGGGTGTAAGAAGAGTTGTTTAAAATGAGATCATTTGACAAGCTTATGTATTGATCTTTTTCCATTATTACTGTTACATTACCTTTGTCAGATGTAGTTAGTATCAAATTGGGATTATCTTTCAGAAATTTTCTTGATTTATGTAAAAGGTTTTGAAAAACTGATTGATGTTTGAATTGACATTGAATACTATTGGTGATGATATTCACTGCTCTTGCTATAGTAACACTTTTCTGATTATGATCTGTAATGGAGGAAGTAATATAGTCTATATCAGCCAAAATGTTCTTAATAGAAATGTCCTTACCTATTCTTGGTTCAATGCTAAATTTTGGACCTAATGACAGAAATTGTTGAATGTCATCTGGTATGACTGTGTTAGAGATATTTTTTATCTACTTAGGGTTAGTTTTCAATTTGGTTTTCGACTGGATTTCTTTTAAGTTATTCAATTTTCTAATATTTTTGATTCTGACTCTATGAAAAAGTTTGTTATATGAGATCTGTTGTCTACCACTGAAGTTAAGAAAGGTAAGTTCATTCGTAAGTGAAATTATAGACTGTTTAGTGAGATCTCTGTAAAAAATCTTTTTCTTCGTCGATCGCCGTTCTCACAGAGGATAGATACCTTCAAACATTCGAACAAAGTAGATTCTTCGTGACTTTTACGTATTTCACCTCTTTGACCGACAACATTCATGACCATTTGCGTTCCTGCCACTCAATTACCATCATTAGTCGTATCGATTCATCTGTTATGTTGCTTTTCACTAATTATGCTATGATTTTCGAATTTATATTACTGTCTCGACATTCACCACACCTGAAGCGATTTTTTCGATGAGATCGAAGATGATTGCGTTTACCGCTTGATATGGTTTGCACCACACTCCTTATATGGAAGTTTTACTTTCATATATAAGATGAAAATGAACTACACTTCACATAGAAATAATTTTTTCGTATTCTTTCACAATTTCTTTTAGTTTTTGAATTTCACACGAAGCTAGGTTGTGCAGATTCAACTTATAGTTCTTCAATTATTGATGTCTCATGGTTTTTCGATTCGCCTTGCATGTGGCATACCTGTAGCCGCGTGACTTCCATCTGTTTGAACGACAACAGGTTTTTTTTAGTCTCAAATGAAACAATAACAAGCCATAGTTGACATAACATCCCCTATATGGCCCTTGAAGCCCTTCAAAAATTGATTTCCGTAAAATTCAAGCAGAGACCATTCATTTGAGGTATAAGAAGCTATATAGTTGACAAAATATACACTATATGGCCCTTGAGGTCCTTCAAAAATGGATTTCCGTAGAATTCAAGCAGAGAACTTTCATTTGATGTATTACTAGCTATAGTCAAAGTTTACAGAATTAATAAGTTTCCCCACTTCAGTCGGAACGTTTGTTATTTGCCGATTACAAGCGTCCCGCGAACACGTGTTACCGACGACTTTTTACAGCGGATACCGGGGTCAAACAGTAGCAGCCAGCGTACTAGAAAATACCTGGGATGTCGTAAAGTTTGGAACTCCGGTAATTACGATCGGAGTATAAATGGAATAACTACTAGTTTAATGAATTTACAATTTGTATGTAGAAATTGGACACATATTATATACGTGTATAATGCATTTTTGGAGTTATTCAATTCACATCAGAATCAATGAAAGTTGTTCATTTCAGTTGGAATTTTGTTTCGTTCGGAGCTCAACATTATTGTAGAGTGAAATATCTGATTTTTAGGTTTGGAAATTTGTTTTCATAAGTACGATGCGTAGTATTTTGTATTGAAAATGCCTCGATGAGCATTTGCATCTTGAATGAAAGACAGAAAGCTGCTTGATATTATTTTATTATAAACTAATTATACTATTTGTACTATGATACTACACTAAAAAAACATCACAAATGTTGAAGAATTGAAAGTTTGGCATTTACTTTGTTTGTTTTACATGTTTTGATATCGCGATTCGCAAATTTCAAACTGTAGTAAATACGAACTCTAGTATATAAAGATATGAAATAATCTGAAGGAAATTCTTTACAGGGATGAGCGAAAGTTATACTTGAAAAATATGATTTCAGGCGTTTTCCAACGTTTTCGAGACAAGCGAATTGTCCAAACTTATCAATGAATATGTTTTTTAAGGCACCAACATATTCAGTGATTTGTTTGAATGGTACTACTAATCCACCCGATGCAGTTTTGCTGTATGATTTCAATCGGCAAAATGTGGTTTCTCCTGAATTTAACGTGTTGAAATTGCTGAAACATTTACATATTTCGCAAGAATGTTGCAATAAACATTTCTTCAAAAAATACCCGGTAACATATACCAAAGCATTACCTTCTGGTGTCTTTAGATTTCTATAATCATTTGCCGATACTTTGATCGATGTATATGCAGGTTTTGTAACTGCTGATGTTTGATTACATTGTTCAATAAAATCAGGAGTTATATTGAGTAAAACTTCACCAACATCTTTCATACAATTTGCACCATCTGCTTGATCAAAATATCGCAAAGCAAACATTTTGTTTCAATAAACACTTACTTGTCGCTGCATTAGACAGAAACAATGTAGGAATCGCATTGTATTTGAGACGTTTTTTTGAAGAGGTCATAAAACTGTCGTCGGTAAAATGCAGGCTACAAATTCTAATCCCCTCATAACATTGTTCTGGAGTCATATTAAAAAATCTATGGTCCCCAGTAAAGCCTAATTGGGTTCTCCAAATTTGGCATCTGTAAACAGGAACTTCTATGTGCACTTTTATCATAACAAAAATTGACGAGAAGTGGAAATAATTATATTTTGGATACTTTAATCCATAAATTTAATATCTATTGAATTTAAAAAATCATTCGAGTTACTAATTGTAAATTGATAGAATTGTTTGATGAATTCTTTTTCACTGAAATTATCTCAGAAATGTTGTAGAATTACTTTTTGTAAAGAAAACCTTTTATGAAATTATACCACATATATTTACCTGACTTCATCTTTTGGACAACGAAAAAATGTCAAATAACTTCCACGCCTTGAAGTACAACTATGTACAGAACAGTAAAGAATAGGCATTTTCGCCGATAAAGCCCAACACTTTCCCAGTCCACCTAGTATATATAGCAGGCAACCGTTCTCATCGACAGCGAGAGCCACTATGTATACGCTAGAGAGCCCGTATGGGCCCTAAGGTACATCGACGGGACGAGAGGTAGGGGGTAGGCGACTCGGCGCATTCAGCGGACTGCCGTAACTTATATTTTTAATTCTGTAAACTTTGCTATAGTCGACATAACATTCTCTATATGGCCCTTGAGGCCCTTCAAAAATGGATTTCCGTAAAATTCAAGCAGTAAAATTTGATAGGTATCAAGCTATAGTTGACATATCATTCACTATATAGCTCTTGAGGCCCTTCAAAGATGGATTTTCGAAAAATTCAAGCAGATACCTTTCATTTGATAGGTTACAAGCTATAGTTAACATAATATTCACTATTTGACCCTTGAGGCCCTTCAAAAATTGATTTTCGTTAAATTCGAGCAGAGACCATTCATTTGATAGGTAACAAGCTATAGTTGACATAATATTCACGATATGGGCCTTGCGGCCTTTGATTCTCGTGAAATTCAAGCAGAGACCTTTCATTTGATAGGTAGCAAGCTATAGTTGATATATTATTCACTACATGGCCCTTGCAGCCCTTGATTTTCGTAAATTTCAAGCAAATACCTTTCATTTGATAGGTTACAAGCTATAGTTGATATAATATTCACTACATGTCCCTTGAGGCCCTTCAAAAGTTGATTTTCGTAAATTTCGAGCAGAGACCTTTCATTTGAGGTATAACAAGCTATAGTTGACAAAATATTCACTATATGGCCCTTGAGGCCCTTGATTTCCGTGTAATTCAAGCAGAGACCTTTCATTTGATATACAACAACCTATGGTTGGCATAATATTCACTATATGGCCCTTGAGGCCCTTGATTTTCGTAAATTTCAAGCAGAGACCTTTCGTTCGATATACAACAACCTATAGTTGGCATAATATTCACTATATGGCCCCTGAGGCCCTTGATTTTCGTAAATTTCAAGCAGAGACCTTTCATTTGATATACAACAACCTATAGTTGGCATAATATTCACTATATGGCCCTTGAGGCCCTTCAAAAAATGATTTTCGTAAATTTCAAGCAGATACCTTTCATTTGATATACAACACAACCTATAGTTGGCATAATATTCACTATATGGACCTTGAGGCTCTTCAAAAGTTGATTTTCGTAAATTTCAAGCAGAGACCTTCAATTTGATAGGTAACAAGCTATAGTTGGCATAATATTCACTATATGGCCCTTGATGCCCTTCAAAAGTTGATTTTCGTAAATTCCAAGCAGAGACCTTTCATTTGATATACAACAACCTATAGTTGGCATAATATTCACTATATGGCCCCTGAGGCCCTTCAAAAGTCGATTTTCGTAAACTTCAAGCAGAGACCTTCCATTTGATATACAACAACCTATGGTTGGCATAATATTCACTATATGGCCCTTGAGGCCCTTAAAAAATTGATTTTCGTAAAATTCAAGCAGAGACCTTTCATTTGATATACAACAACCTATAGTTGTTATAATATTCACTATATGGCCCTTGAGGCTCTTCAAAAGTTGATTTTCGTAAATTTCAAGCAGAGACCTTTCATTTGATATACAACAACCTATAGTTGGCATAATATTCACTATATGGCCCCTGAGGCCCTTCAAAAGTCGATTTTCGTAAACTTCAAGCAGAGACCTTCCATTTGATATACAACAACCTATGGTTGGCATAATATTCACTATATGGCCCTTGAGGCCCTTCAAAAATTGATTTTCGTAAAATTCAAGCAGAGACCTTTCATTTGATATACAACAACCTAAAGTTGTTATAATATTCACTATATGGCCCTTGAGGCTCTTCAAAAGTTGATTTTCGTAAATTTCAAGCAGAGACCTTCAATTTGATAGGTAACAAGCTATAGTTGGCATAATATTCACTATATGGCCCTTGAGGCCCTTCAAAAGTTGATTTTCGTAAATTCCAAGCAGAGACCTTTCATTTGATATACAACAACCTATGGTTGGCATAATATTCACTATATGGCCCTTGAGGCCCTTCAAAAATTGATTTTCGTAAATTTCAGGCAGAGACCTTTCATTTGATATACAACAACCTATAGTTGTTATAATATTCACTATATGGCCCTTGGGGACCCTTCAAAAATTGATTTTCGTAAAATTCAAGCAAAGACCTTCCATTTGATAGGTAACAAGCTATAGTTAACATAATATTCACTATCTGGCCATAGTTGAGGTTAGGGCCCATCGAACAATCCTATTTGAGAGCGTTCAGAGGTCTGCAGCACCAGAATCGCCGTTCTCACTCGTCGGAGACGGATGACCTTGAAAGCGCCAAAAATGACCAGAATGGACCTTAAAATTCATGGAAAAAGTCCGTAGATCTGGGGAAAAATCGCATCGTCTGTCTCTCTCTAACACATGGGCTCTTATGGGGCTTTCCGCCGTGCAGCGTAGAATTTCCGTAGAATCTGGGGAAAAATGACTTAGAATTTTGAAAATTGGGGCCGTTCTCTTGTAGCTCCTTTACTTATTGAAGATTTCTTTCCTGTTTTTTATGAAGTTACCATTTATCAGCACCAGATGTGTCGCATAATTTTTACCAATTTTCTTACCAATTTCTGACCATTTTCTCACCAGTTTACATTTACTAGTTCATGAAATTTACCATGCATATGATTACACGTAATTTTCGCCCCAATATAGATCTATAAAAGGGAATTCACATAAAATTCATATATAGGTAATTGTGAATCTGATCTTGAATATTTTTTTTTACTATTGGAAATACTGAGTGTCATTAATTCTCCATGTAAATGTTAACCTGGGTTTCACAAAATATCTCATTAAACCACCATTGAGTTCACACAGTGTTTGAATTATTTTCTCTCTCAGGAAAGTAGTTGAATTTGATATCAACTATAGTGGCGCCCCTCTGGTACCTCAACAAAGCCCGAATCCATGATCATCGCTCGCCAGACGAAAAGCTGCCTGTGCCTTGCTAGTCTAACTTTTTGACATTCATATTTTTCGTGCCATCTAAGAAAAATTGTCTAAAGTAGGTTACAATTGATATCTCAGTAAACTTTGTTTATCAAATAATGAAGTATCGTTTGTACCAATGGGATTCTCACAGAGTCACAGGGTCACTCCTAGAGTACAGCCAGTAAGTTTTTCACAAAAAAAACCTAGTTGAATGTTTTTGGACCCATGTTAATAAAAACTGTTTTCTCTTTTTGAGGAGAGGAAATCCTAAAATGATTCAATATAATTTTTAAACAACCTGTATTCATCTTATTGGAGTAATTATAACTACCTAATATGTTTTAGAAAGGAGCAACCGAAAGGATCATTCACATTGGCTGGCTTCACAAAGCTGGTGGAAGTTCCAAATACAGTCAAAATGAAGAAACCAGCAGGTGGAATGCGACAGATGAGACTTTCATCTGAGAAAAAGTACCATAAAGAGGAGGTTCTTCAAGATATTGAAGAAATATTTGACACAAATGAAGAAAGTCACTCTATTCTGAATGATCTAAATGTTGTTATACAACTAGGATTCTTCAATGGTACGAAAATTGAGATGGAGATGTTTGTGATTTATTCAATTCAATTCAATTGTCTTTATTTCCAATCAGACTTATACATACATAAGTATAGGATATTGTCAGGTCAATTTTGAATAATAATATCTTATGGACCCTCTCCAAAAGCCATTCTCTTATTCCATATAGAACAACTATTTACCTACTAACATCTTTGAATGAAAACAAAACACATAATTCCTATGTTGGAGTTGAGAGACATATGCTTGAAATAGATGATTCTTGCTCAGAAGAGTTGATTCCTGGTAGCAGTAATTGTGAAATTGAAATTCATTTCACTGGCATAATAAAATCTAAATATTCTAATAACAACTTGGTTTGTCAGATGGATAAACGTGGATTATATGAAAAGTTACCACTTTCTACTCAACACACAGTTTCTTATGATGAATTCAACCCTCTAGACTAGACTATGGATATAGCATTGGAAAAATAGTTGCCTGTGGCAATGTATTAGTTGATATATATTCAGATCCAGAAAATCTGACTAGGACATTTACCTTTCCCTCACAAACTACTGTTTTCCAGGCACATGAAAAAGTAGTTGGCTTAAAGAATTAAATGGGGTATATGAAGGAAAGTTTGGCATTGGTACAATATTTGCATGTACTGACGAATGCCAACCAGTGTTCACATATTATAAAAATGGACAAGAATTCTGCAAAGGAAAGTTCTTGTACTGGGTAGACTGTCCAGATGAAATTTGTACGTTGGCATGTACATTTTGTTGTTCTGCAGGTTTGAATAGTGAATCTGTCAGTATCACAACCGGAGTAAATCACGGCCAACATGTTGATATTTCGGACCTCGCTCTTCCTGTCAGTATTAGTCAAACACATGTTGCTGAAAGCTCAGTTGAAAAAATGTATGACTCTGCTGGAGTTGTCAGCAGTAGTTCAAAATTCCCTAAGAAAAAGAAAATGTCTGTACCTGTCATGGATGAACCTGCTAGTACAACAAATAAGGACGACTTGTCACTATTTTCTAGTAACAATGCTCCAACTCTTCCTAAGATTATGAAAAACGAGATAAAATTTACCAAAATAGTTTTGGGTGTAGGTACCCAAGGTAAGGTACGACAGGCAATCTACTTAGGAACACCAGTGGCTATAAAATGTATCAAAACATTCAATTCTCTGTCAAATTAATTCAAAGGGAAATGGAGATTATAGGTCGCATCCGTCACCCTAATATTGTGCAAATAATTGGTATATGTTTTGAACCAGAAGAGTTACTCATAGTTATGGAACTTGTAAAGGGAGAAAATCTATATGATGTTCTTTTCGACACTCAGACCAAGCAGGAATATAGTTTCAAGTATCACTGACAAACACAATATTGGATATCAACTATGCCAAGCTATCAACTATTTACATGGTCAAGAAAATTCCATAATGCACCGTGATATCAAACCAGAAAATATCTTGCAACTGCAAACTGCAATTTAGGATTAAGTAGGTTTCTAGTAACAACAACTCATTTAAGATCAACAGTGGGAATTAAAAATCCAAAGGGCACCCCCTTTCACATGGCACCAGAATTAATGTTGGATAAGAGTGAGTCTACTCTGTATTGTGATGTATGGGCATTAGCCTGCACTCTAGTTGAACTTTATACTGAAGAGAGTATTTGGCATGTAGATGATGAGAATGGAGAAGATTCCTTGAAAAACAAATTTCAAGCGAAGTGCTCTCCCAATCTTGCTTCAGTACCTGAATGTATTAGAAACATATTGAATCGTTGTTTCGATTATGAACCTACCTATAGGCCGAAAGTTTCAGACATTGTAAACATATACAAGGAATTAGTAGAAGATGAAAACTAACGTGTCTTTTTAGTTCATTCTACTAAAAGCTGTACTGGGTGTCAGGATCGATGGTACATTCCTCTTTTCCAAGAACGGTGGAACCGGATTTTTTTTTCAAACATTTACTTATTTGACGAAAAGTGACATTCATATTCCATTTATTTATCTTATACCCAAGATCCTGTTTCACCTGGTAGTATAGATCCAAAAAGTTCAAAATTTGAAATGAACAGAATTTGTATATATGTTGTTTTTGTTTATTCATTTATTTTAATTTACCTACCTGTAATTTTTAAATTGATTTTACTCAAAAGAGGTAAATCTTATTGATACCGAACAAGAGCACCTTCTTTCTGTAAAGAGGTGTGGAGTTTTATAATCCCAGATCAAATTGTCGAAAAATATGCATACTTACAAGAAAGTTTGAGCAATATTTAATGTTGTCTCACTCTGTAGGTATTATACACTCCTGAATGAAATTTTGAAATGATTTTATTTTCACTGCATTTGTCATGGAAAGTTTATTCCTTGTACGGAATGGCATCCCGAAAATATTCAAGAAATATCATCTTCAGGAGTCTCCTCTCAGGAGGCTGTAGCTTAGGAGACATTTCTCGACTCAAGTTCATTGAAACTTTTCTTCCTATTTTTGGTCGTAAAAGACGCAGGTGGAGTTTGGCAGGCTATTTTCGGGACACCCTGTATATATTGCACCCCTCTGATCAACAAAAAATCCAAGGTGCACCTCAAACAAAATACAATTGAGAGCTCATTACAGACATTTCAGAAAGGAGCAGAATAACTGCTTTCCCTCATCCAAAGTTTTTGGTGTACTAATATTTGGAAATAATATTTGAAAGAGTTCTTCTATAATTGGATCGTAAATCATTGGCTTTTCTGAAAAATTATCTTCCAAATAATGAATATCTTATCCTCTTACATCCTTTCCATAACCTTTTGTATCAAATAGCTGGGGAATATCATACAAAATGTGTGGCTTGTCACATGGCAACTCTGTAATTTTTTGTTTCCTTATAGTGTGAGAGTGTTCCATTCTTTTACTAAAAGCTCTAGTTCACTTTGAATAATGGGACCAGAACAATACCTAATACATTCCACAATTAACTGATCACTATCAATTCAGACTGTCTCTTAGATCTTTAAAAAAGCTAATCCAGAAACTAATACCCTGCCGGCGCATTTGTGACCAGAAACATTCAATCTTTTGGTTGGAATTGCTTTTTTCATCAATATTACTTTTGAAGCCTGCTAAATTATCATTGTGATGATATCTTAAGTAACACTGTAGAGATCCAACTATGCTATTTTCTGTTCCTTTGTCAGTCCGTAGCAGCATAGGTACAACCTTCAATTGCTTGATTGTTTCTAGGTAGTATGATGCTATTATTTTTAACGGTGCACATTCAGACTCAACTCAAGATTCCAAATTAATGGACCCAGCGGGCGATGTTGGTCAGTGCTTGTCATCATCTAGTATGGACGACGAGATTCCCTCTGGCCACACCTAGTGTCCAGCGGCAACCACCCCTCCCGCACCACAGTAGGATGGCAACAACAAGTTTTGTCCGAATTGCCCTCATTACATGTAGCGAACTTATGCAATTTTGAATAATGATGTTTGAACATTAAACTAGATTTTTATGTTGCCTTACAAGGCACAGCAGCTTTTCGTCTGGCGAGCAATGGTAGTGGATTCAGATTGTTGAGTGACAAAGGGCGCCACTTGATTTGATTTAAATGAACCAAGAAAGTAAGATTATAGTAATTCAACTAATTACCTGAAAGAGAAACCTGAGAAAAAACACTGTGTGAACTCAATATAATTTAATGTATGATTCTAGAAATATTCTGACAACACCTTTTTCACAATGGTGTAAATTGACTGGTAGTATCCAGACTATCTCTTAACAAAATGGTACACATGGATGGTGCAAAAATACCCTAACTTCCTAAAATTCCCCCTATAGTACTATATTGGGATATACACTTATGAAAAATAGTTTTATACTTATTATTTAAATGTGAAAAGTAGCAATATCAGATGAATACCTCATGTACAAAAACAAATTATGAATTATGGGGTAATAACTTCACTTAAAAAAAATTGGGGCAATGAAAATTTCTGGTGGTGTTTCTTACTCAACCGTCTACAAGACGATCATCATTGAAGGACTATTCCCACCATTGAAGGATTATTCAGGAGCCAGAAGACAGGCTAGGGTTGAGCCTGCATGGAAGACAGCCTGCATGGAAGACAGCCTAGGTGGAAGACAGCCTACAACCTTCAACTGTGCTGGTGTCGCTGCTCCCAGTCCCGCAGTTGAGTGAGATACAGCAGGTGATGAAAGTTCAGCCCCAGGTTGATCAATGCAGTACCGGAGGCCTCTCACACAGAGTAGACCTGGCAGATGTGGCCATGTGAGTTGCCTACCAAGGCTCCTTCGTGGTGAACTTGGAGTCTTGAAGTCCCGGATTGCCCTCTCCTCAGGCTTCGAAGTGGAGACTAGTCGGCCTAGGGCTCCAACAAATCCAGATTTGGCATCTAACAACCGGTCACAATGCCAAGATGGCCTCGTGGGTGACTTGGATTAGGTATCCCAAGGAGGCCCACAAATCTAATAGAATAGATCCCCAAATTATTGACGACCTCACCAAATAGAAAATAACAAACTCTAGAACCAACTGGTTATTTCCAACTTACCCCTAGCAGGAAAGGCTTCACTTTTCCAAATGATGTACAGAAAATGTTTCTCTTCCATCTTGCAGCCTACAAGTAAAATTGGTAAGGACGGAAACTCCGTCTACTAATTTTGGAAGGGGTATTTCCTATCGAAATTTCTGGGTTTTTCGTCCCCAAAAATTATGTTAAAAAGGACTAACACACAGCGCAGCCCTACATTGTCACATTGACGCTGAGCGTCATACACGTGACCTCCTTCCCAACACTGTGATTGGCTTAATACGAAGAAGACGCGGCGAAATCTCGATTTATTCGGACCTTTCTGACTTTACCCGAAACCATAAACTGACAGAATCATCACAGAATATCAAAATGAGGACACGACTCGACATCCACACAGAACCACGGAATTATGGTCAGCCTCCGGATGAGTGTCTAGCGCCAGTGATGAGAACAGTATGCTGGCTGCTGCTCTGTGATTGGACGTTCTGTCCTCTCACAACGTCGAGTGCTAGGTGGTCTGTGTTGCGATGACGAAGTGTTCCGTGTGATGACTCTTGACACTAACATCCTTGCTGACATTATGTCAAACGATTTGTCAAAATAAAATTCCAATTGCTGCCAAACAATAACAAACCAATTCAAAATTGTTTCATTTTCGAAGCTGACCAAAACGACGACGATCCTCATGATAATGAAACCAAGATTCCTACCAGGAATATCTGCATAGGCTCATCTAGAAGTACCAGAAGTCCTAGACCTGCTACTTCATCCTAGATGCAATGCAAAATCTACCAGCACATCAGAAGATAGAATGGAGATGGAAATATTAATCCTTCCAAACAGGTGAGTACCTGAAGAGTTTTATATTCAAATTTCAATGTTTACTTTCATTTCCAGGTCTGGTTCACAATGAGAAGTCAATCTCCAGGAATCTCTACCCTAATTTTATGTGTTATGTAGATACCTATGATGAATAAAGGAAATTACTTACACAGTTAGTGTCTCACCACTTTCTGAATCTTTGAACACTAGAATGGAACTGAAAATTCGAGGTGAAAGATAATTTTCACGTCAATTTCTCACGATTTTAGCGCCGGCGAGGATGGCGCGAGGTCCGCCAGAGTGGCTCACCTCGTTACTACTGAAGTGATAGAAGCTGCATCGCAAGCGCTTATTTATTTATTTATTTATTTATTTATTATTCAAACAGGCCAAACAAGGCCTTATTACATGAATAAATATTTCAAAATAACATAATATTTGCCTCCAAGTCCGATGTATGGTCTGTCCCAGTTCGCGGTGCCCCTAAAACGAGGGCTAGGTCATACCATTCCATCGAACCCAGTTGAGGTAGGAGCCTTTCAGGGCCATGATAGGAATCCGTCGAAGAGTTCGCCGGTCCACACCAAGGTCCTCAAGACTACGAATGCTATCACTGCCCAAGACCCCACGCCACGAGACGGTGACCGTCGCATACACAACGCCGTCTGCCGCAACTCTGGCCGCCGCCCCGTCCCGGCCAGCTCGGCGCTCAGCGATGATAATGCCAGTGAGTCCGGCTTCGTTTCCGTACTTGGCCACCTTATTCAAATGCGCCCTATGAAGCGAATCGCCAGAGACTACCTGCACATCGACAATAGCTACCTTGTTCCCCCGCACAGCAGTGATGTCTGGTTTCCTGTGCCCTACTGGCCTCTCTCGTAGTGTACCGTCCATCTCTTCTCTGTTAGCGAGTTACCGACCGCCTTCACTATGCATTCGTGCCTGAGGATCCTACCGCCATGGGTACGAAAGCACCGCTGTATCATGTGTCCCGCGGTCTCAGTCACCTGACAACCCGCACGACACATGACATCGCGGCCCCCTCGTCGCCCTCGTGTGACCCTCATACGACTGCACAGTGAGTTCGCACGGACCCAGCTATAATGCACGAAGTCGCCCCCTCGCATGAAGGGACTCGGTCGGCGGACCCAATCCGTACTCACACCGCTTTCGGCAATGTGAGACAGGTCAGCTCCGTCCACCGCATGGTGCCATAGCCGTGCCCAGTACGCTTTAAGGCCGTCCGCACTCTCAGGTCTTGGCACGTTCGCCAGGCGAGCGCGACACCAGCTGATTTGACAATCAACCATTGCCCCGCCCGCACAGGCGACTACGTGGGCTACGGAGGACGCACGTAAACGCAGTAACCTCCGTAGTCTGAGATGTGGGATGAACTCCGCCAGTCTTGGAACACCCAGTCCACCATCCCTCACCGCTGCGTGGAAGAACCCAATCGCCACGTCTTTAGGCAGGTGGAGCCACTTCCTGATGGCGGCCCGAATTGTCACGTCCAGTCGCTTTATGTAGTGGGCCGTAACTTTTCCCAAGACCCATGTATGCATGTGCCTTGGGATCAGGTACGTCCTTAGAATATGCAGCCGCTGTTGTGGCTCCAATGGAGCTTTACCTAGACGTTCCAACCCGTTTCCCAACGAGACAGTGGCTCCAGCTACCCTCGTGCCGATAAACTTAATACCCAAGTATTTCCATAGGTCCAGAACGCCAACCTGAGGAACCGCCACTCCTCCTAAGCGGAAGAGCGGTGCCTCCACAATCTTGACCTTCTTGTCCCTACCTGAAGCCACCTGGGAAAGGACTTTACACTTGATCGGGTTGAGCCTGAGACCGAAACGTCCCAACTCACTGTCAATACACTGCAGATTGCTCTGCATGCCAACACGGGACGTCGAACACAGCACGACATCATCCGCAAAGGCCAGCCAGGAGATGCGCTCCGTGCCAATGGCGAACCCAACGTCTCGATTTAATGCCTTAAGGGCCTGATCCATAACGAGACTGAACAGAACTGGAGAGAGCGGGTCGCCCTGCCGAACCCCACGGGCCGGTCGCACAGCCTCTTCAACAGACCCTCCATGTGGTAAAGTGAGAGACGTATACCCGTTGCGGTATACATCTCGTATGTACACCATCATGTCCTCCGGGAACCCGGCCTGGCGACAAGCATCGAACAGTCCCTCATGCGAGACGGTATCGAACGCCTTAGACACGTCTAAGGACGCAAGATGAACCGTCTTCAAAGAACTTCGAGATTCCCGCATGACGGTCTCAAGTACACACAGGTTCTTTGCGATACCATCGATCTTTGTGCGGAAAGCCCTCTGCTCGTCAGAGAGAAGGTTCTCGGCCTGTCCAAGCCGATGTTCCAAGATTCTATGCAGGTGCCTGACCACAACAGATGAAATAGAAAGGGGTCTGTAGTCAGATGGCTGTGCACGCTCTCCCTCCCCAATATCCTTAGGAAGGAAGATCGTTCTCGACCGATGGAGCTCGTCAGGGAGCCCCCCTCTCGCCATAATGGAGTTGAACAGGATGGCAATTATCGGTGCTGGAACTTTGTTCCAGTCCCTAGGCTGGATTCCGTCAGGTCCAGGCGCTTTGCTACGTCCAACAAATCCCCTAGTGACTTCTTCAGAAGTCACTGGTGACGTCTTCAGAAGTTACTGGTGACCAGAGCTCTTTTCTGTTTCTGGGGAGAGCCTCACCATCCGGAGCCACGTATTCTTGGCTAGGTGTCTCAAGGAGACCCCGCCAGTACTGGTGGAAGTCGCCGGGTGCTGCATCCATTGCCCGGTCGCCTTGCTCCCCGTCCAGAATTTGTTGGGCACACTTACGCTCGTTCTTACGATAAAGCTCCTGTACCCTTCGATAATCCCGCCGCCTCCTGTCCCTCCTACTAATATTGGGCTCGTCATCGGCTCGGGCGCCGGCAGAGCACCCTTGATCCACTGCAAGAGCGGATCACTGATGCCCCGACGGCGACACTCGCCAATAAGCTCCCGAAGACCGCCGTGCTGGTCACCCAGAGCCACCCAGTCGATTGATTCAGCAAGCTGGTCAATCGCCCGGAAGAACTTCTCGCCAACCGGCACCTCAGCCTCAGGCGACAGCGGCTCCGGATCGCTGGACGATTCTGAGTCGGGAGTGGCAGCCCGCGCTGTCAAGTCCGCAACGTACTGCCGGACAAGATCCTGGTACTCCGCCTTACGGCGTTGTCCCTTGATCGAGTCCAGAGTACGGTCGGGCATGGCTTCCACCAGGTTCAGGTTCATGAAACGTACCTGCGCAACTGTGGCTTCAGCCTCGGCACGCGCCATCACCCTCGCCTCTTCCTCAGACCATCGAGCCTTCGCCCTGTCGACCACAATCTCCCGATTGTACTCGACCGGATGAGCCCGTCGCACGTGCTGCGACCGCCCCACCTTCGTGACGAACGGTCTCTGGCAGTGTTCACATACATACTCTTCCAAGTCTACTACCTCCGCAACATCACGCTCGCGATGCTGTCCCCCTGGAAGGCGACCCCTCAGAGGAGGGGCCCTGTCATTGTTTCTCATGTTCCTATCGTTACCTTCCTGAGACTTCAAGGAGGAATCGGCTTGGTAGGCCGAATCCCCCCGAGTCTGATCTCGTTTGCGATACCCTCCGCCCCGAGGGACGGAGATGAATCGGCCAGCCCGCGTCGATGCGCCAGACCAAACAGGTAACATTCGAGTTGGGTGCAATCAATCAATTATTTAAAATAAAAGACTAGCTGACTTTCCTCGTTTGGTACCGAGGGCTTAGCTTGAGTTAGCTAGGACGGAGGAGGTCGCTGGGCCCCCTAAGGATAGCGCTCGCCTCACCTTTCCCTTCCGAGTTGCTGGCCAGAGGGGGCAGGTCACAACCGGTTCCTGCCACTGGCGCCCGCCCGGGTCACCAGCTGGCTCCCTGCTACCTGTTAGTTACTGCTCTAATGACCGTAGAGCCTTCGAGCAGTATCCAGCGGCGCCATCGTGGAGGCCGGTAGCATCGCACGCACCACATCATCGCAGGACAATGCGGCCCGTGGAGCAGCCATGACATCCCTTATCTTCGCACCACCCATGCACCAAGTGATGCGGCCTACCACAGACTCATATGGTTAACATTCTGTGGCAGGCGTTTTGCGTTCAAAGCTCACTTTCCACAGTGAGCTGAATGAAAGGATTGTTATTGAACATCCATCAATGGCTCCATGGATTGCAAACCCAAATGGCTTCAATTTGTCATAACCATCCATGTGCCACACAAAATTTGGTCCTGGAACAATGTATTTTCGACGTCTCAGCCTCCTATGTGATCTTGCTTCAATACCTTCTGGATCAGCCATTCTGAGTATTTCCAAGACCATACTTATTTTGACCTGGATACCATACACTAATCTCAACCTTCTCCATAAGGTTTTGTTACCTAGGCATGTTCCGCTACCATCCTGAATTTCTTCCAGTATTGCCAAAATTATCTCCTGTATTGGTGATTGCCCCAAAGAAATGCATATATTGTGATAAAAAAATAATAAATATATAATTTCAGGCTGAGTGTAACCCTCAGAAAAATATTGTCTCATCACATTGTTCTGGAGTTCATCACATGATACTGTTGTGACTGATATCAATACTGTGTATATGGCAATGTGCAGAAAAAAATTCTGAAACAGATAATATCAATGAGATTCCATATATAAGCAAAACAAACATATTTAAAGCAAAGAAGGAACATGTTTATATAAAAACATCAAATTCAAGTTGGGATAAGATGAATGCAGAGGCAAATGTTCCAGTTAATAAGTTCATTTTTATGCAGCCAATGATACTGCTGATGTGGTTTCTCTATTCTCATTTTTGAAAAATCAGATAAGGATTGGTACAATTCCATGTACAATTTGGTTCAATTTGGAGAAAGGAACCTACCTGAGTACCAAATTTCATTGCAGTGTATGTTATGGCTATATTCTCAAATCATCAATAAAAAATGCACAGGGCTATAATTATTATAATATAACATAACCAGTAGGTTTATGCATGTATTTCATAAATCGAGTGAGGTCACCTATTTATCAGAATAAAATAAAAATGAAATAAAACCAAAACCAAACCTATTTTGACAAATTGACATCTACACGTTGAAGTGACGTCATATCTCTGTACATTGCACAGATATCTCTGTACGTTGCACATGTGACGTCATATATGTCTGCATTGACATGTGGAGCGTGTTGTATGTCGTGACCGGGATTGCGTAATCAAGTGGTTGTTGGTTGAGCAGACCAAAATTGACAATTGGATTGTGCAAACGTCTTTGCAAGCAAACGAGGCCAATAAAAGTCGTCAGATCTTACGCGAAGAATCCTCTATTAGTACTGCTGTCCCCCAACCATGAACATTTCTGAAAAAATGGAGAAAATTGAAGAGAACTGGGGTAATGATGATTATTCCACTTATGTACCGAACGTCGAGGACAAAGACATTATCAGATGTCCACCACCTGGCAAGAGCAGAAGGGAAAAACGGAAATTCCGAATGGATGAGAGAATACGGCATAGTCAAATTAAAAATATGCTGACCCTAGAAGAACAGAAAGTCTGGGATGAAAAAGTATTTCAAAATCAGCATAGATTTTAACGGGAAAATGAGACTTTGATAAATGAAATGAATATCCTGTATCTCACCAGTTTCAATGAATATGACTTGAAGTTGGGTTATTGCTTCCATCGCGCGAACACGTTTTCACCGTGCGCTCCGACAAATCCTTCAGCCTGTGGAATTCGCGATATACGTGATATTGACTTCCAATATTATCATCTCCCAGTTTCAATCAGTAATTTTTTCTTCGAGATCTATTTTGTGAAACAAGTGGATTCACTTGAAATTACTATACGAACTATATACCGAAATTGATCGAATCTATCTGACATTTTTGTGAACTCTCACTGACAATAACTGTTTCAAACCTGAACTGATAAACTCGTTAGTTTTCTCGTTATTTTTTGTGACTCTTTTTTAGTGCCAAGTGTTTTGAACTGATTCTGAAAGGTCAACCACCTCTGTGTTGATTGTACCTTTATATATATACTTTGTAAAATGGATAATTCAGATTTGACGACTACCGACACTTCGCAATTATCAACGCAACTTCAAACGATTGTTTCGCAATTGAACACCCTAACAGTGAATGTTCTTGACATTCAAAAATTGCTTGTGGCTCAAAATGCAAAACTTGAATCATGCATACAGAAAGTGGATTGTTTGAAAAAAGTAACCAAAAATCTTAGCACTAAACTTGGTGAACTAGAGGAAAAAATCCATTATACTGATCGCGAGGTTGATCAGGATATTTTCGAGGAAGTAAAAATGTGCATTGAACGCGAATGCAACGTAATCGTTTTTGGAATCGATAAAACAGCTGATGCCAAAAGTGTAGTCGGATGTATTATGAATGATATACTTTCCCCTGCCATTCCTCAAATTCAAGCTATATCTAGACTAGGAAAACCAAATAACCAAAAACCCCACCCCATAAGAGTCGAATTTTCTAGCAAGGAAGATGCTCTACAAGTCCTCAGGAACAAATCGAATATTGCAGAAACTTACTCAAATATAAAAATAAAAAGCGATAAAACACCTAAGCAACTCCTGAAAATTTCTTCGGCTTATGAGGAATTAAATAAGCGGAATGCAGTAGGACAAACGAATTTGACGGTTAAATTTGTCAAAAACCAACCTAAAATCATCGAGCTTAATCCCGGAAGGCAAGAACGGAATAAAAGACCAAGAGATGAGGACGTATCTCCCAGGCAGAACATTTCCAAGGTCAACAAGAAGGGTAGTTATTCAAAAAACTCTTCGGCAGAAAAGTAGTGTTTTGAAATATAAACGGTATGAAGAATCTGAATAACTCTTCCCACAATCACGTTGTTGATTTTGATATATTTTGTATGTGCGAAACATGGTCGATGAGTGATTTTTTAGTCCCTGCTTGTTTACGTTCCGATTTTAATATTGTTTATTTCCATGCATTGAAGGAGATGTCTCGAGGTCGCGCATCTGGTGGTTTAGCCATAATGTAAAGAAATTCTACTCAATTCGTAACCTCGATACCTCTCCTTGGTAGATGATATACCTATTCGAACATGATAAACTTATTATATGTGACACCTATTTCCCGCCTCTCTTAGACTTAGATGAACTTTTGAATATGTTTCAAACGGCACTTTTCGATATTTCTGAGATATATCATGATCACAGTTTCATTATATTAGGTGATTTCAATTGTAGAATAGGAGAATTGGGCTCACTACCGGATGAGCTCTTAGAGAATACGGTTGTGTACCCAAACATGCTAAGTTTGGACAAATTTGTGAATGATAGGGGCCGTAAACGAATTGATTCTTTGCTCAGTAACAACTTTTCACTTGTGAATGGAAGTATCAACACAGATAGGCCTGCCAATTACACCTTTCTGAGCTCTTTAGGAGAAAGTGTTATTGATTCATGTTTTTGTAATAATGATAAGCTTGATATAATCGACAAATTCGAAGTGTTGAATCACTTTTTTTATCGGATCATTTTCCTATCCAAGTAACCTTGAAACGTCGAATTGCTTCAGTTAACTGCGGTGAAAGAATTAATAATATTACATCAAAAAAGCTAACTTGGAGAGACGATAAGATCGACAGCTACAGGTTGAATTTATACCTGAATCCCAATGTCGTATTTCTCGATGATGTCAAAGAATCCTATGCAAAGTTATGTAGTACGATCTGGTCTGTGGCTAGTTATCTAGACCTAGTCCACCAAACCAAACCTAATTAAAGAACCTACAACAACAAACCTTGGTATTAGTCTGATTGTATGTACTCTGAAAAACATTGCAAGAACCTATTGAATATATGCAAGAATAAACATTTCATTGAGCCCTACAGATCAGAATATTTGAAACAAAAACTGCAGTATAAAAATACCATGAGAAGAAAAAAAATTGAACAAGAAAAAAAAATTACCCTCTCCCTTTGTAATACAAAAAACCAGTCTGAATTCTGGAAAACGCTCGAATCGTTTAGATCATCGGGGCAATATTGCCAAATTTCTATACCCGAATGGGAAAATTACTATGATCTCATTTCTACTCCGGAAACTTCATCGGATATAACTCTGTTTGATGCCCGAAATCCTTACTTAGATTCTCACATAACCCTTGAAGAATTTCAAATATGTCTAGCTAGTTGCAAAAATGGAAAATCTCCTGGCAAGGATGGTATAACATATGAATTTTTGAAAAATTATTTGCCAAACAATTGGATGTTGTATTTATGCTCTTCATATAATAATATTCCAGATTTTGAAAATATTCCTCGAGCATGGCATCAATCAGCTCTGTCGATGTTGCACAAAAAAGGTTATCAATGATCCTAATAACTACCGGGGTATGGCCCTGTTGAATACACTCGCCAAAGTATTTACATCAATTTTACTCAATAGATTGTCTGTATGGTGTAGAGATAATAATATTTTACCGGAATACCAATCAGGTTTCAGTAAAGGAAGAAGTTGCGCTGACAACATCTTTACTCTCCTCTCAATTTTACAAATTCATCTCCGATTCCGAGGCAGGAAAATTTTTGTAGCTTTTGTTGACTTCAAGAAAGCTTTTGACTCTGTCAATCATCAGTTGCTGCGGCTTAAATTATTTGGTCTAGGGATAAGCTCTAAATTCATCAGAATTATAAAAAAAAATATACAATGATGCATCAACTTGCGTGAAAATAGAAAATCAATACAGCAAAGAATATAGCGTTTCGCAAGGAGTTCTTCAAGGGGAACCACTCAGTCCCACCCTGTTTTCTCTTTTCCTCGCGGATATTGAAGAATAGAAGAAGGGGGTGAGTAGTAAAAAATAAAATTTATTGGAATTTTATTTACCCCTGAGTTTGGTTGATGGATTACCTAAGATTCACTAGGTGTTTTAAATCTTAATTGTATTGACAACAAAAAAAGTGTTTTTAGTTCCCAGTTTGATACCGTAGAAACTAGACACTGGTAGTTCAGCGGGACAAATGGGTGGGTACGTTAGGCTCAGTAAAATACTAAGTTTGATAGGGATGATTATGAGCAGCATAATATGTGGGTATATATTATCTGGTCCTGATGTACAGGGGGGAATCAGGTGATGTCAGGGCAGCGTCAGGTGGTGTCTCCTGTATGTCGCCTTTCAGCCACGAATAAGGCTCCTAAAGCGGGAGAAAGCAGAGCTACAGCACCGGCGCAGACTTCAGTACAGCAGTCCCAGGGAGCTGAAGGGGGCCAAATCTCGAGTGCGACAACCGTCGGGAGAGAAGGCTTTAGCCCGATAAAAGGAACCCTATATGGAATGACGACAATCGTGCGTTATTTTACCAACACAAGGAATGAAAAGAAAATAGCAGCTGATGATTCAAAGAACATATAGTACCTTGGATGTTGTGTGGGTTCCAGGAGTGGTGGTACAGTCATAAACGAAGTGTAACACTCCCCCTCTACCCCGAAGAGATTTACCTGCAAATCTCAAATAAGACGAAAATACTGTCTACTATGACATGGTTTCATATTGTAATCAGGAATGACCGTCCTCATCATGAGATGGCTGATCAGGTGGATGAGACTTGATGTCCTGAACGTGCCAAGTGCCTTTCGACTTGTTATTGCTGTCTACGATTTCATAGGTGACTGATGAAAGCTTCCTTTCGATCACAAAAGGTCTATTGAAGTTTTGTGAAAACTTTGCTGTGAAGTGGTTCGTGGCATCCGACAGCGCATGATTTTTCACATAAACTGATTCACCAACTGCAAAACTAACGGGCCTACGCCTGGGATTGTATCGAATTTTAGACTTTGAGTGTGCAGCGTCCAAACGTTTTTGAACATCATCATAAATATTCTTAAATTTCTTCACAGCTCTTCTTGAGGTAGGCACGCTATCTGCTTCAACAAGAGGATGATCATAATCATTGCCACTAGACTTATGCTCACGTCCAAAATTGATAAAGAAAGGTGTTAACCCAGTAGCCTCATGAACGGAAGTTCAGCCCATGTTCTGTGATTTTCCTCCACATAGAATGGCAGCATAGACTTTAAAACTCGATTCACCCTTTCAACTGGATTCGCTTGTGGATGGTACAATGGTGTGAATCAAATGTGGACATTATAATCCTGACACAACTTCAGATTTTGATTGTACCCCATTATCACAGATCAGAATTTGTGAACAACTAAACATCAAAAAGAGATGTTCCTCAGTTATTCGAGTCACTGCTGCAGCTGTAGCCAATCTCAGAAGGAAAAATAAGGAAAATTTACTATAGATAGCTGTCTTTTGTAATAAACTATATTTGTTGGCACTTTTGGAAGACCTGCTAGTACTTTTTCCATATCGTAGGTGAGTGTTTCTATATTATTATCTTCAGTTGATAATTGCAGATCCTTTTTCATTGCATTCCTTGCCTCCTCTGCTTTCTCTGAATGTTGATTATGCAGAGATTTAGTTTCAGCCAGTACCATAGGATCATTCTGGCAACTTTTAATCTTAGCTTGAAATGTGTCACAGCTATTGCAGGTGTCCTTGATCTCAGGTTTCATTCGAAGATTGAAGTTTTCATAAAATATTTTTTTGTAAGTAGAAAATGCTACTCTTGGGTTCTTTTCTTCCAAATAGAGACTGTACATTTTATTGAGAGTCAAATTTGTTGGCAAAAATTTTGCATCCGTTGTGTTGCGACAATAATGTGAAACGTATGTAGGAAATGATGAAATATGTCTGATTATTCAATTACTACAGATATTTTCAGGATATCAGGAAATGTACCATTGTGAAAAGTTTTATTTATTAGATGGACCAGGATATTAAGTGGACGCTTCAACTTTCTTGATATGTCTTCCTCTGAGGCTGTTTATCACATGCCAGCTCTCTTTAGACTTATTTTCTGCATTTTCTATTTTTGTCCCATAAAATATTTCTCTTGCCAGTTTGATTACACTTCTGTAGATTTTACGATAATTTTGGAAGTAGGTGTGGAAAAAACACGAATCTGTAAATTTTCTAACATAATGTAAAGCACGCATATTTCTAGATTATATTTTGATCCCCTGTGTGAGCCACAGTTTTTTTTGTTTGAGTTTGATTTTTTTCACGGGATAGGTGATTTCAAATATATCTCGGATTTTGTTGTAGAAGTCTGCGAATGGATCATTTGAATTCAACAAGTGATGCCAATTTGTTTCTAAGCACGTTGAGTAAAACCTATTATAGTTTTGCAAAAAATTCTGCCATACCTAAATTTATCGGACAGATTGCCTCATGGTCTGATAAACCTGCATGAACTGTTGAACAAGAAACATATTGTTCGTTTAAATTACTGCATATATAGTCAATTGTTGTTGCAGAGTGATTGGTAATACGAGTAGCTGTATTAACATGCATTTTCAAATTGAAAGAAGTCCTCAAATTTATCAGAGATTCTGTGTTGGCAGAGTTTGTGTCTTCGTTTATATTGAAATCTCCCGTCATTAGTATCAACGAATTTATAGGCAGTTCATTTAGTAGTGATTTCAAATTTGTGAGGAATATGTTGATATCAGAGGTCGGTGTTCTATAAATATTTCGGAAGGGTTCTGCAAAATTTTTACCGCATAAAACACGAAAGTAGGGCAATTATGGTTGCATACATCAAATAACACCTGGCGCACTAGCGACATCTGACAGATCAGAAACGCGAAATTTGTCGCTTCATATCTACCTTGATGAAACATCAAATGATCACAATGGAAATGTGTGAAGCCATTGAAAAAATGTAATTCATTTCCAGAAATCAATGGTAGACTAGGAGTGACAAATAACAGCTTTCCTCGCTTCCCACTCAAAACAATAATAATTTACATTCACTTGAGATCCATGCATTAATTCCAAATGAATGGTAATGCAAGCATTCCTTTCCTACTGCTTTTATCATCTCAGAAACGAGTACCATGAAGAAATGTTATCTCATTGGATGGCTCTGTTTTGTTCATGGTTGATACATATATTCACGGGTACTCGTTTTTAAGATGCCACATTTCTTTGCCAACATTAAGCGAAGAACTTTCTTCAACTCATGGCAGAAAAATCAAACTCACTGTTTTAGAATGTATACATTTAAATGGGTTATTATAATATCCACCAGTTTGTTTCGTAATGAGTCTGTCAACCGCCCATTTTGTTGATAATAGTTCCATAATCTGCCTCCATGAGGTGATATAGTCAATAACGTTTTATTATTAAATCCTGGCAGATTTGCAGAATTCTGTCGGAAGATGTTCTCTTGGACACTAGAATTCACTCTATTTCCTGTAGAAACTACCAGAACATCTTCAAGACTGGCAGTACTTTCAACTAAAGTACTTGAGGTCGCAATGGTCGAATTACTTGCTGAGTCTAGGTCTGATGTTTCTTCAGTATCAAATATCTGAAATATAATGGAATAATTCGAATGTTATTGTAGAAATACTCAATGACGTAATTTATCAATAGGTACCAGAAAGAACAAGTGTATGAAACGTTTTTTATATATGAAAATTATCATGTTTTTTGTTTGAGATAGCTCAAACTGCATGAACAGATTATGTACCTAATAATTGGGACTGGGCCTGCTTACACAAAGTTCTAGTAGAACAAAAAAATTATGTAGGTATAGTTATTTGTTTAACTAGGCAGCAAAGTAGTAGATTGACAGTCAATCTACTTTGCTGCCGAGTTGAACATATAATTTTTTCTCCGATTGTTCATAATGATATAGGAGGATATTGTAATTGCAAATTATTACAATTCCCACAATCTCTTTATTTTTCTTGTAGTGTTCAATTAAAATGAAATTTGATAGAAATCGCAGTTGTCCATGATAATTATAGTTTGACAATTCATGAAAATTCTGATAGTTGTGCGAAAAAATATCGGTATATTCAAATTATTATATAATGGACAGTGATAGCGACCTGGAAGTACTCACACCTCCAGAAATAAGGGAGGTGGAGTTGAATTTGTTGCCGGAGAAGTCTTGAATGAAATATGAAGGAAATCATAAACGATTTATGGATAATTGATTTTGCTGATACATATCAATCAGCAAAGTAACCACTTTGCTGTCTAGGCAGCAAAGTACCCACTTTGCTGCATAGGCAGGAAAAGTAATACTTTGCTGATTGATATGTGTCAGCAAAATTAATATTTGCTGCCAATCGGAGAAAAAAATATTTTTTTCTGTGACGGGAAAAAAGTTTGGTATTTCATCTCTGATGGCAGGTTATAAAATGTCACTTTTCATAAATTACTTTTTTCCCGTGGGAAAAAAGTGAGTACTTTTTTCCCGGATATATATCACATATATATATACTCTGTTAATGGCTTTTGTTGTGCTATAGTTCCGAAAAATGAGTCAATAATACCGTCTCCGAGAAAGAACTGCAAGTCCTTTTATCTTCCATTCGACTTCGCGGTTTCGTATATATTACTAAACAACTACTGAATTCGCAATTTTTTGAAATCAAATCACAGAATTGAACTGACAGAAGTGACATCAGGTATTTGATTACTTCAAAAGAATGATAAAGATGCCCATAAAACGCAGGTGTCCCTACTGTTAAAAACTTGAAATTTCACGTCGATAATTTTCAGATTTCGAAATAATGTAATATCTTCTCAATATTAATTCGTCCTTCCTTCTGTCACAGAAAAAAATATTGTATTATACACGGGAAAAATATTAGATTTTAGCTCACGGTTTTTTGTCTCCCTCCGCTACGCGTCGGGAGACAACTGTAGCTATTTTAATTAACACTATATTATGCAGTCTATGAAAATTGCTACTGGATATCACTTTTACATATTGATCAGTGACAAGCTCTACCATTGGAATAAAACTTGTGCTTATAATTCCTTAGTCATTTCGAAAACAAACACAACTTATCAATAACAGGGAAATCCTCTATCACCGATCTATAGCAGATTGTCAATATCATTTAAAGAATGTTAATCATACCTTGTAAGTATCAACTGGAAAGGTCACTGCATAAACGTTATCACATAACAATTCTACTCTGTATGAATCGTTGAAAGATGGTATTGTTATCATTCTATAATATTTCGATTTCTCCTGTTGATATGAATTGGAAAAGGAAACTGAGTTTCACATGATGTTTGCTATAAACTGATGTCGCCTGATCACACAGTATTACAGCCACCTTTTTAATAATTTTCATGTAATTAGATCCATTGTTTTGATCATGATAATTATATTTTGACATTTCAAAATATTGAGGTTAGGACGACAAACAGCTGGTAGGAAATTAGCCACACTATCTACTTCGCTTCTCAAATGGTTGGTCGAATAGGTTTCGTAACCAATCGGATATTAATGAGATCAGGTGTGGTAGAATTGAAAAGAATGAATGGATCAGTCGTTCCGTGAGTTCTGATTATTGATGATCTAAGGTGAGGAGTAATTCTATTGACCTTGACAGAATAGATGTAAATAAAGTCAAATTGACAAAAGTCCAAAAAATCCGGAAATTGGGAAATGACGAAATATGACGAAACTGAGAATGATACGCAAAATGATGTGCGCTTTGGTTTAATTTTTACTGCGGAGATAGAGATTGACTGAAGAGAAAGAATGTGGTGATTTTTGTGCTCCAGCCGGCGAAGTGAATTTAACCATGAAGTCTACATTTTTCTGAAGTAATATAGTGGTATACAGTGCTGTTGTTCCTGATAGATATGGAAAACAGAGTATGACTTCATAACTTTTGTTCAAAGTTGTAAATCTTCGTTCGAGCCGGCACAGTCATTAGATGACCCCATTTTGTATCGTCTCCCGTTCTGCTATAACACTAGGATGTTATATCTTTGAGAATCTTCACGGTAGTCAGTCTCTATTCTGGAAATAAGGGGGCCACATGGGGCCTAAACCTCTTATCTTATCTTACCCTCCATCTTAACCTATGCTGCATTTGAGTAGCATCTTGATGCATTGTTTATGCTCTCATCTTTCATCATGTTCCTATCCTGGGAGAATCTATCATGCTGTTTTGTTGCTTGGAGAATACCAAGAGCCTATACAACTATAGTTTCAATCACAGTCTTTGGGCACAGTAATGCTGAGTGATCAGGACCTGCTGTTGGAGGAACAACATTCCAGCCAAGTTGGAAGATAACAGCTAAGTGGTATCTTGCATAGTCTCTTCACCTTTTGTTTATTATGTTGATGTAATATTTGATACCTGGAATATCCAGTGATTTTGGTTTTCGGTATAATATGATGATACAATCTTGTTGTGAGGAATCACAGCAGAAAGTCAACAGGTACATTATTTTCTGAGACCTCCTGTTAGATCCTATGAGACTGTTGTGTAAATACTCATTGTACATATTCATAATACATGTAATAAGTAAGTATCTACCATATATCTGATGTTCGACGAATGTCACAAATATCAAAAATTCTACAAGTGCTATTTTGATATGATTTCTAGATGTTAGCTACCTGGTATTTGTGATAGGATATTCATTTGTATCTAATTTCATCATAATTCTAAGTTAACAACATAACTAATAACAATGATCATTTTATTGGTGGTTTGTTCCATAACCATACTAGTGCCACATGTAAATTTCATGGCATACTGAATAAAATGTAATATTCAAGAATAATTGTTCCTTTTTAATTATAGATCTCTCTCACCTTTCATAGCTATCATGCAACTCAATTTCAGGGTTTCTGGGTCTATCCCCAGCTATATAAGCTGTTAAAGATTCAGTGGCGCTCATGATTTTCATCTATCCTATATAAATAGTATTTATGATTTTTATAATGTATAGTCCATCTCAGTTGTTGAAAACTTAGTGAAAACAACGAATCCATGCCTATTGCCTACTGCTCGCAGTATAGTATATTGTCAAAAATATGCTACACAACACAACCTGGAGCTAAAGTCTACTACTTTTTTCTCTTGTATAATAAATAACTATTTTTCTTTTCATTAGGTACTGTTTATCCTTATTTTGGGAAATAATTACCTACTATGATAAAAACAGGACTCTTTTCTTCATTTATCAAACATGTGAATATATATTATCGATTATTAATCGCAGTAGATAAAGTCAAAATAAGGCATGTTATTTTTTTTTTGTTTTTTCTATGTTTTTTCTATGTTTTTGATAACTTACCACAGGTGCATTGAGGATATCGATTTCTTCATGTTCATTTTTGAACGCTTTCAAATTGTTAATAAACTTTATTCTTGTTCCGACTAATGGAATCAGCTCCTTTATCATGTCATTGGTAATGTCAGATAAATTATCAATGGTGATCTCATTCTCTAGAAAATACATAAGTAGGTAGCAGGTAATTGAGGAAGGTAAAACTTATATATTCGGATTTTGAATATACAGGAAAGAAATGGACTGCTGGTTTTTGAATCATTTTAGAAACCCTCCGAGCAAGAGTTTGAAGAATCATGACTTTTCAATGATTTTTTCGTACTCTTGAATATATTAGGTTTGTATAGCACATAAATTGTTCAATAATATGTTGAAACAAGGAAGGATAGGTACATTTTATATGATTTATGAATTGAACGCTATAGTTAGAATTGTTTTTATTGTTTTAAAATTGCATCTATACCGAAGAGTCATGTCATGATCATTTGAATTCTTGCCCCAATACCAACCTTTTTACTTTTGTTAGTTATTCAATCCCAAATTGTATTACTTCGAATTATTGTACTCACCAATAAAAACAGGTATCAGGGATTCTAGGCCCCATGACGACAACAGTTCCTCCATAAGAGGTATCTAGGTACTTTCACAATCACAATATAACCACAATTCATTCCATTCGGCGAAATTGAGTTGAATAATTTCAGGATTTCGCCAAATGAAATGCATGTGTGGCGATTCGAATCCGCAATTCCTGATAATAATTATTGCTCATGGTTTCATAAGTGAACGGTGCCTGTATCCAGCCAGATGCCGGTATCCAGCATTCAGCGGCCATATTCGCATTGTTTTTTACGAGGTTTTTTCAGACGAATAGGTGTTGAGTGTCGTCACTAAAAATCTTTGTTTCTTGATCATCAGAAACATCACTGTATTCACAACCGAACCTCAAAACGAAAAGACACATCACCACATATCTATTCAATACATCAAAGCCGCTAAATACCTAAACAAAACGAAATTGCACAACAGTACGCCGTCCTCCTACAAAACAATCGACTCGACATTCGACCTTTGATACGGTGCTGGGACTGACCAAGGACCGTTTGCTTTACCGTTTCACCGGTTTCACGTTCAAAGCGTTCAAACTTCTTCGTGCCTGCAATCGGGGCAGTTCGGGTATATAAATGGCGCGCTATATTAAGGATTGATTACATAAAGTTTGAGTCAACGATAGCAGTCATTGAATCAAAATTTCGCTTGGTTTCTCTCAATGGGAGCACGACTAAATATCCAGTACAAAAATATCCTGTCAAAAAAATCCTGCCGAAAATAACCTGCACATTCATATATTTAGACAATGATAGCCTGACCAATAAGATTTCCATTCCTCAGTCAAATTATTATAATGATTTTATAAAGGATATAAATGATAAGGTTATTTTCAGCAGGATATTTTTGACAGGATATTTTTGGACGGGATATTTAGTCGTAGACCCCTCTCAATGGACCAATTGTTGACGTGTACTGTTTGTACTATCGAATGCAACATAACTATATTATAGATTCGAATATATGTATTTGTCATCAAAATAAAAATATTTTGGAATCAAGTGGCATTTTGAAAATTGAATCAATTTGACATGATCTATTTTATCGGAAGATAGGGTAATTTCCACGTGAAATATTTCTTCTTTTGGAATAATTATATTACTTCGATGGTTTTCAATAATCTCGCAATCATTGCAGAAATGATATATTACATTCGATCACAATATTGCTATGTTTCGAATTCAATGAGAAGCCTTTGTTCAAATCAATGGTACAACTTTTATCACCTCAATTATTTTTGTTCGGTTCAACATTTATTCCCATTGACGCAATGTGCATGTTTCCAAGAATAAGGCTATTATTGCAAATAACACAGTGTTTTTTCTGTGTGGCTCTTAAATAAAGGGTCATTTTGATAGTTTCAGCTTTCAAGTTGTCCACACGGACACAATTTTTATTTTCGAGAACGTTAACTTAGTTATTGTTTCTTCAACATCAACTGGTTCAAACACAATCGAGTTCAGTTGAAACTGTCTTGGCTGAATGTAGTTGGGATCCCTATTAGTCGACTCAGCAAGATTTTTTCCTAATTTTGTAAAGGTATCATTGAGTATATTTGCTATCGCCATTTCATCAATAAGTGTTTCTCCTAAATCATTTTCAATTATTTTCAAGCATCTCTTGGTCAAATTTTTCGTGCCTACTCCATTAATTATACTCCGATGTTTTTTTGAGCTGTTTCTGTTAGCTCCTATTTGATTACTGCAATATATCAAAGTTCCTTTCTTGTATTAACGCATTTGTTTCGTTTCGATATCTTTCATCTTCGTTGTTCAAGTTCAATTTATTTGGTTTTTTTCGTAGTTTGGCACTCATTTTGTTTCTCTCAGTAATTGATTTCAATAAACTTCATGTCATCCATGGTGCTATTTTGTCGTGCTTCCTTTTGAGTTGGCGATTTTCAGTACATTTACCCAGATTTTTCAAGATAATATCAACTAATTCACTTATTGCCTTGTTTGGATCATCTATAGCAAGTACCAGATCTCAAATAATTTCCTGAATTGCATCATCATTTTGAATTTGTTGATCAACTTAATAATTCTATCGCGAAAAGTAATGGTCTTTTCGCATTCGATAACAATTTGAAGAATAATATACATTGTCCTTGTGGTTCGACTTCCACGGTTTTCAAATACTCAGATAGACCGGAACATTCACTGAACAAATTGCTCATAAGAGAGTCCAAACTCGTAGTCTGGAATTCACGAATAACTTTTTTGTTGGTCTTTTGCGTCCATGTCTGTGCTCTATCTCTTTTCTTCTCAGGATAGGTCATCTGCTGGGGACGTTAATAGTGTACGTAGGCCGGTACCATCCCAAGATGGCTGCTGGCGGACGTGGCGTCACAAGATGGCCGCCAATGAAAATGCCACATGACCGATGACACGTGACAGATGACATGGAGCACGGAACACAAGAAGTGACAGATGACACGTGATATATGACATGGAGCATGAAACACAAGAAGTGACAGATGACAGGTGACAGATAACAAGTGATAGATAGCATATGACAGATGACACGTGGGACTCAACCATCCAGGCTCAATACTCTAGAGTTAGCCCTCTAGACCTTCTGGGGCCTTCTAGGACATATCCATTCTTCTTCTTTTTGGAAGTGACTTTTTGTTTCTTACCAGATTCATTACTACAATTGATAACACTTTGTTTCAAGGTCACTTGATATGCACGTTATGCCTCCTTTGTTTGCAGGTGGCCGATTACGTTATAACCTCGTCCGATCGTTCTGTTCTGTTCTCTTCTCAGGATATGTCATCTGCTGGGGAGGTTGTCGAGATGTTCCACTTGCTTGTGGCTTTTATTTTTATTGTGGAGCAGCCTCTTGGGATCTTCTGTTGTAATTTTGATTATTGTTGTTACCACGGCCGCGGCCTCGTGGTCTTCCTCTAGACGACATAATCTAAATTCTTGGGTACAGGTTCAAGATAAATCTTGTTATGGCGGAAAGCATACCATTAAATCGTTATGGTATGCTTTTTGCCATAACAAGATTCATCTTTCTCAATTTGGAGAATAGTTGTGTGATTATCTGTGATTTGAGTTCTTAGAAGAATGGGAATAATATTATTACTTATGTCAACATTTGTTTCAAGAAAAATGTGATCTATGCATGATTCAGATTGTCCGGAAACTCTGGTGAAAATACTGTTCATTGTCTATAAATATTCTGTGGTTGATCTTTCAGTTGGTTCTGGTAGATTGAGGTAGAAGGATGAGTAGACTTGCACAATTTGATTTATTCAGTATAAATGTTGCTTCGAGATTTGATAATAATATAGTGATGAAAATGAGATGTTGCTACAATGCCGGTTGGGAAGTCAATCTCGAAGTCGTTTGCACCAATGTCTTACATCTCTTCCTCCTCAAGATCAATCTATGCCGGTTTGCATTGATTAATAAATTTTGTCTCTGGAAACTAACCTACGATCTTGTACAGATCTATATGGGTTTCTGTATGATCGCGTGTCTTCCATGTCTTCTTCTGGTATCGGCATGGAGTTGTTGTGATATGAAATTCGAATGCCTGAATGTTGTCTCTTTCTTGATACGTATCGTCCGATGAATGAGATCCATTGACAGTTACAGCAATAGC
This sequence comes from Phaedon cochleariae, assembly GCA_918026855.4. Lineage (NCBI taxonomy): Eukaryota > Metazoa > Arthropoda > Insecta > Coleoptera > Chrysomelidae > Phaedon > Phaedon cochleariae. The sequence goes on along the minus strand of OU896723.1, from coordinate 18,150,160 downwards.
GACAACAGCAACATTATATTGCCATAATGATTATCAGTATGACTAATACTGATAGTAAGATACGGAACAAGGTATGATGTTCACCTATTTTTTTCTGTAAGGTCTCGTCGAACATCTCTAGCTTGTGTTTAGCATGTCGTAGTTTATCTAAGTTAATAATACTTAGTTGAAGTGGATCCATGGATATTTCCTGGATTTTCTGGATTTCGTCTACACAACAATCTGTCAAAATCGAAGACATCAACGGCCTAAGTCGTCTATTGAATTCAATAGGGGAAAATGAAGAAATTTCGTTAATTCGCTTATCAACATCTTCTCTCAATCCAAGTGGAATGCCAAATGACGATTCTGGTTTCAACCAGTGATTCAATAATCGTTTCATGACACCTGAACATGCCATATGCATGCAATCTAAAGGAAAACCAGACACAAGTCCAAAGTTTCATATTTCTGCTAATGGAGAGGCACTTGATTGATGACTTTTTTGAATTCGCCAAACAAAATTATCATCATTGCGGTTTACAAGAGTATCTTCATTCATATAGAATATTCTGGAATTAATTCGAGAACCCTTGATGCAACATTTCTCACAACTATAATATGAGTCGTGTGGATTAATACATTTCAAAAAAGATCTAGCTGGAGCATCACATATTGAATATTCCAAAGAAAGTGAAAATATTTCTTCACTATAGTACAGAGTGTCCGCTAAAAGGAGGTCAATCCATTAACCATATATTCCTTGACCAAAAACAAGATGAGTTTTTAAATATCATTCTTCGTCTTAGCCCTTCATATTCGATATACAGGGTGTCAAAGTTGGAAATTGGAAACTGTTTTTTTAATTACTCACGTTTTTATTAAGATATTCTTCTCAAAATTGGTACATCACTTCAGCACAAAGAGTTACATCATGTGAGGAAAACAAAACAGAAAATAACTGCCAACTATTCATAATACTGGGGGTCTAGTAAACACTTACCCCCATAATTTTTTTGTACGTTCGCTAATGGCTTCCTTTCTATTTTTCTTCAAGTGTTCAATCATTTTTGAGTATTTTTTGTCTCTTATAAAATTTTTATAAAATCATTTGTTTTTAACCCATTAATGCCTACAATTATGAAGTAGTTCGTATTGAGTTCTAAGCCACAGAACAACATTTTTGGGTGATACTAGTTAAGAGAAAAATGATAAGAAAAAATTATCTGTCTTAATTTCGAAAATATTGACTGGGTCGCTATCGACCCATTGGGCTTCAGGGAAACATCTGATGGTAAAAAGTATATTTCAAAAATCAATTTTTATTCTGAAATAACACAAAAAACATCATAAGAGTAATCTCAGGGTAACCATTATTGGGTATGGTAGTCGGAGAAACATTTGTCATGCAATGGAACTTTGCAGGTTTCACAAGCTTTCGTTGTTTTATTTCCACACACTTCACATCTAAGCCTGTTTTGTTTTGTTATGATGAGATGTCTACCATTAGCCAACAATGGATATCTTAACGAGGCTTTCTTTCGTCCAGGCTTTTCATTTTTTGCCATATTGGGTCAAGAGCAATACTGCTACATATCTTCTGAAATTCAGATTATCCTTTTTGCAACCATACTGACGTGCCAGAAGATATGAATTTGTAACGCAGACATCAATGAGCCAGTATATAATCGGCGTATACCATTTATCCTACGGAATGCTATCCGATAATTCGACACATGGTTATCTAACTGGTCAACGCCGCCCATGTATCGATTATAATACTTTATCACGTTCGGTTGATCAACTTCTACCCTTTTCTTTTCTTTAGCCGAATATCTGTTACATTTTTGTATCGGATTCATTCCTACTTTATTTGACAAAATTGTTACAATATTGTTGTCCTTCCAGCGCACACAAACAATTTTATTTGCTTTATCAACTGCACAATCCATTGCACCACGGTCTTTTTTCTTCATATCAACCAAACCTGTCAGATTACATTTATCTGTTCTGTTATCGCGGACAGTTCCAGTGGCGCCAAATTCTTTCTCACTGAGACTCCTGATGAGTTTAGCAGACGTGAAGAAATTGTCGAAATAAAATGAGAATTTTTTGTCAATGTAGTTGTTTTGTAACGTATTAGCAAGATTCAAAACTACAGATTCTCCTAGACCCAAAACTTAATTCTTCTCTGTTCCTTTTCTCCCCTGATAAATCTCCACTTGAAAGCAATATCCCAATCTCAGAGCTGCAACCCATGCCTTATAACCAAAACGAATGGGTTTGCTTCGTATGAACTGTTTGCATCCGTGTCTCCCATAATATGGTATCATAGACTCATCTATAGATACGTGAGTAGGGTAGTTATGTATGTACGAGGTCCTCCTCCTCCTCTCTCTTCCTCCTCCCTCCTCACTCCTCAGCGCTCCTCTGTATCGACGTCGGGTAGGGCTTGGTAAAATCAGCTGCCATTCTCACCATTTCATTTATGTCAACCCGAAATTGAGCCTTGGTTGGAATAATAGTTTCAATCCATGCATATACACTTGAAATATAAAATTTACTTACTTTTATGTGGGATAAACTATAAATATCATTTTATATGAGGTGTCGGCATGCAGCTATAATTTTTTTTTTTACAAAAGCCTTCCACAGCCTTCTTTGACATACAATAAAATGGGTACATTTTATATTATCATTTATTTATTTATTTATTCATTTATTTATTTATTAAAGTGATACATCCAACAGACTAAAAGTCCAATTACAAGAGAATATAACAAAAGGAGAATGTGCATCACACATTTATCTAAGCATAGTATAACACTTTGACTATAGCATAAATATCTATGAGTATGATAATGAACAGGAAAGAAGAACACTATTTCAACCAATGATTATGTTAGTTTGATATGAGCCTATACAGAGCTTTTTTTTGAAGTGACCAGAACTCGAAAAAAATATATCTACTGAGGTTAAATTATTGAAACATCTACACATATAATTAATACCATTCTGAAAATGATGCTGCGAATTAGGTACATCAATATGGAAAGTTAGGCTAGTTCTAGAGACTGAGCGAGGTACATTGAAATTTGAAAAAGACAACAAAGTTGATGAATCGATTCCATTGTGGATAAGTTTATGGATGAAGGAGAGAGCAGCAATTTCACGACGCTTTTTTAAAGAGATAATATTGAATTCATTCAAAAGTAGGTGATAATCACAGTGTCTCACAGGATACGAGCCGTGAACTTTGAAATAAATAAATTTACGTTGAATGTTCTCAAGTTTGTCAATATACTTATTATGATAGGGATTCTATATTTAGCTGGCGTATTCCATCTTCGTCCTAACCAAAGAGAAGTATACACATTTCACTGCTTCGACTGATTGAAATTCTCTGCAATTACGTTCAACGAATCCGAGTACGCGTGTTGATTTATTAACAATATTTTTAATGTGGGAAGAGAATGTCAACTCCGTGTCGAACGTTATTCCCAAATCCTCACATTCATGCACCCTCATAACAATGTTATCGTTCAGCATATAGTTGTGTACAATAGGAGACTTACGTGAATATGTCATCACTTTACATTTACTGGAAATTCCAAATTGGTCCAGCTTCCTCAACAGTAATTGATGAGACACTTCGTCAAAAGCCTCACTACAGTCGGTGTAAACCGCGTCCGTCTGTTTCCTATTATCCAATGCATTTGAAACATATTGAGTGAAAGTACAGAGGTTTGAAATCGTATTACGAGCTTTTACAAATTCATGTTGAAATTCTGATATGGACCCAACAATATGACTGTATATTAAATCCGATTAAATAATTTCAATCAGTTTAGATAAAACAGATATTAGAACAATTGGCCTATAATTTGTTATGTCGCTTACTTTTCCTGACTTGTGAACTGGGCAGATACGTGAGATTTTCCAAGTTTAGGAAACCGACCCGTGCGTAACATGGTGTTGAAAATAATTTTCAGAGGAAGGTGAAGGTGGGATATATGTGTTTTTATTAATTTGGCGGGAATGCCATCAGGTCCGCAGGTCAATTTGTTCTTTAACTCTTTTGATGCTTTCAAAATTTGTTCCTCACTGATTTCGTAAATAATTAGTGAAGCACTGGAGTTGTATAGTGTATATGCATGGATTGAAAGTATAATTCTAACCAAGGCTCGAATTCGCGTCAACCCTTTCGCTCATGTTATATTTTTTCTGGAAAGCAATAATGAAATTATCACACCAGTTTTCAACATCACCACCCTATCATTCATAATATTCGATATCGATCATGTGCTAGCATCTACAACAAAATATTTCAACTCATAGCAAACATTTTGTGAATCTGTATCATAGAAATAAATCATCATAGCGCTCAATTAGTTAACCTATTTCCATCATTCCTACTTTATGAGATTTCAAAATGTGAATTGAGGAATTATGAATTATTGGAAATTAGTGGCATTGAAATAAGTGCTAATATTTCAAACCCTGGGAGAGCTCGACGTGAACTATCTAATGGCGTCAATGAAAAAAATATAGGGATCAAAATAAAATTTGGGGTTAAACCCATTTTTTCCACCCAAAATTCTACACTGTAGCAATTCTGGCGTCACCTCTTTCGCGCGGAAGACGCAATCACGCGAAGTTCAATCAGTCAAATGATTTTAAAGTTACGTACTTGATTTTTTTTTGTAAAATTCTCGGTGTGTAATTTCTTGCTGATTATGAAAATTATAAAAAAATCTGATTCCATGGAAATATTCGTTGGATTCTATCATAGCGATGTGCCAAATATAATATGTACTTATTTCAAAAAACACCTCGTATATCAGTACAGGGTGCTCAAAAAGATCATATCGTTGATGATAGGGTAGATAGAGTGAGCCACAAAAATGTTTATACTTTATATAAAGAATAAATGTCCATCGCACTTCGTTACGGGTATCGACCTCTGAAATTTGAATGAGAAAATAATTAACATAATTCATATATGAATTCTAAACGGTTGCCATGTCACCAATGATATTCGGGCAACTCAATTAACTCTTACTAATGTTCCGTCCGATTTGTGATCGGCTGTTCAGTGATTATGTTCTATTCAGGATGGGTCGAATTCTTCTCGTTTAATGGAGGCATTTCTGACATTGAATTCCTTGATGATATTGAGTGCGATGATGGTTATGGTTCATGTGTCATGTATATGTGATTTCACCATTCCATGAAAGCAGTTCAAAACAAGATGGTGAAATCGAAAATAGACTGATGGAATTATGTTTGAGGTAAATATTGATTTTCTGAAAGAGGTGTAGATGAATTCATAGATGGCAATATTCAGCGAATTATATATCTTTGAATGCAATCATTGACCTGTACAGTGATAATATTATGTATTTGAATGAAAAAAAAAAAAAAGGTTATATGTATATATATATATATATGCATAAATAACTTCATTATTATAATGATAATAATTGCGTCATTCAATTTCACGAATGTTATTGCATCCAGTCATATATTTGAGGTTCATTCAACGATCTTTATTGCGTCCTGTATATACATTAGTGCGTCCAGCGATGTTGCCAGACTGAGGGTATATTTTTATTATATTAATAGTACATTATTGCGTCCGACTGTTAATAATGAAGCAAATCTTCAATACTAATGTAATACGGTTCGGTATCGATGTGTATTTGTTAAGTTGCGCGACATTTTGACAATAGAAGGATAACGATCTGTAAATTTCTATCGTTATCGGATATGACATGTCACAAAGGCATGTTAAACATTGTATTGTATCAAACGGCACCTCTGCCAGTCTATATTCTGGGAGAAATGAATGAAAAATGGCAGTTTCCTTTGCGAGATTTGAATTATGCTATTCGATGACAATTGAATATAGTAGATCTCAAAACCTGTTCATAGTTCATTGTACCAGTATATCACCTGACGAAGCTACTGTGTTAGCGAAACATGTTGTGTGTTCCAATGATGGTATCTCTAACGATGATAATGAACCAACAAGCACATTGGTCATGTCCATATAGCTCCTTCTGGTGACATCTTCTCAGCTAATGAACCATTCAATAAATGGCTGTCGCCCTATATCAATTTTGGAGGCAGATTTTTTGACTATTTCAATCAGATATTTGTCCTGATATAGCATTATGCCATTGGGACCACTTCGACGACAGGTGGTAATTTGCTAGGATACCTACTCGATAATAAATTTTTTGGTTTCATCATTAGGAAGAGTGCCGATGCAATGCGGTCCTACATGGTTGCAATTACCCCCTTTCCCCAAGATCATTACAACGAATCAGTTTTTCGATGATTGACTGATTGAAATCAGAATAATATATCAAAGGAAGGAAGGAAAGATCAAAATCATTTCCACACCATTTAATAACGTTGTTAACTTGGTTGTTTGATGATCAGAGGGACACGTGTCGGTATAAGAGATAATCTTCAGCTCAATTTGAAGTACGATACAAAAAATATGGGTATGGAAGGAATTAAAATTTTTTGTAGACTTACTTGGAGTTGAAATAGTTCTATACATTTAACTAGTTGAATTAGATATACCTGCCGATGCCCATAGTCACGAGCCCATGTATCAAGAAATGATAACGGGTTCTGAAAAATTGTTCTGAATTTTTCTATCCGTCATTATCCGTGGTTAGGTTAGGTTCTTCGAGAGACTTGTGCGAGCAAGGGATGACCAAACACATTCTTAGGTCATCAGACACATTTCTGCAGCGGAGATTTGAACCCACGTACACCAGCAAGCGAACGCGGATCAGTATACTGACGCTTCCATCACGAGGCTACCTGGGTTCTCATCAATGGAATGCCTCGTACCCTGAGAGAGCGTACAATTATATAATCAATTCAATATCATACACGGAAATGGTATGATAAGAAATTGGCACAGCAATTCTCGAAAAAACATTCGTTTTTAAAAATTGTTCTTTTTCAACAAGGGCCCTGTTTCAAACTGAAAGCACAAATTATTGACGCGAATATCGAATTATTGATGAGGCAATCAGCCAACACGTATTTCAAACAGAAAACAGAATATAAAGTCATACAAATGACGCAGACAAGTCAATGATATGATTCAAAGTCAAAGCATAGATGGAACATAAGATTATGGCATTATGAGCAAAGGCATATAGGTTAGGTTAGGTTGAGGTTGAACGTGAGTGGGCCCATGTCAGGCCCTTAATATGGCCTATTGTGACATATAAGTCATATAGAGTATACAAATGATTGACAAATGTTGAGAGGAGAGAAGAGATAAGTGGGGAAAATGAGCAAAACATTGAAAAATTGATTAAGTTCTGGAATTGAAACTCATCTTCCAAGGACTCCTCCACAAACTATTCTCATACGGCGAACCACCTCAGCTATGCAATCTTTCGTCGAGTTTTTTTTCAGGCAGATCGCTCCATGTGGTGGTGGATAAAGAATCGTCTGATAACATTGTCATCAATTCCGGCTTTCCACAAGGATCCACTTGCCCTATCCAAGCTATGCAGACAATGAAACTCCATAATCTGCATTCTCTTCAAGAATTCCTATTTCTCTTCAGGAAACTGATGAGAACCTACGACGTAGGCAAGTCAACGCTGTCAATGACGATCGATACCGGCTATCCGCTGAGATCCACTTATTGCCCTATCCAAGCTTTGCAAACGATCAAACTCTCCATGTAATCTGCATTCTTCTTTAGAATCCTCATTTTCTTTCCAGGAAACTGAGAACTTACGACGAAGGCAAGTCAACGCTTTCAATGACGATCAATTCCGGCTTTCCACTAGGATCCACTTGCCCTACATCCAAGCTTTGCAGACGATAAAACTCATCATAATCTGCATTCTCTTCTAGAATTCCTATTTCTCTTCAGAAAACTGATGAGAACTTACGACTTAGGCAAATTCAACGCTGTCAATGACGATCAATTGCTGCTTTCCACTAGGATCCACTTGCCCTATCGAAGTTTTGCAGACGATAAAACTCTTCATAATCTGCATTCTCTTCTGAAATTCCTATTTCTCTTCAGGAAACTGATGAGAACTTACGACGAAGGCAAGTCAACGCTGTCAATGACGATCAATTCTGGCTCTCCACTAGGATCCACTTGCTCTATCCAAGCTTTGCAAACGATTAAACTCTCCATAATCTGCATTCTTTTCAAGAATTTCCATTTTTTTTTTCCCAGGAAACTGAGAACTTATGACAAAGGCAAGTCAACGCTGTCAATGACGATCAATTCCGGCTTTCCACTAAGATCCACTTGCTTTATCCAAGCTTTCCAGGCGATAAAACTCCATAATCTGCATTCTCTTCTAGAATTCCCATTTCTTTCCAGGTAACTGAGAACTTATGACGAAGGCAAGTCAACCCTACCAATGACGATCTTGCTGAAAAACGGACTGGGGAACCAAAAACCCAGTTGAATTTATCGCCATCGAAACTCAAGCTTGTAATTTCTCTAGAAAACCAGAACTCATCAGTATGCCTAATGTCTGGTACTACCATTCCCACCGAGACCACTATATCGTTGCTCGGTTTTGCCATCAGCAATACGCAAAAATCATGTCCGATCCATCGTGAGAACTGCTTCACAATGACTCGGGATTTTTATTCTGAAAATCTATTGTACACCTCAACAGCTCTCCACTATCTACAAAGCACATACTCGGCCAGTTTCAGATTACTGTTCTCATATTATGTGGTTCAGAACCCAAGCATACGCTGATCCTTTTAGATTCTATCCAGAGAAGAGCCAACCGCCCGGTGGGTGATACCACATTCACTTATACGTTGACTCCTCTGAAACACCACAGGGAAGTAGGCCACCTTTCATTTTTTTATAGGTACTCCCACGGCAAATGTTCCTTAGAAATCGCTGCTATCATTCCATCACTTGCAATGCCACCCAGACAAACTCGACAGGCCCAGTCAGCACATCCTCACGTTGTCAACCTTGAAATAAGTCGAACAACACTCAGACAAAACTCATTCGTCTATAAAACGGCAAAGCTTTGGAATTCTATGACAGTGCAAGTATTCCCAAGAACTGATAACCTCCAGAAGTTCATAAAAATTCAAATACCTCCCTTTGTTGGGACGCACGGTGCTCTTGGATCTTCCATTTCTTACTATAAATAAAATGAAATGAACCATGCAATGTTGCCAAACATCAGGACGCAATAAGATACTCTAGATAGAAATACTGGAATTTCGTATATTTTTCGTATATTCCGCTCTGGCGGAAGTCTTCTGAACTACAATGTATATTTTTTGTTCATTTACGCATAATATTGCGTCCGATGTGCAAGAAGACTTTTCCGCATATCTCGAATATTTGGACAGATAGACCAGTCAATCTCAGATCTATCGATAGGTGGAGGCATGGGCTCTCCAAATAATTTTGTTTACAGTCTTTCAAGTAGTTCTATTCGGAGTTTAACGTTGATGACATTATCGCGTCCATATATGGATGCAATAAATAGAAGGACGCAGTAATAAATGTAAAAGGGCAATGTTTGGACGCAATAATGATAGCAGGATGTATATATATATATATATATATATATATATATATATAAAATAAGTATGCGGAACTCGATCCCTCTTTCTATTGGTCATCTTCATCTGAACTGAACTGGCCTGTTCCCGTACGTAGTATGGTTCTGGTGGAGGTTGGTTCAGACTCCTACGATATCCCCGTCTCTCGTGCGGCAAACACCAGCACGCGCTGAAATGGTGGTCCTCACTTCTATATAGATGGCCGACATTCTCACAAGAATATGCCCCATTTGAGCATCCGGCACATCCACCATTCCAGCAGTCGTTTCGATATGTGCTGCAGCTGACACACCTCCGGAATCGCAGCTGGTACTCCATACTGCACGCCCTGCATGTGTTTCTGCAGATACCCATGTTTGTATTCTTCAGCAGCTTGGAGCACGTCACACACACCTTGGTTTGATGCCATCCTCATACTGCACGCTCAGTCTATGAGAGTCTGGCGATTTCCGACTATTCTCTGCAATGCAGCGTTGGCATACACCGGTACAGGGGTTGATGTCGCTGGCCGCCCAACCAATGTCACAGTTATGGCAGAGTATGAAATCATTCACCCTAGATGGGTACACTGCCACAATTGGTATGGAATCCCATGATTTTGGATACGACATGATTATATCAATGTTTGTAGACTAGTTGTTCTTCAATGGTACGATGTGATCGATAGAAGTCTAAGAAACACTTTGATGAAAAACGCGCACCTCCTTTGCTTTTCAATGCTCGCACCTACTACCCCTTTATAGTTGGTTGCGCATCATGAAACCATTTTTGGAGAGTTCACGCATTGATCACACTAGTTCAAATGAAATATGGACACGCTCACATCGTAATGTAAGAACCGCATTTTCCCCCTCTCGAAGCATAGACCGCCTCTCTCCCTCTTTCGATGTGAGGCCAATAAAACGCACAGCCCTATGTTGAAAACGTTAGTTCGCATTCCTCCAAAGAAGACTCAACTACCAAAATATACCTACATGATCATGAACGGAGAATTTAGTGGAATTGTCGGGAAGCTGGCAAATCTATCGCTGATAGATGAGAATCAGTTGGATGTAAGTATTTCCAAAATCATTGTTGACTGATTAGGAAGGCGATAGGCCTTATTCATGTTCCAAGTACTCTAGACCATTTTTTTCATTATTTACAGGATCTCGGAAACGCACACGTTGGGTTCGACGGTGGCGATGTGGAGCAGGACAACAACGATCAAGACGAAGGGTTTGGTGACGAAGAATGCGGCAGTAGCAATGGTGGTGTTGAACACAACAAAGCTTTCTCGTAATTCCGAGAGAGTTTACATGCGACGCCTGCTCTGCTCCTCTCTATCAAATTCACATGTTGAACTTGTGCCCGTCGTGCAATCATGCCAAGAAGAATTTACATATTTTTTAAGTTAATATAAGGTAGTTTTAGTTTCACTCTAGAATCAGTTTTGAATAAATCATGTATTAATGATAATAATAAAGTTTTGGCTGATATCGATTCATATTTTCATTTTTAGTGATTTGGATGGGTTAGGTGGAAATAATGGAGAATTTTCATGAGAATATGTCCAGAAAAAAACGATAAAGTTTTGAAAATGTGAAAAGGGTGTTGAAAATTCGAAAATGGGCTGATGATTCAGGCTCATCAGATCTATTTCAAGCTGTAGTTGACTGTGCACATGAATGCACATGAGTTGACCCAAGCAAAATATGGTGCGCACGCGATATCTACCGAAAATAAAGGAATGTCGGAATTTCAATCTTCAATATGTATGAAAGTCTTGAGAAAAAAACGATTTTTTGGTATTGCGCATCATATCAGTCACCAGAACTATAGTGCGCATGCATTATCTCGTGAATGCGAAGGCCTATCAGCGATCTGTCACCACCAATGTGAAGGTCTCTGAAAGTTAACCGAAGGATACCATTTGGCAAGGAATATTCAGTAAAAAATCGAGTGCGCAAGCCTGATGCCGAAATAGACCATAATTTGTCGTTTTTGGTTGCGCAAAAGTGAAAAATATGCGCAGTATATTGGATAATATATATATTTTTGGGTATATATGACGAATCCATGAATAAATATCCGATATGTGTTTCTTTTTCGCAAATTAACGCATGCGCACATCATTTTTGTGCAAGTATTGCTTGTGCAGTTGATTGTCGCCCCAATCCTCTCTCGAGTTCACACCAAATGTATGAACCAATAGGAAATGAAAGTATGATATTTATTGATAATATTGATATTTCATAATCTCCCTCTCATATTCGCATTTGTTTTGGCTCTTGATTTTTCAGGAGTATATGGCGAGTATCGGCACTTCCTCACAGACTTCGCCCACCGCGACGTATCGATGTATGGAAACTCCGAAATTACGGTGTCGTCGTCGTCTCACACTACAATTCCGTCAACTCCATCACCGTCGATCATCATCATCATCATCTGTTTGCTGAATTCCGTTCGCCATATCGCTACATTGGCTAACGATTCACGCCGCCTCTCGACTATGATATTCATGGCCTTCTCTATCGGTATGTAGCGGTGATCCATTTTCTAGCGTTGTTCTCTTGCTATCTTCTACGATTGGTGAATCATTGCTCAAAGACGTTCTCGTTCCTAAATGCTACCACTACTTCCAATTTCAACAATCTTTCAGTGAAACCCTGGATTATGTTGTTATATTCCGACAGTATTTCATCGTTTTTTTTACATGATGTCCATCTTCTCGATTGAATCGTTCACCTTGGGCACCATCATGAGAACCTTCTGGGCAAACTGAGGATAATCTTCGATGTGCATCTTCACATCATTAAGAGATTTCCTCATCTCAGACATTTGGTGGTTATATAACTCCAATGGCACACTATCTCCACCAATCGACGGATTACCGATATTTCTTAATCGTTCACCCTGCATATCATAGTTACCGCTGCTGTCCAGTTTGAACCCAATTCTGGGCCGACCATGCAAGGAGCTCAGCGATTTGCTCTTCTTGCGACCAAATTTATACATCTTCCACAAAGAACCGCTGAACGTGAACTAACAAGATCTGAATTGAACACGCGACTTTTCACGGCTTCTACCAGTTGACCCCCATATCTTTATCTATTTCTCTATCTATCTCTTCCTCATTCTCTTTGATGTCTCTATATCGCACAATAATCTGGATTTGTGATTTCGATCTATGTTGAAATAATAAGCATTCGTATTCAAATGTTTTAATACTATATCCTATCATTTACAAAAATGAATTTAAAAAATGAACGCTAGAAATTTTCTATGAACCGGTCCATCTCCCTCTCATCATCGGCGTTCAACTCCATGGCCGCTCGAAGGTGTTCATCGATACCGTAGTATTGATTCCTACGCTCGTGGCGGATTCGACGACGTTGGCGACAGCTTTCCTGTCGCCTTGCGCGCCGCTGGGCCCTTGCAGCTTCCTCTCTCTCGCACGTTGTCCGACCATCCACTCCTCCTAAGCATTCCTTCCTACATCTCCTTCGGCCTGATCGTCGTTGTCGTCTATGACAATAATACTATTTTCCCCCTGCTGCCGGAGTAGACGTATAATAATATTTATCGTCATATTGGCGCCGCCATCCTCGTTCCTATCAGCAGTAGTAGAATCACATGGGCCTCCTGGCGAATGCAGGCGCAACCCCGTCGTTGTTGGTGGTGCTATCAGCTTCTGCGATGGCTACACAAGTCACTGATGGATTCATTTTGCTTGTTGAATTTCAACTGAATGATTCAAGAGGAGTGATTGAATTTATATGAATGAGTCGGAGTGGGATCCCTGGCCGTGTTGTTAGTATTAGTGCTGGGATAGGTTGTGGTGGAAAAAAGTAGTGGGGGGTTGAAATGAACGGAACTACCATAGTTTATAACAGTTGGTTTATTGAAATAACAAAATTCACATACACTCCAAAATGTACATTCATCTTGGACTTATGTACTCAACCTAACCTATAGTGAATTATAAACAACTATAACTACGCGTCACCCAAGTACTCTTTATTCAGCCGATTATAATGCTCAAAGCGAGCTTTCCCCGTTTCACAGTCTAGTCGAAATTTTTCTACAGCTTCAAGTTGTCTATTCATCTCGGCGGGGCATGAAAGCAGTGCTTCCCTTTGCGCTGAAAGGGAGCGCGACCTGCTTTCACTAATCGCAATCTGAGTATCCACGTTCGCATTCCACTGCTTCAACTCGACATCATATTTTTTCAAATTATCGATGAGTTGTTGCGGTGGCAGTTGAATGCGTGCGTGAATATGAGCATTATCATCGGCCATCATATCTCTTACAGCAACAACAACGTTCTCCTCAACCGGATGCTGTTCTTGCAAACGTGGTTCATCCACACTTGTCGAATCACTTTCATGTCGATTAGCCGGATGCATCACATCTACGCAAACCACATGAATTGCTGATGTCGGCTTCAGTTGATTCGAACGTTGCGGTGTACTGCTCGAGGGGGCGATTTTTTTATGGGACTCATACCACTCTGAAACCTTACCACCTCGATAGAGATTTGCTTTGCCACGATTATCGAGGAACTTGTGTAGAATCGAAGGTTCTACTTTAACACCAATCTTCCCCTTCTTCTTTTCCACAGAAGTTCCCCGATAATCTGCCTTGGATTCAACAGATGACGACGACGACGGTGAAGGTGACGTTGCCGATTTCTTCTTCACAATGTGGTGCTTTTTTCCGATCCTTGGTGATTGGAAATCATCATCATCACTATCATCACCATCATCATCGCCATTCTCACCTCTCTTCAAGCAAGCTCTCTTGGGTGCTGATGACGTCGGTTGCGGCAGAGTAATTTTCCGCCCTTTAGTGGCTTTGACAGGCCTCGCGAATTCTCCATCGCTACTGGCGTCAACACCGCCCAATGATGAGCTCGAGCACAGCGAAACCTCACCGACATCCGGTGTAAGAGGTACTTGGGGTGATTCGAAATTGTCTTGCCAGGCTTCATCACTTTCTAGGTACCCCCTAACATGTTGGCTGAGCCACTTCTACTGGCTGTCTGTTTGTTCCTCAGGGTCTTCTGGGATATAAGTGATGTTCGTGTCTGTAACAATGAGAATAGAAATAGAAATAGGAAGATCTTGCATCGCGTCTCCTTCGATGAACGCTGTATTCAAACTACTCTGGGCGTCGAAACAATAGAATAACATCACGTAGTATGAATAAAATATAATGAAACAAGATGAATCCAGTCGCGATATAAATACTCACTTGAATGCTGCTCGGTGCTGTAGTGTAGCGTGTGGAATAAACTTGGCTCGTGTATCTGAAGTTCGCTGCCGAGGTAGATACTCCTGCGATGCTGTATAAAGCTGGTCAAGAGTGTGTTCTGGTACTAGCTGATGTCTGCTAACGGAATGAGGAGTCGGTGTGTGCACCTCCACTCACACACCCACCAATTCTTAGCCACATCCATTTCCACCCTTACCGCCACCACTAGACCTCTCCCTGTCGCCTTCCCCACTCCTACTCTCCCTCCTCCGAATGCAAATATCCAACCCGGAATGATTGCAGTGGGGAATATCAATAAGGATTGGTTGGTGTAGAAAAAAAAAACGATTCAATGAAATAATAATGTCCATTCATTATGTATATAAAAAAACGGGTTATCATAGCAGTATCAAAATTGATATAAACAACTCAACTAAAATCATAGCAAGAATATGTACCTGTTATGTATTGATCCAACTTCTCTCACCAATCTCATGTTAGTAAGTATTTCGTCACCTGTTTTTTCTACAAGTGTTTTATTTATACCATTTTTCATAGATGTCTTGATAAGGGAAATGAACATTTCCGAAAGCTCGGCTATATAACGAAGAGTTCTCATTTGAGGTCAAAATTTTGGCTGCATCCCCAACATGAAGAAATATTGTGATATTTTTTCTACCTCCAAATTATTTCACCTTAACTGGTCAGTCAGACTACCCTCCTAAAACTATATATATATAGTACATGTAGACTAGATGGAGGATATAAAACATTTTTTCGTATCATATTACATGGAGACTAGTTGAAAAAATAAATATGAATATATACATCGCGGTTAATGTATCTGTATGAGGTTGGGATACAGAGTTCGCTATCATTATTATTATCATTTTTAATGAGGTTCGGACTGTTCCATCAACATTTTTATCAAGTCATCCAAATTATCGCTCGAATTTGATTTTGTTTCAGATGTTTGTATTGTAGCAGATATTGCTTGTTGTAACCAAATCATATTACGTTCAGGACTCGTTTGATAAAATTCAATATCGCTGTGCCCCCAAGGTAAAGTGTTTACTATATTAGGTATAATAAACCGTCATGGTATGAAAGGGCGACTTTGTTTTCCATTTCAGTATGAATATCGTGATGATCACAAGCCACCATTTTCTACGATTTTCTTATAATCATCCATCGATAATTCACTACTCACAACTGCCCTTGAAATCCCCGCTGCTTTCCTCAATTCGGCATTCGAAGATTGAACGTGATATGCTTTGGCGCCCGTCCCATAGAAACTCACAATAGGATCATTTGGAAATTCGTCTTTCATATCACCCACTACTGATTTTGTTATTGGAATAATGAATTTGTCATCCGCGGAATAATTGGATGTGTCAAAATACCTTATATTTTCCTTCATGAAGTGTGAAAGTTTTCTGTTCCTATTTTGAGTATCAATGAATTCGCATCGGTATACAATAGCCACGATTTACCAGAGGAATTCTTCCCAATGCATTCATACAAAAAGTTATATATAACAACGGTTTATCATAATGCACCCTAACTTTAACCATATGGATTGCTACGAAATTTTCATGGAATACTTTACAGGTCTTATAATTGGGTAATGCTATCAATGCATTAGCACCCTCCCTCTTTGTGATACTGTCCCAATGAGTTACGAGTTTGATATCGCTTCTTTTATCAACATTCTTCATGGTTTCGCTATAAACTGAGTTGACCATATTCTTATATAAACTTTTATCAGCTTTATTCGTACTTTTATAACGCATTTCTGTATTGAGGTCAACATACTTTTTTAACCATGGGGATTGCTTTAATTTGAGGAATCTATGGGTTTCAATCAGGGTCAAACCGTTTTCTATAGCCTGTTTGAGATTTCTGTAATGAACAATATATTTTATCTTATTCGACAGATTGGGAATCAGTTTTTTCAGCTTAGATTTCGATCCTGGTGGTGCAATGGATTCCACGAGAAAGGGTAGATCTGAGTGTGCGTCATGTAATTCTTCAGGATAGTATATGTCAACTTCAAGGACATGCCCATATGGGCTATCATCTTCAACACCCATGATATCCAACTCCATAATTTCTTGACTGTTCAACCACCTAAAATCGGATGTTGGTAGCGACTGTGACATACTATGACCGTACAAGTTAGTTGCATCTAAATACATGATGTATGTTGATGGTTCATTTGGATTGAAGTTTTGAAAAAATGTATCATATCGATGTCGATTAACAATTCTCATTCGATTTTAGCATCCCATGATAAACCGGATGCTGTAAAGTATTGGCATGGATCTAACTTGTACGTTTTTGAACAAACATTCCGGAAGTTCTCGAAAACATCGCATGACAATGAAACATCTGATTTCAAATAGAGATCGGAGTGATTGTACCGGTGATTAGAGTGATTTACATTGAAATAAATTCCAATCATGTTCAGCTCTTCGATAATCCTCGTCTGAAATATGTTTATTAGATAAATAATGGAAAAAATCATTTTTAGATGGAAAATCTTTGTTATCCAATTTATCCATAGAGGTTATGCAACTATATGGGAAAACTCCCTTCTGCGTCATATATTTGAATTCTTCAGGGTCACGAAAATATCTAGCAGTTTCTACAAACTGAGATTCATTCAAATTTCCGGCCAAGGATTGCAGAGGTTGGGCAAGGAATTTGTAGCTATCCATGAATCGCAGTTTCAAAGAGACATTCTGATCCACACCGTTTTATCCCAAATATTCGTCAACTAAAATATGTTTGGTAAATGAAATATATTCTTCCTTGGTTTGCGCGATACAGTCAACTCTCTCTTCTTGATCGAATAGTTGCTTGATAAAAAGGTGGCTATCGTGGCCACTCATATTATGAAAAAATATGGGGATGAAATTTGGAATTTTAAAGATCAAATTACATATTGAATGTGCGGCACCGAATCTTTTTTTTGTTTCGTTAGATGGCAGTGGTCTCTCACTTTGACGTTACCATATATGAAAGCTTCATCGCAAATTCCACACCCCGTGACATTAGCGAATTCAACTTCTTCTGCCGGAGTTAATTTTTTCATAGGAACTACACGTTTCAGAAACGAGTTGTAAATTATTTTGCAGTCATTGACTGAATTGGATACGATTTTTTTCGCAGCATCTTTCCCACGGAATGTAATAAATTTCGTAATAGAATTATCGAAAGAGCATTTAATAAGGTATGTAAATAAATAAGGCTCATGTGCGAATGTTCTATTAGTGAAGGATTTCTCCGGATCTGGCTGGCTAGTATGTATCGGCTTCAGAACTGATTCGGAATCTGCATAAATAACGAATGGTACTTTCATCTGTTTCTCAACTTTCTCGAATTTCAAAATGTTGTCAGGTACTGAATTTCAAAATTTATCGACTTTGATCTCTGTGGATGGAGTTAAAGTGTATGTATGGTTGAAATCATTCAGCTGATGACGTAACAACTTTGTTTCATCTGGAAAATGTATCAACCAGCCGTCACAAAAAAATATGCCCCCTGGCAGATATCTGGCTAGATACCAGCCTAGATAAATTCTTTATCCAGCAATAGTGGCTATTTCCGGATTCATCATCTGTGGTCAGAAGTAAATTCACATGTTAACTCATTCTTTGCTAAGAGTAATACAGTGGGCCGACTATCTGATATTGCACTCGATGTTTTTAAACACACTTTCTATCCCGTAAACGTTAATGGAACAATCATCGAGAGTTTCGAATTTCGGGATGCTACTCACTTTAACAGGGAACTCTAAACCCACAAAATTCAAAACCGTAGAATAGTGCGGATATGAAGAGGTTTCGCAAACATTAGCCCTTACCGGATATAGTGCAGACGTCACAGCCCAAGCAAAACAGCACTCATCCTGGTTCACTATGTTCACTACTGCCTTTTTAATCTCTTTGAAGCTAGGTAGCTTCTGTAGGAACATCCACGCAGCGATCTGTATTTGTTGATGTTGATTCCAAGAAACATGATTTTTTGTAAAGCCCAACCTATAACAATTATACCATCAGATGATGATCAGAAGTGTTGAAGAATATATCAAATCATCAGAATCGCGTTCCTCAAATTCAGTTGTTTGATTCAATAGGATTTCCTTGAATGTGTCAACTACGGCCTCCAAATCCAGCGATGAATCCATGATGTGATTTGGTGTCATGAAGGATTTGATATCGTGAAGATTTTCATCGAAAAACGTATTGTAATCCAATACATCAGCTCTGCATTCCAATCTATAGCTTAAAATACGGAATTTGAACGCATTTTCAATCACATATACTCCATTCCTATAATTGACGCAAACGTTTGTTCGATGCTCCAATGTCCTTTTATGAGCGCATGCCTGCAGATTCCCAGGAGTTGTTGCTTGCTAAGTGCCATTTCCCAGTCGTGGCTTCTTCGCGATAGGTGGGCTCAAATTTCCCACACATGCAACTCTTTAATGGCGTCGTAGATTGTCACTACGCGTGAAAGAATTAGACTCACCCTGTACTCAATACACTGTTTTCAATGAAACAAAATTGAGTTCTTACTGCTATAGCTAGTTATACCAAAGTGAAACATTATTAGTGAATGGCAAAAAAAAGTAGCCATGAAAAATTACTGATAATTCTGATAAACTATCACGAGCTACCTAATAAAAAAACCCAGTGATTTAGCAGTACCGATTGATTTTTGGGGGGCCACTTGAGAATAATAATAATAAAAAGAGTACTTGAATATAAAAAGACTTCGTTGCCATCCATTGCAGAATTATATGAGCTTGTATGAGGTACATAAATATAGAGTCACAGAGCACTTTGTAGAGTTCATTCCATGGGGGTACTCGCTATATCATCTGCATTATAGATTTTTCTGATAACATCATTGTATTTGAAGAACAAGTTACCATTCCTGCTCCACACATTCTTCTTATCAAATTTCTGATATGCACTTATCATGAGACTGAGTCTGTATTTTGTTAGGTCCTCTTGAATGGATATGCCAGTTGATTTCAGCGGTTTTCTATTTTTCATAATGGACTCACGGACTGATAAACTGATCAGCCTCACTGAAACAGCAGGGGGACTAGGAGATCCATTATTAATGACGTTTCTGCTAGGGACTCGATGATATTTCACAATATCTGCATCATTGACTGTTTTCATCTTCAACTCCTCATGAAAAAGTTTTAAAACTACATCTCTCAAGCTTTCAGAAACATTTTCCTGAACTCCGAATACTTTGATGTTCTCCAATCTTGACTGCTGTTCAAGATTGTCATTGCTTATCACGAGGATCTTGTTGATGGTTTTCAGTTCTTGGATATCAGACTTCAAGTCTGAAATTTTTTCATCATATTTACGAGATATATTGTTTACAACTTTATCGGCAAAATTCTGCAGGTATTCATCGTTCATGACATTTTTTATTTTGACTTTCTGAATTTGTAAATTGTGAATGTCTATATATACCTATATACTTTGTGATATTCCTGATTCAACTAGTTGTTGATAATACACTATGATGTACACACCAGAATTGTAGTCATCTGATTGGGTATCAAACGTGTGTGATTCAATTGTTCATTCCTGTATTATATTCCTTTGTTCGGGATAAATTTCATTCATGAAATTGAAAAATAATTCCATATACTTTTTGGCTTCATTTTCATTAGTGCCAATTGGATCGAGAAAAGAAAAACTCTTTTGTTCAAAATGTGCAAGAATCAGACAGAAATGATTCAGATTCCTCAAAAAACTATCATTCGATATTGCATATTTCTCGAACTTTTTTTTTAGTGAATTCAAATTATTTGAGAATATGTATGAGGCCATTGTGGTGAAAATAATAACGAAATTAGAACCAGTTTCGATTTGTTACTTGAAGGAAGCCTTGAATCTGATAATAGTGATCAGATACAACTTTTAGACAACCACATTTGACCTCAATAAATCCATCTTCATCTACCAGGCCATCAGGAGATCCTCCTATAAACTAATGTTTCTCGTGGATGATCAAACCTGTTTGTCGACAAATCTTTCTCGTCAATTCTTCGTATTCCAATATAGCTTGTTCCTCATTTTTTTCCATGCCCAGTGTATTCATTAATATTTGGTTCGGGGAACATTATTTTTTTGGCAACTCTAATTTTAGTTTCTTTTGATCTTGCCTTACTGATTTCACCAAAGTGGGATGTGGTGACTCTCTTTCTCCGTTCGTTCTTCCATAAAACTGATGCACTCTGCCCTCTTGTATCAAGTTCGATTTTTTTGATGCATTCTCTATCTAAAATAATTTTGTCTAAATAATCATGAAGAACTGATATTTTATTTTGTGCGTCTCTTAGGGCGGGTTGTAACTCGATAGGTTAAACCTTGGTTATCTTCAACCGATGGTTATCCTCGAATGGGTCGTTGTAGCATGGAATTATTGGAGTTCACCAACTGGTTAACTTCTCATTTTATTACCTATCGTTTTCGGTAGGTCAACTTTGGTTCACCACCAGTTCACTAGAGTTTAAACCACGGAACGACAAATATTTACTTGTTTTGATTTTTTCCACTTGTGTTGATATTATTTCGTTGAGTTTTGTGTTGACCAGAAAATATAATATATTATTATATTAACCTTTATAATAAACGTTGAGAGAGGAGATCTACAAGAATTAGAACTCACAGATGACGAAGATTTTCTGGAATTGGTTGAAGTGGAAATATTTACAAGGGCTCCAAGAAATTTTCGATTGAGGGAAAATTACTTTCTGAAATGGAGTGATGAGAAATTCAGAGAAGACATTTCATTTATTAGTTTTGAGTAAGAATTATTTCACAAGATTAAGATATTTTGCACATGTTTTTTCTTTCTAGAGTTACTGCTGTTACTGCTCAAGAAAAAGTTCTGATCACACTCAGATATCTAGCAACAGGTTCAACCCCACAAGCACTAGGAGACTTCACAGGTAATTTCGGGTAATTTGCAATCCTTCTGAGCTACCTAAATCTCAAGCAGACCTCTGGAAGTATCTTATAATTCTTTTAGGTATTGACAAGTCTACTGCAAGTCGAATCATTCACAAAGTCATTAATAGCATAGCAAGACTTTGTCCTGAGTTCATCAAAATGCCTGAGACCGAACAAGAATTAGAATAGAATAAAATAGAGTAGAATAGAATTTACTCAATATAGGATACATCCTAATATTTACAATTCCAACAACATAACAACACACAGCATAACACTAACAGTTTCTTGATTGAATAATATAGAAAAATAAAAATAATCATAGCAAGTCTCTTTGTCTCAGGTACTCCTCAATACAATTTTAAAAGTTTCTAACAGTCTTACATTCTTTTATACTTTATAAAACATTGAGTTCATACCCCTACTGGTAAGCATTCTGTTTAGATGAAAATCATTACGAGATCTCGTTTGAAAATAACGAACTGGTCTAGGTAATCCGGCAATAAGCCCTTCAATAATTTGAAGATAAAAATTAATGCAAAAGTTGACAGTCTTTCATTTACAGATTGCCATTGTAACGTTTCCAACATGTTACGGATGGAGGTGCGCCTGTTACATTTCAAAATTATTCGCATTCCTCTGTTTTGAAGTTTCTGTAATGATGACCGAGATTTATTATCTAATGAATACAATATTGTAGCGCAGTAATCGAAATGTGGTCGAATAATATTATTGTACACTGTTATTTTAGTTTGGATGGGCAGCACTGATGCTATTCTTGAAAAGAAGAATAGTTTTTTGATATCTTATTTTTTATCATGTTGAAGTATTCTTTAAATGACAGAGTTTCATCTAACATAACACCTAAGTATTCAAAGTTATGTACAATTTCTATTTCTTCGCCTTCGATAACTGAACTAATATTTATCGTATTCATGAGTCTGTGCTTATACGGATTTGTTATGATCATAGCTTATGTTCTTTGAACATTAAGTTTCAATTAAATTCATTTTTAAATAGTTTTCTAATTTTGACAATTCTATATTCATCCTATTCACAATGTGATTTAGTGAATCACCACTAATAGCTAATAGTGTATCATCTGCATACAAGTTCGTGAAATCACAGTTCATGTTACAAGATAAATCATTCAAGTAGAGAATAAATAGGAGTGGGCCTATAATACTTCCCTGGGGTACACCTATATCAACTAGCTTTTTATTTGACAATGCATTATTTATTTTTACAACTTGACTTCTACCTGTTAAGTAGTCATTCAGCCAGTCTAAAACAACTCCCTCAAAGCCATAGTGTCTTAGTTTAGCTTTTAATATAGCCCTATCAATGGTCTCGAATGCTCTTTTCAGATCTATAACCAATGCCACAATATATTCACCTTTATCAATTAGAATAGTCCAGTTTGTTATCGTTAATTGCAGTGCTGTCTCACAGGAGTGTTTGCTGCGGAAGCCAGATTGGTATCCATAAAAGATATCGTGCTCATTTACAAAATTAATGATGTGATTGTATGCAGCAGTTTCTATTATTTTTTCAATTGTGGGCAAAGTGTTGATAGGTCTTAAATCACTAGCACTACTTGTATTTTTCACTTTTGGTATTGGTGTTATCGGAGATGTCTTCAGTTTTTGTGGGAAAATACCACTTTCAAGTGAAGCATTTACCACACGTAGCAAATGAAAACCACAAGTGTGAAAAATATTTTTCAAGATTTTTACGTTCATAACATCATGCACATTCGCATTGTTTTTTATATTTGATATTATGTCTCTCAATTCTTTCAGGCTTATTTTTTTTAAATTAATAAACTTACAATTCATAACTGTATCTGGTGGATTCCATTCAGAAATGTATGGTATAGATTTTTGTATTTCAACTACATTAGAAATAAAATATTCATTAAATAATTGGGCAATTTCATTTTCATTTGAAGAAGGTTCAAGAAGATTTTTATAACATCAGCCGTTTTCCCAGATGTATAGGAGCATTAGATTGCACTCATATAGAAATACAATCTCCTGGAGGTGATAATGCTGAGTCATTCCGAAACAGAAAAAGTTTTTTTTCTCTTAATGTGTGTAAACCAGATCTGATAATACAGGATAAAGTATGTAGATGGCCAGGATCTGTTCATGATTCTACTATTTTTGAAAATTGTAGGCTAAGAGCACGACTAGAAAATGGAGATTTTGGAAATGGAGTTGTGGTTGGTGACAGTGGATATTCTGTTAAATCTTATCTGATAACCCCTTTGATAAATCCCGAATCACCAGTAGAAAGACTTTTCAATGAGAGCCAAATACGAACGCGCAATCCTATTGAAAGATGTTTTGGTTTTCTCAAGAGAAGATTTCCTGTTTTAGCACTAGGTTTTCGTCTGGATGTGAGAAAAGTAGAAGCTGTTGTTGTATCATGTGCTGTACTTCACAACATAGCTTGTGAAAGAAATGAGCCTCAGTTTGATGTAGGTGAAGATATTGCTGCAATGATCCAGGAAGCTAATAATATTGATCTAGTGATGCCAAATATCCCAAGATTCAATATCAACAATTTAGTAAGACATAATTTGATCACTCAGTATTTTCAAGGGCTGTTATGAACCTTATTTGAAAATGAATGTTTTTATATTTACCATTCCTTGACTGTTATATACTGCTTCCCGTAACCTGTAACTATTTGAATGGGGTCAACACTATTTTCAATCCTGATGTCTCAACTGAGTTAGATATTTTCAGAGATAATTATATAATTTTCTGTAAATGAGCATGGAATGAGATATTATTAGTCTATTTCATTTTAAAATAGCAATCTGAAGGATATGGAAATAAAAATGCTTATGAGCAAACTATTTTTATTTTATCAGTCATTCATTTCTCTCACTAATTTCTCTTTTTTCAATTTTTAAATTGACATATTGATAGCATGTTATTCTTGCATCGTCTGAAGTCTTCAATCATGGACTTCTTGCTTGTGTTTCAATTCCACCTGATGTTTTTCCTCATTATGTCTTAACTTTTGTTTGCTCTCATCAGAAAGGTACTGCTGCTGAACTTTGACAAAATCTTGTTTTGATTCAGCCCAATTCGATAATTTTGATTTCAAAGTATTATCTGAAAACAAGAATGGTGTTTGCAATGCTATCAGATATGAATAATGCATTTATATATTTTTAATCTTCACTAGATTGGGGTAGCATTTTACCTCTTTTCCTTACATCCTTCGGATTGTTAACTTTCAATTTGGTGGAGACAGCAGTCCTTAAGTTTTCCACAGAGTTTTTTGACCAATCAACTTGTTCTATAAATATAAAGTTAACACATATTAGTGAATATTTTGTATCCAAATAGATGTGTGTAAATTTACCAAAATTAGAATCATCTGTATTAGTCTCTACTACATCATCTGAAACAAATTTTATATCCTGTCCAGGATTTTCCGAAACATCCATTTCATCTGAAAACAAACCAGCTAACACACTGTAGGTTTTATGTAATATAGTACCTACCAGTGGAATGCGTGTGGTCAGAAACATTTCCATTTCTTATAACAACAGTTAGCTCTTCATTAGGTATATCATATTCAATTCCACTTGTGACATCACTATCGAATTGTGATATCAAACCAGTCATTCTGGAACCAATTATTTCTCTAATACTATCATCTACTCCAGTATCCTTGCAAACTACATGAGGGCCTCCTCCTGTTCTATAAGTTGGTCTCTTCTCATCTGAAAATTTTTTCAAGGACTTCTTTTTCAAATTGAGGTATTTGTTCTTCAGGATTCGCAAGCTCCGGAAAGTATCACCTCCTGTGCTATTGAATTCTGTGGCAATTTGTGCCCAAGTTGCATTTTTCTTTTGATTCATACAGCTATCAGTTTTTTTTGTTCTCAATCATCGATGCATTTTTTTATCAAATGAATCATCATATTTTCTTCACTCTTTGTGGAATTAAAAGCACGCTTAGTACCATTTTCATTCCTGCTCATGCTGGCATATTCTGAAATCACAAGCAATATAACAATTAGCTTGATTCATCAATCTGTTTTTATTCAATATATTTACCCATTGTATTTGATTCAATATAATATCAATGGTCCTACCCAAAACACAGTCGACAGTCAGTCAATATAAGAAGAAACTCGAAAAATTCTTTCGAAACAGCCAAAATGAAATAAAAAGTTGAAATCCTGGAAACGGATTGAATCAATAACCATGCACGCTTGTCTTGACACAAATGACAATTGTCAAAAACAAGCAGTGACCTGACCACTCCCGAAACTAGCATGATACAACACAAATGCATTGACCTCCTTCGAAAGGTTAACCTTCGGTTATCCATCAGTTCCATGATCAGTTGGTGAACTGGTTGAGTTACAACCCGCCCTTACAGGCTCCGAATTTCTAATATTAGTACTTCCATGATACAAAAGGCATGGTTCACAAACGAAGTCGCCAGAAAATGTCATATCTTCATAACCACTTATGCACCTAATGTTCACCCATCTACAGCATTTGTCGCATTCAACCCATTCAGCTATGACATCCAAAGCACCTTTTTTGCATTCGTCAACTTTCAATTCATTGTCACTAGAATCAAGAAGCTTTTCAATCCTAATCGTTCAAAATTTTCGACGTGTGGGGCTTTTACTATTTTCTTCCAAGTATGCTTTGCCAACAACCCTCTACGTTCCAAATATATTCTAGACTTGGATGCACATCTTTCTTTCGGAATATTATATTTTTGTTCTCGAATTTTTCCAAAAATTCTGCTACATTTCTGGTGCATCAATCCTCTAGCGATAAAGTTTTTTGCAATGTCAAACAATATTTCTACAGGTGCATTACTTAGTCGTTGGCAATTCAAAATTCCACACCACATGGGCAAATATGCGATGTATTTTTTGAGGAATAAAGTTGAAAAAATCTTCATTGAAATATTCATTTCTCTGAGAACAACCATCATATATATAATTTTCATCCCCAATTAATTCTTCAAAAAATATAAAGAAAGGGCTGCATTTTCATAAGGGCGCTGTTTCCGAATTGATAATATCTGCGTAGGATTGATTCAAATCAGGCGTTTTTGTTTGAGTGTTCATCTGTAACAAAACCATTTTTCCTATCCATCACGACGAAATCATCAAATTTGTATACGGCCTGAATGTATGTACGATATTTGTGTTCGTTCCATCACTTTTCGTTTCCCCTCGTATTTTGGAGTCCCCGCGTTTAGAAGTTTTTATATACACGGTGTTTTTGTGATCGGAGCGCTAAACGCCAGCATGCCCAAGGCTGTTGTTTATTCATTCCTAGCACCTAGTGAACTTTCAACTTTGTGCCGATTGGATTTATAATGATTTTGTGGAAGGAATTTCGCCTGGTGGTATACCACACCGCGTACAAATGAATGAATTACGGGTTGCCTAAGTGTTTCGAAAATACCCTATATGGTAGAGACTATAATTATAGGTATCTCGCGCACCTCGTCTATATCACAATCCCACTAAACATCAAACATTACATATTATTGCAGCTACATAGTTTTCAGCTTGCCTGTACAAAGTTATCTTTTAAAAACTGTTTTAATGTTTCGGGAATCTTTAGAATGATGAAATTAGTCAATATAAGTTACTACAACATTAAAATACCAATGATTGAAAATGTCAATATTGATTGATGTTTACCGAGAAACATTGCACGAAGATATTTCAACTAATGCTTCCACAACATTACCTGAATTATCAAATGTATGTTATGGAGGCAATCTACCTGTTATATTTGATTCGAAATATTGAGGAGCGGTTTCAAGAGTAAAAAAAAGGAATTAATATAATTGAAATGTTACATACTACAATCTTGAAGTTATCTTGGCCATGCCCATGAGAGGAATAAAAAAAGTTATAAATATCTGCGAAAGATTATACAAAATCAAAAGCGAAATTCACTTGGTCTAAAAATCAGTGTCCTTGTGTCTTGTTTCCTTCTGTCGATTCTGTTCTGTGTTTGAGTTCTGGTTCTGTAGCAGTCTGGCAGTAGTGGGCGTTGTCCGCGACATTGAGATTGAGGTTAAGTTAAATTTATATTTACATGGGCGATTTCGATTTCTGTAGTGATTTCTTTATTTTCATTTATAGTTATCCTTCAACCATAAATTGGTACCTATCGAGAATTATATCGATGAGAACATTAAGGTAAGTGAAAACATGCTCATTGTAATTGTATATTTTGTGTTGGTTATATACTTCAACATTAAAAATTCCTTCAGAAGAATATAGTCATGTTTCCGTTAATGTATCTAACTCCGATAAAACTTCAATTGAATCGACTTCATCAAATGTTCTGTCAATGATGATGACATGGATGATTGCATTCCATTCCTACGACTTCAAATTTCTCTGTAAGCCGTCAAAATAGCTCTATGACCCCCTTCACACACATCAGTGAACCACAAGTTCAGAAAAGTTTGCAAATGAAATTAACACAATGGGCTATTTGTGGAAATATATCTCATGAAAACTTCAATAAACTGTTGGCTATACTGCACAAGGGGTTTATTTTGGAGGAGTTCAATAATTCACCTATGGATTGTATAACCTTATTAAAAAACATAAAAAATGATAAAGTGAAAACTGAAAATGGTCATTAATTATCATTTTGAACTTGCAGCTGGTTCAAATGACGATTAATTTTTCAGATGTGGTGAAGGCAAACTTTCCAAATTTTTCAGAAGAAAAAATCGAGAAATGTGTCATAACATGGTTCCAGTTTGCTAATAAAGTGCACCATGATAGGGAAACGAATAAAAATGAAACGAACTGAAGGATGTGTCCCCTAAGATGTTTACTACTTTTACCAAAGAATATTTGCTTGATTTATTACCATGTAAGGTCATGGAAGAAAATATTTTTTTAATTGAATTTTAAGACAATTTAACGAAAACGTATATATTTATGTTTTTAATGAAAATAAAATGTATTAGTTATGCTGTTTCTTTTCCTACATCCTGTAGTTACCAAGAATATGCATTTACTTATGAGGTAGGTACAGTAATATTCTATAATATCTTCGGCTGAAAAGTGTAAATCTTCCAAGTCAGTTTTGACCAATTGTTTAAGACTCAAAAATTCACAATGGAATGTCAATCCCCAAAACCCAAAACTTCGTTTGTTCAAAATTGAGTCAGTATATTTTTATCTGCCTGTTGACATTTTATTGGTCGTGATTTTTGAGTATTTCCAGTATTTTAAAATTGGTCAAATGTGACCTGGCAGGTTTACACTTTAGGCCGACGATATAGAACATTATTCTCATCTACTACTAACACAGAATTATATTGCTGTAAAATATTTGCTATATTACTTCAAGATCATTGGTACGATTGATAAATATTATGGTAATGTTTTCTTGCAATGTTGAACTTGCTAACATTGCAGTAGTGGAAAAATATGCATAGCAGCAAACTATATGCAATGTTACTGACAAAAAAATAGTAATATTACACATTAAATATTGTGGCAACTTCATTTCTGAACATTTCCGTAATATTTACTGTTGCAATGTTACATTTGTCAATATTAGTGAGCTGCAGAAATGTGCAATACACTAAGCTGTATGCAACATTACTGAAGGGAAATTTTCAACATTACACATTACAAAATAAAACTTCAGTAACATAACCTGCACTTTACATTGTTTAGTGGGAAAAAAGTGTGGCAAAAAGTAATTTTCAAGTTCTCGAATTTTCGAAACGCCGGTATGATTCGCTATCAGTGAACCTCCATCATCGTGTGGTCCATTAACTATTTATTTCGGATTCATATAGTGAGTGCTTTTGGTCAGAAAGTGCAAATACCAGGTTTCCTGATATTTGGAGATTGTGCCTGTATTCATTATAGGTGAGTTTTGTGATTTTTGTACAGCCTCATTAACTAGTATTAGGATTTGCACGTGATTTTGGCAAAGTCGTAGTCCTAACATAGGTATTCATTATAGATTCCAGATAAGTTTCCCCACGGTCAACCCTGTACATTCCACCAACGCATCACCTGTAATAAAATACTCTTGAACCGGAACCCCGTTGCAGGACTTTCATTTCAGCCCCTGAGATCAACCCCGTATCGTAACACATACAAATTCAGAACATCTTGTTGCCTCTGAAATATTGGTTCCAAATGCTCCAATTTATTTTTCAAAATATTTCTTTCAATGCCTCTTATTTGGGTTGTTGATTTCCCTTGATGGTTGAAATTTTTTGAAGTACTGAAAACCGAGACCAAATGACAATCTTCAAATGATATTCTATTCAAGGTAATTTTGAAATACTTACAGTCATTATGTGCTTGTGTTATTGATGGACTCTTTAATTCTTTTCTCAATAACGTATGCGTGCCTATACCTGTTATTAATTTTCGACCTCTGCATATTTTGTGGAATTCTAAATCTTCCAATGAAAATTAACCTTCTTGGTATATACAATTCCTATATTTTAACTTTCTTACATTTGTTTTCAATATATTCACTGAGTAACGTGCTAAAATTGCTGTCTTTTGCTTATGAGGAACTAATATATTGGCCTGTTCAAAATCGGAATTGCATTCGTTACTATTGCGGCGGTATTGTAGTAGTAATGTCAACATCGATCTCTTTCTTCTTCAAATTTGGAAAATGATTCATGATGGTTTTTGAAGAACTTCCATGAAATATACCTGAGTTATTGTTATTCTCAATAATGCTGAGAGGCTGTTCAGAATTTATTTGATAATTATTCTGGAGTTCAGTACTCATCATTAACTCAGAAGATGCATCAAGATTAATGAATAATAAGTTCCCCTCTATTTTCTATATCACAATTCACATGGTTCAGAGAAACACTAATATGGGATATATCTGATAATTCTTCAAATATTTCAAGATTTCCATTGTGATTACTGATAGGAGTCGAAGTTCTTTTTTTTATTATGGTACCTATCAAGGAAGATATTAGAATGAAGTGGTGTGTTGCTGTCAGAAGACCATCTACAAAAACCAAATATTTGTATTGCTGTGAAGATCATTTTGACGTAAGTATAATGTTTTTAGATCAGTTATGGCTTCTTTTTCATCAATAATGAGCAACTAGTTATATACATTCTGATGAATATATTTGTTTCAGCTTGAATGTGACTCATCGGATCCAGAGTTTATATGCGAGAGGATGTGATAAATTCGTCAATAGTCCGAAACCAACAGAATATGTGATGAAATCCCAATTATCTTCATAATCTCGTAAGAGGAGATCTGAATCACTTTGAAAATTGGGAGATAACGTCAAGAGAAAGTTTGGCTTCCATAGGCCTTCGATGGGAGAAGCTTCTACTGTTACTCCTCAAAGCAGTCCTAAGGAAGAAGTCACAACAAATGAAATTGAATCTCCTTCAGGAAAGTTCTTAGAGATTCCAGTGGATCATCTCTGTGGCCAAAGTTTTTCTGCAGATTGTGAAAGTGAATTCAACCCTGAAATCATATATTATGAACCTGAACAAACCCTAATGTTTTCTGATAAGAAGATTCAAGTTAACATCAGACCAAGTAAAAGAAGTATTCGTATTGGAACTTCCATAAGTGTACGTTCAATTGGTACAAACACAATGTCTCAAAGTTTTCAGAAACCTCATGAGACACCCTTAACAACAACAACATTGAGTTCTTCTCAGTCCTCATTGATGAACAGCTCATCAAAATCTGTTAATTCTGGAAATTACCGTCAAACATCTCTCTTAACAGAATTTTCTAAAGTGCTCGAACGCTGTGTATACGATATCGTAGTCAATTTTGTTGTTCAGGAACACTTATTAACACTTTCACAACATGGTTTCAGGAAAAACAAATCTACAGAAACAGCTACCTATCATCTGCTAAACTATGTCTATACTTCTCTGGATAAGGGAAAATATGTAGTATCACTTATGTTTGACTTCTCAAAGGCTTTTGACTGCCTTAATATCGATTTCATCCTGGAAAGACTCAGTTTTCTAGGTATAAGAGGGATTATTCTGGAATGGTTTGAATCATATCTGTATCACGGAAGCATAATCGTAAAACTTGATCAGCAACTTTCAAACGAGTGCATTACACCTCTTGGCGTTCCCCAAGGGTCTGTCTTGGGACCCCTAATATTTTTTTTTTGTAAACGATATTTCGAATGACATAACTGCTGGACATGTAACAATGTTCGCCGATGACACAACAATTACAGTCTGGGAGAATTACAGATTAAGAAAAAGCTCTGAATGAAATGAAAAAATGGTGCGTTGGAAATCGGCACATCCTGAACACTGACAAGACAGTATACATCAATTTTCACATGGTCAAAACAGTTCCTAAAGATTTCTGTGGGGATATAAAATTCAGTGAAAGTGTCAAGCTCCTTGGTACATGGCACGACTCGGACATCAGTTTCTCCTCTCATATCGACTATGCTTGTAAGCAACTAAATGAAGCATACTATGCAATCCTTCGAATGAAACC
Source organism: Phaedon cochleariae (assembly GCA_918026855.4). Lineage (NCBI taxonomy): Eukaryota > Metazoa > Arthropoda > Insecta > Coleoptera > Chrysomelidae > Phaedon > Phaedon cochleariae. The sequence goes on along the minus strand of OU896723.1, from coordinate 18,117,822 downwards.
AATTTCGGATATAAAAGGACTGTTGAACTAATATACTATGCATTTGCATTCAGCCATATATCAAATAACATTGCAACATGGGGTCTATCATCGGCGCATATGAAAATCTTCATTTCAAAGAGAAGAATTGTCAGACTACTATTTGACCTGGATTTCCGTGAGTCATGTAGATCAATATTCAAAGAGAATTCTATTCTAACTTCCTATTCAATTTTTATCTTAAAATGTGTAACATATATGTGAAAGCCAACATTTCCGATTTTAGCGTTTTGGTAAGCAACCATTGCTACCCATCAAGAAACTTCATTTTGGATATACCAAAACATGAAACATCAACCTTCAGAGAATCTACCTTGTATAACTGCATATCTCTATATAACAAATCACCAAAACACTTGAAAGATATCAATAACTACGCACAATTCGAGAACGCAACAAAATAATTCCTATTAGAAAACTGCCTCTACTCCATGGAGAAATTCCTAACAAATCAACTCAAACACTGAATGTTCACTAAATAAATTAACTGTTTTGTTTACATTTTGTTGTACCATACCCATCATTTTCTAATGTGTTTGATCTGTATACCTATTTTAAGATGTCTACTGAAATGTTTGTATATATATATATATATATATGAAACTTAGTAGTGGGGAAGCAGCAAGTAAAAGTGAAACTCATGCAAGTTCGTCCAAGCTTTCGGAAAGTTATATTTCCATCATCAGGGCCCGACTACAAAATGTTATAACAATTATAAGCCAACAAATTCGAGCATGGCCATGTGTTTCGGCAGCCGAATATGAAATTTATAAATAAAATTCAATAAAAAAATAAATCTCATTTTACTATTTTCAACTTTTACAATTTTAAATTGATCTTGTGTCCACTGTTTTAATGTATTACAAATTACTGATGTGTCTTGTGAATCTACTACTGTTACCATCTTTCAACGACCATTCTCACTGACATTGTAAGTACTTTACTGATAATTTTACAGAGCCTTTTTAAAGAAATTTTCATAAATTGTAGCTCCCTGATGATGACAATATTCATTGTCGAAATATTGGAAATATAATGTTATAAGAGTACACCTTCGTTTTGCTGCAGTCCCGTGTATATATATATATATATACATCCTGCTATCTTTGTTGCGTCTTTTTATAATCCATACTTATTGCGTCCACCAGAAAGAATAAGGTTGGATAGAAACTAGTCGAAGTATATCTCTCCTCACGTCATTGCCAGCATTTACCTCTATTCAGAATTGCTCTATCTTTATTTTTAAGATATACGATTTATTTTCATTCCGCGTACCTCATTGCGTCATTCCATTTCACGAATGTTATTGCATCCAGCCATATATTTGAGGTTCATTCAACGATCTTTATTGCGTCCTGTATATACATTAGTGCGTCCAGCGATGTTGCCAGACTGAGGGTATATTTTTATTATATTAATAGTACATTATTGCGTCCGACTAATAATAATAAAGCAAATCTTCACTACTAATGTAATACGGTCCGGTATTGATGTGTATTTGTTAAGTTGCGCGATATTTTGACAATAGAAGGATAACGATCTGCAAATTTCTATCGTTATCGGATATGACATGTCACAAAGGCATGTAAAACATTGTATTGTATCAAATGGCACCTCTGCCAGTCTATATTCTAGAAGAAATGAATGAAAAAGTGGCAGTTTCCTTTGCGAGATTAGAATTATGCTATTCGATGAAAATTGAATATAGTATATCTCAAAAGCTGTTCATAGTTCATTGTACCAGTATCCCTAACAACACGAGTACGTCCCAGGGACGTCCCAGGGACGTCCTTCATTTTCTACGAGGACGTCCTTGGGATATCCTGCGTCGGGACATGGTACATACTAGGGACGTTCCAGGGACATCCGCTTTCCACAAAAGAGGCATCCTAGGGATGTACTTCTGGTACGTCCCTGGGATGTACCAAGTACGAAGAAAGGATATTCCTAGGACGTCGCAAGGATATCCCAGGGACATCCCTTCGACAAAAGAAAAAATGTAGGTCGAGTACGGATTGAACCCGGGACCTTTGGCTTATCAGGCACGCATCTTACTTCATTGGCTATTGAGCCTCCTGAAGATTTGTGTACTAAACAGATTTATAAACAGGACTTAACTACAGGAACCTGAATAAATACAACTTTGTTAGGATTTGGGTATAATTATTATATCATTCTTGGGTGTTTAAAAATGAGGGGCATTATGCATGTTGTACGATTTCTGTTTGCGAAAAATAGAAACCTGAATAAATACAACTTTGTTAGGATTTGGGTATTATTATTATATCATTCTTGGGTGTTTAAAAATGAGGGGCATTATGCATGTACGACTTCTGTTTGCGAAAAATGGTAATTTCTTAAGAAGTTCTGAAACTTTATTCTTTATTTTCATTACGATTATTTTCCGGAAGAAAAATAAACAGATTCAAAAAAATGCAACTTAATACTTCGATGAAATTCAATGACTCTGATGTGAATAGATATCAGATACTCCAGGGACACGAATAGGATAACCTAGGAATGTACCGGGCGGGATGTCATGTCCTTGTACCGCGGGACAAAAAAGGTACGTACCTCGGGCATCCCTGTGTTGTTATAGGGATATCACCTGTCGAAGCTACTGTGTTAGCGAAACATGTTGTGTGTTAAATAATTTTGTGTAAATCTTATCGTTTTTTAAGTTTTTACATGAAGAAAGCTCTCCAATGATGGTATCTCTAACGATGATAATGAACCAACAAGCACATTGGTCATGTCCATATATCTCCTTCTGGTGATGACATCTTCTCAGCTAATGAACCATTCAATAAATGGCTGTCGTCCTATATAAATTTTGGAGGTTGATTTTTTGACTATTTCAATCAGATATTTGGCCTGATATAGCATTATGCCATTGGGACCACTTCGACGACTGGTGGTAATTTGCTAGGATACTCGATGATACATTTTTCGGTTTCATCATTAGAAAGAGTGCCGATGCAATGCGGTCCTACATGGTTGCAATTACCTCCCTTTCCCAAGATCATTACAACAAATAAGTTTTTTGATGATTGACTGATTGAAATCAGATTAATATATCAAAGGAAGGAAGGAAAGATCAAAATCATCTCCACACCATTTAATAACGTTGTTATGGAAGGAATTAAATTTCTTTGTAGACTCACCTGGAGTTGAAATAGTTCTATAAATTTAACTAGTTGAATTAGATATACCCGCCGATGCCCATAGTCACGAGCCCATGTATCAAGAAATGATAACGGGTTCTGAAAAATTGTTCTGAATTTTTCTATCCGTCATTAGGTTGGCCCCTCACGAGCAATCCCTAGAATTCTTCGAGAGACTCGTGCGAGCAAGAAATGACCAAACACATTCTTAGGTCATCAGACACATTTCTGCAGCGGAGAATTGAATCCACGTACACCAGCAAGCAAACGCGGATCAGTATACTGACGCTTCCACCACGAGGATACCTGGGTTCTCATTAATGGAATTATATATTCAATTCAATATCATGCACGGAAATGGTATGATGAGAAATTGGCACAGCAATTCTCGAAAAAACATTCGTTTTTGAAAATTGTTCTTTTTCAACAAGGGCCCTGTTTCATACTGGAAGCACAAATTATTGAAGCGAATATCGAATTATTGATGGGGCAATCAGCCAACATGTATTTCAAACAGAAAACTGAATTTAATGTCATACAAATGACGCAGACAAGTCAATGATATGAGTCAAAGTCAAAGCATAGATCGAACATAAGATTATGGCATTATGAGCAAAGGCATATAGGTTAGGTTGGGTTGAGGTTGAACGTGAGTGGGCCCATGTCAGGCCCTCAATATGGCCTATTGTGACATATAAGTCATATAGAGTATACAAATGATTGACAAATGTTGAGAGGAGAGAAGTGATAAGTGGGGAAAATGAGCAAAACATTGAAAAATTAATTAAGTCCTGGAATTGAAAGTTGAAACCCATCTTCCAAGGACTCCTCCACAAACTATTCCCATACGGCGAACCACCTCAGCTATGCCATCTTTCATCGAGTTTTCTTTCAGGCAGATCGCTACATTTGGTGGTGGATAAAGAATCGTCTGATAACATAATCATCAATTCCGGCTTCCAACAAGGATCCACTTTTGCCCTATCCAAGCTTTGCAGACAATGAAACTCTCCATAATCTGCATTCTCTTCTAGAATTCCCATTTCTCTTCAGGAAACTGATGAGAACTTACGACGAAGGCAAGTCAACGCTGTCAATGACGATCAATTCTGGCTTTCCACTAGGATCCACTTGCTCTATCCAAGCTTATTTGCAAACGATTGAACTCTCCATAATCTGCATTCTTTTTCAGAATTTCCATATTTTTCCAGGAAACTGAAAATTTACGACGAAGGCAAGTCAACGCTGTCAATGACGATCAATTCCGGCTTTCCACTAGGATCCACTTGCTCTATCCAAGCTTTCCAGACGATAAAACTGCATAATCTGCATTCTCTTCTGGAAATATCCACTTCTTTTCAGGTAACTGAGAACTAACGACGAAGGCAAGTCAACCCTGCCAATGACGATCTTGCTGAAAAACAGCCTGGGAAACCAACAACCCAGTTGAATTCATCGCCATCAGAACTCAAGCATGTAATTTCTCTAGAAAACCAGAACTCATCAGTATGCCTTATGTCTGGTACTACCATTCCCACCGAGACCACTATATCGTTGCTCGGCTTTGCCATCAGCGATACGCAAAAATCATGTCCGATCCATCGTGTGAACTGCTTCACAATGACTCGGGATTCTTATTCCGAAAATCTATTGTACACCCCAACAGCTTTTCACGATCTACAAAGCACATACTCGGCCAGTTTCAGATTACTGTTCTCACATTATGGGGTTCAGAACCCAAGCATACGCTGATCCTCTTAGAATCAATCCAGAGAAGAGTCAACCGCCCGGTGGGTGATGCCACACTCACTTATACGTTGACTCCTCTGAAACACCACAGGGAAGTAGGCCACCTTTCATTTTTTTATAGATACTTCCACGGCAAATGTTCCTTAGAAATCGCTGCTATCATTCCATCACTAGCAATGCCACTCAGACAAACTCGACAGGCCCAGTCAGCACATCCTCACGTTGTCAACCTTGAAATAGGTCGAACAACACTCACACAAAACTCATTCGTCTATAAAATGGCAAAGCTTTGGAATTCTATGACAGTGCAAGTATTCCCAAGAACTCATAACCTCCAGAAGTTCAGAAAAATTCAAACACCTCCCTTTATTGGGACGCACGGTGCTCTTGGAACTTCCATTTCTTACTATAAATGAAATGAAATGAACCATGCAATGTTGCCAAACATCAGGACGCAATAAGATACTCTAGATAGAAATACTGGAATTTCGTATATTTTTCGTATATTCCGCTCTGGCGGAAGTCTTCTGAACTACAATGTATATTTTCTGTTCATTTACGCATAATATTGCGTCCGATGTGCTAGTAGACTTTTCCGCATATCTCGAATATTTGGACAGATAGACCAGTCAATCTCAGATCTATCGGTAGGTGGAGGCATGGGCTTTCAAAATAATTTTGTTTACAGTCTTTCAAGCAGTTCTATTCGAAGTTTAACGTTGATGACATTATCGCGTCCATATATGGACGCAATAAATAGAAGGACGCAGTAATAAATGTGAAAGGGCAATGTTTGGACGCAATAATGATAGCAGGATGTATATATATATATATATATATATATATATATATATATATATATATATATATATATATATATATATATATATATATATATATATATATATATATATATATATATATTGATAACCGATGGGTTGTCACTTCCGCTATATTGGAGGGCAACCTGACCTCCGGGTCATAGAAATACTTTTTCCGAGAAAAAATAACGTATATATGCGTATATATACTCAATCTACCCGTTTTTCAAAAGAGGGGAAACGATTTCGAATTTTGAAAATTTCACGTTTTTTGTATATATATAAGATACAAAGTGACCTCCGCTGAATTTTCTATATACGCATCATATATTGAACTTAGTCACTTCCGGCAGTGCTGCCACATTTCTGGAAGTGACTTCAATCGAAACGTGTGAGGAAAGCAATATAATAGATAAATATATACGATAACTAGCTGAACCAGCAAACGTTGTTTCGCCATATAGGTACATTATTCGAAAAAAACATTCTTTCAGTGAAATATTCGTCAACACACTTCCATTATTTAAATTTTTCATTGTCTAATTCTTTTCAGTTCGACATTCTATCTTTTCAGTTTCCCAAGCAAATATTTATCACAAAGCGCGTTCGGTATATTGGATCCGCCATCTTGAATTTCCAAAATTTTGACGCAAAAACCATAATCTCCGACCCCAAAAAGTTCCAGATACAAATTTTGAATAGAATTGGATCATTATTAGATAACTCGTTCGCCATATTCGATCCGCCATCTTTAATGTTTCAATTTTGTCGAATGAATCTTATAATCTCCGACCTTGGAAACCTCCAGATACCGCTATGTTGAATACAATCAAAATCACAAAAGTCCTCTGCCATATCGAATCCACCATCTTGAATTATCAAGTTCTGATAAAAATATCATAATCAACGACCCAATGTTGAATTTTAGATTCAATAAATAGCTTACGACCGATTCCCAGACCTATCAGATATGCACAAAAATGTTCATGAGAATCAGTCGGGCCGTTTCGGAAGAGTTTGGCGACAAACACAGTGCATGACATGAGAATTCCATGATATAGTAGATATTCATTTCACAAAGGTTGCTAGGTTCGATGCCCGACAGAGCAGATAATTTTTATTCATAAAACGAGTTGAAGAATTCCAATTTTCGTAGCCTCGGCCGGAGCTGATTCCGCAGGAATCGTTGTTGCGTTCAAATTATTCGTGCCGCTCTCGAGGTGGCGTATGGAGTTAGTAACAAACACACACAATGGCTGAAGGACCTCTCGTGAGGTTTATAGTCAGTTGGTATGTTCATACAACTAAGTATAAATACTACTACTACTACCCATTCCACAGTTTATCGATGACTCAATACACAACAGGAGTACTTGATTTTTATAGGTAGATATTGGGGTACTTCTACGAATATTCAATAATTTTTTCATCACCCAAACGTATTTTTTGCAGAATTTACTCAGTCAGCTTTGCCGTTCCATCATTGCACATGATGACACATGAAAATAGTAATAGTCTCTACTCATTACTGGTAAGGTAGGGAAATCAGATCGACCCAGCTCATCAACGAACAACTTGTCAATTTCCATGCTATCAAAGGTCATCTCATCAACGACCCAATTCTTTAACGACTCAAATCATCAGGGCGTCCACTTCATCAACACCCAACTCAGCATCGATCCATCTCATCAACACCCTTATTTTGTCAACACCTAACTTGTTAACGACCCTACTGATCAACAACCAGTCATCAACCTATACATTTCATCAATACTCATCTCATTAACCACCTCTATCCCATCAACCACCTCTATCTCATCAACCATCCAACATACAACTAAACTTATTTTCATCACATCAACACTCAAGTCAGCGACAAGACAAATCATCACCGACCCATATCATCAACGCACTAATTTTATCAACATCCATGTCACCAACGACCCAACAACCAAACTTATCAGAGAGGTTCGATTCACCAACGTACCAACTTCATCCACAGCCAATTTATCAACCTCACAACTGATCAAGGACCCAACTGATCATCGAGTTTAATCATTACTAATGCAGGTCATCAACGAACCAACTCATCAACGACGAAGCTCATCGACGACACAACTCATCAAAATAAGTTCTCCTTCCATCAACACACAACTCATCAACCCACCTCTTTCATCCACACCTGACCCAACTCAACGTTGATGAGTCGAAACGTTGATGAGTCGAAATGATGACGAGTTAGCTCGTTGACGTGTCGAGTTGTCAATATGTTTGGCCGTTGATGTGTTGGGTCGTTGATGATTTGAATCGCTGATTATTTGGAACTTTAATGAGTTGAAACTTTTATGAGTTGAATCGTTAAACAGATGAGTCGTTGACTAGTCGAGTCATTGATTATTCGGTTCGTTGACGAGTCTAGTGTTGATGAAATGGGTATGGGTACGAAGACGAATTCGGTTTAAGAGTTGGTTTATTCATGAGTTGATTCATTGATGAAATGGGTACGTTGATGAGTTGGGTGATAATTAGTGAGTTGGATGGTTGATGGAAAGGGTATTGATGAAATTGGTTAGTTGATGAGGTGAGTAGTTGATTATTTGGGTAGTTGGTGATTTGAGTCATTGATGAGTCGGCTCGTTGGAGCGTTGCATATTGGCGAAACTGGTGCGAAGATGAGTTGGGTCATCGATGAGTTGAGCTGATTATCGATGAGTTGGGCTGATGACGAAGTTGTTGTTGATAAAAGGGGTGTAATCGAGGGTGTAATGATGAGTCGTGTCGAGATCGGCCTTGGATTAATATGGATGTGTTGATGGGTTCGGTCGTTGATGAATTAGGTATTGAAAGAATGGATGCATAGATGAGTTGAATATTATCGAAATGAGAGTTGGTGAGATGTTCAATGATGAGTTGGGGTCAACCCATTGTCAGTATCTAGAGCTGAATGATCTAAAGATCTGAGGTATAGTACGTAAATCGGTCCAGTTTTTCCAATTTCACCTTGTTTCTTCTTACGGAATCCTCGTCGTCTGACATTGCGTAGTGTTTTTCATCTCTTGGAGCGCACGGATAGAAATCCCAGCAATATTTCAAAAAGATCGTGTGTACCTAGAGAAGAGGATAGGAAGATGGATACTTCCTCCAGCAGAGAATTCCAAAGTTCGTGGACCCGCATAGTGTTCTCATTGTATTTCTATAGCGAAAAGTTGTGCGACATTTTTCGAAATTGACGACTGGGCTTATTGTGTACGTCTGACTACTATTGCTGGTACTGGTACTGATAGAAGGTGGGTACGTTTGCAGTCAGCAACTAGTCCCTAAAGGTACCTTTTAGCAAGCCCCAATATGTGTTCAATGAGTAATGTGGTTCACTTAAGAGAGCTGGCACCCTTTCCAGGTACCGTCCATCAGCTCTCTTGCAGAGTTTTCCGGTCGTGTTTTGTAGGCTGGTATAATGTACTCACTACCATATTCTGCAGTGGCAGGCCTGCCAGCTACCTCGTTAACCGCCGTTAGAGGAGGCCAACTAAGCAGCTTTGGCCCGCTCTCATGCTCAGCTGGTGGTTTTTCCACACCCACCTACATACACCGTCCTCTGATGCTCACAACTACATCTTCTTTATTTCTTCCTGTGTGTTATGTGAAGGCTTTGTTACTAACTACATGTACCATTTCAGTAGCAACACTGTTGAGTGGAACGCAACAGTGAATCGTCAGGACCTCGGTACCCAACCAACATTTTAAGAGAATTATACCAAGCAGAGAGGAGAAATTACTCGAAGAAGTCGAAATTTACTAATTTCCGACAAAATATTTTACCTTTATGCCCTGAGTAACTTGAAAGTTATGGATTAGGTTGTAAAATACCTGGTTAGGACCTCAACATTTCCTATAAAATCCATCAACTTTATAGACAAATTGCATAGTTGGAAACTACTCATTACAGACTTCAAACATAACTTCATGGTCCTAGTGAGCATTTAGTTATCAATTAGGTAATATTTAACATCAAAATCACCAGTAAAATGTCTTTCAGGCCCTCGAACTATCAGGATATTTATTGGAGTTGAAATTTACCAAATTCTAACTTGATAAACGATCATAAAGTCAGGGAGTAATCAGATGGAGAAAATAAGTCGGATTTATACTCTTTTTTGCCTATTTTTGACCAATTGAGTCGAAGGAGTTTCTTACACTTTTTTTAACCTAATCAGTACCAACTTCATATCCGATGAAGGCAAGATTACCACTATGAAATCCTTATAGAACGAAGTGTCCTTGAGAGAGCCGAGAATACCAAAATTAGTCCTAAAATCATGTTCTCAAAGTTGATGACTATTATTGATCCTGGTGCTTTGAGGTCGGCAAATGTTTTGAAATGATCATTAATTTCTGAAAATATTAAAAACTGGAGACAAGCGCAATGTATGAGTTTTGAATGTTTTATTCTTTATCACCAGTGAGTGGTTCAGGTAGCTTACCGCTTGAACGCTTCTAAAGCAAATCATGATATCTTTCTATACATTACGATGATGTTTGATCATCTAAACTACCGATTTGTTTTGACATTCGAAGTTTTACTTCCACTTATTCCATTGGTCAGATCTGAATGCATATTTCAAATAACTTTTATAAAAAAAAACAGGTATCAATTATTACACTTCGGTTGAGAACGTACAAAAATGGCAAATGTACTGAAAGTATACTAGAACGGCAACACTGTTCGAGAGATGACAACACGGCGATGGACTTTTCTGATTCGCTGAAAAATGAAGCCTGTCATCCAGCGACCAATTAGAAAACATACCGTGGTGCAGAATAAGAAATTGAAAGCGAACAACGAACATTTGACAAATTATATGATTATAGGGAACATCTGATAATATAAATCCATCAGGTTGACTGCTACTCAAATAATATACTCGTTGATATAGTCTAAAATCCCAATATGGGGAAATTGGGCTCCATAGTCAGAATATACAGAATTTTCGACTATGAACGAAGCCTATTCGCCCTGAAAGTTGAAGATTCTGGAAAATTCGACTTTCAAGTCCAATGTGAAACCGACGCCATATTTGTTGGCTCGAACCTTTTTCGCCATTGACGGAAACAGAAGAAATCTCTACATAGCGACCACATCCTAATGAATAGTAATACAGAAAAGGTTAAATTTCGCATATATGATCATATTCTACCAGTTGATCCATTTTTAGATGGAATTTTTGAAAAATAATTCGAAAACACAAAGTATATCATCCAGTATTTTTCTACAAATCCAATAATTTCGTGGGCCCACTAATTTTACATGTGTAAAATCAACATTATCACAATAAATTTTGCATCGCAGGTTGAATAACGATTCACAACAACCTCAAATAAGCTAAACAACATGCATATTATATACACCTTCCACTACTATCGAGTTTTCTTTTGAACGCCATGTTCATAAACTCCTAAGTCTCCACACGTAAATGAGTAGGTATTGTTGATCGTGAAACACGGTACATATTTGTTTTCCGAACCCAACCAAATGACAGTAAACCAGGTAGAAATCTTAGTAAACCCACCCATAAGTAGGTAATGAATAACGTCAGAATAACTAAAATCAGACCACTATCGGACTAGAATTAGGGCAATTTCACCTAATTGTTTCCTCGACCTATTGGTCAGGATACCCTAATATCCCTATTCTCGTCTTCTGAATTACTTCCAGTTTTTTCCCCATATTGGTAAATTTGAAGTAAATAAGACGTAATATTCACTTAGGCCAAATAAGTCGTTGACCTATTCTAAGGTCGAAATGACGTATATTATACCTAAAATGTTTGTTGGGTAAGGACTATTTCCAACCGATGCTTTGAAACTGAACAATATTCAATTCCTAAATCAAACATTGAAGAAATTCCTTGCTTCAACTGCGATTCGAACACACGACAACGCCTTCTCTTCCAGGGCTCCAATACCAGCCAGGTAAATCAGAAACGAACGAGGAAGAAATGTTGACAACATGAATATGGACCTGGCAACAATTCTCGAATGGGGATCCAATAACTTGGTAGATTTCAATGCAAACAAAACACAAGCATGCCTTTTCTCTAGAAAAGCCGATCTCACTGTTCCCAACATGAGCTTGTCAGGAGTAACCATACCTTTGAAGACATTTATTTCGATGCTTGGTATTACTATCAGCAATAACCTTTCTTGGGAAAATCATGTGAGATTGCATCCCAAAAAGTGCATCCCAAAAACTTGGTTTCCTGTTTTGGGCCAGGAGCAATGCCACTCCCAGTCAGCTGCTTATGAGCTTTGAGGCACAGATCTGACCTGTCCTGGAATACTGTTTTCATATTTGGAGTTCAACACCCAAACATACCCTGAAACCGTTGGATTCTGTCTAAAAAAGGACAGTTTGTCTTGTGGGTGATGCCTTGCTCACAAACTCACCCACTTCTCTGGAACACCGTAGAGGCCTTATTTCAAAGCTATTTTCATGGACGATGCTCTTCTGAAAAATCAACAGTTGTTTCTTCCTTGGCAGTCCCTGCGAGATTAACCCGTCTAGTTGATGCTTCGCACCCCTTCGTGATCACTTTGGAGACCTGCAGAACATCTCTTTCGTTCTCGTTTATTTCACGAACAGCGAGGTTCCGGAACACATTGCCAAGGAAGGTGTTCCCCGAGGCATATAACCTCCAGAAATTCAATGAATTAAGGAATTGGACGAATACCAATTCCTACCTCATTTCCCTTGGTTCTCACGATGTTCTCTGAACATTACAGGATATCCCTTTTCGTGGGAACCAGATCATAAAAAAAATCAAGTTTTCATGATTCGTTGAGTTCTACCCTTCATTTCTTCATTTTTTTGAATAAATATAATTTTTTTTTTGGATACCTGTTTGTATGTACCACGAATATTGTGACACAATACTGATGAGACGTGAAACGAGCTTCAGAAATAACAACACATAGGCTTACAGTGTTGCCGAATTTCGGAGGTCTTAATATGCATTCTGAATAACGGAAGTCACTTCGTTATACATGTATCAATCGTATATATGGACATGGAGCGCCACCAAACACTGACGTTAAACTCTCGAACTAAAAAACTTTTTTGGAGGTATGGGGTGGTCAAAGTGGCCTCCGGAGAAATTTTCGGGAATGGCCTTCTGATGACATCTGCTGGCTACTGTGTTGAAATGAATGGGGATACGTTGTGACTTCCGTTTTCGGAAGTCACAACGTCATATATGAGGTGACAACGTATTACATGTGTAACGGTGTGGAGGTGACTTTATACCGTCTATCAATATATATATATATTTACATCCTCTTATCAATATTGCGTCTGACTCTGGAACTAATTTGTTGCGTCCCCTAGAAGGGAGCCACTTAGAACAAAACTGACTGAAGTATATTAAAGACCGCGAAATTCTGTACAGGACCTGCTATTTCATTTTCCTCCAAATCGACTTTTATATATACATTTTTCTTTCATTTTGTATCATTAGCAACTCCTTTCACAGTCCTATCAATTCAAACTCCAGCGTATATTCTAGTTTTTATTTCTCGTTTATTACTGCAACCAATTTGTATATCATGTTTCAATGCCTCAATAATGCTGCGACCGCATTGTTGCCAGATCGACGTCAAGGATAAACATTCATATTTTATGATTCTGGGCATCATGCGTCCATTTCATCAGTGATTTAATTAGACAAGAGTGCTATTTCTGCATAAACTATGAGATACATAGTTCCTGTCTGAAATCAGTCTATACTTTCGAATGCATCGAGATAATACTTCTTGATTCAGGAATGTAGAATTCGATGACGTGAATTATTCTTCTAATTGCAAATATTTGATTTTTGAAAATGATGGCGGCATGACATCATTTCGGTTGAACATTTCAAATTTGGTATTAGGGGGGTTTTTATGGTCGGAGATTATGATTCTTCTGTCAGAATTGAAATATGCAAGATGGCGGCTCCAACATGGCGGATGAAATATGTAATTATGATCCGATTCTATTCAAAATTGGTATCTGTGGGTTTCTGAGGTTGGAGATCATGATGATACTGTCAAAATTGGAAAATTCAGAATGGCTGCTTCAATATTGGCGGACAAGTTTCGTAATTATGATCCGATTCTATTAAAAATTGGTATCTAGGGGTTTTCAGGGTTGAAGATTATGATTATGCTGTCAAAATTGAAAAAATCGAAATGACGGTTCCAATTTGGCGGACGGTTTTCGTGATTATGATCCGATTTCATTAAAAATTGGTTTCTAGAGGTTTTCGAGGTTAGAGATTATGATTGCCGTGTAAAAATTGGAAAATTCATGAAGGCGGCTCCAATATAGCGGACGGGTTGAGTAATTATGATCCGATTCTATTCAAAATTGCTATCTGGGCGTTTTCAGGATAGGAGATTATGAATATCCTGTCACAATTAGAAGATTCAGAATGACGGCTCCAATATGGCGGACGAGTTTTGTGATATGATCCTATTCTATTTAAAATTGGTATCTGGCGGTTTTCTGGTCGGAGATTATGATTATCCTGTCAAAATTGAAGAATTCAAGATGGCGGCTTCAATATGACGGTCATGTTCTGTAACTTTGATCCGATTCTCTTCAAAATTGGTATCTATGAGTTTTCGAGTACGGAGATCATGATAATCTTGTCAGAATTGGAAAAATCAATATGGCGGATCCAATATGGCGCACGAGTTTCGTTATAATGATCCGATTCTATTCAGAATTGGTGTCTGGAGGTTTTATATTACAGAGATTGTGATTCTTCCGTCACAATTGGGATATTCAAGATGGCGGGTACAATATGACGTACGAGTTTTGTTATTATGATCTTTCAAAATTGGCGCTTTCTCTCCTCGTCTTTGAAAATTTATGAATTATGAGGATATGTTTAAGAAGTAGAGTAATTAATACTCTCCCGGAATGTCACTGCGTTTGAAATTCAACTTTCAGGAACTTTTGAAGCAAAAATATCGGAAATAACTTAACTCAAGTTAGCCCTAAATAATCTCTCAAAATGAACATTTTACCCCCTCGAAGAACATAACAGACCGTGTCAAAGATTATGATAATATGGCAGACGGGTTTCGTAATTATAATCCGATTCTATTCAAAATTGTTATCTTGGGGTTTTCAGGATCGTAAATCATAAACATCCTGTCACAATTGGAGATTCAAGATGGCGGCTCCAATATGACGGACGAGTTTCGTATTCATGATTTAATTCTATTCAAAATTGGTATCTGGAGGTTTTCGGGGTCGGATATTATGATTATTCTGTAAAAATTGAAAAAATTCAAAATGGCGGATCAATATGGCGGACGAGTTTTGTAGTTATGATCCGATTTCATTCAAAATTGGTATCTGAGGGTTTTCGGGTTCGGAGATCATGAATATCCTGACAGAATTGGAGAATTCAAAATGGCGGTTCCAATATGGCGAACGAGTTTTTGTAATTATGATCTGTATCTGGAGATTTTCGGGGTCGGAGAGTATTATTACCCTTTCAGAATTGGAATATTCGCGATGGCGGCTCCAACATGGCGGACGAGTTCTGTAATTATGATCCGTTTCCATTCGAAATTTTTATCAGGGGGTTTTCGGGTTGGAGATTTTGATTATCCTGTCACAATTGGAAACTTCAAAATGACGGCTCCAATATGGCGAACGAATTTCGTAATAATGATTCGATTCTATACAAAATTGATATCTAACGGTGTTTGGGGTCAGAGATTATGATTATTCTATCAAAATTGGGAATTTTGAGATGGCGGCTCCAATATGACGGACGAGTTTTGAAATTATGATCCGATTCTATTGAAAATTAGTATCTGGGGTTTCTTTGGGTCTGAGATTATGATTATCCTGTCGAAATTTGAGAATTTGGAATGGCAGCTTTAATTTGACGGACGGGTTTTGTAATTGTGATCCAATTCTATTCAAAATCAATATCTGGGAGATTTCTGGGTCGAAGATGATGATTCTTTTGTCAAGAATGAAAAATCGAAGATGGCGGACAAGTTTGGTAATTTTCATCCGATTTGATTCAAAATTGGTATCTGGGGATTTTCGGGGTCGAAGATTATGATTTTCTCTGTCAAAATTGAAAAAATAAAAATGGCGGCTCCTTCATGACGCACGAGTTCTGTTATTATTATATTCTATTCAAAATTGGTATCTGGGAATTTTCGTGATCGGAGATCTCGATTTTCTTGTTAAATTCTAAAATTCAAGATGTCGGCTTCAATATTGCGGACAAGTTTTGTGTTTATGGAGAGATTTGATTCGAAATTAGAATCTGGGGGTTGTCAGGTTCGGAGATTATGATTTTCATGTCAAAATCGAAAAATTCAAGATGGCGGCATCAGAATAGCGTACAGGTTTTGAGAATATGGACCGATTCTATTCAAAATTTGTATTGAAAATCTATATCAGAATATAACAAGACGACAGACTGAAAAACTTAAAAACGAAATATTCTGAAAAAAAAAACTTTCTATAAACCACGCTCATATTCAGATGCACAGAAAAAAGGAAATTGATTATTTCGGTTTTACGGAACTGAAGAGTATTAGTGATAGCGTGGGGCGACAAGTAGCAATATATCTAGCGATGATTGAGCGCTCCACGCATTATCCATATCCAGGAAAAAAATATTCCACCTTTTTTAGTGCAATCGAATATATGTGTGGTTTTTTAAACGTTTGTTTCGTGTAATATATTTTCATCCATAATCAACAACTTTTAACTAGAAGAGTACCAAGTTCACATCAACCAGTTCGACAATTTCGAATTCGAATATTCGATGTACCTAATCGATATCTCTGGATAAAAATCTATTTGGAGAGATCTAGGACAGGATCTTATCAGATAATATCAATTTCTTCCCAGAACCGCATCACTCTACCAAAATTTCTGGATATGATTGATCTTCATCAATCGAATAAGTTCACGTCATTCGATTCGACAGTTCCCCAAATTTGAAATATTCATCTCTATCGGATCGAAAGATCGTTGATGAGTCAATTCAGACATGCATTGAAATCAATATCTGAAATGTTTCTGAAGCCGAATTTGCTAAAATAGTTCTTCGATCAACACGAAGTTAATATCAACTTGTGATTTCGATTGAAACTATTTATATTTTGTATTATATTCAAATCACACTATTCGTGGTAAATTCCACACAATATTTATAATGCTCAAAAACCTTATTGGCTGAATATTCATATACCATATTGGATTTGGAATGACGTCACATAGTTTATCGTATTCTACTTTTCAAACCCTTTCATTTGATACCCATGTCGATGGGGTTGTGATGAAGAAGGTGAGTCGCCATCTTGGAGCGTCCGTCATATTGTATTCAGGAAAACATCACTAGGATTCTCACATTCCACTCGTCGAACCCTTCAATTTGATACCCATGTCGATGAGGCTGTTAAAAAAGTTACTCCGCCATCTTGGGGCGTCCGCCATATGGGATTCTAACTATACAGGGTGCCCGTTTTTCGAGCTCCACCATGGGGATCTCAGTTATTATAAGAGATACGAAGTTGGTTGAATTAGGGCAAAGTTGTGCAATTTGATGCTGATCAAAATGCCGCTTCGAAAGTTTGGAAATTCCGAATACTTCCGAAGATATTTGAAAAAAAAAACATCCGCGATTTCGTTTTTATTTTTTTCCGACATTATTTGAAGTGACAGTACAAAATTAGTGACATATTATTGGCATTGGTATTGGTAGGTTGGATGGTGACAGATGCGCTGCGACCTAATTAGATCTATTGTGCCCCATCTGCTCCTGCTATATCAAGGGTTTCCTGTTCATAGCAGCCCCTCGAGATTCAATTCCTTTAGGAATTTGAGGATTTTGAGGGGGTCTAGCTGTGGTATTTCTTCCACAGTCAGCTGGTGTGTTCCCAGTATGTTCAATCTTTTGTGATGTACAGCGTCACACTCCATCAGTATGTGATGGGGGGTTTCTGGTTCTTCCTCACAGAGTCTACAGGTGCCGTCCTCCTGTAAGCCTAGCTTCCTCAGGTGTTCTTTGAGTCTGCAATGCCCCGTTAGAAATCCCGTTATTGCTTTGAGACTTCCTTTGCTGTGGTTTGTCAGTGTCTTAGATCTTTCTCGGTTGAAATTTCCTAGGAGATCTTTAGTGACATATTAGCATTGCCACTTTTTCTGCTCTATCCAATAGCATTAACAGATTCGTGATTCGACGTTTCGTCTTCGAGAAGCCATCATCAACTCTGTATTTTCAAATGATCAAAAAAAAAATTTTGTTCCCAAAGAACTCTAATTTCGATTCTGAATCCAACGACATATAATACTTTACAATTATCCGACGTTTCGAACCAAAAAATCATCATCAGTATTATTTGATGATGGTTACGAGGAAACGAAACGTCGGATCAAAAATCTGATGAAAGCAACTTGTAGAGAAGGAAAAATGGCTATGGAAATGTCAAATTCATTTTGGTCTATCTCTTTTAGTAAAATCAGAAATCTTTTCTTGGGATTAGAAACTTCGAGAATCACTTTTTATTGAAAACTGAAATAGAGATAGACCAACAAGTTGAATTCATCTTGGTCTCTCTATTTTAGTTTTCAACAAAATGCGATTCTCGAAGTTTTTAATCCTATGAAATGATTTCTTTCTGATTTTACTAAAAGATATAGACCAAAATAAATTTGACATTTTCATAGCCGTTTTTCCTTCGCTACAAGTTGTCGTCATAACCATCATTGAATATAACTGATTTTTTGGTTCGAAACGTCGGATAATTTTGAAGTATTATATGTCGTTGGATTCAGAATCGGAATTAGAGTTCTTTGGGAACAAACATTTTCTTTTCGACCATTTGAAAATACAAAGTTGATGATGGCTCCTCGAAGACGAAACGTTGGATCATGAATCTATTAATGCCATCGGATAGAGCAAACAAAGTGGCAATGCTAATATGTCACTCATTTTGTACTATCACTCCGAATAAAATCAGAAAAAAAATAAAATCGAAATCGCGGATATTCGGTTTTTTCCAAATATCTTCGGAAGTATTCGATATTTCGAATTTTTTTAATCGGCATTTTGATCAGCATCAAATTGCGCAACTTTGCCTCGATTCAACCAACCTCGTATCTCTTATAATAACTGAGATCCCCATGGTGGAGCTCGAAAAACGGGCACCCTGTATATATATATACATCCATTGAATGATCAGAAAGAAAGCTTCATGTAGAATTGCAACTCTATTGAGATACAGTGTTGCCAAATGTATGGTCGCAGCATCCATCAGACGATGAAAAATTAATATACATAATGTATATTTGATAGCGCCTCTGACGGCATTTGTGCCAAGTAAAAATATTCGATTCTCTTATACTTTTATTAATGCTGCGTCCGATTTTGATACCAAAAAATCATCATATCTCCCAAACGGCTAACAATAGAGCAACCATTCAAAGAGAATGGATTCCGCGTCCCATGATGGTATTAATGAGGGACTCAGTACAACAATTCGATGCATTGGCGGGAAAATAACATGGATTGTAATCTTGCGTCCGATATACGGTCGCACTATCGCGATGGACGCAGGATTAAATGAAAATTGTCAATACATGGACGCAACATTGATAAGAGGATGAATATATATATATATATATATATATATATATATATATACATATATTAAGTATAGGTTTTGTGGGGATGCAGCTGATATGGGACTCATATATATATATATGTAATTTTTCATTTTATCTTGTGAAATTTGACTTGTTATTTGTACCTGATTACTTGATATGGCCAATAAATTTACTACTACTACTACTATTACTCTGAGTCAAGTAGTGCTTTCAGTGCAATAGTTGATTTGAGAAGATCAAAATATTCTAATATAATAGAAAAAAGTAGATTTTATCTAGGCTTGCCTGAAAACACATATTTTATAGTAGAACTGATAGTTAAACATGTAGATAATAGTGCAATATTCTTATTTGTTTGAAGAAAATTAGATTATATGATAGTAATAGTAGGTTATCTGATGATTTTGGAGTTTCTAATACATATATATCCAAAACTATCCAAAAAACTATGCCTGTCCTAGCAAGTGTTTTCAAAAAATTTATATTCTGGCAAAAACGTGTAACAATCCAAGAACAGAACAGAAATGTACAGTCAATAATTGATTGTTTAGAAATTGAAATCGAAATTCCCTCAAACCCTGAAAAACAGGCACAATCTTGGTCTCAGTATAAGAAATGTAACACAGTTGAATATTTGACTTCTGCAAAACCAAATGGTTTTATCGATTTTATTTCTAGTGGATTTGGGGGACGTGCTACTGATGAAATAATAGTAGAAAAATGTGGGTTTCTAGAGGCATTACCTAATGGTGCTCATGTAATGGCCGATAGAGGTTTCAAACAAATTTCCAGTTTATTATCTCCAAAACAGTGTGAATTTATCAGACCACCTAGTGTAAGTACCTCACAAATTAGTTCCGAAGAAGAAATGAGGGAAGGAAAGAGAATAGCTGCCCTGAGGATTCACATTGAAAGGGTCATCAGACGTTTGAGGGAATTCAAAATTCTTAAAATGCATTCCTGTGTAAACCATAAAATTCTTCACTTACTTGACCTCATGATAGTAATAGCTTGTGGAATAATAAATTTACAAAATCTCATAATACAATGATGAATATAACAATGTGTGTCGATTTTTCTTAAATGCTTAGCCATTTTGTCAAGTTATGCTGTTTTGATCCTACTAATTGTGTATCATATATCATTTCTCACATTTCAATTGTACTTTCATAATTGAAATTTCAATTTGTTGAAATACCTTTTGAATAATATTTCAAATAAATCTTTCATTTGAAATATGTTGCCTTATTTAGGTATTCCTGAATAAACATTTGCAGTGAAGTAAGTATTACAACATCATGCAGTATTACAAATACAGTCACTTATGACATCAATTTACAATTTGATATACAAATACTGTCTGTAGGTTAAGAGGAACGGATAGTAGCCAAAATGGGTCATTTGAGAGGCATTCTAGAATACAAAATATGAGGACATAATGCGTTTCTTTCGATTTCTGTTTTCGCTATGTCATGGATATGCTCGTAGACTATGTTTTCATGAATTGTTTTTTATCAAAAAATGCTTTCATCGATATGAAATCATTCGAAATCCGATGTTTGGTTTGGCCTCGGAACTTATTCTTATGAACACGCTGTTATGTATCAATGTCCGCTAGCAAAATGTTTCATCTCTCTCTGATGAACGGTGCAGTTTAACATGCAAGAACCAGAGCCGGTTGCAGCTCAAGTGGAATTTGACAATAATTTCTTAGATTTAGTTGGTTTCAACTCAAATCGAATTAAACACTTGAATTTGATAAACATTGAAACTAATAATGAAATATGTATATTTAATCATACAGGATGACCCTATACAAATATTAGCTTATTTTAGTGGACTAAACTAAATTAAAATAATAAACAATAATTATTTTACTTGATTGAAACGTGATAAGATAGGATAGAATACCTCACACTACTTATTCAAATGAAGTTAGGATTATATACAGGGTGATTCAATTTGTTCTTGATAAGTCAAAGATACTTTGTCGTCGACAATGTTTTTTTAGAAATTGATTGATATGAACATGTCATTGTTCTGAAAAACTTATATTATCGAAATGAGAAAAAATGAGTGAGAGGTTGAAATCGTATTTTGATGTAACCGTTTGAAGTTGTGAGAATAACTTGCTGAAGTCATGCCACAAAATCTCATGGTCACCCAAAATTACGCATTTTCAACTGGAAGGTCTAATAACAGTCAACTCTCGGTTTTTTTGAAAAATTAGTTTGATTTTTATCCTTAATATTTTCCAAAATCAAAATTGGTAGATAATGTTCCATGTAAAATTGGTTTAGTTTCTCAACCATTTTTTTCCATAGCGTATGATCCTTTTCAATCTTCTGAAACGCTATTCCTTTGGGGGTCCATATGACGAAATAACACGATTTTCGATTCGTTATGATTAATTGACCTTGGATTTGGTGATAGTGATTATGATTTTTGTTCAGTAGCATCTGACCATTTTTACATTCAGCAAATTCAATGATTTTTTGAGTCATCGCGTCCTGTGGAGAAACATTCTGGGCAGTATACGGACATTTGATTTCCACTAAAAAATCTTCATCAATCAACCCATCCGGGGAAGCAGCTAGGTATTTGTAGTCCTCTAACATTACTAATCCTGAGGGTTGGATATCATATTCTAACACAAGAGCAAGTTCAGCGATAGCTTTTGGTTCATTAGCAATGCCATGATCTGTATATTCATTTCCTTGGAATGAAGGATTGATAATCTCATTCACTACTTTATTTTTGTTCGTGGTCATCCGCAGCTTGCAAATTCTACCAAAATTTGAAGCTGTTAGTCTCCATCTTCTCTCATTATACCATTCTTGACATTTCGTCTGATCCAAAGTAGAATTGAAAATAATACGCCTGTCTTCAACTGTCGTGGTCAATTTTTCCAAAAAGTTTTTCTTTAGACGATCTAGTTCTTCTGTTTCTATTTCCAGGGGCTTTCCAGCTTGTGGGCCATAGTTTCCATCAGCATTATTGGCAACTTTTATTTTTAAACCAGAATTCTTCAACAGAACTTGTTTTCTCTTAGATGCTTGCTCTCTCTCTTTGATGTATTTTTTCATGTGACTTACAGTGTGTAGACCTGGATTTCCACCGGTTATTTTTTTATGGATAATCTGGTGGTAACTACCTTCACTATTGTATGAAACTACGGCTGCATTACACCTCATGGTATATCCGTATCTATTGGAGAAGTTTATTCGTTTACCACCAACAAATTTTGCTAGAATCGAATTGTACTGTTCAGCATAATTATTATTGTTCATATTTTTCATGAGACTTCGCGCATGAAATTTGAGACGATTAGTGCAACTGACGATGTCGCCTAGTAAGCCACCTTTTTTCATATCAGCGATAGTAGTTGTGTTTTCTACTTTTGTACAAAAGTATTTTTCGCACTTTTCATGTTGCCCAAAAATATGAAATACACAGTTATCTATATCTTGTTTCATTTGTTCAATTTTTACATCAGTTGAAGAGTCTTCTTTCAGATGATGTTTTACGGCACAATCAATTCCAGTCCTAAATCTAAGGATGTTTTTTTTAACTCCATCCTCAATCGTGGAGGTACAAGTAGTCCTTCTGAACTGAATCTTTTGGTGGTAAAATCTTTCAATTTTGTACAGAAATTTCTTGATAGATGATTCTTGCATTCAATTTTTTCTACGAGTAGGTTACCATACGGACGAATATCAATAATTTTTTTATAAACGCTGCTATCACCATCCCCTACAAGATATTTGTATTTCATACCATGCATATCCATACTGGCTTTGAAGCCATCAACAATAATGCTCGCTTCCATGCCTGTTGAAGGACCATTCCAGTTTCTGTAGCAGTGGTGAGGCTTTTCATCTTCGATTTTACATAGAGAACAAAATTTGTTTTTGACGCCTAGATACAAAATTTTTTTCGTTCTGTATTCGACAATACATGCCACTCCAGAATGGGCATCATGATTAGTCCTATATGATCTTTTTGACCAAGCGCCATCAGCTATAACTGTTATTAATGGAATTCCATCACTATCGACTTCATTATTTTCATTTATCGAAGACCTTTGGCACGATAATACACTACACTGTTTTACCACTAACCAAACCGATTTTTTAACGCCTCGACACGTGTTTCGTTAACTATGTTACAGGGTGTTTGGTTCACCGACGTATATCTGAAAGGGAGGATAGAGGTGAGAAAACTTCGAGCATATTCAACCATATATACTATTATACGAAGTGTTACGATTTTCGGGATATCATCTTTTTTCCAAACATTTCATCTGATTGTATCTCTTTTTTGAAAAGTTGAATAAGTACTTATTCCATCGTTATTGAACACGTAATGGCATCTCAATGTGATAAAAAAATTTTGAAGCTCGTTAGAATTAAAAAAAAAAACGATTCGTCATAATATCCAACTTCGATTTTATATGAGATGATATCTCGAAAAGAGTAACACTTTTTATAAAAGTTTAAATTGTTGAATATGTTCAAGATCACATAAGCTATATCACCTCCTTTGACGTGTTTCGCCGAATTTAAAGAAATTTGAGTGCTGCTCGTTTTGAAATTGCCATCCAGTATAAGTAGGTAACATGATAGAGAAATACGCATTTGTGAACGATTTATTGAAAAATCGAACATCTCAAACGGGAGGATCAATCCTCGATTCGAACATTAGGGATTCACGAAATATAGAAAAATCGAACTCACCTTTAATTGATCTTGGCTGATTTTTCATTAACAAGTCTTCTGCTCTTTTTATATCTGTTCCTTGCTTGCGAACTCATTATACCTATTCAGTAGGTATTTTATATCCCCACGCAGACAATAAGTAATGAAAGTTCGATAAAAATCGCACTAAAGAAATCAATAAAAGCGGTAATAAGTACCTATCATGAACGCAGAAAAAATATTTAATTTAAAAGGTTGATTCATAGAGTTCGAACCCTAGTCTTACCAATCAGACACTTAAAAATTGAGCCACCGAGGTGATTATATATAAACACTGTATCTTTTATCTATGGTTCATTCGTTGTTTCGCATCTGCAATAAGATTTACACCAGCTAGTCTTCAGTGAAAGCTGTAAAATGCAATATGCGACCGCTTGACAGTGTTGCCAAACTTCTTCAAAATTTCTCAGCGGGATGCTGAAAATACTCTTTCATACCACACATTTATTTTTCATTAATTTTTTTCTTCTTGAACATTGGTTTTAATGATACCAACTCATGAATAAATTCAGGAAATTGAATACATAAGTACAACATACTTATACTTTCATTGAAAAATTATAATTACCTACTAATGTTTTTCGTTGGAAAAATAATTCACTATAATTACGCAGTGTAACATGGTTTGTGGTCTGGAAACATTCTGAATGCTTGACACTGAAATTCCTTGAAAAGGTTAAATTTTGTACATTTGGCAACGCTGTTACCAAAGCAGACGGTGAGCCGTTCCTAGAAAGAAATGTGTCTTGTGTGTGAAACAGACTTACGCGGGTTAGTGATTATGGAACAATGCCGAACCTACAATAAAATTCACTTTGGAAATTGAATCTAATAATCAATTACCGTTTCTAGATGTTCTTATTGAAAAATCAAATAACATCTTTGTAACGAGTTTATATCCTAAAAAGACCCATACTAACAGATATTTGAACTTTCAATCAAATCATCAAAAAAGTATTAAGAAAGGCATCACTCCATGATAGAGCCAAATCAATATCATCTGACCAACAAATTTTCAATAACGAAGTCCACCACATTAAAAATGTTCTCCAACTCAATTCCTATCCAAAGAATTTTGTCGATAGGACGATACATCAAATTGAAAACAAACAGGGTCAACCACAACAAAATCAACTATCAATAACGACAAATATAATACCAAACATTCCCGGCATAACTGAAAAAATAAAACGTGTTGGTGATAAATTTCAAGTGAAAACTGTGTTCAAAACTGAAAATACAATGAGATCAATTCTAACTCAAACAAAGCCGAAAAATGAGGAACAATTGTCAAAAAATTGTATTCACAGTATACCTTGTGTTTGTGGAAAGTTTTATACAGATGAAACCAAGAGACCTCTTTCAGTAAGGACGAAGGAACATAAGTACAATATAAAGACAAGAATCATCGATAAATCGAAACTAGCTGAACATATCCTTACTGAAGACGGACAACATATGGCAGAGTGGAATAATATTAAAATCATTGGAAAAGAAGATAACAACCAGAAGAGAAAAATCAAGGAATCTGCTTGCATTCTTCTGAACGGAGACAATAGCATTGCTTCTTGTTCAGTTGATATAGACAGAACATGGTTTCACTACTGAGATCTGAACATGAAAATGGTAAATTCAAGATTGATTAATGAAAACATCCTGTAACTCATTTGATTGCCAACGTCACCAATTGTCAGTGAAAACTGAAAAGCTTGAAGACAGATACGACTTTGCCATTGAAATAATCTTTTCTAATATTGAAAACGGGAGCAGAATCGGTCCCGAAACGTCCAGAGATAAGTGAAAATTTGATATTTTTCTATATACCTTTATTTATCTTCTCCAAACTTTTTTCAATACAAATTGTCACTGACAAGCAGGTGAATTTTTTTTCAGGCTCTCTGATAGGAAAATTCTTTAAACGCAGTGACATTTTGGTGCAAATCATCTGATTTGTCCTTACTACACGTATATTGAAATAATATTCATATCTTTATTTTATAGAAGCGAGGAGATAAAATCTCAAGAAATTTGGAATAATTGATATACAAACTCACAATCAAGCAACAACATGCTAGTTTGATTGGATCTGAAATTTACTTGAGCTGAATTCAAGACATCTGAATATTGTAACTAAAAAATAGACAGCTGCATTATGAAAAATACAAAAAATATTCATAATCTCATTAATTAACTGTTAATTGTTTTTTTTTTCAATCATTTCTGATTTATTTTCATTTTGAGTATTCTCAGAGGATATGAACTATTTTTCAATTTCATGTGAAACACTTAGAATTAGCAAAAAAAAAATAGAATATGTAATAACTATCTCGAACATGAACTATGTACATACTATTTTGAAAGATAAAAAAAACAACATATTTTCCAATGATTATTTTATTAAATGAGTGAAAATTACAGTTCTCCAGAAATACTCTGCTACTTTCAATATTTTTGTCATGAATGCAGCATCATATGATACTTCTATGAGTTGAAAATTGCCATTTCGTTCAAAATTAGGTGAAGCTACGCGAAAGTAGCACTTATTTCTATCTGCCAACAACATTTGTAACTGAATCTGAGAATATGGTTTATTACAAATTTTCCCATCAGATGTTATATAATTTGAAATGGGTTTTTCTTTGGATGGGCACTCCACTTCATTTACATGTGTTTCTGTAAGTCCATCTGGTGAAGCACCATAAATTGGATATTTTTCAATAATGTATATTCCACATTTTGAAATTTGCAAGTTTTTATTCTGTATCAGCTTTTTCAACACTTTATCTTCCAAAGTTTTTCCTCTACTCATTGCTGCAGTTTCAATTATATTACCTCCACCCAAAATATCCTCAACTAGGCTACCTGCAAATGTTGTGCACTTTGATCAAGAGATTGTTGCAGTTATTCTTCCATAGCGCAATTCATACCAGGCTGAGGATTTATTCTGGAGTACAGTCACTTCTTGCACTTTTTCACAATCACCTTCACTGATATTATCATGTATGAACTCTATGAATCCTTCAACAGACAGGTCAGGTTAGGTTAGGTTAGGTTAGGTTGATGCCTCATAGATTGTTGCAGTTATTCTTCCATAGCGCACTTCATACCAGGCTGAGGATTTATTCTGGAGTACAGTCACTTCTTGCACTTTTTCACAATCACCTTCACTGATATTATCATGTATGAACTCTATGATTCCTTCAACAGACAGGTCAGAAAAACATGTTTTATATAATAAAATCAACTCATGCATTGATGTTTTAGAGATTACATCAGAATTGAATTCTTGCAAAAATAATGGTCCTTGACAACCACGTTTCACACCTTCTTCCAAAACTTCTTCCAGAATTATGTCTGGTACATCTGGGAGTAATGGAACTGGTTTGGATGCCAATTTCTCAAGAGTCATGAATTTTGTAGTTGTTCCAATTTTTGATAATTTTGAAACTTTCCAGTAGCACTCCACAGAGGTAACAGATGGTTCTCCTGATCTACGATGTAACCATAACAGGAATGCTACACTGTGCTTACATCCACCTAGGAATATTGAAGAGATATTAAATTTTGAAGAACTCATTAATCAATCAATATTTCACCTTTCGAAGCTACACAATCCAAACAGTTACAGTAAACTACTGTTCCTTCAGCTTCATTGATTTCAGCCTCAACCCTGTAGGGTTTATTACGAACTTTATGATCTGGACTTATCTTGGCTTTGACAATACAGTTCAACTCTCTTCACTTGAACATAACCGATGGCTTCATCACCATAGGACTCCCTGCCTGATCTTTATATAGAAAATGAAACTTAGCTATCAATTTTATCAATAAATAGATCAATGGTTTACTGAAACTTACCTAGTTGATTTAACATTCCTCAATTCAGCAAATTTGAAGTCTGAGTTAGAACTATAGAACTCAAAAACCATGGTAGAATCCACAACAGGAAGATTATGATTACCGTCATCTGAAACGATTTTTTAACATTCCTATGATTATTTCCGTTCTGGAAAATGATAACGAATCAAAATATTAGTGGTTATTTGAAAGATATACAAAGGTATATTCTTCATGGATTTCTGATGTTTTTGTATAGGCCCTTCTATTTTTTTTTTGGATTTTTGGCGTTTCATATAACCCTTGGTCACGGGTTATATAAAACAATATCATTTTCACTTCATACCCTCGTGAGAATTTGGAATCGTGTTATATTAGACTTTGTGATGGGTTATATGGAACAAGTGAGATGTTTTTAAAAATTTAAAAAAAAACAGCATTGAAATAACGCGAACAGAAAATAAAAGAGAAGAAATACAAAACATCATTTTATTGTTTCACTTTAATATTCTGGGTATAAAAAATAACATAAAACTCTGGAAAAATAACATAAAACTCTAAAAAAATAATAAAAAAAAAACAAAAAATGAGATCATGGTCACTATTTGACATTTTAAATCAGGTCACCACTAAATGTGTGAATTCCTCTGCACACTATAGGTTGAGATACAATGAAATTTATGTCACTGATTTGAACTTGTGACAAGTCAGTTACAGGAGGAAAAATGAACATGTTTTTTTTTCCTCTATAATTTCTCAAGAAACTAACATTTATAATATTTTTATCAATGGAAATAATTTTTGCTAGAAATTTCTTCACACATTCTTTTTTAGAATTTCTATTATACACTAATCCTACAATAATGAACATGTTCTCTCTCAATTCATTGAAACTAGTAACTGGTTTTTTCAAGATCTCAGTTTGGAGTTTCTTATGTGATCCATCATCAGAATCAGTTTGATTTTGTGAGTCCTGATCAGTCTCTTCATCTGTTTCTGCTGCTATGCTTGCATCAGATTCTGCACCAATATGGTTATCACAATTATTTACTGGTTAATTTTCTTTATTACTCTCAGTCTCATCAGAATGATTCCTCAAGTTTTGATATGAGGGCCCAGCTGTAAGATCACCCAATGCAATGGATTTTCCAGCAGCAATGGTGACTTTTCTGCTTCTCTTTGGTTGCTTGTTTTCATTTATAGTAGTTTTTGCGCTCATAATCTGTTCAAATGATTGGGAAAACATATCATTCTCTGTTGTATTATTTTTGTTGCATTGCTGACCAATGAGCTTACTTTTCACCTTATCAGGATTAATAGGAATTATTCCACAACTTTCAAATCCAGATCTTATATTTTGTGACATTGTGGGTTCCATAGACTTGAGTAATTTCTGTAATAAAGATGAAAATTCAGTCTTACTAATAACACCTCTATTTTTGCATTTCCACTCAGTTAGAATTTTCCTCCAGGCTTTTTTTAAGGGTCCGAAGACAGCAACGTCTAGAGGTTGACATACATGGGTGCTGTTAGGTGGAAAAAATGTGAAGGCGATATCGTTTTCCTCACATAATCTGATTATATTTAAAGAGAGGTGACTACTTAAATTATCACCAATAACAATTTTTTTACCAGCCTTTCTTCGGAGAGCTGGTAGAGCTATGGATGTGAACCAGTCTTCGAATATGACTGAATCGAACCATCCATTTTTTGATCTATTATATCTTGCACCAGGTGGTCCATTTTCTATCCATTCAGGGTAAATATTTTTTGCCCTATATACAACATAGGGCGGCAACAAGGTTCCATCTCCGAGCACTGCGAACATAACAGAATTCGAAGATTTTGAGGAATCAATTATTCCAGATGCATGTTTGGATCCTTTTTTCACAAACACCTTTGTGCGTTCAGGGTCATCTGATATGTTTGTTTCGTCATAATTTAATATGTTTTCTGCAGGAATACCAGCAAGACTCGTCTCTAGTTCAGCAAAATAGTTAGAAACTACTTCCTCAGAAAGCTGTGCTTTGACCCTCTTCATATTTTCGCAATTACGACGCGTCAACTCAGGGTTGCGATTTTCAAAGTTTTTGCACCATTCATCACCCGGTGAATTATCAGTAAAGCATCTGATTATAACATCTTTTCTAATCAGGTATTTTTGTACGAACTTCTTCAGTTCTTCTCTATTGAAAGGATATCCAAATCGTGCAGCTGTTGTGAGTGCTTGAACAATATTTTTCTCCTCCAAAACAGACAATGCAGGAGGTTTTCCCAACTTGTCTGATGTCATTCCTCGGTATTTCCTCCATAGAGTTGATTTGGGAACTGACCATCTCTCAGCAGCTTGACCTATGGAATACCCTTCCATAATAACTGCTTCCAAAGCATGCTCAATATTCTCAAATGGATAGTTTCTGCGTAAATCTGTTCCTGGTTTATGAATATGTTTTCGTTTTCTACTTTTTCCCGACGAGGTTCAATAATTCTAATCATGAAAAAATTGACAATGGTTAGTTAAGGTTATGTATAAATATTGTTCTCAATGAACTGAGTATGCATGACGATGGGTTTTTGAGATTCAGATGAGACTATTTGAGGTTACTAAAAAAGCTTACGAGTGCAATAAATTTCAATACTGATTTGAAGTACTTACTTTTTGGTTTTTGAGATGAACAATAACACAAAGTCAGTCTTTGGTTTATCTGCAAGACATTTTGACAAACAGGTTAACCAACATTGTGAAATTGAAATTACCAACGCGCCAAATTCAAGATTCTTTCTTGATGTTTCATATAACCCTTGCCGTTTCATATATACTCAGATGACGGTACTTGCTTTTTCAAAGCCCGACTACATCTCTCTGTTGGATGTACCCAAATATCGAATAAAAAATGCTTAATATCTCCTCAATAAACACAGATACTACAAGAAACTCGAATTCACAGATGAACAAAAATAACAAACTATCAAAGTAATCGTAAACAGATGAAGGTGGATTCAAGCAAGCAAAATTTAAAACTAAAATGAATGTTAAACTTAAACCAATAACATCAAACTATGATTTGTAATGTAGGTGTTCATGCAAGGAACTAAAAAATTAAAATTAAAATCAAAACTAAGAAAGATGGCTAACATTCAACTAAAAAATTAATTTCTTCCATAATTCACGACAGCGCATGCGTCAAATAACAACTAGTCGCGCCGAAAAAAGATCACCCAGCTGATAAAAGGTTATGTTGAGGTTATGTTTCATTTATTTGATCGAGATTTCCATACCGAGTTCTTAATATCAGAATCATCCATATTATAATGGATACAGACGGACAGCTGATTGAGCTTGTTGAACAATTTTCGTTCATTTACGTTAGGAAACATGTGGATTTCAAAAATAAGTTGGTGAAAGAAAATGCTTGGCAAACAATTGCCGATATTTTGAAGGAAACTGGTAAATATTTTATTGTTTCGGTAATTCATAAATTATACTAAAAATGCTATGTGTACAGGGATGACAATCAAATTCTATGTTCTTAAAGTGTAGCTGCAAGGTGGGTTATCCTAAGAAATCGGTATGCAACCAAAAAAAGGAAGGAGAAAACAAAACCTTCCGGATCCTGGGCATACCATACGTGGCCACTGTTTAGGAAGATGCAATTTTTGGATGAATTCTATAATCCAAGAAGGTAATTGGAAAAGCCTGGCAGATCGTGTTCTTCAGTACATTAGCACCAAATATGAGGAAGCCATTTCTGATCTACAAGATGAGGTAACTAATCTGAAAAAAACCAACTGTCAACTGCAATATGAAATGGATGATATGGAACAAACATCAAGAAATAAAAATCTTAGATTCTTTGGAGTCCAACAAAACGACCACGAAAATACACAGGAGGTGATAATGGGTATAATCAAACAAAAACTGAAGATAGCGAGAGAGACATTAGAAAGTGTCACCGTTTACCGAATAAAAACAGGAATGCGGAAAATCCGAATCTAGCAAAAGCAGAACTGTCAATTCTTAACTCTGCTGTGTCGAAATACTCGAAAAAATGGGTCTGGGTTCGTAATGGTACAATTTTTGTTGAACATAATGATGGGTACACCACGTAAGGTACGAAAAAGATTTACTACAGATTACTTAAGACTGATATGATACTTTTTCATTTCTGTCGCGATGTTTTTTGCTGAGAAGGAAAGTTGATTATGTTTAAATTTTTGAATGTCTACAATAATGAATATAAAGCATATATGCAAAATCTTTTAGAAATGTCATTGATTTGATTTCGATTATTTTGATTTTATATCCCTTTTCATCTAGTTATATATTTTTCACTCCCCAATTTTTTTTTGTTTTTTCAATAACCAGATGTTCATCAACATGTTTGTGGGGTCTTCGAACTATGATTTAGTTTGTTTTATAGTAATTTCCACTGGGATATTGAGGTGAACTATTATATATACTGAGGTTTTTTTTTTCTTTTTCTTTCTGTATCATCATTATACTACAGCCACACCATTCGTTCGAAAATGAATTTTTTATCTACACTAAATTACTTTCAAATTGATTAGTTGGGCTCATTGAAATGAAAATTCATGTTGTCATTGGTAACTCATTCTCTATTAGGTACTTGCAACTGTGCTACTACCTCCTAA
Organism: Phaedon cochleariae; assembly: GCA_918026855.4. NCBI lineage: Eukaryota > Metazoa > Arthropoda > Insecta > Coleoptera > Chrysomelidae > Phaedon > Phaedon cochleariae. The sequence continues at coordinate 18,085,115 of OU896723.1, read as the reverse complement.
CACTCTCATATTACTCTCTACTTCTATCTATTAATTTTTTTTTGTTTTTATTCATTCTATCCCTATTTTCCTTCCTTCTCACTAAACTAGACTGAAAGTTTTTTTATTTATACTTCTTTCTTTGCGTTCCATGTACCTTCGGCTATTGAACTTATCTAGTTTACCTAAGTTATAATGACATTCAATGTATCTCATGTTAATGTAAGATCTCTCATCGCAAACTTTCAGGAATTCCGTGATAAGATTTTGGAAGTTAATAGTGACGCTGTATGTGTTACTGAAACATGGCTAGGTCAGGATATCGAAAGTGGAGCTGTTAAACTGGATGATTACGTATTTGTAAGGCAGGATAGACCAACCAGAGGTGGAGGCGTGGGTATTCATATTAGGAAAAATATAAAATTTGAAGTGATTCTAAAGGAATGCAATCATTTAATAGAGCATATTCGGGTGTAGATTACTATACAAAGGTATTTTATTATCTTAGGAAGCATTTATCGCCCGCCTAGTTCTAGTGGTCCCCAATTCTTAGATGAATTCGAAAACTTACTAATCAATAAATTCTCCAATTTTGAGAACATTATTTTTCTTGGTGACTTCAATATAAATATGAAAAATTTAAACTCACTTTTAACGTCACAGTTTAACAATATTTTAGAAACCTTTAGCTTTGCACTACTGGTTGGAATACCAACTAGAGTTACTAACACCTCTCTAACTTTAATTGATCTCATTATCACCAATTTGGACACAAATGACTGTTCAGCCTCCGTTGAATACTGGAACATCTCTGATCATTCCCTAATCAGATGTGATATTAAACTCAAGAAATCGACAAATCAGACTCGACCAAAAATTTCAGTTAGGCCACTTATTCGGATTGTACTTGAAAACTTCGAACGTGACTTGGTTCAATATTTTCGAAACGAATGATATTGATGTTAAAGTAATGATTTTGAGCATGAATATATTAGCAGTCTTTGATTTGCATGCTCCTGTTTCACATGTTGTTCCCTCCAAAATGAATTATTCACCATGGATAACTGACAATATTAAACTTATGCAGTCTTTGAGAGATAAAGCTTTGAAGAAATTCAATAATACGCAATTATCCCATCACTGGGGCTACTACAAACAATTGAGAAATACTACAAACTCAGCTTTCAAAGCCGAAAAGAAAGCATACGTGAATACGAAATTCCAGAACAGTAACATAAAAGAAAAGTGGTTGGAATTAAAAAAACTCAATATTACCAGGAGCAAAAAATATGAAATACCTTGTGAGTTGCGAAATGCTAACTACATGAATGACTTCTTCATTGATACATCTTATAGTAATGCCGAAGTTGATGAGGAAATGATAGCTTATTACGAAAATCATAAGAAAACAGGCCTTGATTCGAACTTCAATTTTCATGAAACTGATGAAAAAACCATCTCTGAAATAATTCTTTCAATAAAATCGAAGGCAACTAGTAGTGATGAAGTTAATATAACACTCTTGCACTTATGTTGTTCCTTTATCATAACTTTCATAATACACATCATTAATGAATATATTCGGCAGAGATATTTTCCCTTAACCTGGAAGAATGCTAAAGTGGTTCCGATTCCGAAAGTAGCACACCCAACAAGTTATGATGACCTCCGGTCCATAAGCGTTTTACCAACTTCAGGATTCAGAAGTGGAGCTTTAGCAAACGTTATTGATGATGTGATTAAAGCAACCGACAAGGGTAAGATTACTGTTCTCGTTTGTCTTGACTATTCGAAGGCGTTCGATATTTATTTATTTTATTTATTTATTTATACTGATTACAAACAGACTGTGTCTAATAAAATGTATCAGTTAGGGAGGTAGAGAGAATGGAATTAACTAAAGCTAAAACTAAAAACTATATACATTAGAGAGACTCTCAAGTCACATCACAATTAGTTTTACCTAGTTCAACATTACATATTAAAATAACAAAAACAATAAAAAATATTAAAATAGTTAACTTGAATATATCACAGGTGAGAGAGAAGTGAAGTTTTGGAGATATTCCAGATATCAATTCCACATGTTTTTAAAAAGTTGTTGAAGGTTGTTGAGCAGCTGTTGATAGGAGAACTCACAGTACATATTTTGAAAACAGTATTTTTGGATCTCAGCCTTATATCAGGTACATTTATGTGAATATTCATCAATAAGTCAGGTACATTAATCAAATTATGTAAGATATCAATGATAAACAAGATCTTAATTTTCTCACGCCGTTTACTCAAAGTCTCTATGTTGAAGTAAATCCTTTGGTGTTCATATGATACTCTCATTGGATATACACCATATTTTTTCAAATGCATAGATCTCAGAAGTTTCTTCTGAATCTTTTCAAGCATATTAGAATATAATTCTGTCTCAGGATTCCATATAATACAACAGTACTCCAACTTTGATCTGATATATGAGTTAAAAAGCATTATGCAAGTTTGATACTGAAAATCCGTACTGGATCTCATTATAAAACCTAGTTTTCTATAGCACTCTCTGCTAAGGCACTTGACATGTCCATTGAATGAAAAATTCCTTGTAAAAAGTACACCCAGATCTCTGATTTCATCTAATATTTCCAGATCAACATCGTTGATGGTATAGTTTACAAGGAATTCTTTTTTTCTTTTTGTATATGAGACTATTTTACATTTCGATTCATTTAGTGAAAGGTCATTATCATTGCAATACTTAGTAATCTCATTAGTAATACATTGAAATGTTTTTGTATCTTCTACTGAGGTTATTTTCATAAAAACTTTCAAGTCATCTGCATATAGAAGAAATTTTGCATCTTTGAGGTAATCATCAATATCATTGACAAACATAACAAAGAGCAACGGTCCCAAAATCGAACCTTGGGGAACACCTGAGGTACTGATGAAGCTATCTGATTGTGAGCTGTTGAATTTTACAAAGTTTAGACGATTTGTCAAATATGATTTGATGAATGCAACCAGATTTTTATCGAATGAGAATGATGTCAACAACTTATTTAGTAGAACATTGTGCTTTATCAAAGGCCTTTGCCAGGCCTTTGCCAGGTCAGTGTAGATAGTATCAATTTGACAGTTGGATATTCCTTCAGAAATGTACTCGCTAAAGACACAAAAATTTGTTGCAGTTGATTTTTTGTTTATAAACCCGTGTTGCTCCTCTAATAATACAGTGGATATGTGATTGTAGATCTTAATATGCATAATTTTTTCAAATATTTTTGAGGGTGAGGGCAAGATAGTGATTTGTCTGTAGTTTGTGATTTCGCTTGCTTTGCCAGATTTATGAATCGAAATTATACGCCCAATTTTGAAACTATCAGGAAATGTATTAGATTCTAGTGATTTATTAAAAATTATTTGTAGAGGTGATGCCAGTATTTCGGATCACAATTGATTTGTTCCTCAATGGTCTCAATATGATTTTCGTGGCATGTTTTGATTAGTATTGTGGTTTCACTTCTCAATTCTCTAAACCTCTGCAGATATTCTGGATTATGTTTTGATTTTTTTTTATGCTTAATCATAAGATTCTATTGGCTAAACTTGAATTTTTCGGGTTCAGTAAAGAGGCACGCACATTTTTATCATCTTATTTTAATGAAAGGACTCAAACAGTCGAACTTGATAATATTACCTCAACCCCATTAGTAGTGAAATCAGGAGTTCCACAAGAAAGCATTTTGAGGCCACTTTTATTCAGATGCTATACTGCCAATGATACTGACGCGATGGATCACTGTAACTATCACTTTCATGCTGACGATACTCAGCTGTACTACTCGTTTGAACCGTCTAAGCTAGATGAAGCACGATTTGCAATAAATAGTGATCTAGATGCAATTTTCCGAATTTCCTCACAGCATTCATTGAAAATCAATCCCAACAAATCCTCAGCCATGATATTTTGCAATGATAATTATCAAGATCACATAAGAAATAACATGATACTTGAAATTGATGGAGCAACAATACCCTTCAAATCTGCTAATGGTTGACTCTAAAATGCGCTTCAAGGAACATATCACTTTGAAATTGAGAAATTCTTACTCAGCCCTGAAATTATTAGATCCACAGAGACTTTTCCTTTCATTACAAACTAAAAAAATTTTATGTGATACATTAATACTGTCGCAGTTCAATCACTGTGACATTGTATATGGACCTTGTCTAGATAATACTGATATTCGTCGAGTTCAAAAGCTCCAGAACTGTTGTATTCGGCTTATTTATGGTATAAAAAAACGGGAGGGAGTTTCTCATAAACTGAAGGAGTTGAATGGCTCAATATGAAAAACAGAAGGCTTCATCACATGGGTTGTTTCTATCATAATTTGATTCTTACCAAAACTCCGCCCTATTTATTCGAAGTGTCGTACCGAACGGATGTGCATAACCTGAATATAAGGCGTCAAACCATTTTAACAATTCCAAGTCACTCCAAAACTATATTTGAACGGTCTTTCTCCTATAATATTGCATCGAGTATTAACAATCTGTACATCATAGACCCCTCTCTCCTTAATAGATCACAAACCTCATTCAAGATCAAATATAAAAGTATTCTTCTGGACACTCAATAGCCGAAAGTTACTCTAATTTCTCTTCTTCCTCTTTCCTCCATCTTCTTCTCTCTTCTTTGTTCTTTTCTGCTTTCTTTTTCCTCCTTTTATATACCAATGATATACTTGCCAACTGATTTCATTTTTATTCTTCATCCGAATGGCATTGGTGGAAGAACAGAAGTGGATGCGTTCCACATTCTGAACCTACATGCCAATTGTTTATCGAAATGTATATTTGCAATATCCATATGATGTATATCCACATATGATGAAAAATAAATGTATCATCATTATTAATTTTTAATGTTTACTTTGCCAAAGACTCTATGTTTTTATTGTTAATCTTTTATTTCTCAGAATATCTCATTCATATCTGTATGAATGCAATTTCATTTGTTTTTTTGTAGAATATCAATTTTGTTATTCGTTTTTTGATATTTTGTTCATTCCTGTAGAAATGCAATTTGATTTGTTTTTTTTTAGAATATCAATTTTGTTATTTGTTTTTTGATATTTTATTTATTTCTGTAGAAATGCAATTTGATTGTTTTTTTTTAGAATATTTATTTTTTGACATAAATATGTGAACATATTGTTTTATTTCATTCAGTTCAATAAAACATTGAATAAACTAATTAATTCATAATATCAATCACAGTGGAACTGAACCTCTCAAAACATGGTCTAATTGCCAGGGAAGGCTTACAATGAGAGACATGAAATATGTTTCAAGGATATCAAACAAGCTGGAAGTTGATTTTTGTTTCTACAAAGATATGAGAAATTATACAAACAAAGCAATCAATAGGGAGAAAAAAGTATTCTTTCTATTTCAGTTTCAACAAAACAATCCAAAAAAGATGTGGCGTACTCTAAAACAGAATAAAGTTACTTCTGATAAAGATGTGGATATTCCCGAATCTCTGAAAAATGTGAATGAAATTAATAATTTTTTCATCAACTCAATACCCATCATGAAACCACCAGACACTCTCATGGAATTCTATAAAAATAATTGCTTGGCTGATTCTAATTTTTTTTTCAGAGAAGTTAATGATTTGTTTGTATATGAATCGATCTGTAAAATCAAAACAAATGCAACCGGGAATGATAATTTGAATATTTCTTTGATAAAACTATGTTGCCTATTCATTATAGAATACATCACATATATAATAAATTTCTGTCTAAGAAAAAGTGTCTTTCCAGAATCATGGGGTAGTGCTCTTGTAAAAGTACTGCCTAAAAAATCAAACCCGACCGAGTATAAGGATCTGCGCCCTATAAGTATACTTCCAGCTATTTCTAAAATATTGGAGAGGGCCATCGAGTTTCAACTTTTGGAACATACTGAGTAATATAATGTGCTACCATCTGTTCAATCTGGATTCAGAAAAGGGTTCAGTTGTGCAACAGCACTGCTACATGTTGTAGATGATATTGTCAGAGCAACAGATGACGGGAATTGTACCGCTCTGGTACTACTCGACTTCAGCAGAGCCTTTGATACTATAAATCATGAGTTGTTGATATCCATATTACATTACATTGGCCTGTCAGCTGCAGCTATAACATTGGTTAGAAATTACCTCAATAATAGAACTCAAAGAGTTGCAATTGGTGAGGTGCTCTCATCTCTACTTCCTCTTCAGCGGGGAGTACCACAAGGGTCAATTTTGGGACCAATTTTATTTGCAATCTACACCTCAAATCTCATCAATAATCTGGATGAATGTAAAGTGCACTTTTACGCAGATGATACCCAAGTTTATTACAGCTTTCCTCCTCAAAGTGTAGAAGTTTCCTGTGAAATAATCAATAAAAATCTGAATGAGTTTGTTAAAACTGCCACAGACCATTGTCTACTGTAAAACTCTCGTAAGTCTAATGTGTTACTGTTTGGACCCAAAACCAAACGATCTGCAGTACTAGAATCCGTAAATATATCAATAAATGGTGAACCAATTCAGCTGGTAGAGGAAGCTAAAAATCTTGGGGTCATCCTTGATCATACTCTTAGATTTGAAAAGAATGTTGATAATCTTTTGCGACGTGCATATTCTTCGCTGAAAACTATTTATGGTGTAAGGCATGTTCTTCCTTTTAAATTGAAAGTTATTATGTGTGAAACTCTCGTTTTATCACATTTCAATTATGCCAATTGTGTCTATGGACCACATTTAACAAAACTTTACAAAAATAAGATACAAAAGCTCCAGAATTCATGCTTGAGATTGATGTATGGGATAAGAAGAGGTCAGAGAATCTCTCATAAGATGAAAGATGCTGGTTGGCTGACTATGGAAACCAGGAGACTTCATCAGACCGCTAACCTCTTTCATAGAATTATCATCAGTAAAAAACCTTCCTATCTCCATAAAAAAATTGTTTTCCGTACGGACGTTCACAATGTGAATATTAGGTTTAGAGGAGTATTGTCTCCTCCCCCTTTCAAAACAGAACTTTTCCGAAGATGCTTCAGTTATCAAATATGCCATATTTACAATAATATTCCACATCAATTGAAATCAGCAGTGTTTCATAAATTCAAAACGAATATATTTTCACATCTGTTTAATTCAAATCAATAACAACATTCATACTTCCTATTACATGTTATCATCCATATGTACTATTTTTTCACTTTTTCTAATTTCTTCCTTTGTTGTTCCTATATATTGAATTGTAGAGGTATTTGAGGGTTAAGTGGTAGAGCAATTCAGTGGACGGAGTCATCTAGAAACTGAGTTGAACTTCGCCCTTTGCTTCTGAAAATTATTATCCATCCATACTTTATATATATCATTTTCTATTCAGAAGTAATAAAGACGTTTATTATTATTATTATTATTATCTCTATTAACTCTTACATATTTTGCAGAGGTATTAGCCCCTATCCTGCCTACTAATTTTAAACGATTTTGGTCTGATCTCCATTGTCCCATTAAAACTTCACTATTCGGTCCTTCTACATCCGCAAAGCCAGTGGGTCAATATTTTCTATCATCTCCTGGCAAATACTCTTCTTCACATTGCAAAAAATTATGAAGTACAACAGTTGCTTGGACAATGAGTTCAGCTGATGCAATGTCAGCAATAATAGACCCTCTCAAAATTCTCCACCTCTGTACTAATATACCATAAGTATTTTCTATATTCCGCCTAGCTCGAGAAAGTCTATAATTGAAAACTTTCTCTTCCACTGGCAGTCATGCTCCCAGATATGGCCTCATTATGTTTTCATGAAGCGGAAATGCTTCATCTGCAACCAAAAAAACATGGAAAACTGGTTGATGTATGTGGTAACACCTCATGTTCAGGAATTGGAAGCTGTTTGTTCATTAATGCCTTTCCAAAAGAAGACTCTTTGAACACTTGACTATCATGAAGAGATCCTGATGAGCCAATTTCAACCATTGTAAATTCATAGAAGGCATCACATGTTGCTATCAGCATAAGACTAAAAGGACTAAAATAAAAACATGTTTGATAATAATGGAAATTTAAAGTAAACTGTAATGATTACCTGAATGATTTCTTGTATGAGAAATATTCTGATCCAGTTTTGTATGGTGCCTGAATTAAACAATGCTTTCTATCCAAGGCACCAAAACATTTTGGAATATTCCGCTTTTTGAAGAAACCTTCAGAAATTTTATTGAAATCTTCTTTAGTGGGAGAAGGCAAAAATATTGGTGACAACCGTTTCCATATTGCCTCACATATTTCTCTTATTATATAATGGGCAGTTGATTCAAGGTGGATTCATAAAACATTAATTATAATTACATTATCACTACATTTACAATACATTATAATTATAAAAGATAAATACTTTAGAATCAAGGGATCTGTTCATATAAGTAAATTATCACATTAACATTACATTAAAGCAGTGCAGAGTTGGCCAACTTTTAACATTTCATTATAAATTCGTAGTGTGAATTCTTTTGCGCATGACTGTTCTCGTCAATTGTCAAATCTATGTCAAAACTGTCATAGTTGAACACGTTTCCAATCAGCTGTGATTTTTAAACGAACGAATATTCTATTTGAGATTTTACCAAAAAGCTAAATAAAATGATTCAGGGTGCCTGGAGAATTGGTTAGACAATACACACATATCTCGATTTCAAGAACAAAATGTCGAGGGAAAATGCCTGGAAAATGATAGGTGAAATAATGGGATATCCACGTAAGAAACACTTTTTACATTATTTTGTACATTGTTTATGAATATGATTTGTACAGGGGAAGATGAAAAGACTATGTGGACGTCCCTAAAAAACAGGTATGTCACTGAAAGGCGTAAAATTAGATTGGTGCCAACTGGCTCTGCACCCATTCCGACCTGGAGATATTTCAGACAGATTCAATTTTTACAACCTTTCATCACGATAAGAAAGTATGTATACCTATCTACTATTCATAATAGTGAAATACAGAAACAGTTTTTCTTTTAGAACAGAGGGAAACATTCCAAAGGTGGTAAATGTTTCAAACATTCCCACAATAGAATGTACTGAAAATACAACACAAGAAGACACATTAGTATTAGCCCCTTCAGTCCCAGATTATTATGAAGGTAGAAAATAAAATAACGAATGTTTCGTGATCAGAGGTCATCTCAGGATCATCAGAGGGCAGGGGTTGAACATTATTTCTACTATTATATATTTTAGGGAGTGTCCCGCTCGGTGGACATCAGGACTCAAGAGTAATACAATTGTTTCAGTAAACACTTTTTTTATTTGAATTATAATTTTACAAATGTATAGGTAGGTACGAATTAATTTCCTGTGAAAGGAAAGAAAGCAGTTTCTCTCTTTGAGAAAACAAAGATGTAAATTACACTTGTCACAAAAAACATGAGTTTTTTTCGTGCATTTTTCAAATTTACATCGGGTTGCTTCTTTTTCCGAATCATAATTGGGCATATGATCCAAGCGATCATGACGAACCTCCATAAATAGTCGCTTTCTTTCACTACAATAATGTGTAGGGGTACTGGTGATAGATGAACTTGGAGATGCATCTGATGGACGTCTTCTCTTTCGTATGACGGGAATATTCATCTTCATGAGAAAATATGCCAATTGGAGACGACAGTGGAGCAAGTCTAATGCTTTTTCCTTAGGGTTTTCTTTATTCTCATCGGTATAATGTTGGCGGTATTCTAACCAGCTATTCACTATAGCTAGATCCACACCATGAAAAAACATTCTTAGTGTCCACTTTCTTGATCTGATATATATTCTGTAGAGTGCTATCAGATGATCTAGCTTATCCACACCTCCCATACTTCTGTTGTACATTTTCACCACCTGTGGTCTCTTCACATGAACATATTTTTTATTTGTTTCATCCCATCGTTTCACTTCATCTTCTTCGCCTTTACCAATGAAATTCGAAGCAAGAACAACGGATCTGTTGTCAGACCATTTGCATAGAATTATTTATGAACCTTCACTAACTATTTCTTCTGAAAAACCTCTCAGTTTTTCTTTGCTTGCTGGTCAGTGATTAGTGGAGGTTTATTGAACCTGTTCACTCTTACGGTTCCAGCATCATTTATCTTTTTATATTTCAGAATTTCCAGATGATTATAAGTGGTGAAATAATTGTCGAAATACAAATGTCTATACTCTGGAATTCTCTGGGACAAATGCAGAACAGACGTAGTCCCAAGACCAAATTTATTCAAGAGGAATTCATCGAATTCAGTGGTACTGCCTTGATACACGATAAAGTCATACATAAGACTACTTCTACCACATAGAACAAAAATCTTGATCCCCCAAGGATTTGGCTTCCCCTTTACATACTGCTTTATGCTGAACTGACCCCTGAATGGTACCATCTGTTCGTCAATACTGAGGTCCTTTTCAACTTCTAATTCGTGACAACGCTTCCGTACGCTATCTAAAAGAGGCCTCACCTTGAATAATTTGTCTTCACAGTCATTGGGCTTTTCCAAATTATTGACAATATGAAGATTGTTTCGGAGTAGAAAGAATCTATTTCGTGCCATGTTATCCCTGAACAGAGACATATTGGAATCAACATCCCAGTACATCCTTATTCTGGGAAATTTGAGGCAAGACATTATGATATGCAATGCAATGAATATTTTGATTTCATTTGCATGGGTTGGCTTGGAACTAGTTATTCCTTGCTGAAGTGCATAATTATTAGTCATTTCTGCGATGACATCAAAGAGTTGTTCAGGTATATATCTAAGAAAATATTGAATTGGCATCAGTATTTCGTTTGTTTGTGGAGAAAATGTGGAGTCGCATTCTGGTTGGGGAGAAATAGGTTCGTAATTTTTTCGGTAAATAATTTTGTTCTTGGGTGTGATAATTGACATAATGTCTTTGTAACAGTCGGGTATTTTATTTTCCTCCGAACGCGAATTGCTTACCTCAGCTCTCAATGTTTCTGCAATGATTGATAGAGGAATATCATCTTCTGTGTCACTGTCAATTACTTCTGAGGATTCGGTTACATGCTCTTCCTCTGCCAATTGTTTATTCTGTAGCTTTTCATCTTCGAACGATAATTTATCAGCTCCTACTCTGAATGTCTTCGGAGCAAACGGCAGAAGTATATCTTCGTCATTATCATTATCGGAGAAAAAGTCTATATCTGAAGTTTCCCCAAGATTTCTCAACATTTTCTCGCACTCTTCATCCAATTCATCATCATTCAAAAATTCCAACAGTTCCTCAGCGTCTTTTGGATTTTCAGGATCATATTTGTCTACAAAAAAGAAAAATGTTCAAGACCCAATGTCCACTGCCACGAACACATACATTTTTCACATGCATCTTTCAAGGCCCAATGTCCTTTGCACTGGACATGCTTTTTCGGTAGGTTATGTACAACTTATTTCTCAATAATTGCAAACTGTATTCATTCAATCACATTCAATGAATTATATTCAACATTTAGTTGAAGTATAATCATGAACTTATTCGAATTATAGCGATCACAATGTAATAAACTTACCCTTGTAACGACGCGATGAGGTAGCCATGATTCACTTGTGATGCTAAATGGTATATTTTGTTTGAATTCGAAGAGATGGCTTGGTAGTTCGCAGGATACTGCAGTACGAGATCCTAGTGAACTCGTGAAGCGCTTGAATGATTCACACATTACACTAAAGATGGAGTGTTATTCATGTCAAAATCAATGTCCATACCAGTGGACATGGGGACTGAAGGGGTTAGATCATGATGAAACCATGGTAGATGATGATGAACTCATTATAGATCATGATGAAATCATGATACAACATGAACAAACCTCACAGAGTGTGGAACCACTCCAATCAACAGAACCAATAGCTAGTGGTTCTAAACAGTTACAAAAAGAAAATATATACTCAATGAGAAAAAATAGAAAAAAGGAAACGGAAGAATCTAATACAATGGAAAAAAGTATAACAAATGCTTTAGGAGCAATCCAAAATATTCTCAACACACCAGAGGAGACTGACGAAGATTTGTCATTTTGGAAATCAATTGGCCAAAGTTTGATGCATATAAAAGATCGGAAAATGAAGGCTCGTGCAAAAATAGAGATCTTAGAAATTATTGAAAAATATACTTGAACCAGATAATTATATAGACTATAATTTTTTCATTCGACTGGAATAGTTTTTGTTTTGTGTGTCCCAGAGGACAGTTTTAGATACAGTTATCCAATTTGTTTTTTTTTATTACATAGGATGTATATTTTGTTTTGGTTTTAAATTTTACATCTACAACTGTGATATTCTGATATTGTGATGAATATAAATGTTACTTTTTTACTATTTCAATGACTACTGATCCTTATAAGTTGGTGAATGAAGTACCAATTTTTTTATGACATCCAATATTGATATAAAAAAAAACAATAGTATTACCATTCCTAGCTCAATACAAATTTTCAGAATGAACGACTTGATTTGGATTTTCCAACTTTATTCAATCATGAAATAATTTTACAAAAACATTCTGTTTATTTATTGGGAATTGGAATACTTCCTCTAAGAATAATGTCTTCGTGGTAAATGAGCATACCGATTGGGGAATTGAAATATTCTTGTAGTAGCAATCTTCTACTTTGGTTTTCTCTTGAACAATTATTTGAACCCAATCTACCAACTGGACTCAATACATCTGCCTGCCTCCATCTGCCCATAATCATTTCACCATTCTCTCTCTCTACATCCACAAATCCTGTTGGACAATATCTCCTTTCCTCAATGAGGAGTTCTTGTTCCCCACACTGTGAGAAATTATGTAATACCACACAGGCTTTAGATATAGCCTCACAATTTTTTATATCTGCCACAATTGGCCCACGTAATATTCTCCATCTCTGCGCAAGTATACCAAAAGTGTTTTCTATTGTTCTTCTCGCCCGTGAAATTTTTTGGAGCAGGGATAGGCAGTTTATTCTGCAAGAGTGTATGTCCAAAAGTTGATTGGCCAAATACCAATACCAATACAAATAATATCTACCATCACGAATCTGTAATAGGCATCACAGGTTGCCATTAGTACAGGGGTCGGCAACCTATTGAAACGGAAGAGCCAAAAGTTTAATTCACAAAATTTTTCAGTTTTCAAAGAGCCACTGGAAATATTTTCATTTCAATGTTGTAGTATTTGCTTATACATTTGGTTTGCGATTCATAATAAATCGATTTGAATACCAAATAATTTTTATTCCTATGAAAACACAAATATAAAATAATATCGATATATATCAATGAGAGCATTGGCTTTGCATGCTTTTTGAAAGTTTCATCAAATCTGGCTTATAACTTGATGTTTTAAGTTTCAAGCACGACTCTAGATTTTCATTTGTTAGTTGACTTCTAATTTTACTTTTTATTATATTCATGCAAGAAAACGCTTCACTGTAGCATTATGGAAGACTATTCCATGCGTCGAATATGAGGGTCTCAACGTGCGGCATTTCTTTCAGAGCTGTCCACTTGTGCTGCGCGATGTGCATGCATTTCTTGACCTCCAACTCTTCCAACTTACTCTTGAGTTCTGTGAACTTGCCACTCCACAAGTCTTTGGTTTTCAAATCCAACAATTGCATTTGGAGCGATCCAGCATCAATTCCAAGTGGTTCGATGTTGATCTCATTTGTATTTGTGTTGAGAGGATTTACTATAAACGCGAGAGTACTTTTGTTTGATTTGAATTGCTCGAATCTTTCAGCGAATCCATCCTTGATGTTTTTTATAACCAAGCTGAAGTAATTCGTGTCAATAGTTGCATTGGTCTCATCGCGATACTTCTTCAGATTTTTAAAATGAATTGAGTTACTGCTCTCCATGTCTTCAACAAGAAGGAGTAATTTTTGTTCGAAACAAACTACTTCTTCAAGTAAAGCGTAGGCTGGGTTGCCCCTTCCCTGCAGTTTTAGATTTAGTTCATTTAGTTTCATTGTGGTATCCACCATGAAGTTGAATTTTTGCAGCCATTTGTCATCTTTCAATTCGAAATGGTCGATGTTTTCTTCATTGAGGAATGTTTTTATTTCACTCAAGATCAAAGCAAAACGTTGTAATACGTTACCTCTGGAAAGCCATCGCACCTTATTGTGCAGAAGTAGGTCAGAATACTGGCTATTTATTTCCTCAAGGAAATCTTTGAACTGGCGATGGTAGAGAGCTTTTGCCAAGATGCTGTTAATGATCTTAATCACCAAGTTCATGACCTCAATTATTTCGGCCGGAAATGTTTGGGCACAAAGCGCTTCTTGATGAATTATACAGTGAAATGTTAGAATTTCGTGGTTAATTTTCTTCTGAAGAATTGATGTTACCCCTCTATGTATTCCTGTCATACTTCTGGCTCCATCAGTTGCTATAGAAACGATTTTATTCATATCGATTCCATTTAGTATTGTTTGCGTATGGACCTGGAGAGCCGCAACATTACATCAAAAGAGCCGCATGCGGCTCGCGAGCCGCAGGTTGCCGACCCCTGCATTAGTACAAGGCTAAAAAAAAATCATACAATAAAAATCGAATAAGTGATGTATGATAATAAACTAACCTGAATGATTTTTTGTATGAGAAATAATCAGTTCCTGAATGATATGGACCTTGAATCACTATATGTTTTCCATCTGGTGCTCCAATGCAGTTTGGTATGTTTCACCGCTTCCAAAATTCTTCTGCAATCTGCCTGAACTGATGTTCTGTTGGTGGTGGCAGAAATACTGGCATTAGATTTTTCCAAATCGCATCACATGTTTGTCTCATCATATAGTGTGTTGTTGACTTTCCAATATAATAGTTTCTAGCTATTTCAGTCATTGACAATCCTTCTGGCAAGAAACTACAAAAGTTAATGGAATTTCCTGATTATAATGCTGATTGGAAGAGTAAAAACCTTACTGAAGAGTAACAGCTAGTCTGAGTTCTGGAGATAAAGGAGCTCCTCGGGGGTCTTATTGTAGATCCCGTTCAATTAAGCTCAAGAGATACTGAAACACTTTAGGTGACATCCTAGTATAACCAAAAAATGCCTCCTTATTATTTTCATAGACTGAAACATTTTCTCAAACTGTCCACTATTTTGTCTGTTTCTCAGGAAGGGTCTGATTTTGTACCTACGATGTACCTTTTTCTTCTTCATTATCATCAATGCAGAGAGGCTCAATAATAGAGTTGAACCAAGTAAAAGGGCTCTTTTTTTCTTTGACTGAATTCGCATTCTTAAACCGTCACTAGACGAGACACGGAGACACTACTATTATATTTAATATTTTTATTATATTTATATACATAAACACAACAATATTCTGAATTTGAGCTTGAGAAACATTTTTTCAAATTATGTCTTATTTATGACATGATTATGACATTGACATAGACGTTGACATTTCAAGAAATTAACATTAATTCAGATTTTTATGAACACGTAGATCATTTATTAATTTATAATTATAATCAATGTTTTATGAATCCACCTTTACCAATGGAATAATTTCTTGCAATTTCTCGCATTGACAAACCCTCAGCAAGATAGCTAAAAAATATCAATATAGAATAAAAATGTTAAAAGACTGTAAAATGAACTCACTGTAGAGTTAATGCCAAGCGTAGCTCTGGTTTCAGGGCATTCTTTCTGCTGGGGAACTTTTTCAAATCATTCGATACCATGTTTAGGAGAAACTGAAATATTTTGGGCGTCATCCGAGTATACGCAAAAAACTCCTGTTCATCATTAGATTTCATATACTGAAATAGCTTTCGAATTGTCCATATTTCTTTCTCAATTTCAGTATAGGTTTAACACCAAACCTCCTGAACCTCCGTTTTCTGACAACACAAGAGGTTTTTTTTCGAGGTTCTCATATTATTTTATGTCAATCCAAGCTTTCTAATCAATAAAAACAACTACAACAATCACAGGCTACAACAAAACTATGAATTAGGTTAGGGTTGAAGTTTCGTTTTTTGACCACAGAACAAGTAACTTATTGGCAGTTTGGACACATGACAGAACGAAATGCGCATGACTACTAGTTTATAAATTCAATATATTGATGCTTCATGAACACCCATATATTCTCAGTTTAGAATTAATTCAAATCTTTCATTCATTATAATTTAGTTGATGTTGCATGAGTCCACCTCAACAAAGGTTAGAAAAGTTTGAATAACCTACTATTCTTTGTTTGAAGGTTACAATGATTGACAGCGTTGCCAAACATTTCGCATACATTTCTCAACATTGTGCGCAGAGTATCGAACTCAACTATTTTCATATGTATGTTTTTCAAATGCATCGAATATATTCGAAAATCGATAAATAACCCAATTACTTTGAAAATGTACATCAATAATTTCGAGTATTGTTCCCGTTTTCAAGCGAAAACTTGAATATTTACTTGGTAATCTTGTGGACTATTACAACAAGCGGCAACGCTGAAGAAGGCAATGAAAAATATTTGTAACGTCATCACCTACCTGAAAGTGTCCGCCATCCCTGCATTCTTGAGAGTTCTAAGAAATCTGATGGTTTTTAAATGGCGTTTGTCGTGATACTGAAGGATAAGTTGTCATTAAAACCATACATTCCTGTCTTTTCACAGCTATAATTTATTTATATGCACATTTGAACTAGATTCTCGCGTTTGTGATCTTGCCTATTTCAGATCTTCGATATAAGTTTTTGTATTTTTTAAATACATCTCGATGCTCTTCCTGTGTTGCTGGAAATTCATCCTCACCATCAACACTGTACACAGCAGCAGTTGCATTGGATGATGTGCTTGTTTTCTGCTTCTCACTCGATGATGCCCTCTGCAACTCAGATGATCTTTTGTAATATGTTGATGAACAATAGGGAGCCGGTAGAATTGGAGCAGTCGAAGTCGACGGAGCTGGTGTAATTGAAGCAGCTGTAGTCGAAGGTTGAGAATCTGCTGGTTGACTAGCAGATGTAGTCTCTAATGCCGCAATAGACTTCTCTAAAACTTTTTTCAGAAGCGGCGAGCTGTTGTGTCGCCGCCGATTCGACTTTTTGGGCTTTGGCGCTACAGTTTCTGCCGGTTTAATCACTACATCCGACAGAATCTCTGCTTTCCCTCCTCGCCGCTTGGATGGCCCGGTGATCGGAGTCACTATGGCGGTCGGTGACATTTCAGTCACCTAAGCCGGCTTCAATACGTCCTTCTTCATCCCATTCGGGAACTTATTCGGAACCTTGTTCTTCCTAGTTGGCTCCGGCTCAGCGTGTTGAATCATCGCCATTGTTCTCTCTGCCTCTCCGACTATCCGAACCGATGTTGACGGCGTTTGAGTCGTAGATGTTAAAGGCATAACATCATCCTTAGGAATATGCAAGATCAATTCCGGCACTGGATCCATAATTCCCATCTGCCTAAGATCTTCGATGCACATCTCCGCCAAGGCTGGCCACTCGTCCGCGTTCAAGTTATTCCAATACAAGTCATCGGCAGACTTGTCGCAGGAAGATCCCCATACGGAAGACATGATTATTCTTTCGAAAAATAACGTAACAGTTGAATTTCAGAAATACGACGAATCGCGCTGTGTCTCGAACTAGTGAATAGCTAAGACTGTATCGCCTTTCCACGATAGAGTGGCAAGAATGCTTTCCTTTTTCCTTTTTCGACAATTCGTTTATAGTCGGCGGTATGTATTTGTTTATCGATGACTGACTTTTTAACGCCCTTAGCTTATTTCACTTCGTTTTTTAAAACTCGAACATAGTATGCTCTTGCTCCAGTGCCATAAAACTTCATGATTGGATCGCTAGGGAATTCATCTTCCATGTTTCCCAGAATCGACTTTCCTACAGGAATGCCAAAACTATCATCCTCATTGTGATTGGAAGTATCTGAATGATTCGTGTTGCTTCTCATGAAGTCATAAAAATTATCCGTTTGGAATTTGAGAATTAATGAATCAGTGTCTGTGTATAATAAAGTAGTATTTTGTCCGAATTATTTTTTTATGCATCCATACAGTTAACGAAAAATCTCACACTTGTGAATTTTCGTTCTTTTTCGGTGATAATTTTCATTTACCTCGTATACTGTTTTTTTTAGAGCTCGCTGATTGGTTGATTAGCTGATATTCGACGGGTAAGTATACCACATGATCTCTCATGCACGGCACACGGTTGTCGCTTCTCATCTGTTTCTGACCCTTGTGCTTGTGGCTTGTTTCATTCAGCTAATTAAATCATTTTTCTGCTTGTTTTCACTTTCTGTGTCTGCTTGAATTCTTGTTCCAACTCTCAGAGCATTATTACATAGGTTTCTCAATGTATATGCGACAAGAAGGTGGTAAATTGAAATGGTATATTTTGAATGAAATAGTTTCTTGTAATTCTTGTAGAATTGGCAACACCACTGTTTTCGAGCAGAATAATTTGAGCAGGGAGATAAAAAAGAAGAATAGCTCTCTCTTGACGAAGATCCATCCTAGAGATAAGACGTCGACCAACTTTTTCTGATATGTACAAAACTACAGGTAACTGAATGGATTGCTTTCGAATATTGTTTTCTTTTTATTATAAATTCGAACTTTCATATTTTCAATTACCTAGGAAGTTTATTTCTATTTACTGAGGAAATTATTTTTCTTCATTAGAAAAATAATGTGATTTGATTTTCCTTTGGTGAGATTGATTTTCCTTTGGTGAAACCACAATGTGGTCTCACGTTATCTTTATCTTTATTTCGATTGGCAATATCTCCTAGTATAGAAAGGACTAGTATTGACCAATGTTATCTTTGAACTAATGAACGAGTGTTTCATGAGCGTATTTCTGATTTTTCAGTAATCATAAAGAGAATGTAGAACTTGTAATTATGGAATTAGTTTCTGTCGGATTTTTTCTACTTTCAGTTTCATTGGAGCCTTTCACATTATTAGAAAAACAAATAGCACAATCAACCATGCTGTCAAAAATCACACTATCAACTGAAATAATGGACACCTACTTACTTTTTGAAGATGAAAAAATTTAAAAAATGTTCATCAAAACCAGAGAAAAAAATGTGAAAAAATTTCAATAATAACTCCACAGACATGGAAAATGAAAAATATGTCAGACACTCAAATACCTAACAACATTCCGAACATCCTTGCCCTTGGACAAAAACATGCACTACCAATAACGAAAGAAAATGAAATCCCTACTTTTGAATACATAGCAAGAATATAAACAGGAATCAAAAACAAACCAGAAAGTGTCAAAAATGAAATTAGAACAAATACAGGCCATATCCAATCACAAAAAAAGACTCGAAGCTAATGATATAAAAAAAGAAAAATTTCAAAAAACATTGCTCAAGAATATTCCAGAAACCAACGAATTTATCAAAAATAACCCCAAAATTATGATGATGAAACCAGACAAAAGCAACAAAACTGTTATTATGAACACTGAAGACTACAATGAAAAAATGTCAGAACTATTAAAGGACACAAAAGTATATCGCAAATTGAGAAACAATCTTACCACCAACTATCAAAATAAAAACAATAATTTGATAAAATCCTGGCTCACAAAAAAACTAATCAATGAAGACCAAGGCAAACAGCTAAAAATCCATAAGGCAAACCCTCCAAAGATATATGGTTTACCCAAATTACACATAGAAAACATACCACTTAGACCAATTGTTTCATGTATACAATCACCGTTCTTCAAACTTTCAAAATTTCTATCAGATATTATATCACAAATAATTGATTAAAATGATTATTACATTAAAGATTCATTTTCCTTCATAGAATTTATCGATACTGTACGCATACCAGATAACTACTTAATTATTTCACTAGATGTTATTTCACTGTACACTAATATCCCAAATAACCTAATCATAGATATAATGAAAATCAAATGGGACGAATTCGAAGAATATACAACATTACCAATAGAAGAATTCACAAAAGCCATAGATTCAACATTAAACACAAACTGTTTTCAGTAAAAGAGAATTTTTATCAACAAATTGATGGTGTTACTATGGGATCTCCCATCTCTAGCACCATTGCCCAATCAATAATGGAAAACTTAGAAGAAAATGTTATTAGAAAACTTCATTTCCCAATACCATTTTTCAAAAGATATATGTAGATGACTGCTTACTTGCAATACCACAAAATGAACTAACGAATGTACTCAAAGAATTCAATTCTTTTAATCCAAAATTACAATTCACTATAGGATAAGAAGTCATTATTTAAATCAACTTCCTAGATTAAACATTAATTTAAAAAAAAATCCTCACTGAATGTTATACAAAAGACACATGGTCTGGCAGATACATGAAAGAGTGTTATCACAGGCTTAGTTGATAGAGCTATCAGTCTAACCAATCCACAATACAGAGAACAAACACTAAAAAAAGTTAATGATACCTTGACGAACAATAATTATCCCTTGAATTCAATAAACAGAATTACAAAACATAGAGTACACAGATTATAAAACAAATCATAATATTGTCACGATAAAAGTAGGTGGTTGTTTGTTTTTAAAAATGAATTAATATTTTTTACTCAGTTTCTGTATGGGTACAGATGGTTTTAGCATGCCTATCTGTGTGCACTACCAGGAACGCCCCATTTGAAGATCAAACCGAGGCAGTCCAGTTTTAGCATGCTGGACCGTTCGCAAATCCTGGCCAGATGCCCCATATAAAAACACATTTTCATATTCAATACTTAAAATAATGAAAACTGTCTCACACGATATAAATAGATGTCACAATAAAAGAGCTGTGGTTTCCACCATGTTACGATATAGTAGAGATGGTTAAGCCATCCATATCGATTTATATCGATTTATATTAGTTATATATTAAAGGGGTTTATGCTTGGCTTAATATTTTGCGAGAGGTAATATTCGAATAGGCACTAATAGTTTAGGGGTAACTGAAAGTACGAGACTACATTCAAACATAACAATATTTATAATAGCATGAAACATTATGGGTAGTGATGACAAATATGAATAAACAACAATGAATATAAAGACCTAATAACAACTTACATTATAACGACCATCACGACGAGCTCTTGTCAAGTCAAGAGTAGCCCCAGACCAGACTAACTTCGGAACCCTCATATCCAATATTTATATACATCATTTTATTAGATTTGCACGTTTCTCATGAGAGTTCCTTGGTCAGTTTCCATAGTTCAATGTCAATTGATGATTTGAATAATTTTTTGTTTATGAAACCCTCATGGTTACAAATTACTAATATACTGTATGTTCTACTCGTGACAATATGAAAAGCAGAAAGACCTCAACCCACTAAATACAATATCCGTTCCGTACACTGATGGCTTATCACATAAGATTTCACACATGTCATTAATCTCATAACACTACAAACAAATTTTTTTGAAAACTCAAAAGCAAAACCCCAATTTAAAAAATTCGAATCTTATATATTCTATTCCATGTAATAACTGCAATAAAACGTATATCGGTATGACAACACAATACTCAGAAAACAGATTGAAAGGACATCACTACAACAAACAAAACTCAACAGCTTCTAAACATTCAATGGATAATGACAATACCACTTCCTTTAACAAGGTCAAAATTCTTGATTATGAAAGTAAGTAAAGTAACTACTACAAAAGATGCATGGAAGAAATTATATATATTAAAAAAGACACTAACTCGATGAACGACAGAACAGATATTAGTAATCTAAGAAGTATCTATCAGACTCTCCTATAACTACAAGTCCACCATTTAAAAAAAAAATGTTTTTCAATGTTGTATTAGTGTGTTGGTCATAGATAATTATACCGGGTGGCTACGGAAGTATTGCCTACGGAATATCTCAGTTATTGTATGAAGTAGGTTTGTGAAATTTGGAGCGTCGATATAATGACATACGAGCTAGAATTTGAGCATATTGACATGTCGAAGTTAACTTCCGGTCTGACCGGAAGTAACATCAACTTTCTTATTTTAAATGGAAACCCTATTTTTTTTTTCGCTTTATTCACCATTAAATTCCCTTTCTAATGACATATCACAAGTTGGTATCTAACCAGAAACTAGATCAGAAAAAAATCATTATTGAAATTCACCGAGTAGGCCGTGGAAGCAAAATGAAAGCCAAAAATTGAAAAGTTGGCTATGGAAACCATACGTCACTTGATAACAGTTGATACTACTGTGATATTTCATTTTCATTCGTCAGCGTTATAAAAAGCCGCCAAAATAAAGATTGGAAAAATTGGGAAAAAACAATACTCTGTAGGTGCATAGCTTAAATAGGAACATACAACTTTTTCTTGCCTGTACTTTTCAGCATAACCATTCCTTTCT
Source organism: Phaedon cochleariae (assembly GCA_918026855.4). Taxonomy (NCBI): domain Eukaryota; kingdom Metazoa; phylum Arthropoda; class Insecta; order Coleoptera; family Chrysomelidae; genus Phaedon; species Phaedon cochleariae. The sequence continues at coordinate 18,062,650 of OU896723.1, read as the reverse complement.
AATTATATAATAAAAAGTCATTTTTTGAAATGAAATACCAAAAAATCCAATTATTATTCTTCAAATTGTATTGTATTGTTTTTTTCCCAATTTTTCCAATATTTTTTTGGCGGCTTTTTATAACGCCGACGAATGAAAATAAAATATCACAGTAGTAGCAACTGTTATCAAGTGACGTATAGTTTCCATAGCCGACTTTTCAATTTTTGGCTTTCATTTTGCTCCCACGGCCTACTCGGTGAATTTCAATAATAATTTTTTTCTGATCTAGTTTCTGGTTAGATACCCACTTGTGATATGTCATCAGAAAGGGAATTGAATGCTGAATAATGCGAAAAGAAGAAAAAAAAGGTTTCCATTTGAAATAAGAAAGTTGATGTTACTTCCGGTCAGACCGGAAGTCAACTTCGACATGTCAATTTGCTCAAATTCTAGCTCTCATGGCATTATATCGACGCTCCAAATTTCACAAACCTACTTCATACAATAACTGAGATATTCCGTAGGCAATACTTCCGTAGCCACCCAGTATTTCCATTTACGGTCGATAATTTTGACAATTGGAAATTTCGACTTGAATCTGTTCTGAGAGCTACCGATGTTCATGTTGTGCTAGATGAAATCGAAGAAGATAGGAAAGATGATGATTGGGTCAAGAAAGACAACAAAGCTAGGAACAATATAATACAGTCAGTTGCAGATTCTCATCTTGAATATATTAAAGATATTGAAAGTGCTGCTGAAATGTTGAAAAAGTTACAAACAGTTTCTGCCAAAAAGGGAACATGTTCCAAGTTCTACCTACCCAAAGAGCTGGTTAACTTGAAGTATAATCTGCAAGAATATCTTCAACAACATTACTCAAAATATCATGAAATATCAAGAGAATTGAAAAGTTTGGGTGTTGACTTCTCTGAATCTGATATGGCTTGTTTTCTGTTACTATCAATGCCTGTTGAGTATGAAAATGTTGTGACAGCCATAAGGACAATGTCTCATGAAGAAGATATGAAGCTATCTGCAGTTAAGAAGAGGCTATTGGAGTTAAGAAATAATAAAGGTTTTATGGGTAAATCTAGGAACCATCCAGTTCAGACATCATTTGTTGCCACAAAACCAGTCACAAAATGTAGTTAATGTGGAAAAATAGGGCATACACAGAGTGTATGTGGCTTAAAGTGCTTTGTGAGTCACAGATTTGGCCACAAAGGAACTAGCTGTAGGTATAGAAAAACAAATGGGAGTATGCAGGGAAACTCAAAGGCAAACTTCTCTCAGGCAACTGCATCAAGAAGTACAGAAGAAAATGAAGTAGCATTTTGTTCCACCACATGCAGTGAAGAAAATTTTGAGGATATAATATGGTATGCTGACTCAGGTGCGTCTCATCACTACATTAACAATGAAAAGGTCCTAATGAACAAAAAACATTTCGATGAACCAAAGTTAATACAGTTAGCTGAAAAAGGAAAAAGTATGATTGCAACATGCAATGGTGATGTGAAGGTAATAAGCACTGTCAAAAATTAAGAAAAAGTTATTCTACTCAAGAATGTATACTGTGTGCCTGATTTGAGAGTAAATTTATTGTCAATTTCGAAAGTAGAAGAGGAAGGTTTCGAAATAATTTGCGCTGCAGGAACCTTATCCATTCAAAGGAATAATGTAACATATGCACAAGGTAAGCGTGTAAACAATCTGTATAGATTAGAACTGAAACTTGTATATGGTACCAACAATGCAAACTTATCAGTAGAATTAGACAGTCATTTATGGCATCTTAGATATGGTCACTTGAATTATGAATCATTATCGAAAATAAGTAATTTGAATTTGGTTTATGGTTTAATAATGAAGAACACTAAAAGTGATGGTGTATGTGAAGTTTGTGTGAGAGCAAAACAGAGAAATTTTCCTCAAAAAGTTCAAGGTCAAACAGAGTTTTAGAGCTAATCCACACTGATATATGTGGACCTATTACACCTATTTCAAATAATAAAAACCGTTATTTTCTAACTCTCATAGATGATTTCAGTAGATTTGTAATGGTGTATATATATTATCAAAACAAAAGATGAAGTATTTCAATGTTTCAAAAATTATGTTGCCAAAGTAACATCTATGTTTTGTGGAAAGAAGGTGGTCTAGATAAAGTGTGACAATGGAAGGAAATATACATCTAAGACATTGATTCTCTTCCATATACCCCTCAATTGAATGGAGTTGCTGAGCGCATGAATCAAACTTTGACGAACATGTCTAGAGCAATGATAATACAAGCAGGAATGGATAAAATGTTTTGGGAAGAAGCAGTCTATACTGCTGCATACATAACTAATAGAAGACAGTCTAGTATAGCTGAAAGTAGAACTCCTTGTGAGTTGTGATTTAATAGGAAACCCAATGTTTCAAACATGCGTGTTTTCGGATGTATTGCTTATTCAAGAATGCCAGATTCATTAAAAACCAAATTGAATGATGAAGGAGTTAAATGTAGATTTGTTGGATATACTGAAAATGGTTGAAGATTATGGTCTGAAGAAAAAGGTAGGATTATACATGAAAACCATTATTTACAGATTCACTAAATATTAATGAATTGACAAAGCCCATGGCCATGGGCGAAACGTTTTTCTACTTAATCTGTTGAAATTCCTTATGAAACCGAATCCAAACCCCAAGAAGAAGCTGCAAATCAAAAACATAACAGGATTCAAGATTATCCCTCAACAAACAAAATTAGCTACATTTATCACAGCCTTCTTCTTCCCAATGAACTGCGGCAATTTGATATAGGAACATCTTTTGAGTGGGCTATACTTGTTGATGTTGACTTATAGAAATAATATTTCTTCTAACGCCCAACCTACAAAGCAAATTATCTCATTATTTTCTTGAAATATAGCGATAAAAAATTAACTTACTAGAATCACGTTCTTGGAACTCAGTAGTTTGACTGATCATATTATCCTTGAACATATTCAATGCATTTCCTAAATCACTGGATCGAGCGATAATATCATTCGGAGTATTTTATATCGAATAAATTTTGAGCTTGATGAATATATCGACCAAATACTTCCATGTTAACTTTGAAGATTGTGATAATTCTACATTTGAATGCACTATAAATCACTTTCACTCCATTCGATAATTGGACACATGAATTTGTTTGATGTTTCAGTGTTATTCTATGAGCACTCATATTATCTTCAGGCACTCGGATGTTGCAAAAATCACACAAGTCTGTATTTGACGTTGATGGAAGATCTAACTTCACTTTTTTAGCAGGAAGTGCTAAGATAGCCGCATCAGCGGAACATGAAGTTCTTTCATGTCGGCGCAAATTATCTGAACGAGTTAATTTTTTTCTGCACTTATTACACCCAAACGAGCGTTGCTACTTATATAATCGGTTGAGAGGAGGGGGTTTCAGAGTGAGGAAGGCCGAGTATTCTCTCCCCACTACAGCGATTACCTATAGAAAGTTGAAGCTACCCGCTGTATGCGGCCTCGCATTCATATCATATGTTACAATCGCGAGTATACTGAGGGATGCAATACTTGCACAATTCATAGTACTAATTATTGATGTATCTCATCAGGAATACATCATACGACAAAATAGAGAATACTGATGCCTGAAAAGTACTCCATCATCATATCATTTTATCGAATTTGGTTGATTCAAGCGCCTTCTAATTGAGGCGTAATCGACAATTACAATAGAGTAACTGGAAAATGAGTACCCCCAGTAATTGGGAGGGGCCAGAACTGGCCAATATACGCTACTGTGGGGGTGACAAGAATGAGATATACACCATGTTAATCTACTCTGAATTCTATATGAAATGTGAGTTTTTTATGAACGCACATTATCCGGTTCCGATTATACAAGGGGTGAAAGAAATTGATAATGATTTTATCCAAATTCATTTTCTCGAAATAGGTGATGGTGACAAAAATGAGATTCTCACCATTTTGATCTACTCCAAATTCTGTGTGAGAAGTATGATTTTCATGAACGCATATCATCGGATTCCGATTATACAAGGTGTGAAGGAAATTGATAATGATTTTTCCAAAATTCATTTTCTTGAAATCTCTGCAGGTGACAAGAATGAGATTATCATTATGTTAATCTACTCTGAATTCTGTGTAAAATGTATGATTTTCATGAACGCACATCATCGCGTTTCGATTATAGAAGAAGGGAAATAAATTGATATTGATTTCTTCAAAATTCATTTTCTCGAAATATGTGAGGGTGACAAGAATGAGATTCTCACCATGTTAATCTACTCCCAATTCTGTTGAAATGTATGATTTTTATGAACGCATATCATCGGGTCCCGATTATACAAGGAGTGAAAGAACTTGATGTTGATTTTATCAAAATTCATTCGCTCGAAATATTTGAGGGTGACAAGGATGAGATTCTCACTATGTTGATATAATCTGAATTCTGTGTGACATGTATGATTTTCATGAACGCACATCATCGGATTCCGATTATACAATGGGGGAAATAAATTGATATTGATTTTTTCAAAATTCATTTTTAGGAAACATGTGGGGGTGACAAGAATAAGATTCTCACTATGTTAATCTACTCTCAATTCTGTGTAAAATGTATGATTTTCATGATCGCAAATCATCGGGTTTCGATTATACAAGGGGTGAAAGAAATTAATATTGATTTTATCAAAATTCATTTTCTCGAAATATTTGCAGGTGACAAAAATGAGATTCTAACCATGTTAATATACTCTAAATCTGAAAATCTGTGAAGAAAATTGATAATGATTTTTACAAAATTAATTTGCTCGAAATCTCTGCAGGTGACAAGAATGAGATTATCACTATGTTAATCTACTCTGAATTCTGTGTAAAATGTATGATTTTCATGAACGCACATCATCGGGTTCCGATTATACAAGGGGGAAATAAATTGATATTTATTTCTTCAAAATTCATTTTTTCGAAATATGTGGGGATGACAAGAATGAGATTCTCACCATGTTAATTCACTCTAAATTCTGTGTGAAATGTATGATTTCCATGGACGTACATCATCCGGTTCTGATTATACAAGGGGTGAAAGCAATTTATATTGATTTTTTCAGAATTCATTTTCTCAAAATATAAGGGAGTGACAAGAATGATATTCTCACCATGTTAATCTACTCATTCAATTTTAATGATCATAGCCATCTGATCTGGTATATGAATTGGTCCACTGCATAGTAGTATACATATGGTAGCGGGATCACAGCTTGAAGGTCGTAGCAGTATACAGATAAGTCACTATTTTGTTTTGCATCTTCCACATCTTTAGATTTTTCTCTTTTTGCTGTTCCTTTCTCCTTGCAATGACTTCTGTATTTTTCTTCAAGAACGGTTTTGTTACTTGATAGTTTGTACTCCTCACACAATGAGCAGATATCTTTTTTTGGTCTTAAAAAGCCAATATTGAACTCCGTATTGAAAATATGCGAAAACATTGACAACTTTGCTTGAAGATCATCCCTCATTTCACATTCCTTTCTATATTGTCTGTACATCGTTGAAATCGTCAAACCACCATCGATGAATCCACGATGATTATCAGCTCTACAATAATGCGACTCAATTCTCGCAAAGGAGTTTATATGATCAATTACTCCTTGTTCTAGGCTCGGGTCTAAATGTTGGAACTCATATTTCCTGGTCAAACTGTGAACTGTGGGAAAAGTGCACCAAAATATTCTCAACATTTTTAATTCAGACATTAAAAATTAGGTATACAGCATCTCCAAATGTGATTCTAATAAAATTTGGACCAGTATGAATAATCATCAATATGATCATTTCTTCAGAAACAATTATAATTTTGGACAATGTCCTGGGTTTTTATTATAATGAAAATGGGTCAGTTTTTCATGAACTCATATAAGGAATTTTCTCCTCATAATATTCTTCATGGTTTCAAATCCCTATACGCAAATTTCCTTGTGATATCTAAGGAGGGTTTTCAAAAAAACAGGCACAAAACAGCATGTTTTCGAAGGTGAATAATTATTTACTGGGAAACGGTGAGTTTAACAAAAAAAAGTACAACTTGTTTCTTTTTCCAAACCACAATTTTTTACCTACCATAACTAGTGAATGTTCCAAAAATTCGCAGTCAATTTGAATTCACCATTTTTTCATGGCAGAAAATGAAAGAAAATTAGGACAATCCTGTTAATTCAGGATAAGGAGATTCTTCGCATGTGGAGATTCCAAAGCATGAGGAACAATAATATGAAGTCTGTTTTTCTGATGAAAAAATCCTGATATGATTTCCTAGAGAATCTACCCAATTATTTTTTTAAATAAAAACGCACTACACTGCCAAAAATTATGCTCATCTCTGAAGAACTGATCATATTGATAGTTATTCATGCTGGTCCAAAATTGGTATGAGTCGCCGAGACTTATGGCTTAGATAAAAAGGGAGGGAGGCGTTTAGCGAGACAAGCTGTATGTAAAAAAATATTTTCAAAAAACCTTTAGCTCGCGTTCGAATGGTTATAACACCCTGCATTTTCGGAATTCTTCAAGTGTTTATGTCGGTCTATGTACTACTAGGGTTTTTAGTAATATTTGTCTTTGAGTAAAGTATCGATGTAATCTTGTCATCAGATCTCGAACTATTTTAATTTTTCCTTCTTTTTGTTCCTTTGAGCAACATATGCTCACTCGACATAAAACGTATGTTTTGATTATATTCCTCGTGAAAATATTTTCATGCATTTGACAGCCTAATGATTTTGTTGGAGAAAAATTCGATAATTTATGGAGGATTGTTGATAATACATCTCTAGTGAGTTCGTTTTCAAATACACTAGAAATAGCTTTTCAACTTCCTTAAGAACGCTGATAATGATTTCTTCTGATGGAAATGTTGAAATCCTCTACTCTTGTTTTTGATCTAGATATTGAATATATCATTTCCCTGCCCAGCTATACTCTGTTTGCAGAGTATAGAATCTGTGATGCTTCCAATTTTTTTGTGAGACAGCCACAAAAATATGTGAAGGCCTCCCCAACTTCCACGAACTCTTCTTCCATTTCTGAAATCCCTTCATTCAATTGTTAATCAAATACTTTTTTTTAGTGGTTTCAGGTCTCCAACTTTAAGCAGTGATTTTATTATTTCACTACCAGTGAAATTACTTCCACGAGGTGGTTTGATTAGTGAATGAAGAGACATCAGTCTGAATATACAGTATGATGCAAATGTATGGAATAAATTCATTATTTCAGAAATGGGCGACATCTGAAGAAATTCCAAAAACACGTGGGTTTTAATTTTTGAAGCCTCATCTCATGACATTCATATAAGAGATGTTACGTCACTGGTGTAGAAGTAATGACGTAATGGACGATTTTTTCAAATACAAGCAGGGGTCATGTGACACCTCGTTTGAAAGGTCTACTGATCGTCTATCCAACAGTCAAAATTTTGCATAAGAATATTGCAATTAAAATGGATTATCATTTGGTTAACTGAATCTTGCAGAGGTCTTCTACTGAGAATTGAACATCGAAGGGTCGTCTAGTTGAAAAAATACACAATAAAAAAAGTTCTGAACTCTAGTTTTTGGATTTTTTTCGGAAGTCGTGTTGTTTTGAAATTAATTTATTCCATACATTTGCATCATACTGTATATCCAACTTGAACAGATTCTGGATGAGAATTACTACCACCTGCTGTTCTCATCATACCAAAGAAATGCTGAGAATGGAATTTTATAATTATTATTGGTATCTGTGAAGTATAGACATTTACAATTACTTCCAATTGGTCTTGGTTAATCCTGGTGGTCATGAAATAATGAAAACCCAATGTAGAAAGATATTCTGTCAAGTAAAGGGTGCAAGATATTGTTGCTCAGACCATCAAAAGTCGATTTTGATAAAAATTGCTCAGGTGAACTACACTGCTCCCACAAATCCAAATAGTTCAAAAATTCCTCCAATTCCTAGAAATATTCCAGTGGTCTCTCATAGCATTGTAAGTTTTACAAAAATTCCAATTGAATATTCATATGTATTTTCTACATCAGATATCCCACTGATATTGGTCACAGACTGTATTTTCATCATCCTATAATTTAATTAACGCCCAAATTATTTTTTTCTCGAAATTCATTCTGGAAATGAAATATATTGTTATTTTGGCCATCCTGAAGATGATTTGACCAATATGAAAATTGTGTTTTACATTTTCCAAAAACAGGTGTCCTATAAATAGGACGCTTGGAGGATCTGTGTTCTTGTTCGTACTGTATACGTATTGTTTGTAAAACAAAAATTACTAATTATTTTTTATGGTATTTAGGAAAACAGTTAGTGCATGATGTAATATTACACTTTCCGCAAAATGTAATCGGTTGACCGGTACAATTGGGATATTGGCAACGACGTTGCTTTTCCCGTTTTTCGAGAAAATGGCCTCTTTCATCGTACCTGACATATTCGGAAACTTTTGGTCTGGAGGTTGAAGTAAAACTAAGAGGTCTACCTTTTGGGATTCTCTTGCTGTGCCCAATTTTCAGATATTCTACAGCAATAGATCTTCTGAAATCTTTTATGGAGATTGATCTTTCTCCGTGAATATTTCTGTACAAAATAAATGAATTCACGACAGCCATTTGAATAATACGGGTCACCAAACACCAATACCACTTTTTTCGCCTCACAGAAATGGTATGTTTTTCTAGTAACCAATCATGTTGATCTACACCGCCTATGTATCAGTTATAATTGTAGATCAGCTTTGGCTGTGGTATAGCATCGCGCTTTTATTTTTCTTTGCTCCATCAGACAGCAGACGCCAATGGTTCGATTGTATCAAAATTAGTTGCTAATGATACAAATTTATTGTCGTTCCACTTCACAACTAATATTTTGTTCAGTTTATCAAACTGAAAACAATATGCCCCACGTCCATTTTTCTCGAGTTCTTTAGTAGTCTTCAGTTGACACTTTTTTGTGCGGGTTTTCTCTAATGAAACCAGTCCTTCAGTGTGCTCAAGAATGTGTGACTATTGGGAAAGTTGTCAAAATAAACAACGATTTTATTTCTAGATGTGCATTGCGACTCATAGCATGACGAACCAAATGTATTCCCAAATCTTCAGCATCAGACCAATAGTCTCTTTCACTCGGTAATCTGTGGTAACCAGAAAATATCAAAAACCCCAGAAAAATTTTGATTTCATAGACTTATACTAAATGTATGCCTATTACTTTCATTTCTTGCACACCTTATGGTTTCTTCCACAATCATATTATGAACATTTTCATCGAAATATTGTTCAAATATCTTCACAGGCGTTTGCTTTCCCAAATTGGCCTTCAGTTCTGCAAGCATTTAATTTGGTTTGTCTTGCATCGGATCCCATTGATATTCCGGAGGACAGTTTTTCCAGTCTGTTGGTACAATCGACCGCCTCAGTGTCTTCTTTTATCTTTTCGGAGGTAAAAGACCACTTGAAGAAGATGAAGCGCCATCCTCAGCAGAAGATGAAGCTCTAATTCTAGCAACCAATGATGCTAATGGCAACTCGTCTTCGTCGTCACAGTCAAGCTGTGAATCGCTATCCTCATCGATGTCACCTTCACCATTCCTATAGTTCATCTTCACATTTCCAGGTATATCTTTGACAATTGGCATTCCGAGCTCTTCATCATCGAAGTCTTCCTCATCCGTCAATTCATCGACATCGGGCGGTAGGGCTAATATGTCCACGTCTATATCCTCTGAATATAAATATTCACCGCTTCTTCCAATGATTTGAATGAATTTTCACTCATAATGACCACCTCAAGATTGAATCTGAAACCAAAATTCGCCTATGAACTGATAATAATACAGTACCGAAATATTGACAATAACGCCCAGCGTCATATTTATATGACACCAAGATTCATCACTATGTAAACATATTATGAAACATATCTGAAATATAATATATTTTTTTAAGTGATAAACTTGATCTTACGATTTGCCAAAATAAATGAATTCTTTACTTACATGGATTGATTTTCACATAAACACAGAAATGAAGTCACCGTGTACAGCAATGTAAAAGTTACTTGGTTTTTAGGCATCGGCAGTCAAACTAAAGCGACTGATTCCTCGGAAACTGATGCTGAGTCAGAGCCTTCTATTCCCTGTTTGAATACGGGAAGCAGTAAACATCAGTCAGTGACCTTGAAGAGACCGTTAAAAAGCCACGAACACATTGTCTTATAAATAGGACGCTGGGCGCTAATGGGTTAATAAAATTGTACCTATTATTTCAGGATTTGTCATTCAGAGTGATATGAATAGTTGTATGTAATCTTAGTAGGACATCCCAATGTAAGATAATTTGAGTGAATCAAAAGTCACCATTGACTACTCATCATGATTATAGGTAGTCAAATAATGCATACATTTTGTTCACATCATGATGCTTTCATTCGTGAGATAGGCTCTCAGATTTGTTGCAAAGTACTTTGTTACCTGACCTCCTTACTGAAGGAACAATAAACACTCACATTGTAGTTTTCTGATTGATATCTCAAACTTATCAATGGTGAAGATGAATTCATGATATCTATCAATGTATTGATCCCTTTGCAGAATGCAATTGAAGCACCTGCATTGGAAAACAATGAAATTTTATCTCTGAGGGTTTCCAGTGCCAAAGCCGTTGTATTACTAAATACCTGAGAATTTCAAAATACCTGGAATGTCAGTCTTGTGCACATTTTCCCCCCACATGTGGGATTAATGTGACTGGGAGTTAATTTATAGGATATTCGGAATTCTTCATATGATTCAAGTTTTGGTAGCTGTTCAAAATACGAATATTGAACAACTCCCTCAGGAACCTGAAATAATTAAGATATACTATGACCAGAATTTTTTGCAGGATGTTGAACACCAAGATGTTTCCACATCGTACGATTCCATGTCGCCTCATCACTTGTAACAACATCAATTCGTAGTCCTGAGTTCTCACATAGAATAAAACATTTTCAGAATCATTTTTGCCTGGTTGTCTCCTTTGATATTTCCTTTTGTAAGAAAACAACCTAGAGCCTGCAGCCTATGGCCTGCAAAAGGCTGAAACGTGACCACTAGAGCATGGTCCCCCAATGTATTCTCCTGGTTTTCAGGGGTGAAATTGTAAAACCAATAAAGTCCAAACTATACTTGTCAAATTTTTTAGTGGCAGTTATTTTACACTCATCAATGAGTAAACAGCCATGTCTCTGCCATTCCTCGTAATGTTGTGTTTTTTGTTTGATGAGCTCAAACAGTTCATCCTTGAAGCCAAAAGTGCTGTCTATACTTCTGATGTACCTACATTGAAAATTCATAGGGATCAAGTTTTAGCTTGAACAAAATGTGTACTCATTTAATCAATAAATGATAATTCCAGAGTATTCTGCTGATGAAAAAAGAAACTATATGATATTTATAATAACTCGGAATATGTTAGATTATTAGATATCAGTTCGACGGATGCAACGAAAACTGTAGTAGCTCATTATTTATACTTTTGAGTGAGAGCAGTTTAAATGGTTAAATGGATGACAAAATTTCAATTTCAAAGCAACGTATGTCATTTATTCAGTAAAAATATGATAATTAGAGGAAGAATTAACTGCCAAAAAAGTTTTTGAGGTGAAATAGCCAAATAGTATTCTCAGTGAGTTACTACAGTTTACTTTGAAAAATTGGAAAAATTAAATGAGATAAGTACTTAAAAATTGTTGGTATATAGTATTACATCAGTGTACATTGTAAATCGTACACACAAATCAATCCACAAGTTTTAAACTATTTTCTAAGGTTAAGAGAATGAAAAACGCATTCAGGTACCTGGTAAGAAATAGCAAGACACAAAACACACTAGTTTTGAACCTCTTTAATTATCGTTGAACTCTTCATCTTCTGATTCTCCACCTTCACTGGCTTTTTTGCATTTCAGGCTCCTATAAAATTGGTGATACGTTGTTGAAATTTTGTTTTTATCACAGAGCCACAATAGAGTCTTCTACAGGAAGTTCAGCGTTGTGAAGTCTCTTAAAATTGCTTGGTTAAATATTGCTATTATCATCCTTTGGTGGTCTTCTTTTTTTTCTCTGACTCCAAAAAACGTATTTTCAAAATTCCGCTATCAGCTGAATCGTATTCATATTTAAAAAATATCTTGCTTATTTTCAGGGCCTTCATCTTCTCGTCTCGTCGACGTTCCAGCTTTAAATATCTGTGATGTCCTTGAAATTAAATCGGTTACATTATAGATTTGTCCTGTGACTTTTGCCATTCTGATTAATGTTATCCATTTCTCAGGTAAATAGAGAACTGACTGGCGCTTCTTGGCATTTTCTATAACAGCATGCATACTATCGCCCTCATTTTAGGTGTGTTCTTTTTCAAGGAACCTATGGGTAATGTCAATCTGATAAGTAGTAGATGCCAATGAAAACATAGAAAACAGAGACTTATTTCGGTTCTAGCCTCCACAATTTTCTGAATGAACAATTATAGATTTTACACCTCTTTCCTCTCGTGTTTGAATGAACTTCGATAAACAGCTTGCAATCTCACATGAACCTCTTTTTGATATTTTTTGGTGTCAGACAATTCAGACATAACAAAAACCTTGATTATTTCCTACATCAAAATTGTAAGTTGAATATTTACTTTCGTAGTAGAAGTCACTGACATTGGAGTGGGGAGTAGCTGATACTGTTTGTAAGTCAAAACATGCCACACCAGTGGCGCATCCAGAATTTATGTTGGAGGGGGCTGACTAAATTTTTATGAAAATAGGAAAAAAAAATTAGACATTTCATTTTAATCAGCAAAAAGGTATTTGTTGTTATATGTTGTATATGTTTTTAAATATTTAATATTCGAAAATGACCTTTCAGATGTGGCGGTTGTAATAGGTAGAATTGAGAACATTTTTGAAAGCCTTTTTATATTAGGAAATATATTGGCATCACATTCGGGATACTCTTTGTCCGAATCTTCCTTCAGTTTCCTGTTCTTGCATTCTCTATACCACAGCTCAAGTTCAGCTTTCAACATCGTTTTGTTGAAAAATTCTTCAAGGAACTCATTCTCAGCACATCCTTCCGTTGTCAACCTCGAAAGATGTCGAACAGCACTTTATCAAAACTCCTTCATCCATAGAACGGCTAGGCTCTGGAATTCATTGCCTGAGGAAGTATTCCCAACAACATATAGAAGTTCCAGAAGTTCAAAAAAAATCCAATACCTACCTCCTATCCCTATTCTCCCTAGGAACGCACGATGTTCTTTGAACATTATAGGGATTTCCTTTCGTGCGTTACAAGCGATGAAAAAAAATTGACTAACAAAACATTCTGCAATGAAAAAATTATATTTTGATATAAAATTATTTTCTACTTATATATATGATTGAAATGAACTGAACTTATTGTTTTGTATAGAATGTTATATAGAAATAAGAAAAACTGAACGATTTTGTAAAATAATTGTTTATTCAATAAAGGCATAAAGGCAGAAATCTCCATTTCTAAAATAAAGGCTTGGCTAGACTGTAGTCTGCTTTCACTAAATGTTAACAAAAACAAGTTTATCAATTTTGCCCTAACCAAGAAGGCCTTACCAGAATGCAAAACCATAAAGGTTCATAAATCAGATTGTACTAGGAGTGCAATGAATAATAAATTAGGCTTAAGTTGAGGGTTAAAAAGCAAATTCATGACTGGATAACTGAGAGCCAATATATCTACCTACTGTAAATTTTAACTTGAATGAGTTACACCGTTTATACATTGTTTGCACAAGTCTTATTTGATATTATCAATATAAAGGACATTATGGTGTACAACAAGAAATTGAGTACATGGTTTCAATAAATAAGGTAAAAATCCAGCACACATATTTCAAAATCCATTGTGCTGATACAATTTAGTATAGTTAAGTAATAGAATAAACTATCATAATGAATGAATGTGAAAATGTTGACTATGTACCTGAGATACTAAATAAATACAAAATACTAAATACTACTAAATACTAAAAAAAATAACATATTTTCAAATTATTTTCCTACCAATGTTTGAGAATGGCCAACTTACTATTAGGGGTGTTTGGTTTACAATTATTACCCAAATCTCTGTTGATAAATTTCAGGGTGTAAAAAATTCGAACTCTAACGAATAATGAAATTAGATATTCAATTGGGAAATTTTCGCAAGGTTTGATGAAAGCAATTTCAGAAAGTAAGGCTCGAATGGTGTTGCCAACATTTTTACTAACAGCCTTTTCATGAAACAAGTTACAAAACATGGTTTCCATTTCATTGAGAAAAACAATGAAACCATGTTCTGGCATTTGTAAATTACCAAATGTATCATTCTCACGATTTTGATAAGCTCTAAAATGAGCATACACTGTTGCATCAGTCAATTCTTTCTGCCCTTTGGCATAGTCTTTGCATAAATCACAAGAATGTTTCTCTAAACATTTTTTCATGAAATATCCACCTATATATTGGAAAGCATTTTTCTCTGTTATACCCAAATCCTTGTAATCAGTTGTGTATATTTTGAGTGGACTAACTACATTTGATTTTGGCAACAACATTGAGCTACTTTCTATGAGTTCTGGTGTTATTGACCCTAAAATGAAATCAAATTCTTCCAAACAATTTGCCCCTTCAGAGCTATCAAAATGATTCAATGAGAACATCTTTTCAAAAGTTCTTTGAAACTGGATAGGAGTAGGATTTCTACAATTTCCATTTTGCTGACGTATCTTTCCAAAAAAATTTTCCAAGCAATCTTGATTTAATCGACGTGTATGAACTTTATGAATTTCTTTGCCTTTCAGAACACCCCATAACCCAATGAAAGCAGAAATTGATAATTTCCAGCCTTCAATGAAATTCATTCTATTTGTCACATTTACCCCCTTCTCGTTTTTAACATTCAAGTTCTCGAAAAATTGTAACATTTCATCTAAAAATATTCTTTGAGATTCGGAACCCATAAATGGCCTATTTGAAACTTTACATCCCGAAAATGATGAAGAATTGAATACATCAAATAGTTTGTCCATTTTTTCGATCAAATTAATTGTGGCTATGGCTGCAGGAGGCAGTTGACCAAATGACATGTAAGTATTCAATGCAGCAGCCACTGTGGCACTGAACACTTGTGAGGCAAACTTGACTTTCATTTTCTGAAAATTATTGGGAAAAATGTGTTTATCTGTCAATTTCGGGGCTAATCGGAACTTTTGATGTTTATCAATTGAGTAAAAAGAATCGAGATGTTTTTTACTGGTCATTTGTCCATCAATAAGAAATGAATGTTTGAAGAACATGTTTCTTGTTGATTTCAATAAATGTGGTACATCAATCATGTAGAATATTTTTGAATTTTCATGTATGAAATAAGGTTTTGTATATGAGATATTAAGAGATTTTGTTAATTTGTGAAAATTGCTACCATGATCCGATACGACAGATAGAACATTTAACCCAATACTTTTTAGTTTTGAAATCGACTTGAATTCTTGATAATGACGGCAATATGACGGCAATATGACACAGCGATTTGACGTCATTGTGAACACGATTATAAGACGTCATCACAAACACGTTCGTTAAACGTTATCATGAACATGTTTATGATACGTCATCATACACACGTATATAAGACGTCAACATGAACACATTTAGATACGTACTTGTCCTTCCAAATTCCAACCAAAAGTATGTAGTATATAGCTTTATATAATAGAAGGTCCTCAGATTCAAGGGTAGGTAAAATGATCCAGGAAAACATAAGATATTTGAAGTTGAGATTATTTGATATAATAAAAATGAAAGTTGTCCACAAAGTACCTTGTGATCAGTGATTATATCATACTACTTATGTGAGGAATATCGTATAGGGAGAAGTGAAACAAAAATGAACTGAAGAAACTTTAATTATTCTTCAAAATAACACCTATATTTGGAAATGAATATTTTTTTATGTAACCAAAACTCAACTATTTTATATTTATGTTCAAAAATATTTTCACATTGACTTAATGTATTTGAAACTTCAAGAAAAAATGGGATATTTAAAGAAAACATTACATACAGCAGACATCTGACAATATCTTTTTTTTTGTTTCATCAACTGAAAATTACCGAAACTCGTCCAACTTACATATCTACCTACTATTATATGTATGAAAAAGCGGCACTGACACCCAGTTTCTTTCATGGGGCATTAAGAAGCATTTTCCCCTAATATCAGTGAGAGGCCAATTTTTCAAATTTCCTGACAAACTAGATACTAAATAAATATTCAAAAGCCTTGATTCAAATGGATAATTATAAGAAGAACGAATGTTCTTATAGTATCTGCCAATAATTTCAGTATTTTTTTGTATCATTGTCATTTGTTCAAACTATATTCTCAATTTGAATAACAGAATCATCTGTAAAACAATAGCAATCAGATAATGAATATGAATGAATACTAAGAACATTACTGTCAGTGATGTGAGTGATCTATGATCTATGATCTGATTGTCAATATGTCAATGTTTCATGACACATGTCCAAATGATGAAATAAAGCAGTTGCTATCTAGACCTCAACCGAACAGGTATAATTTATAACCTCTCCTCCAAACCTATCAAACATGGCGCAGTCGTGAACGAACCAAGTTCCCTAAAAAAGAAAAAATTGAACAGGAGATTAATAATTTTTCTCGAGATTGTGGGAAATATTTCACAGAAGGTGAATATTAAATACTATTTAATAATTAAAAATAAAAGAAAAAGCTGGAAACATAGCCGATGATTATGGATTTCCGAGGAATTCCACCCATGTGCATGTCTGGAAACTTATCAGAAAATTGGAAGTTCTGGAAACAAAAGTTTGAAATGTACTTGAAGGCAACCGAGATAAGTAGAAAGGAGGAAAGTACAAAATGTGCACAACTTTTAACATTGATTGGAGACGAAGGAATCAGAATATATAATACATTCAAAACAGAAGGAGAAGAAATTGAAACTGTGGACAGTCTACTGAAAAAGTTTGATGAACATTTCAACCCCAAGAAGAATTTGACGTTTGAACGCTATAAGTTCTTAACATTCAAACAAAAAGAGGGACAAACCATAGAGCAGTTTGTAACAGAGCTCAAAAATCTCTCTCTTTCATGTGAATTTGGCACGTTAAGAGAAGCTTTAGTCAAGGATATGTTGGTATGTGGATTGAAATCTGAACGACTTCGTGAGAGACTACTACAAGAAGATACTAAAACTGTTGAGGATGCGATTAAGATGTGTATCAATGCTGAAAATACCAGGGATTATAATAGGCAAATAACAAATGGGTTTGCTGAAGGTAGTTCGGAGATAGATGTCCTGTATTCCAGTCAACCGAGGAAGTATCAACAGTCAAAGACAGGTACATTCAAGAAGAATCACATACGTCAGAGCAAGGAGCAGAGTAACTGCCGGAAATGTGGTCGATTACATGGCTATCGAAAATGCCCAGCCTTTGGACAGAAGTGTGACAGATGTGGTATCATGAATCATTTTACTAACTATTGTAAAACTAATGTTAAAAATTCACATCAAAACTTGTCAAAAAATTCAAGATATAACACACATAGAACACAAAATTTCAATAGAAAAATTCACTGTGTGGAACATAATATAGATAATGATGTAGATTCACAAGATGTTCTCTTTATAGGTAGTATCGAGTCGACCAACAACCAACCTAAGGAGATTGGGGCACTGAGTGGAGAGTCTTGGATGGTGGACCTTGAGGTTAATGAAAATCACTCCATTACGTTCAAAATGGACACTGGAGCAATGGCAAATGTAATACCAGTAAGTCTGTTGAGTAAAATCAACTATGATATGACTAAAATGCAAAATACAAATGTTAAATTGAGTTCTTATACAGATCATAGCTTGCCAGTGATAGGACAATGTTATCTAAAATGCAGAAAGCAAAATAAACAAGTTGAATTGATATTTTATGTTGTGAAAACAGAAAATTTTCCAATATTAGGACTCAAAGGGTGCCTTGAATTAGAACTTATAAAAAGAATAGAAACATTAGAGAATTCAGTTCATAATGAAGAAATAGATAAAGTTTTGGATAAATATAAAGATATTTTCAATGGTATAGTTTGTCTAAAAGAGACATATCACATAGAATTAGATAGTACAGCTAAACCAACAGTGTATCCACCAAGGAAAATTCCATTTGCATTGAAAGGAAAATTGAAATCAACTTTAGATAAACTAGAAAAAACAAATATAATCAAAAAAGTAACTGGTAGTGCAGAATGGGTGAATCCCATGGTTATAGTGAAAAAAGCGGATGGAACCCTAAGAATTTGTTTAGACCCAACAGATTTAAATAAATATATTAAAAGGCAAATTTTCCAAATTCCTACTTTGGAGGAAATAACAGCAAAAATGGCTAACTGTAAGTTTTTTAGTACACTTGACGCAACCCAAGGGTTCTTACAGATAAAATTAGATACTGAGAGTGCAAAATTGTGTACTTTTGCTACACCTTTTGGTAGGTATTCTTTTTCTAGGCTTCCATGTGGTCTTTCCTGCTCTCCGGAAGTATTTCAGGAACGTATGTTCAACATATTTGGAAATATAGAAGGTTGTGATGTCTATATTGATGACATTATAATTTTTGCTAAGACGATTAATGAGCATAATAGAATAATAGATAGAGTATTGAAAATAGCTAGTGATCACAATATAAAGTTCAACAAAGCAAAATGTAAGTTCTTAGTTAAAGAAATCAAATATTTAGGACATAAGATAAGTGAGAAAGGTATAGAACCAGATGAGTCCAAAATACAGGCTATACTAGATATGCCAACACCAAAAAATGTGAAAGATGTTCAAAGATTTTTGGGTATGGTCACATATATAGGTAAATTTGTGAATAATTTGACAGATAAAACAGCAAATTTGAAAGCTTTTCTGAAAAAGGACACAGTTTTTGAGTGGAATGAAAATCATGATAAAACATTCACTGATTTGAAGAAAGCATTATCTGAAAAACCTTGTTTACATTTTTTTTGATATTAGTGAATCAACAACTATATCTGTAGATGCATCCCAATATGGGATGGCAGCCGTCTTATTGCAAAAAGAATGGCCTTGTGCTCATGCATCAAGAGCTCTAACAGAGACTCAGAGTAGATATTCCCAAATAGAGAAAGAGTTATTAGCATGTTGGTTTGGGATAACAAGATTTGCTCAATTTGTTTATGGTAAAAAATTTATAGTGGAAACGGATCATAAACCTTTGATAGCAATAATTAAAAAGCCCTTACATCTTTGCCCTCCCAGATTACAACGAATGTTGATTCAGCTAAAAAAATATAACTTTGATCTCATATATAAACCTGGAAAAAAGATTATAATAGCGGATACGTTGAGTAGAGCTTTCAGATCAGATGTAAATTTCAATGAAAATCAAGATTTTGAGATAGAGGCAGAAATATGCAGTTTAGAACTTACTCTAAATTTAACAGAAAATAAGAAACCTGAAATTCAAAAGATGACTAGAGATGATCCAGAACTAACTAATCTAAAAAATATTTTAGAAAGTCCACAGTGCTCAGACATAAAACACTGGCCAGATAATATTAAATTCTATTATAAATACAGGTCTGAATTATCTTTGGTAGACCATCTCATGTTCAAAGGGCATAAATTAATAGTACCCAAAGCACTAAGAAAAGAAATTCTAGAAAAATTGCATTATAGCCATTTAGGCTATAAAAAGTGTTTAGAAAAAGCTAACTTGTCGTTTTACTGGCCAGCTATGAGAAAACAATTAGAAGATATGATATCAGCATGTAGTGTGTGCCAAACTTTTAAAAGAACTCAAGGTCCAGAACCTCTAAGGCCTCACGAAGTGCCCAAATCGCCTTGGGTTAAGTTAGGGGCAGATATTTTTCATTTTCAGGCAGAGTCCTATATTTTAGTAGTAGATTATTACTCAAAGTTTGTAGAAATAGCCAATTTGAGTAATGATTTAACAGCTGGAAATGTGATACATAAATTGAAAACTATGTTTTCTCGTTTTGGAATTCCAAAAATACTAATTTCAGACAATGGTCCACAATTTTCTTGTTCAGAGTTTCAAAACTTCAGTAGGTCTTGGGATTTTCAACATATCACATCTTCTCCACTATATCCACAGTCAAATGGACAAGTAGAAAGAACAATACAAACAGTAAAAAATATTTTAAAAAAGAGTCTTTTTGATAAAAAAGACCCTTATTTAGCACAACTGTATTATATAAATACACCACTAGATAGTGAGAACTCTCCTGCAAATGCTTTAATGAACAGAAACTTAAGAACTCTAATGCCAGAGGTAGGAAATAATAAATCAAAAGTCTTCAACAAAAAAAAGTATGATTCTTTTATAGAAAAAACTCAAAATAACATGAGAAAATATCATGATAAAAAGAGGGTAAAAATATTACCACCATTAAAAAATAACTCCTTAGTGAAAGTTCAAGTACAACCTAGAAAACCATGGCAAAATGGTAAAATTTTGAAACAAGCCGGTGTTAGATCATATATAATAAAATTAGAAAACAATTCCACACTTAGACGAAATCGTAAATTCATTAAACCATTGAAACAGATTGAGAGGAGTTCTCACACTACAGAAAATACATATAATCAAAATTGTTCAAAAATATGGAAAGAGGGAAATATACAACAAAGAGTTTATCTGACAGTAGTGGAAAATAGTTCAGAGAATGATGTTTTGAGTGATATGAGTGAAGGTGAAAATGACGTATCTAGTAGCAACTTAGATGATGTAAATAGTTTTAATGATAGCAGAGATAATATTCTCGATGACCAGAATAGTATAGTTAGTGACGCTAGTTTTAATGATAGCAGAGATAATATTCTCGATGACCAGAATAGTATAGTTAGTGACGCTAGTAGCAGTTCTTTTAATAGTATACCAAACGAATCACTGATTAGTGAGAAAGCAGAGGAAATTAGCTCACCTTGTGTGAGAACAAGAACGGGTCGTGTAATTAAACAACCCTGTAGATACAGTGATTATGTCACATATAGTGATTAGATGAATCAGAAATTGAGTAGCATATTTCAAGTGAGAAGTACTTATAATTCAAAAAAAAAAAAAAAAAAAACTGTTATTGGAAGGTATTAGGGAACCACCAAAGACCAAAAGTATTACATAATACTGTCAATATGTTCCCTCAGAAATTCTGCTCTTACTAGCGTTACATAAAAATTATACATTCACGAAGCTGGTGAGATGGTTAAATGTCTTCATAATTTTGATTGTATTAGTGCAAATGAATGTATAAATTGCATAATATGTCCATATAAACCATAGTAGTTACAAAACTGTTTAGATTTTGATTGTGTCTTTATATTTTGATGTAATGAATGTCGATATTGTATAGTGTGTTTATAAAACAGGGTAGATTGTTTAGATTTAAATGTTATCGTGAATTATACAATATTTTATAATATATACACATATATGTTTGTACTGTACTAGATTGTTTAGATTTAAATGTTATCGTGAATTATACAATATTTTATAATATATACACATATATGTTTGTACTGTACTAGAAAAAAGGACATCCAAAATAAGGGGGATGTCAGTGATGTAAGTGATCTATGATCTATGATCTGATTGTCAATATGTCAATGTTTCATGACACATGTCCAAATGATGAAATAAAGCAGTTGCTATCTAGACCTCAACCGAACAGGTATAATTTATAACCTCTCCTCCAAACCTATCAAACAATTACTACTTGAAGACAATCTTTTGAACTGTTTCTGAAAATTTTTTATTACAGGGCCAATAACATGTGGTAAATCTAGCTTGATCTCATGTGCATTATAACTATCTTGAAGTAATGCTTCATCTAATTCTGCCAATCTGCGGTAAATTTGTTGTAGTGGCTTATTAGATGATTTAACCAATTCCTGCAACTGGCCTAAATAATTTTCGAATGGAAAAGCCAAGAAGTTATCAAGAGAACCATAACGAAGAACATTGTGGACCATATAATATATATCACAACAATCCAAAATGAATGTTTGTAGAAGTTTCTCCGCCATTTCACAGTCCACCTCCTTGAATGACTTAGTAAATGACATCAATGTTGCTATAGCAGTATGAAATAGAAGAAAATTGTGGTATATCTTCTTACTAACAACACCTGATAAAACCACAATTCCTGTATATAATAAAAAGGTTTGAAACTTTGCTGCTTTGAAACGAGCTAACTCTGATAAGCTTCTTGGCTTTCGGTTCATTTCAGAAGGTACAAAGGCTTTCATGTTTGTTAATCTTACTGATATTAAGTTAACTAATCTACAGTGAAGTCTGACATTTGAATCACCACCAGTTCAAGACATCAAAAATTTGCGAGTAACTCCCAAGCATACATTGTGCATATAATCTATGGGGAAGAGTTCAATCATATCAATATCTAACTGAAGAAGTGAAGAATAATCACCCACATGATGATCTTCATCTGTTCTGTTCCGAAAAGATGGACATATTGGCCGAATTCGGTACACTCATCACAACATGCATAGCCTCCAGGATATTTGATTGATTCAATGAAAGCTTCAGCAGGGGAATCACAAACAAAGCTATGAATCTCAACTGAATACTTGACGGTAATAACAAAAAAGCCATTTTTTAAATTATTATATTCATCAATCATTTCGTTGAAAAAACTCACAAGAGGAACTGGTTTGGAGTTGCCACGAAATATACCTATTGCAAATGGTTGATCATCCTAATTTTTACCTATGCCCAGTATTGGCCACAGTTGCGTATTTGTACTCCGTCCGTCAATATTCAAACTAATGAGAAAAGTTCTGAAAGGATAATTAGGATTCTTTTTGAGAAACATTCTCAAACAGTGCTCTGAACCATATGTAAGTAATCGCCATATTGAAGCCTTTCAATAATGATAATGATAATGATAATTTATTTTATATAAAATCACAAGAATTTCACACTAGTCACAGATACACTTTACAATCTAAACTACAGGCACTACAATGATATAACATAAAAAAAGTAAAGTAAAACATGACACACGAGAATAAATCCATGGTTCAAATATCAACATCGAACTCGCATGTACAGGAGGGCATGTGGAGGAGAAACTCCTCAACTGAGTGAAAACAATGCAACATCAGTATATCACGTATTTTTTTCTCAAATACTGAATAAGTTGAACCTTTGTAGCTGTGTGGTAGGGCATTATAGAGCTAAGCACTGATATATCAATATGTATTTTGTGTTTTCTCAATTCTACAAAATGGTATGCAGATATCATCACTGTTTCTAGTTGAGTATTGATGTATATGATTGTACCGTACAACACCATCTGTTAAACATTTTTTATGAATGAATAGAAGGCACTCCATTATATAGCAACAGGGTAATGGAAGAATTGATAATTTTTTGAAAAGAGGTCTACAGTGAGATAGATAGCTACTTAAACTCATGATCCGTATAACTTTCTTTTGTACTACAAATACTTTTTCTTTGTGACTACAGTTCACCCAGACTATTAGTCCATAAGTTAGTATACTATGAAACAGGGAGAACTAGGCCATCCTCAAATGCTGGATATCTAACTGATACCTCAATTGTCTCATTCCAAATGTTGCTCTTGCTAAGCGCTTGCATAGATCTTGAGTGTGATAACCGGAATCAAACTTCGAGTCTAAGTTTATACCTAAGAGCTTAACAGGTTCGCTGTGATTTCTGTATGTAGTAGAAAAGAAAATATTCTGAGTTTTTGTTTCATTGAGAGTAGGACAGTTTGTGCAGAACCATTCTTTGGATATTGACTCAGACTGTTCTAGATTAGTAAGTGATTCTTGACTGGTCTTGCTAGTGGCTATATGAGTTGCATCGTCAGCGTAGAAGATTGGTTTTATAATTTGACCAAGATTGATAGCCAGATCATTGTAATGAATGATGAAAAACAGGGGTCCAAGTACGGATCCCTGAGGGACCCCATACTTCACTGTATGAGCATCAGATATTTGGTTGTCATGCTCAACATAGTGAGTCCTATTTTCTAGATATGAAGAGATGAGGTCTAATGGAGTTCCTCTTATGCCATATCTTTCAAGTTTAGAAAGTAAATAATCATGGCGAACTGTGTCAAATGCTCTCGTCAAGTCATAAGATCTAGCAAAGCTGTTCAGTTGATCATCAAAACCATCTAATATGATGTCACAGAGCGCACAAACTGCGGCAATAGTGGACTTTTCAGTTCTGTAACCGAACTGATTATCACAGATCAGATTGTTTTTTTCACAGAAAGTTATGAGTCGTATCTTTAGGATAATTTCATGTTTATTGCCTGGTGTACATAACAAAGTTCTACTGTCCATAGGAAGCTCTGGATGGTGAGGTGACAAAATATGTAACAAATCAGTAATTGCCCTATGAGATACTTTCTGTGTTGTGGCTCACTTCTGAAGTTTTGATTCAAGATTATATTCATTCCGAGATACGGTTGATTTTTTATTATGATTGAAATTATTTGTTTTGCACTCTGAATCTTCATAGCAATTCAACGCAGAATCAATTTCTAAGCTATTTGTCTAATCCGACATTGGCACAATTCCAGATAAGTTTTCTGCATCTAACTGTTATTGGTGAGCAGCATATTCAGAACATTCAGGGAGCTCCTTGTCTACACAATTATTTAAATCATTTGTTACTCTCCTTATTTCATTCGCATTTCGTCGATACATTTGACGTTTAGATACAATTGGTTTCAATTTATTTTCCACCATTTCAAAATTATTGGCAGAACTTTTCAATAAATCAAAGAATAAATATTGAAAAAAACATTTCATAAGTAACCCAGGTATGCGTATATAAAAGTTATGCTACTGCACTGTTATTTTCCTTTCTAAACTAACTCTCTTTGGGGCATGTTTTAACCAAATCTTAATTTTCTCTCCAATTTTTGAGATTGATGTTGACGGGCATTTTTGGAGCATCTGCGACAATTGGAGCAATGGGAGTGAGACAAGAACAAAGATAAGTAATTGATGAGCATAATAACAGTTTTTTATAGAACATCAAAAATTCATCATTTTTAATAGACACATACGTACTCGTGATAACCGTTCGTAATTTCAATTTAGCAAAGGCATCCTTATCACCTCTTGATCCACAAAAGTTGAAATCAGTTGCCAAGTTATTGGTGATGAGATTTTTCAAGATTATGTTGATTCTATTTGTAAGGTCGCGTCCTCCAAAGCTGGCACAATGAGAATGTTGGGATGTTTGGATAAAAACAACGAATTGCTCAGAGTCGTTTATTCAAGGTGACCGTATATCAGACAACCGTTCGGATTCGTGGTTGAAATTGTAATCCCCGATCGAATCGGTTTTCATTCAAATCTCAGTCAGTCGTTGACATGCCAGCGTTACCAAAATCATATATATCTATTTGAACTCAATAAATTGTAACGAGGCAACGAACTTCATGAAATTATCATCAGCATAATATAACATTCCAAATATTAACAAAAAATGTTCAGGCAATACCTGGCACCTGATAAATATTGTGAAACATACAGGGTATCAACCTATACAATTATTATATTCAAATACATCATAGCAAATACCGTAAAACCTTACAACTTTGCCCACGAAAATATTGTTTTTGGTTAATATATTTTTGTGAGATTTTTTTTGGTGATTGCGCTTATCCCAAAAGTTATGTTTTCGCATCAAGAATCGTTTGTTCCAGTGTTGTTTCAATATCTTCATCCGAAAAAAAAAAAAAAAACATAAAAAGGAGGTGAGCAAAGTTGTCAACAAATTTTTCAACTATGACCACTCATTCAAAAACCATCGTTGAGCAATTTTAAAACATTTTATTACAACATTGCCCTCATATTATGTTTTTAAAAAAGTTTCTGCATGTATGAAAGTCAAAAAAACGGCTGAATACTTGTAATAAAAGGTGTTTTTATTAGAAAAAATAGGAAATATCACAAAAACTTGAAACAAATTGACAGTTTTCACTCTTAAACCACTAAATAAACATTTTTTCATAGAGAAATGAAAAAAAACTAATACAGTTCCATTGCTGTACAGAAAAAAACGTAGCATTCTCATTCAAATATTAAAGAAATCAACAATTTTTTCCTCAAATATTAAGAAAATCAACACTATTTTCCTTAGGTATTCAGTCTCACAATATTAAAGTTTGAACTTTGTCAGGTTTTCATCAAGAAAGTGATGACCTCTTTTCATTTCAGGTGGATTAAGTATTTTTTTTATATCGAAGAAGCTTATACGATATATCATCACAGTTGGGATAGATATAGGAACTTTTGTCTCGTCTTGGAAATTTGATTGTGTAAGTTTCGTCAATATCAGACACCGACCTAATTTTACCAATAGATTGTTCAATAGTCTTTTTTGTTGCAAAACGAACAACAACGTATTTCCCTTCTTCTAATTCGAAAAGACTGAATTGGTCATAAGATTCAGGCTGATCTTTATCTGCTTTGGCTGATGTATGCCCTTCTAGCTCCTCTTCGATTATTTCTCTATTTTCTTCTTCAGAGTCTTCAATTTCATTTCCACCACTTTTGTCCCTCTCATTTTTATTATTTTTTACATCCTCATATCTTACGGATTCTCCAGGTTTTATTTTCAGTGTCGTTTTCTTGCCCTTCCTTAGAGTTTGACCCTGAGTATTTGTTCGATCTTTCAGATATCCCAACAAGACATTGTCGATTTGTCTTGAAACGTGCTGTTTAAATCTTCCATTTGGCATCTCTTTCAAAACTTCATGAGGATTGAACTGAAAAATTCCTGTAGCCCGGAAACCGTTTTGGATTGTCTTTTTGGCATTATTCTTTATTTTGTCCATCAATTTCGTTAAAAGTTGAGGAAAAATACTTTTTTCAACACAATTAATTGATGGCTGTTGCTTGCTTCTATTGCAAAGCGTCTGAGGTGAGCCTCCAGAGATCCACCTATCGTAAAGACGTTCTGCTTTATAAACAATCGTAAAATTTGACCTGTGGCAGTTGCAGCAAACATAAGAGAAACGGCGTTTTCGGTGGCATTCATATATCTTTCGGGATATTTGGTGCCTCTTCGGAAAATACATTTTTGAGTGCCAGGATTGTCGCTTAAGTTTGTTTCATCGTAGTTGATGATATTTTCAGGCTCAACACCATTTAGTGTAGTTTCCAGGCGCTTAAAATAATCTCCTTTTTTTTTTCAGTCTCTTCCGTCCTAGAGCGTTTTGAATTTTGGCAGTGTCTTTTTGTCAACAGGTGTTTGTGTCTATGAATAAAACTTTCCAGCCAAACCTTTCCTGGAATATTATCTTTGAAGATTCGGTACTCGATTCCTCTACTATTCAGGTAGTTTTTGATTAGCATTCTCATCTCTATCATTGTTAATGATCAACCAAATTCAGCACACGCTATAAGAACATCTACCAAGTCCGTGGTACTGAGGCAGAACCCGATATGTTAAAATATCAGATTTTTCAGAAAGCGCTTATCAAAGTTCGCGGTATCACTGAAATTGAGATTTTATTCAGATTGATGCAGCAAGTTCGTTAAAGTGTTTCACAACAAATATCCTTCTCTCTCCTGACGGTACAGTACAAAATTTTTCTAGATAAGGAAAATATCCAAGTAAGTTTGACATATAGTATTTTGCCTTCCTCAGTTTCATCGAGCTAATTGATATAATTATCACTTACAATGACTCCATATCGGTGCTTGCCTTCTTCATTCCATCTTTCTCACTGGACTTATTGCCTTCTCCACTATTCTTTGTAGGGA
Organism: Phaedon cochleariae; assembly: GCA_918026855.4. Taxonomy (NCBI): domain Eukaryota; kingdom Metazoa; phylum Arthropoda; class Insecta; order Coleoptera; family Chrysomelidae; genus Phaedon; species Phaedon cochleariae. The sequence continues at coordinate 18,034,680 of OU896723.1, read as the reverse complement.
TCATTTTGTGAATAAAGGGAAGTCATACTCACTACCAGACAGTTCGTGACATATAATTGGATGTGAACAATTATTGAATAAAAAATCTATTTTCATTTCAGCAATACACTTTATTTTTCATTTCGAATAAATCACAAAATCTTTATTCGCTCTCCTCAGACTGATCTTCCGGCAATTCTGCTACCCTGGCACCGGTTTCCAGATTTAAATAAAAACGGTGACACTCAGAATTAATTAGTGGAAGAAGACTAAGTAGGTCCTTTTTCTTCAGGGGATTGATGGGAAGTGGCCCATCATAACATTTCGTCAATAAGGGTGTCGGCGGTTTGCCCCGTTTGAATCGTCTCAAGTCGAGTACTCGGAAGTTTTCACCATCGAGTGAAGTTTTGAATTGGATTAGACCGAAGGTTTTCTCATACCTGATCCATTTCATCTCGAGCCAGTTCACTTTTCTACCCTCTGTGTCAGTATTCCTTCGTGTCAAGTATTCCTGAACTAGCTTCGAAAATGACATAATGTTGTCTTGAGTCATTTCATAAACCTGAAATGGCTTTTCACTCTTCGATCTTTCAATGCGAGCATGATCTACATCACATTCGAGGTGCGTGTGTCCTGGCAAGAGAAACTTCTGATCAACGCAATTAACATGACGGCTCTTGCTGACAAAATATGAAAACATACTGGCCATATTGATATTTCTATTCTGGCCGCCACATGTATCTGAGTATGTAACGACATGGGTAACACTTTCGGGAAGACTTTCAAGTTTTTTCAAAACACAAGAAGCAATCTCCTCAGACCCTCTTCTTCCGATTGCTTCGTGCCACATGTAGCAGCTAGTGGTTCCTCCGCATGTGGTGCAGTCACGGATAGTTAAGTTGAATGTCGAAAGGAGGCGTTTGTAAAAAGAAACGTTAGTCGTCAGTGAAGGCGTGTCTAAAACTTGCTGCAAGTCGAATACCAAAACCCTCGATGTTGGATCTTCTTTCGCTTGCTTCTTATCTGCATCTTTCATTTTGTATGCTAAGTCTGCCATATCCTTGTGCTGGTTATGTTCTATGGTTAATTGTTTTTTTCATTTGGATCAGTGCTTTGTTTGATTTTCAATACGAAAGAGTCACATGTTTTGCATGTATCGACTTGTGGTTGTTTGAATGAGTATCCCGTTGACTTGAACACCTCTCGAAATAAGTCATAGGAAGCAGCATTTGGATTTTCGGCTTTATATTCATTATAAAGCATTCTGATATTGAGGTGGCTCTGTAAATACTTTTTCTGTGAGTCTCTGCGTGTATAATGACTTTCATATTTTGGGTACTTCTCTATATGCTCTAACATAGCTTTCCGTTCTTCGATCTTTTTGTTTTTCGGTACATGCAGACCTCTTTCGTCTTTCAGAGACGTAACGGGCACAGAAGACTGTTTCAATTTTTCTACCAAATAATCAACTTTGAACTTTGTGAGGCCATAAACAGATTGGAACATATTTTTGCACACTATTTGGATGCTGCCATTCAATTTCAAACAATACTTGGCAGTAACTTGGCGATTATGCACAATACCTGTTTTGCCACGACCCTTTCTTTCGCCACTTTTATTCGAAATTGTTATTCCTCCAGCCAGAATTTGATTCTGTTCTTCCTTAGAACATTCATAAAAATTTTCGTGGAAAACCCTTTGCTGTTCATCATTTATTTTTTCGAAGCATCTCTTACGGCAACAGTTGCCAGCGGGTCGGAATTGTTTCCCCGGAATGACTTTGCCCTTTCTATTCTTCGGCTCTTTTCCATGGTCACGTCCTCTCCGAATATTCTTCCTCCTTTTTTTCCGTCCAGAGCTATCACCTGCTTGAATGTTATCTGCACTTGCATCTCCCTCATCTGTCCTTTCTAGTTCTGGGCTGCTATTTTCTTTCATATTTTCACCTTCCATTGTGCTCAAATTATGATCTGATTCTTCAGATGATGGTTCGTAATTTTTGTCTATCAACGAATCATCCGAAGAGAAATCATCATCAGATGTTTTATTGCTGGTGAATCCTGCGTTGTCTTCCGCCTGAGTTTCAACATCTGCAAAAATAAATGAAATTCAATGTTTTCTCAATGGGAAAGCAATTTGAATATGCAGTTGTATGAGCGAATATGTATTTTACCTGACATTGCAGTGTCCCTCATGATTGGGATGAAACCTTCAATGAGTTCACCAGTTCCTGTTTCCATATCTTGAGAAACTGTAGAAGCTGCCATTATATTTGGCGTTATATTTTCCTTTTCGTTATCCGACATAACAGTTTCCATACGTTGCAGAACAATAATATCATCTTCAATCACTGACGATGAATGTGTTACTGGATTATCTAAAACGAACACACACTAAAATAAAAATTATATGACCAAAAAAATCACATGAAGTTGAATCCGCCACAGTTCAGTTATTATTATTATTCAGTATCTACCCACACAATTGATTCATTGTTATGTATTTTCCATACTTACTTGCTGCTAAAGCCATTTTAGCTATGATAGCCCCCCTACTATTTCCATCCATTTTACAAAATTTTGTACAACCTCAGACCGCCAAAAAGATAGATAGTCCTCACCCCTCACCAAAACAACAAACAATAATAATTATTCGGGGTTACGTCGCATATCTGCACTGTACTAGAACACTTAAACGACTGACTCGACAAGCTGTGTCAAGTCCAAGTCAGACATACCGGGATTCAGAATTGTTCCGCTGTTAAACGATGATGCCAGAACCCGATATGTCTTAGATATCGGGTTTTGCCATCGACCAATTGCAAGATAAGGAACATATCGGAATCTTATTTTCTTAACCTACAATTTGCAAGAGCTTCAGATACTTATCGGGTTTTGCCATCATATTCTTTGCCACTAACTGTATATATTGGCATCAAAAACGAAAAATCGATATTTTATGACATATCGGGTTCTGCCTTAGTACCACAGAAATGACGTTCCTCAATGCTAGTGAGGGCAGTCGGACGGCCAACATTTTCACGGTGTTTCTCTTTCACTTTATTGAGGATCGTTTTTCAAGGAATGTTGAAATGACGTTCTGCTTTCCTAGAACTCATATTTTAACTCTTCACCGCATGTACAGCCTGTGAAAGTGTTTGCTCACTATAGTTTTTATAATGGCGCGCTTCCAACTTTCTCCTAACAGTACCACGTGCCATACTGCAAAAATATAAATCAGTCTTCATTTTAAGCATTACTATAATCATCCTACAGAATCATTATTATTGTTTATAAACAAAATAAGCCATTTGAACTATTTGAAGTGAAAAAAAAACTTTTTCTCGAACGAAAAACTCCGAAAATTCATGTGACAACATTGCCCACTTCTTCTTATCGCCAATAAGGACTTTCTAATACACTCAGCAAAAATTACACAAAATCACGTTGGTAACAAAACATCAAGGTACGCCCATACCGAATTTTGTGAAATATTATTGATAAACAAAGTCACAGCAAACCATAGCTTTTCATGTTGAAAATCGACAAAAACCAGCCTAAATTTCCTTACCTGCTTCCGAAGAGCAACACAGCCCGACAGTGGTTAGTGCATTACTGATAGTTGAAATGACTTGCTAAGGAACGTTTGCGACTGTTGGAACGATTTTACAATGTTGCCAGAGTTATAAAGAAAAAAACATGTTTACAACCTTACATATGGGCAAAGTTGTGACCTCTGGTCAAAGTTGTGAGGTTTTACGGTATAGAGAAATAGGTATATGTTATAAATGTACTTTACAACACCTCCCCCCTAATTTTGAAAATTGTACCTAAAAACGGTACAATTTTCGCCAATTTGCGATACCTCACTACATTCATCCCCCTCGTCTTTTTCCCAGCTTCTACTGTGTCTTCAATGTGATGTTCTCCCTCTGTAGAGTTGTTTTCAATAGACGATGCATTTTTACTCACTTCTTCATTTCTAAAACGTTTGCATCTAGAATACAAGAGATAGCAAAATGCAGAGACAACAATTAAGTTACGAGGAAATATAATATCCAATGGTGAAGCAGGTCAGGATTGTTTAGTTGTAATTCGTTCTCGCTCTGTTGCAAATAATCTAAATCTTCACCAATTTTGGTAAGCTCATCAAAATAACTTGAAACCACCGTAATTGGGATATCGAGTTACTTCAACTTTGAAAAAATATGTGTTGACGAGTTAAATTTGATGTCTTTTTTGAATCCAATGGTGCAATGTATGTGATTGTGATTTCGCTAGAAAACTCTTGATGAGGTGTCAGAATAACTGACTTTGCATAGGCTGAACAGTTGGGATTCATGCTGAGAATACCAGTATTTTTCAAAGTGGATGAAATTTGTTGTTTTGATGATTTGCAATTTAAATCGATGTGTTCTTCATGGGGTGCAACATATATCCAAGAATTTTTTCCGGCTAATTGAATTATTATTGGCTCATTGATTTTCATAACTCGTGTTTGACAAGAGTCAGGAATGGATGTAGTAGGCATGCACAATTCTGATTCGCAACCTTTATGTGAGTGAGCTAAATAAATCGGTTTGACTTGTTTACATAAATATTTATCCGTTAGAAAATTCTTACAGCTTGATAATTCAACATCGCTAACTAAAAGAAATGTTGTTTAGTAACGTCTGAAACAAAGAAATTATTTTGGGGAACGACAAGAGCAAAAGTATCAATCCCTAAAGGCATAGGTAAACTAGATGACCTAAATATATTATAACTACGTTTTTCAATAAGTGGAATATAAAGTAAAAATGTTAACCTTTTATTGATGAAAAATACATTAGTAGACAAAAGATTATATAGGATGTGCATATTCTCAAGAACAGGAACAACGGGAAAGTAACATCATTCAGAAAGTTTTGAATTTTCGTTAATTCGTTAGTTAATAAATAAAACATATAATCAAAACATTGATTACTGTCACAATGAATCATGATCTATTTTCTTCCATTGCCACTGTTACATTGAAAATATTGAACAATTCTTATTCTTTCGCAAAATTGATTTCACTTTCTCCAACTCACTGTAACAGTATGAGCATATTTTCAAGCTCTAACATTAATGTTCCAAATATTTGAAGGTAAATAAAGGTCACGTAAATTGTCAAAAAGTGCAGGTTTGTCACAAGCAAAACTTCTGAATTCTATAGTCTGATATTTTATTGAAGAGACAAATGATGTAAACAAAATTGATGTATTCAATTAAGGAATTCGAATAACCATTTGAAGTTTCAATTATAGAGATTTCATTGTTTTGTTGACCTTTATCTTGTGCATTGTTGTGTTGTCCTTTATCTTGTACATCGTTTTCGGAAGGTCCTGATAAAATTTTCTTTCAACACATATTTCTCGACTCTCGTCCTGCCTGTTATTGTGTGTAACGTCTGAAATTTAATAATCTATGAATATGAAATTCGATGGCAATATCCTAAAAGCGTTTGTTATTGGAAACACATTTTACTTAAAAGAGGAGTCTTTTGTAATCTTTCTTTCAAGGATTTGTTTGAGTCCTAGAACTTCATCACTGGATGTTTCGGTGAACAGAGCTTTTTTTATTGGCCTTCTAGCAGGCAATTCTTCATTTTCACTTTGGATATTCGAAATGTTTTCAGCTAACTAGAGTTTTTTTGCAGTCGTAGTAAAGTCGTCTGAAGAAGAAAAAATATCAATTTCATGTACTGGATTATTTTTGGAAAGAGAAAATTCAATAGATACCCAAAATGATTCAGGCTGTGCAGAAAGTTCCATTTAAAGGTGTCACCCCCTTTATTTTCATCATTACTTTTACCATATCTTCGTCATTCAAGAACACATTTTTTTTCTGTAATAACAAAATGCAGGACTCATGAGAAAATTGGTACCAGTCATGATGTGACACTTATCTTATGTGAGCTCAGATCCCAAAAATTCATTTATAACGATGAAGTTGGAAAGCCCTAATTTCGAGTGACAATAGAACATGAAAATACTCCACCGACCCGTGTGAGAGTCGAACTCACAACTTCTGGTTTACATGCCCAACGCTCTGCTAATTGAGCTAACGGGTCATTCGTCGATCACTCGAAATCATGCACTATACGAAGCTTCGCTGGCACTATGATACTCACCAATAATGAATATTTTCAACACAAATCCTAAAGTTGAAATAATCTCAGTGTGTCACACCCTATATCTCTGCAATCATTTCAGCTAGAGCCCAACTGTGATAGATCGATGAAATCAGCTCCTCAGAGAGAATCTTGAAGTGCAATGAGATAAAGGGTGTTCAATTTGAGAAAATATGTTTTTTGAAAACGCCTTTCCATTTTTTTTTGTTTTCGGCATCGAGAAGGCTATTGAAAATGCTACTGGTGTGCCTATTCAACCGAATTCGTAGCATCAATAATAACGGAGTTGGCAATGGTGCCGAATCAATTTGGAACACCCTTTATGTACCTATATGGCAGATATTTTCGAATTTTCTGGCGTTCGATGTATTTCAGTATTTGAAATGTATAGGTAGGTAACAACGAATTTATAAAACTATTGTTTCGGCTACCCATAATTTTTTTTGTAGGCAATCGAAAATAATAATTATTATACCAATTATTCGAGTAATCAATACACTCTTTGCCAAATGTATAAATTTGACTATTTCCATGTAGGGGAGAGCGGGGAAATGGTGGCCCCCTAAGCATTTTTTCCTATTCCTGGATTATTTCATGGCGAATGATCACAAAAAGGTGGAAACTGATAGACATGATATTCCTGCTGATGATCGTTTATTGAATGTCCGGAAAAAACAAAAACATTTCTTCCACAAAGTAAATAAAAAAAACTCTGATGGCTACCATTACCCTAGGTAGTTGGGGTAACGGTCGCAGGTGGCCACAATAGCCCCAAAGATTAAAATAAGTAATTGTTGAAATAGGTTCAAATGCAATAATCACAAGTGAATAGTTTTTTTCCGTGTCAGCACACGCTTCGTGTTTCCAATTGCCACAGATACTGCATCTCAACCATATTTCCCCATTTTTACCGAATTCGCCACACACTAAACATAAATATAAGCCGGTTTCGTCTTTGTCTTCCTGTTCATTATCGTTATCTTCTTCTCCTGAACTTACTTCCCTGTAGGTGATCAGTTTTCCTCTTGGTAATTTCGTTCTTTTGGTCGCTTGCTTACTATTATTGTCCGTTTCTCCGTTTTGCCCAAACACTTTTCTCTTATAGGATTGTGTTTGTGATATTTTAGTTAATTTTTTTCTCTGCTTTATTTTCCAAAATTTCTTTATTAGGAGTGAATGTTACGATTGTGGAATGTTGTTTCGTTGTTATCTTTTTAACAACTTTTAATGATGACGGTCCTGGCAGGGGCAAAAGTTCATTAAATGATCTATCAATCATGACTATATCCACTGCAAACAACTAGGACAAATTTTGCCAGAAACTATATGAGACATCCAGATATCAGCCGCAATGGCCCGAACAAAAAAAAGTTGGGTTAGGTTTGACTTTTATGTAATGTGATCATAAGGAATTCTATTATATTAAGATCTCAGACCTCATGAAACGACTATGATGACGATTCAACGCCGGAATCATGCCAGGAAACACGCTTGACAAAAATGTATCAAACCCAAATTTTTGAAGGAAGTTTTCACACATAATACCTATTATTTTCATTTTCTATCTATAACGTAACGTGTATGCGTGTAGCTTACTCTATGCCGACTTATGATTGACTGGCAGTATACCGGCCGGTTAAAATATGATGGCCGAGTGCCGCGGGATCCTTTTCGTGTATTACAGCGTCATCTCTTTTCATAACGCAAAATTTATAACTTACATTGGAAAGTGCCCATATTAGGAGGCTTGCCCATATTTGGTCAAGGTACCTTAGTTTCCGTTTTCGAACGAAAGTTGTATGCAATGGCTTCTCCAGCAACATTTTGTTTCTTGAAAACGAACCATTCTCAGACATATCATTAATATAATATGAGAAATATTTTTTTATATTTATGGAAGGAATCTCTCCAAGTCTTTCATCACTTGAATTCAGGAACTCCCCCTATATAGAACAAATTGATATTGATCTTTTGAAAGAATAATAATCCCAAATCCGTATCTAGATTTTCGAACGAAATTCATGGTTCTTGCTTCTTGCTTTGAATCCACATGACTTTGAGCTATGGAAAAACGAAACTAACCATTTTTTTGATGAGCTATCAGAAGACAACTCCAATACAAGGAAACAACTTGTAGGTATAATGAAAAACAGACATTGACAAATAATTTTCATTATATCCTCTCTCGTTAGACTCAAGATCTGCATGACTGTGGCAATTTGTTTTCTTGAACAATTACTGGTAGTAGCAGCGGGGTTTTTTAAAACCATGCGTTTAGTGAGGTTTCGAATAGCTGAACCTCCTTTTCTCCATTTCATTTGGTGTCCTGTGATGGAAAGAAGGTAGTCGTTATCTTTGTCAAAATAGTTGCGTCTATGTTTCAAAAACACTTGTATAAATTCATCAATGTCTCCGGGTATTAGCACCACAACTGCTCGAGATCCTTTACCACTATTTAGCACCCTGCTGTAGCGTGTTGCCATATACTGTACATCACCAATTCTTCTTCTATTGAAAATCATGAGTAATGATAAGACACATTCCACAAGAGTTTTGTAGTCATTCTCCGTATATGTATCATTTCTAAATACTGCAACACTCAGCAATTTTATATTTGTTTGTTCTAAGAAGTTTGATATCAGATACCAATGGTATCAAAAGTGGCTTGATCCAATCCTTTTCATGTGAACCCTTGTTTGCCAAAGACGCCATTTCAATGTTCCATCTGGAGATTATGAGCTGCTTCATATTCTTGACCTCTTTGAGAGCAACTTGTTTATCACTGGGTGTACTCGGTCTGAATCCTTTTGTATCTTTTAAAATTGAATATAAAGTTTATCCAAAGTGCATTGCCAAGCTAGGTGCAGCAAAGCTTTTCTTGGTAGAATCGTAGTCAGCTAAATGCCTTGCTGTAGTGACAATAGTGTCGAAATAACAAGAATGAAGTGAGTTTTGCATCTTGATTTCCAAATCATCAATAAGGTTGCGGCTTTTTTTTATTAGCTCTCCAAATTCTTCTATCTTGTTGCTAAACGTATAGCTACTTTTTTCTTTCCGGTGTTTTTTTCAGATAGGAATTTCCAATAAATGTTATTAACAAATCATTTTTAGCAGCAAACGCAATATCGTCACCTTTTATTATGTCAAACACCTTTTCCTTAACTTCCAAACAGGCCACGGTATTTGTTGGATCTAGATTGCTTGCAGTGAATATTTGTGATTTTGAAACAGCGTTAGAAACACATTTTCATGTATTTCAGATACACATAATTTCACAAGTCTTCTCATATCAGTTTTTTTGTACATTCCTTTGCAATTTGTACATGGATAATATCTCATCCTTGTCTTCAATATTTCTGCGGGCGAGCATAGTATCACCGTGGAGATATCGTTCGAAATGAGTTTCTTTTTTCAATGCTGCTATTGTCTTCTTCCTTTCCTTGCTATTCAGAGACTCTCAAAAAATTTATCCAACTTTTTTTTTTCTGCTAGAGTGTCATCCCGTCAAATGGCGTATCAAGTTCTTAGAAATTGTATTTTGTGCACAAAGAATACAATTAATAAAGCGAGTTTTTGAAAACCTTGATTTAATGATACGACTAGCCATGGACTTGGTACCTTGCGACACTTCTGAATCTGGCTTTTTGATTTGAATATTTTGCAAAATATTGATTTATGAGTGAGTCATATCCCTACCCGGTTTCACCTGGTCACAATCATTCCGTTATCATCAACAAAATGTTGCTCATCGCTTTCACTCTCGCTTGTGACGGATGCATCACTGTCAATTTGAAAATCTTTATCTTTAATATCATCACATGGAGATGAAGGAGCGTTTTTGACGGTTCTGTTTTCATATATTCTGTTGTTAGAAGGGTGTTGCCTAAATCTGCATTGTCAGGTGTCTGGAAGGAATGTATTGCAGGTAGGTTGATAGTTATCGAATCACATATTCCAGAGATCCCATAAGTGACATTTTCAAGAGAATTCGGTTTCAACTAGAACTCATATTTTGAATGGTGCTCCATTTATTTAATGCAGAAAACCCGCTATTGCTTGCATTTTATCGTATTTTCGAAGTATGTCATGACGGTGTGTAGTGCAGAAACCCCGTAAGTGCTGCTTTTACGGGGTTTCTGCTCTACACGTTTGACGGTACGCTAGGCACTCCCGTTCAGATTTCTTCGTGAGGTTATGAGCGCACTCTTCACGATATAATCTCAGTATTATTATCGTTGCCAAATGAGGGCTGGAATATATAGTGATACTGAAGTTAGAGAAAGAGCTATAAAGAAGAGGAAGAAAGGTCTTAAGCAAGTGGAGTATCGAAGAGAAACCATCAAAAAGGCTAGAGTGGAAGGAACAGCATATACGAATCACATAACCCCGTAAGTGCAACTTTGATTACTCTTCAGGAAAGACAAAAAACCAATTAATAGCCAATTTCTGTCTCTTATTGTAATTCTGCCCATGTGTTAATCTTGGAAATATATTTGTTAATCGATTCGTATTCATCGTTAGGCCAAGAAAAAAAAACAATATTGCTGATGTTATAAACAATATTTGATGATAAAATTACGGGGTTTCTGAATTACATGGTGAATTGCATTAAGTTTCCTGGTGGAAATTAAGTAAAATCAGATGCAAGTATAATGTGAACAATTGTTTTGTGCACAGTTGTCGAGATTATGTTCTGAGTCATCCCTATTCTCCACTGGCCATTCGAAGATTGCATTGTAGGAGCACTGGACTTTAATTTACTTCTCAATATCTCTCTATTTTTCAAACATTAATAGGTATACGTCCTTTTGAGTATGCCGCTACAGTGGGCAGAGTAGGTGGTAAGTTTGTTGATCTAAGCTGGAACTAATAGCTTCATAAGTCAATAAAATAGAGCGCTTCAACGTAGCCTGGCTTGTGTGAATTATGGTAAAAATGCATAAACGAAGAGATGGCAAAATTCTGCTTCCTTTCTCTTGGAACTGTCCAGCCATATGAGTCAGTGACGAACAGTTTTTTTCATAATACTGCGGCCACCACGACTTGTAATCTATTGTCATACCAGTATCTACAACACACACATGTTACTTATTACTTGCATTTGCCATAATCTCCATATAATCCATGACTGTTTAGATTCGATCAGGCTTCTTATTTTTCGTTTCAGTACAGCAAAATCCCTGTCGCATGGAAGAAAACTATGGCCTCTGATAGGATAGTACTAATTTATTGTCTCAAAATGATCTAGGGCAACTAGGGCAGTACTCAAGCGAATCATCGTGTGTGTTTTGTTGTCTTGGGCAAAATATTGTTGATATAATGCATTTATTAATGGAGCAAACATCATTGCAACCCACCTTCGAAATGCCTTCATGAGAGTCATCCTGCAAGCAGAGTTCTTTGATTTCATTCATTTTCTTGTGGAACTTTTTTGCACGTCTTTCATGTACCTCTTTTTCAGCTTCTGCTGCGTGTCTGGCGGTCTCATTAAGTGATTTGCTTTTAATCTCAATATCTAGAGCGTCGCACTGACAACATGTGTCCACTTGAGGCCTTCCAAGCGATAAGGAAAATTTGTCTTTAGAAATTTTCAAATAGATATAGTAGTCACATTTCTGGTTTGGATATTTCTCACTGAAGAGCGCATGCATAGTTTTCACATCCAATTTTTCGGAAAAATTCATGTGGCCCTCTATAAGCTTCACAACTCCACCTTTTATGGCGTTTCTTGATATACCTTGCCCACGTTTGTCGATTGGATACTTTCTAGTGACGAGTAAATCACAAAGACGTCTAACTTGGTCATCGGTTATAGCAAATCGAGCTAAGAAAGCCTTCTTACAAACGATTGTAGATCCAGAACCACATGATACTGTATGCTGAAATGATTTTTCATGGCTTCGGCCTGTTACAGGATTTTTTTTCAAGCGTTTCACAGGCAGAACCCGAATGTAACTCTGGAGGAATGCATCTTGTTCGTTTATACTCTCAAATTGTCGAAATTTACTGAGAAGTTCACCTTGGTCACCTAACCCCACTTTATCAAAACATTTCATTTCGCACCTGAAAATAACATAACCTACTTTACTTCTAACAGCAAAGGAAAGCAGAATGAAAAGGTTTTCACCTGCAAGGCATGCCTCTCTCCTTTTAGGGAATCAGTTTCCCATCATAGTTTGTTTTTCTACATGGCAGAAAAAAAAAGATTCAATGCTGCGGCTGGTGTTTCACAGCTAAGGGTGGGAAACCAGCCGAGGCATTGAATCTGTTCGTTCGCGGTGTGAAACATATAATTTCTCCTACAAATGTTTCAATTCCACGCGGAATCTTCTTTTTTCCGAATGACATTCCATGCGGCTTCTTAATAACACTTGACAAGGTCCAAAGGTGGGCTTTCTCCTGCTTAGGTAGGAAAAACACCTCTCAAGCCTGTCGAGAGTCATTGAGGAGCCGCTTTTTTGTCATTTGGAGGAAAACAAAATTTCATAACAGTATATGTCATTGTGAGATCGTTGAAGAATGTAAAAAATTACCTGAATTCTTCCAACTGTGTTCTCTATTGGATATATCATTGAGGAAACAATGTTGATTTGTAAGTCACTTGTAGAAAAATCCATTTGAGAAGTTGATGCTGACTGAAAACCTCTGTTACAGATCCATTGCTGTTCTTTCGTTACAAAGTTGTACAACACGAATACAAAAATTGATATTATCGTTTACAATAAACCATTTTTTTATCGCTTGGAGCGCACGAAAGGGAATTCCTTCAATGTTGAAAGAACATCGTGCATTCCTAGGGAGGATAGGGATGTTTTGATCGATTGTTCAAACAGTTCAACGTTGATTATATTCCACTGAAAATTCAATTTGAAAAATTAACTTTTTTTGTATTTCAATGTTATCATGGAATATTTGAACAAATAGGGTGTCAATGTGAAGTAGAAGTACGTCAATTGTGAATTGGGGTCACCCAGGTGGTTTCAATGGATAGGTTTAGTAGCCCGCTTTCCATTTATAGTCGGAGTTCATTAATTTCGCCCTTATTTCGCTCAATTATGTCGAGACTCGTAACTCTCGAAAGACTCTGTATAGTTTCATAATATTCTAGTGCTCTCTTCTGTTTGTCGAATATAGGTACCTATTGATATAATTGAAGATAACAGAAATTCAGTTCCGTCTCTATAAAAAAATATGAATTTTCCTAACCTCGAAGAAACACGCTGTGTAACAAAATTTCCAGAACATGATGTCATATTTTGCTGATACAGAAACCATACATTTAAACCATGTAGGTAATGGTTGGTTGAATGAGAATGCAAAGTGCTGCATGCAAACTATTCGTAAACTACAGTAAAAAAAGACTTTTTCACTGAAATACACCTAGAATTTTTTTCTTAGATAATTCAGGCTTGGAATAAGATACGGTTTTCACTTACCTATTGAGGTATGATTTCATCACATTTTCATGAACAAATTCCATTTAATTACATTCAATTTCTAAGAGAAGGTCAGAAGTTTCATATTGCGGTAACGCTCCCCGGGGTTATTAAGCTCCCACATACCAATTCTGATTATAATCGGATCATAATCACGTAACTCATCCGCCATTCTCATGCTGCCATCTTGAATTCATAAATGTAGATGGAAGAATCATAATTTTTGATCAAGAAAACCCCTAGATACCAATATTGAACAGAATCGAATCGTAATTGAAGGGGTGCCTGCAATAACCAGGCAGCTCCATTTTCACAAATTTGTGGGAAAACGAAAAAAACCTCCTAAAAAATTCAATTTTTTTTATGTGATAATTTTTTTTTTTTCGATAGAAAAACGTCTAAAAATGGATATTTTTATGTACTTTTTGTCAATATCATCGATAAAATGATGCGTTGAATGAATAAAAAAATTGGAGCTGCCTGTTTCTTGCCAAAAATATACCAAAAACATAGTTTTGCCCTATATAATAAATGGAATATCTGAGTACATAAAAAACAGATAATATTCTTCTTAGGTTATAGATCTTCATCTTCTGTTTCGGATGTCTGGCATTCTTGTGTCTCTGCAGGTACAAGTTGTTGGTAGTACCACATTTCAGAGGCGCCAACATACTGTCTGGCCAATTCCATGACATTCAATAGTTTATCCCTTTTTAAAGGCAATGGGGCATTATAAACCTTGTTCTCTACTCCTGGAAAAATCGGTACACAAGATATCTTGAGCAGAACAAAATCTTCAGTCACCAAACCACTCGCTGATTCTGAGCACGTTACAGTTTCCTTATGTTCATCACTGAATTCGATAACTTTATATTTCGATAGCGTGAATTTTGCACCAGAACTATTTTTGATATTGCTTCTTGAAGAATGGCACAAGAAATTCTTTATAGTTCAGAATCATATCTTGTGTGACAGTTTTGACAATGAACTTCTTGCTGGTTTTTTCAATCATACGACTCCATTCCTCTGGCAGATAAACTCTTTCTCTCTTCCTTTTTTTTTTTTTCGACTAAAGCAAATGACCTGTCGCAAGGCAAAAAACTATGTCCAGGTTCTGGATAGCGATGTCTTATTTTCTTGAATCTTCCATGTAACAGTAGAGATTGCCAGAAGTAAACAAGAACAGAGTTCTTGTTTTGTGCGGCACAGTTGTCACTGTAAACGTAAAGGGTTGTTACCTGCGGATCAATGTTGTTATCAATAAAATCATGCAAGCAGCTTATCACTTCATTTGGAGATTTCCGACCAGTTATTTCATCAAAAACATAGAAGTAGCTCTTCGAAACGCTGCCCTTATTGATGCAAAATGGATAAAACCACAACTGGCGCTTGTAGAAAACATCACCAGAAGGAACATGTGGCAGTGGCATGTTCTGTTCAAAATCGAATGACATGACTTCAACTGTGGGATCTTCCCTAGCCAGAGCAGTTTTTTCTTTCAAATCTTTGTAGAACGTATCAGCTTTGGTCAGGTGCACCTTTTTTTCCAAATTCAGTGTGTTGAGAGTTTCGTCATCTTTGGCACATTTTATTTTGTTGTCAAGGATGTCGCAGGTCTTACAAGTATCTGTTCTAGGGTGACCGAAGCTTAAATTGAAATGTTCCACGAATACACGTCGATAATATGAATATGAAACTTTCGGCTTAAACTCCGGTGTATCTAGTAGATTATACTGATCAGGCTCATACTTCTCCAAATACAATCTATGCATGAGCCCTACATTCAGTTCGGATGAGAGATATCTTCTGTTAATGTTATCATTTCTGCTATAATGACTCTTTCTTCTTGGAAAGCTATTAATATGGTCCTCAATGGATTTGACGATATGATCTGGGATTTTGTTTGGTCCAGTTTCATGTTGCCCTCGCATATCTTTTGGTCCTACTATATTTGAAGCCATATGAGTCGCTATTCTCTCCACCCTGCTTTTAGTTATTCCATGTATATTTATGAATGCCGTTTTACACACTTTTTTTTCGAATACTCCTCTCTTTATTTTGTATGTGAACGTTTGGCTCCTCTGAACTCCACCACCTGCTTTCGGTCGCCTTCTCTGAACGTTTCTCGTCTGTATTAAACCGCCTGAAAAAAATTGAATCATTATCTCAACTTCACTTGCTTTTCAGATTATATGGCAACACTGCTTCTTGCCGAGAAAAATCCCATGTGCTCTTGAAGAAATTACCAGAATTTTTTAGAGAGTCACACGTGAAAAACTTTTTCTTACCTAAATAGGCATCTTGTTGCTGTTTATCACTTATTTCATAAAAAGACCTGAAAATGTCATCAAGCGTTTCCTCGCTAATGCCTTCGAAACATTTGAAGCGGCACTGACACGCAACTCCTCTACTTCGTCTTTCTACTGTGTGTCCTCTAATATTAGTATACTCTTCACCTTTAGCTCTTTTTAATTTCCTTTGGTTTCGCTTCCACATCTTCGGATTACTGATCCTCTTTTTAGATTTTTTAACCTGAACCAGCCCAGACGTAGAGGCAACATTGCTTGGAGCAATATTGTTTACAGCAGGTTGTTCTTCATTACTCCCGCTTGATTCGGAATCCGAGTCGAAATCAGGAACAAAATCCGATGACGAATCTTGGAACGGTTCACTCTCACTTGAACTGTGTTGACTTGCCATTTTAGTTCAAATAAAACTGAGTTATTTCCTACAAATATCAAGGACACTGACAACAAAACAGCATGCATCTATTCATAACAATGCATAGACTGAACTAAAACAAAGCGACGTTGCATGACCAACTAGCGCGCAGCAGCGCCGTATGTACCTGCTCAGCAACTTAAATAAGTGGGATTATATTATGGCAACGGCTTAGTGCAAAAACCAGGCAGCTCCCGGAGCTGCCTGGTTCTTGCTGCAAACTGAGAACAAGGCAGCTTCAAATAACGTTGCCATTCAGTTACTGTTATGAGGAGACACCTGATTGTTGCAGGGAACGATCGGCCTATTCTTTCAAAGGCTCATTCAGTAAAAATCTCATTTTCGTGAAAAAGTGGAGCTGCCTGGTTATTGCAGGCACCCCTTCAATTACAAAACTCGTTCGCCATATTGGATCCGCCATCCTGAATTTTCTAATTCTGACGAAAAACTCATAATCTCCGACTCCGACCCCCAGATGCAAATTTTGAATAGAATCGGACGATAATTACAAAACTCGTCTGTCTTATCCTCCTGGGACCCGAAGGTCAAATTTTCAAAATTTCAAAAGCGTGAAAAAGTGGAGCTGCCTGGTTATTGCAGGCACCCCTTCAATTACAAAACTCGTTCGCCATATTGGATCCGCCATCCTGAATTTTCTAATTCTGACGAAAAACTCATAATCTCCGACTCCGACCCCCAGATGCAAATTTTGAATAGAATCGGACGATAATTACAAAACTCGTCTGTCTTAATGGAGCCGCCACCTGGAATTCCTCAGTTCTGACGAATGAATCATAATCTTCGACCCCAAAAACCCCCAGATACTTCAGAATAGAATCGGACAATAATAACAAAACTCGTCTGCCATATCGGACCCGACATCTTGAATTCCACAATTTTCACGGAAGAATAATAATTTCTAACCCAGAAAACTCCAGATACCAAATCGTCCCCTATAAGGCAGAGTATTTTAAGCACCATATAGTCAACTTTCCAGGAGGGACCAAAAACTCAATGAAATGTCCCCATATGAGCGGATCTTGATAAGTTTAGTTGGGTATCCGTATGTTAGCATTCTCGACTTCACTATCCAATGGAAATCAAAATTAGTTTTGTATTCGTCCATGAAATGGCGCTTAAGATATTGAAATCCATCATCAGTGTCTAGTGGTGCTTACGATATTCCAAATTGGAGTTTACGATAATCTGTCACATCCTTGATAATATTGAGTGATCAAGTAATGATGTCATAAGTATCTTAAGCACCATTTCCTTCAGAATAAAAATGATGTATACATAGTATGAAAAATTGTATTTTTATTAAGGTAAGATAATTATAATATCAAAAGCGTGATCCTCAGTCTTCAATTATTGGAACTTCATCCTCTTCATCTGTATCTTGTAGAGTATCAGAAATGTTCTTGGATTGTTCGAAATTTTTGTACTCGGCATGATACTCTTTGATTATAGCATTTTGGTTACTTAGCTTCTGCAAATCCCTATTATGGCAGTCGAAATTGGTAGTGTAGTCGAATATTTCTTTTTCAAAATACACTTTTTGTAGTCTTCAAATTTGAATTCCTGTTCCTCCGCATCATCATCCAGGTAACTGTATCTTACAAACATAGATTTGGAATTTGCAGACATTTCCACTGATGTGATTTCGGAAATCTTTGATGGCTTGCCTTTTAGTTCCCTCATCTTCTTAGTTTTCACACTTTTTTTGGTGCTTTTATTTCTTTTTTGACTTGGTGTCCGCATGGGAGCTGTTTCTTCTTGTATTGATTCAGCTGCAGCTGACGTTGAAGCCATTAGTGTAGGAACTGGAGGTTTTTCTGGATCATAAACAGGCTCTTCAATTTCATTGAGTTGGGGTATCGAAGTAGTGGCGATGCATTAAGATTCTGTTTCAAATGAGGCTCAATCATCTATGTCAGTGTAACATAAAGAAAATACTTTGTGAGGATTTGGGCCATGCCTAGCAAGAGATATAACTGTAGGCCATTGTGATGGTGCGTAAATTATCTTGTTAGGAATAAATGAATCGTTAGTAGAATGAACGGAATCAACAGGCATGTAAGTGTGTCCAGCGATAAGAAAATTGAGGAAAATATGTTTCACATTTTTAGATTGCCTCAAAAATGTGTGTAGCATCTGTCTATTCTTATTTTGACCGCCGCAGTTGTCACAATGAAATGCAATTTTGTTAATACTTGGTACCCTTTGGTCAACGTCTTTTGAGTACATCATTAAGGCTGAACAGATCTCATTTGACCCCTTTTTTTCCTCGTGTTTCGTCCCAAATGTAACACGTAGTGTTTTTTTTTCTACTTTCGTAAATTGTAAAATTGTACACAGCAATCCTTCTAGAATAATATAACAACATACTTTTTCCACATGGTGTATTCAACACTTTCTGAAGGTCGAATGATGCGCAAAGAAAATGCTCGTCTTGGTTTTCTTGGTCTTCCAGAAATTTCCTTTTACATTCTTGCACATCAGTTTTGTGTTTGTTATGAATAATTTTATCGGCCTCTTCTAAATTTTCGTATCCAGTTTGTTTAATTCTCTCACAATGGCTACATTTATCTTTTTTGGGGACATGAAACCCTGAATTATAATGTTGCCTGAATATGTTCCTAAAAACCCCTTCTCTGGTGTTGTATTTTCTTGCCTTACAGTTTTCAACATAAAGTATCCCAAGGTTAGTGAGGTTTCCAATTTCAGAAGGCAAATACAGTCTTTTAGATTTTTTTCGGCAGTAATGTGACGGAACAACAGGTATGCTGTCGATAAATGTTTTTACTTCTTGAACTTTTTCTGGAGGTGTCCTATTCTTGGGATAATGTTCACCCCGAGCGTCAGGTTTTGCCCTCCTGGTGGGTGTAGAATTGTGTAGTGTATATCTCAAAGTCATCTGGCTGATGTCTAAAGTTTTTAACAGAAACTGCTGACACACTTTTTTCTCAGTGCCATGCATCACAACTTTATACTCTACAGTTTTGCTTCCTTGCGATACTTCTGCCTTTGTTCGCTTTCTTTCAATTTCACTCTCAAACATACAATTAAGGAGCCAATTTTTTTG
Organism: Phaedon cochleariae; assembly: GCA_918026855.4. Classification (NCBI taxonomy): domain Eukaryota; kingdom Metazoa; phylum Arthropoda; class Insecta; order Coleoptera; family Chrysomelidae; genus Phaedon; species Phaedon cochleariae. Next base: position 18,015,306 of record OU896723.1, on the reverse strand, counting down.
TTGTTCGCTGGAGTTGAATGTGTAATATTCATCAAACAACAGTTTTTGGTCTTCATCGGAGAAAGATAAGCAATCATTGAGGCATCTCTTACCGTTGCACGGATTTGGCTTCATTTGTTTTTCATGACCTGATTTCACCTTTTCTACATTTGCCTTTCGCTTGTTCAATCTTTTTCTCTTCAATTCAGACAAACCAGTGCCATTGTCATTTTCTTGATCCTCTCTATCTATTTGTCCTACATCTTCATCTAGTTCCAAATCTTCTGAGGTTCGTGAATTTTCTTCTTCCACTTTCTCATCACTAGTATTTCGCCAAGTTGGATCATCTACATCATTTTCGTCTAATTCAGTGAAGGGAATTCTCCTTGTTTGCACTGAAAATCATTATCAACTGCTATTTCACCTCTTATTTTTTTACGAATATTTACCTCCATCTGTGGTTGGTGAATTTTCTTCTTCTATTTTCTCATCACTAATATTTTGCCAAGTTGTATCTCCTGCATCATTTTTCTCAAACTCAGTGGACATAATTTTGCTTGATAGCACTGAAAATGATTATTATTATCCGCTATGTAACCGTGATTATTTTTTAAGAAATAATTACCTTCATCAGTGGCCACGTTGATAATTGCTAGTAATTCTGGATCATTCGGCTCAAACAACATGATTTTACTGTCATTAAAAACATTTTCGTTTTCTTCATTATAGTTCTCAACAATAGGTACACTCTCTTCATCGACTTCAGCAACAACCGAATCCAGTTCATCACTGACGATAAACTTGATTCCTGGATCAACATTGAACAGTTTTCTCGGAACCATAACTTCACTATGGACAAAAATATTATTTAATCTGCCGCCATCACTACTAGCTGGTATTTTCTTGTTGCAAGTTGATAGACTCTTGTCACTATTATTTACACTCACAGCGCGTTCACTTGATAACATATCCATAATTCTAGCCGCCCATGATGACATTTTTTTATTATAATTGAACATGATTAGACGGAAGCCTCTAACACACAGACTCTGGTCACGACTGGAAGGTGATAAAACAAAAACACACGTGGTGTTGTTATGAGCTATGTCGCTATGTTATTGTTATCCCCACCAAACAACTCAATTTTGAAATATCGTAAACTCCAGGCACGGTGGTAACGATATAATAGTCCTGGTAGATACGATGTTTTACGAAACATGCGTCGGTGCTTACGATACCATGCTAGGGCGGTTACGATACTTATCAACAGCAGCGGAGGTTACGCTAGTCAACTTTCGAAATAAATAAAGGCGTATACGATATTCTGTTGAACATACGATGATGCTTACGATATTTTATAGAACGGTTACGATATTCATACGAAACAGTGGTGGTTACGATTGTCAACGTTTGTACCGGAATTTCAGCAGGAAGATTGATTTGGTCGCTTACGACATTTCATCAGGCTATCTGGGTTTCCAGGCGGATAACGTTGCCACCAAAACCCATTTTTACGAAAAATGGCGTTACGATACAAATGATGATTACAAAACTTGTTTGCCATTTGAAACTGGCAGCTAGAATTTCTCAATTTTGACGAGTGAATCATATTCTTCGACCCCAAAAACCCCCCAGATACAAATTTAGGATAGAATCGGATCATATATACAAAATTCGTCCGCCATATTGGAGCCAATATCTTGTGTTCCTCAATTTTGATGAATGAATCATAATTTCCGACCCTGGAAACCCTCAGATACCGAATTCGAATGTAATTGGATCATAATTATAAAACTCGATCGCCATGTTGTATCCGCCATCTTGAATTTTCCAATTTTGACCAAAAAGTGATAATCTTCGACACCGAAATCCCCAAGACACAAATATTTAAAGGAATCAGATCATAATTATTGTCAAATTCGTCCTCCATATTGAATCTGTCATCTTGAATTTCCTAATTTTGATGGAATAATAATAATCTCCGACCCCAAAAACCTCCAGATACAAATTTCACAAAACTCGTCGGCCATATTTTCTTTATATATTTTTTTCAAGAACTTTATTCGAATAATGCAGCAATGGTTACAGTCACAGTTTTAAGTTATCTGGAATAACAACACTATTCGAAAAAGGCTTTCCAAAGCAACACTGACATGCTGGTCAAAGACAAAATATACTATTGAAAATTCACTTAAGAATTCTATAATACCTATGTAACTTAAAATCTAACAATTATTCTGGGATAGAGAAATGAAGAGAAATGAAGAAGAGATTTATGCCGATCATTCATCAAGTATGCAGGTGTGAAATTTTTTTATTTTATTCTTGAATATACTGATATTAGGGCTATCTGTTATTTCCTTGGGGAGAGTGTTATAAGTTTTCATGCATAATGTAATGGGATTATTTAGGCCAATATTGGATCCGATATCTTGAATTTCCCAAGTTTGATGAATGAATCATACTCTCCAATCCCAAAAACCTTCAGATATCAATTTTGATCGACTGGGAACGATAAGAACACCTACAACAAATAAAAGGAAACCAAAACGTACCTACTCCATGAAAAACACACAAACACAAAATATACATGGTTCATCTCAGTTCGAATAGTTATTTTCCATATCATGACAACGGATTTCGAAAAATCCGTTCTACAGGGTGTTTTTCTGGAGGTCAGGAAAATATCTTGCTTTTGTAAAGAGCCGAACTCGGGATTTTTTTGTTAACCCTTTGAGGACGGAATTCATTGTTTCTCAAAAAAATCCTTTTTTTATCGAAATATACTGTCTGTAGGTTAATCGAGGAGGTGGTACATTTATTTTACTTGATTCTTTGGGATTTTCTCTCCTCGTTTCTATAAAATGAGAATATGCGTATTATTCCAATATATTTGTAGTGGGACAAATCAGATGATTTGCCCCAAAATGTCACTGCGTTTAACAAATTTTTCAAGGAGTCTGAAAGAGAATTCCAGTAGTTTGAGAGTGACAATTTGTTTGAGAAAATGTTTGAAGGAAAAAAATAAAGATATATTGAAAAAATATCGAATTTCTACTTATTTTTGGACGTTTTGGGAGCAGATTCGGAAAGAGGAAATGCCAAACTCTTTTCCCGTCACAGAAAAAACGATTTTCATTGATTAGAGACGTGGCTACTCCAATTAACCACTAGGCATCAATTACTTTTGATGAAAGATATTCATAAAAACAATTTTCATTTTCTTTGAGGCATAATCCACATTGCAAGTCGAGCACATCCACATAGTCCACATATGGTTTTCTTGAGGTACTGCAAGGGGCACATCTTCGTGAGCTTGTATGAACAGGCATATGAGAATTCTTGTCAAATTTCAGTTCTTGTGGTACGATGGTTTTGAATTTATTTTGTGTTCACTCGGTATATTTCCGATCAGGCTTCGATCCTCAGTACCAGCACCAATCAATCCAGAAACAACAGAAAGCCAAAACTGCTGCAAGGTCATATTACTTGGTCATCGAGATTTAAAAATGATATACGAGTTCACCACTGTAGCATCCACAAAGTACCAAAATATTTTGTGCCACCATTTTCTTGATTCGCGATCAATTTCGTAAATGGATTTCATTTTATCAAACTTATCGATGTGTCCCATGTCCCCATTATAGTCTTTGACAAGTACGGGACATGTAACTACTTCTCTTGAGCCATCTTTCTTCCTGCTAGAAGTAGTCTCCAACTTTGTCGGGTCATGAAAATTTGGAATAAACAGCACTGCTTTTTTGTCCATCTACTTGAGAGCAACTAGTCCGTCTGTGGAAATTCTGAAATCTCAGTCATCACGTTTCAGAAGCTTGTCATCTCGCAAATCAGTTGGCATCTGCTCACAGATATTCCGTGCAGTTCCACATATATATATTTCATCAGAGAGTAGGTATTTTTGAAGGAGAACAGAATCGAATGAATTATCATAGTATAGTTCGTGATTCTTACCAACTAACTCTCTAGAAAGATCTTTGACAACTCGTTTTCCTAGCGACTTCTCAATAAAACTTCCAACTTTGCCAGTAAATATCAGAAATTGTGAGACATACTCCGACTCATCGCTACGTATCCAAACTTTGTAGTCTCTCTTGACCGTCTTTATGTACTGGCGTAGGCTGCTTCTTCCTTTGTATCGAATTATCATTTCGTTAATGGCTTGATGTTCATTAGGTGCGAACGATTTTGATAATGTATCTGATTATGTTGCGATAAGCGGGCGAACTTTGTGAAGTTTATCAAAATTCAGGTCTTGCTTTGTTGGCTGAGTTGCAATATCATGCATGTGTATGTTATTGAGCAACCATCCAAAATGGTCTCTTTCCATACCTCTGGTTGTGTAAGGGTCCCCATTCTGATTCTTGATTTCAATCTTATGAGTATATTCAATTCAAGAAAAATCTTTATTTCGGAAGATGTCGCAATGAACGCTCAAGGAAAACCTCCGCTTCTCTGAAGTGCATAGAGGTTTGTTTGGAGAACAATTGTTTCAATCAGTTCATTAGTGAACAAATGAATAAATATGTCACTAGGTCTCTACGTCATCATGACTGATTGGTCCTGTTTCCTGTATGAATGAAGCTGGCTTTGTACAGAGTGAAGCATCTTTTGTCCACGTTGTGGTTTGTTTCCACATTCGCAGTTGTAATTCTGACAAGGTCAATTCATCTTCTGGATCCCATTCATAGGTTTCTTTGGCTACGATAGGTGCTGCATTATTTTGACTTCGTAGAATAGCTTGTTCGTCATCCACTATATCAACAGACATTGGGAGTATGTCGAAAATACTGTTCACATCATCTCCTGGACCATCTATAACGTTGGATTCGTCTGGCAAGTCTAAAATATCCGACTCTGATTCGCAGTCAGAAGGAATCTCATCTATAAGTGCCTCAAACTGAGAAGAATCTAATTCATCCAACTCCGCTATAGGTACTCCACTCGTGACCTAAGTAGATAAAAAACTACAATGAATGCTTTTTGGTTATCCAGGAAAACCACACGACATTTTATGTAATGAAATAATATAAAGCACTGAAAGATACTTATGTATACCTATTTTCTCAAGGAAAAAATTTACTCACCTGACATTAGATCGGACTCGGAAAAATGCGTTATGGTGTTGTAAAAATTCTATAACAGAAGTAGTGATGTTGGCAACACATGAAACAGCATGGTAATGCCACCTTACTGGTTGGCGTTCAGTGTGAAAATTCAAAGAATGTGGTAACGTGGGATGACCAGTTGCCTTCGAAGGGTTAGAATAACAGACCTTGAGACCTCCTAGAGGTATCTGAGAATAAGATAGCTAGCATCTAGTATGGTGCTGTACTATTTTATTTCATAGAATACGCTATGAGCTTCAAAAACAGAGGTATTACCGTGGAATAAGGTTACAACGGATGGTGTTATCATGAAAGCTTGTAAAACCAGCAATACCCAACTCAAATAACGTCTGAAAAAAAAACGATCTCCATAATGGACATTTTTATCTTGGACACAGAATAATATATTCAAATATTGAATTTTTTGAAAAAATTCAACACCTATGTTGAAGATGAATCTGAACTCACCAAATTATCAAAAATCTTGCTACTAGGTAGAACATAAAATTGTCAGTGACTATTTCACCAAAAAAATATAATTTGTAATCATCTATCGTGAATTAGCTTATATCAGAATGAAAATTCAATAATTTCTCAAATATACAGGCTGTTTGACAATGAATGCCCCAAGCCATAGCTACACTATTTATTTTCACTTCTTGGAAAATAAAAAAGCCTATGGAATGACTCATCATATATTCATGTATGATAAGCAGGTTCTGATTATTATTTTTTCAAACTCCAACTATGACTACTTACAGTAACTTTCAATTTTCAAGTGGCAATTTTATTTCGTTTCTTTTTCCAAATAGAGATTATTTTTTCTGAATACATCAGAGTCAGTGAATCTATGACAAGTTGACTTTCAAGTGAAATTAGTTGGGAGAAATAAGAAATGCGCGGTTGCGGAGATAAATCGTTTCATCAAATTTTGAAATGTCAGTGTATTGAATGTCTGATGTTTTTATTCATCTTGTCATATTTGCTATCAGATCAAACAAATCAAACAACAAATCATCAATTCCATCCTAACTCAGGTCATGGAACCATCAACAATTGTGAATTATTGTCCCTTCAAAAAATAACAACGCACATGATGTTTTACTTAGCACACTTGAAAATCACATGCAGAGTATAAATAACAAACCAATGACACACTGACATTCAATTCAATGACATTTACGCCACATCCAATGATACTTCACAAGAAAATTCAGAATAGATCCATTTTCATTTGATGGAACATTCAGTTATATTATCAACTGATTTTGTTGAGAAGTAATCTTTTTATACAGTCTTACTGACCAAGAACGGCTCAAGCTTCAGCGCCAATTCTGATTATCCGATTTCAAAAAACAAGACAGCAAGAGGAATGACTCATAAGGACCGTTCTTCATTCTTTAAAGGATTTGTTCATTATTCGTAAGTTACTTATGAGGTATTGAACGGGTGGGTGGGGCGATAATAAATTCGGACTGAACGCTTCATATAATCACGATCGAACTTCACAGGTAACTTCTTTTGATCGTATAATTGTAAGATTGATTGACTTACCTCAGGAAGATCAATCTCAATTATTCGAACATCGTAGTCCTCCTTTGGTTGTTGATAGATACCTCTATTTTGTGCCTCGGTGTACACATCTTGAAAGATATAGGAAATTTTTTGTCCCAGTCCTTATCGTCTCACCTGACTAATACGGCCGGTGCTGATTCACAATTCAGTCTCTATTTTGTGCCCATCTAGTAGAGCACTTTATATATGGGACCAAGGATGGGTGGGTTGCACCAAAGGAGGACTACGATGTTCGAATAATTGAGATTGATCTTCCTGAGGTAAGTCAATCAATCTTACAATTATTCTTCACATCTACGTCCTCCTTTGGTTGTTGATAGCTGTTTAGAGCCCTCGACAATAAAGTGCGCTATAAACCAAACTTTCAATACATTAACATTATAATACTGAAAATGACAATACTAATTCTGATAAACCAAACACTGAATCAATTCAGTGAACAAGATAACAAACAATATAAATCTCTATATCTTATTTGCGATTTGAATCTTTCATAATTATGGTTGCATATTCTTCAGGATTCGGGGCCAAAGGTTTATTATAAAATTTGTTGAATACTGAAGACAACTCAGTCCACTGGGAAGTTGTGTTGATGATTCTGAAGGTTCTACTTTATTGTTTAATAATTTATTTTGTTATACATTCAAATCATCATCCACTACACCTTCCCCGATAATGAGAAAAAAAAAGATTTTCCTAAAAAAAATGTTTTTTGTTTCTTTCGTATATATTTTTCTTTCTTATAACTAAGACCTACCTATTTACACATATACAATTTATTATTCGTTATAATACTTAACTCTATTTTTATGTACTTCTACAATCCTATTTTCCATTTCTAAAACAACATTTATCCCTTTTTCTTCCAATATTGTATATGGTCCTTTATATACTTGTTCTAATTTGTTTCCTACTTCATTTTTTACTAAAACTTTATCTCCTGCTTTATACGAAATTGATTTTTTGCATTTTTGGTCCAGAAATGCCTTCCTTTTAATTTTCGAAATTATTAAATTATTCCTTGCCTCTTCGCATGCTACCTGTAGTCGATACTTCAACTCTTTAGGATAATCTTCGAAATTATACAGAGGATCGATTTGATTGGATACATTTGATGGTAACTGACTTTGTTTTCCAAACACGAGTTCATATGGGGTGTATCGCGTTCCAGTGTGGATTGTATTGTTAAATGCAAAACACCAATATGAAACCCATGAACTCCAGGAATCCGGGTGTTTTGCCACCTGAATTCTCAAATAGGCCCCTAGGTTCTTATGTGAATTTTCAAGTGCACCTAGCGTCTCATGATGATACGCACTGGAGTTTAGTTGATTAACTCCTAAAAGTTTACAACATTCCCGGAAAACAGTTGATAAAAACTCCGTTCCTTGGTCAGTTACAATGTCTTTAGGTATACCATACCGCAAGATGAAGTTATTGACAAATGACTTGGCGACTGTAGCCGCTTCTTTATTTGGTATGGGGTAACCTTCTACAAACTTACTCAATTCACATTGTATTGTTAAAATGTAACGATTATCATCTTCAGTTTGATTCAAAGGACCTACCAAATCCAAAAATATTTTTTGAAATGCTGAAGTGGCTGTAGTTGTCATAGACATTGGCTCTTTATTGGGCCTCGAGTATTTATATCGCTGACAATCGTCGCATCTTTTGACAAAATTCTCGACATATTTTTCAAGTCCTGGTCAAAAGTACTGTTTTTTGATGTTGTTATACATACGGTTGATTCCCGCATGTCCACTCGTTGGTAACATATGGAAATCATTTAAAATTAATTGTCTAGTTTCATTATTGTCAATATTTCTCAAAACCTTTTATTATACAAATATTTGTGCCGACATTTGCAAATTCAGTTTTCATTAGAGAAATTTGTTTAAGTAATTCTGCGCATTCAATAGTTTTTTCTATACACAATTCTGGAATTTTATATTCTCTGCATGCATTTATCAGATCTCTCAGCGACGCATCGAGTGCAGACGCTGATCGAGAATTCTGACATTTCAAATATATTCTTCGAGTACTCTCATTAATTAGTAAATATTTGAATTTCTTCTTATGACAACCCTTTTTACTCATTATAGCAAATTCACTACTAGGAATAGTCCGCAATTCCATCGACCCGCTAGGCCGTTTTAACAATTCCACGAATCCAGGGTGATCAATTCTGTTCTCTGTGGAATTTGTTGGTTCATCATTTTCAGTTTCCGCTTTTTGTTTGGTTTGTGCTCGCGTCATTACATACATATTATTATTATCATTTGTCACTGCATTAGTCATGGTTTTTAATTCGCTCGAGTCTATTGAAATACGAGACAGCGCGTCTGCTGTTACGTTATCAGAGCCCCTAACGTATGTTATCGTGAAATCGTATTCCTCTAACATAAGCCTGAATTTTGTTAACCTACTCGATGGGTTTGTCATACCAAAAAGATATATTGAAGGTCTGTGGTCAGTTAAAATATGGAATTTTCTTCCAAATAAATATGGTCTAAAATGTTTCACAGCAAAAACAATAGCTAACAGTTCCTTTTCGATAGTGGCATAGTTCAATTCCGATTTATTCAATTTACGACTTGCAAATGCGACGGGTTTATCATTCGAATTTTAGAGGACTGATCCTATTGCAAATCCAGAGGCGTCAGTTCTGAGAATGAATTTATTACTTTCTGAAAAATCTGGATATTGTAACACAGGAGGGTTCATGAGCGCATTCCTTAACGTTTCAAACGAGTTTTGACAATTTTCGTCCCACAGAAATGTAGCATGTTTCCTTGTTAACTTATTGAGTGGCTCAACAATGTCCGCAAAGTTCTTGACAAATTTTCTATAATAGTTGGCGAATGCAACAAATCGTTTAGTTTCATTAAAATCTTTTGGGGCTGGATATTTTTGAATAACTCGAATTTTTTCTGGATCTGGTGATATTCCGGCCGGTGAAATCACGTGACCCAGATATAAAATTTCTTTTCTGAGGAATTCGCACCTACTTGGGTTCAACTTCAGATTAACTTCCCTCAACCTTTGTTATACTTTAATCAGATTTCTGTTGTGATTCGCCAAACTATTACCAAAAATGATTAGATCATCTAAATAAATAAAGCATGACTCATAATTCAACCCTGACATGGCTATTGTCATAACTCGAGAGAACGCACTAGGGCTGATTTTCAACCCCATCGGTAATCTTTTCATCTGAAATTGACCTCGTTCCGTTGTAAAAGCTGTATATGGGCGGCTGGAATGATCTAATTCTACCTGATAGTAGCCTTGTGATAAATCGAGATGCGAAAAATAAATAGCTCCTGACAACGAATCTAATATCTCGGAAATGCACAGTAATGGAAATTTTTCATCTTGTATGCGCTTATTCAAAAGTCGATAATCAATTACTATTCGCCATTTCTTGATACCACTATGATCAACTTTTTTTGGTACAGTTAAAAGGGGTGATGACCACTCTGATTTCGCCTCTTCAATTATTCCATCGCCTAACATTACATCTACTTGTTTGTGAATTTCAGATTTTTGTGCGTGTGGCAACCGATATGGCTTAACATACACTGGACCTGCATCTTTTTGCAAGCGTATTGTTTGTTTAGAAACATTAGTGACTGTTAACGGATCACCTTGCAAATGAAACACATCTGCGTATTTTGCATAAATTTTTTGTATTGCTGTAACTTCTTCTGTATTCAAGGAATCAAGATTGACCAAATCTAATAGTTAATCAACACGTTCAACTGATCCATATTCATCATTAAAACTAAAAAAATCATATTCCGTACATTTTTCGACTTTGGGACTATAATTATTCAACTTGACTTCCGTATCATTTACATTCAAAAATCGTACAGGCACCCTATTATTCTGAGGTACCGCTAAAATACATGCAACATACACTCCTTCTGATAATTCCTCTGGTAAAACAACACACTCATCCATTCTTTCCACGTAACAATATTTGATTATTTCACACCGAGCTGGAATAGATATATAATTATCGAATTCAGATTCTAATGGTAATGTTATTCTATCAGTATTATTCCAGAACGAAAATGTAAATTTGCTATAATCTATAGTCGCGGCATATTTGATGAAAAAATCTGAACCGATAACTCCATGCATGCCACTTCCAAAATCATCAACGACTAGAAAGTTGTGATTTATGTCCACATAATCTAACTTTAAAGAAATATTTGTACAACCTTTGGAAACTGTTGAACCTGATATACCATTGATTTTTACTTTCCTCGAATTATCTATGACTTTCTGCTCATCAAGAACTTTTTCAAAAACAACACTGATGGATGCCCCAGTGTCTGATAAAAAAATAAGTTCATTCATTCTATATTTCATTCTTATGAAATTCATTCCACTCATACTCAACACAACAACATCTAGGATTTTCTCATTTTCACTCGGATTGGGAACGAAAAAACCGCTCGTTTGTTATTGAAGGCCCTGCAGCTTCGCTGGTACTAGTATCTTGTTCCTCCGTATTTGCTTAATAAGCTCTATGTCCCCTATGTCTATACCTATCATTATTACCAGTATAGCGTCTACTACTTCCACGACCTTGACCCCGCGTTATACTTGAATAATTACGGACAGCATTATCATCTTGTCTATATGTTTGCCTGCCATTCCTATTGTAACTATAACTACCCGAGTTCAAACCTCTATTACTATCCCGGTGATGATCCCTACCGGAATATGAATAATAATTATTGTTTCTTTCCCCCATGTGAAACATTTGAGGCTGAGACATAATTGCTTTTGAATTTTCTTCATCTTTCGCTGCATTTATCGCTTCTTTTAAATTTGAATAATTTCTAGCTTTGATTATAGTTCGCATTTCACTAATTCTGTAGTGTAGTGGATGATGATTTGAATGTATAACAAAATAAATTATTAAACAATAAAGTAGAACCTTCAGAATCATCAACACAACTTCCCAAGGTGATTATTGTTATTAGATCTTATGTTATAATATTAGCAATGTAAACATATTAATTAGGACACATAGGTAGGCAGAGTGAAGATCAATCATTTAGAAGGATATTTTAATAAGACATGAATGAGAACACTGCTATGTATTGCATGAATGATGTGAATTAAAGAGTTCTTATTTGACTAATATAATACTTACTGGATGATACATTTATGTTTTGACGTCTTTGTTGGTTATCTTTATTAATATTACGTTTAAATACTTTTATGCCCTCATTAAACTCTTTGAACACATCTAACCTATTCATCTGTAAATATTCCTAACTTTTTTTTTTCTTAATTTTAACTAAAATTTAAACTTATCTTATATTCTGTCCATTCTCTCGTGTCTTTGATTTTCCTTCTGCCGGGAACTAATCTGCTCTCCTAGTATCCTGTCTTATACTTGTTCGTGACTCCTCGTTATTTCCCGACGAATTTACTTCTCCAGCATCTTCTTTGCTCTGCACCAGATATATGCTACGATTCCAACAATCAGCAAACAAACGGCAACTACTCCAATGATCTCTGCGAGTGTAAAATTATGGCCGGTAATACCACCCTGTGCCGATATTCCTCCACTGTTTCCTGCTTGACTGACTATCACCTCTTCTTTGGATGTCGTACTTCCCATTTCTCAACTTATTTGTGAAATTCAGTCTGCTTTGATGTGGTTTCTTCTTTGGATTTCTTCTCAATATGTCTGTGAAGCTATACTGGCACTGGCAGGATCGCCATGTAATAACTCAGGCTCTCCCAACAATGTATCATCCAGTAAGTATTATATTAGCCAAATAAGAACTCTTTAATTCACATCATTCATGCAATACATAGCAGTGTTCTCATTCATGTCTTATTAGTATATCCTTCTAAACGATTGATCTTCACTCTGCCTACCTATGTGTCCTAATTAATATGTTTACATTGCTAATATTATAACATAAGATCTAATAACAATAATCACCTTGGGAAGTTGTGTTGATGATTCTGAAGGTTCTACTTTATTGTTTAATAATTTATTTTGTTATACATTCAAATCATCATCCACTACACTAATAAACTCTTAACTTAGACCTGCTCTGTGCGCAGCTGATGAGGAGGAATGTCTGACACTGTGCGCAGTGAAAATCGTTATGTCAATTCCACTTTCTACCAAAATCTCAATGATAGATGGATTGTGTCGTTGCTGCTTTGTGAGGTTTCTCATGGTTCAATATTGCAGTTTCGACATTTTTGGGTCTTATTGAACTTGTTATTGATATATAATCTTCGATAGTAGATGCTAAACATAACTCAGGTTTCTCCCTGAAGTATGGGAAAATAAGTAATGGTTGCAATCTATTTCTACCCGTTTTTTTTTCTTTCACTAATATTTATTTCTATTCAATTATTCCTTCTCACTATATTATTTGAAGTAATTAATGACCATGTTTAAACTCTGTGTGCTGAAACTAATGCGAGTTGCTCAGTCTCTCCAACACTATAGGAGGATGACTGAGAATATTTTGGTAGAGAGGGATTTAGATTATGAGCCTCCTTTAGAAATCTGTTGAGAACTTTTTCATCATTCGATTTGATTTCAAATAATAGTGACAGAGTAGATCTCGATGTGTTCAAAGTTGAATGGGACATATTTTCTCTGACCAGCTTTGATGAGGATTTCAAAATATCATCCATACTATAAGTACATGGCTCAAAACCCTCAAAATACCAAACTTCCACCATTTTTTGAGAACACAGGAGTACTTTTTCATTTCCTTGATAATTTCGCTGCCTCCAGGAAAAGGGAGCCGTAGAGAAGATGAGCTTTCCTAGAATGAGATAGCAATAATCGTTTTTGAGGAAAAAATTTCGATGATTTTCAACTAAAATTTCGCAGAAGGTTGAGTACCAGGGTTGCGATGGCCACGAAGGAACGACGATAATACCAGTTGCCTCATCGATTACAATTTTTTGTAGCATTTTGTGGACAATAGAAAATGGGGGTTATGTATGAAAATTTAGATTACTCCAACTGATTTTGAATGCATCTGTTGCAATTGATCCTTGATCCGGGCCCCAAGAAACGAATCTCACCTTTTTGTTGAGAGATGATGCGAACAAATCTATTTGAGGTACACCAAGTCTTTCAACGACTTGCTGAAATACTTGAGCATTCCATTCGTATTCTGTATCCACGGAAGTGAACCTTGAAAGTTTTACCGCATCTACGTTATCCAATGAACTGAAATATGAAGCAAAAACTATGATATTCTCATTCTCACACCAGAGCCACAGGTCTCTTGAAATTTCATCAAGGTGTCCGAAACGAGTGCTCCCCATTTTATTGATGCATGCCACGGCTGTGACATCATCGATTCTGATAAGAATATTACGGTTCAGAGATTTTTAAGAAACTTTTGAGAGCTCTGAATACTGCTTGTATTTTCAAACAGTTAATATGTTTTCTCCTCTCTTCGAAGCTCTAAAAAGCCCTCTAGCTACTTTGTCATCACAAACCCCTTCCCAGCCAGTGGTTGAGGCATCTGAAAATATTTCAAGGGAAAACGGTTTTTGTTTTACTTCTTTTCCTTGCTTGGTGATATTAAACAACCACCACTCAATTTTAACTCCCAGTGTAGGAGATAGTTGCATGTTCGCATTAAAGTTTCCCTGATTATGCCTGAGTGCTTAAATGTTCTCAATCTCGAACTTTTTTGAATAGAGCCAGCCATCTTATTGTAGGGGATACTGATATCAATTTTTCCACCAAAGATGCAAAGGTTCTGATTTTGCACCTATGTTTTTCTGCGATCGATCTCAGACATAATATAACATCCGTAATTTTTTCTTGTGGCAAACTGATGGTCATATTTTTCGAATTGAATATGAACCCCAAATATTTCACTTTGCAGGAAGGCTCAACTCGGCTTTTTTCATAATTTGTTAAGAAACCCAGAATTGAGAGAACTATATATTTTCCGAAAGTTTTCATCTCGGTTTTCATTAATTTTGTTAAAACATACGGACCAATGTTAAGGCCGAAGAGTAGGCTTGTGAATTCAAATGAGTTGTCATCAAATTGAAATCTCAAATATTTTCTATCTTCTAGTGCAACTGGTATGAGAAAATATGCATCTTTTAGATCAATAGTTCCCATGAAGCACTCATGTGTCAAGAGCTACATAATAGGATTAATTATCCATTTTGAAATGTGGTGCTAGTATATACTCGTTTAACTTTTTGAGATTCGAAATGAATCTTTGTTTTCCCTCTTTTTTTTTGTGAGCAAGTACGATGACAAAAATTCACCTGGAGTATGAACACAACGTTCAATAGCACCTTTTTTAATTAAACCTTCGATTGCATGTAGGTATTTCGAATGTCGGATTTCTCAACGTTGAGAACAGGGACATACAATTGATATGGAGTTGAGGTAAATGGTATACTGAAGCTTAGTAGTCAGTCTTGAATTATATTATTGTCAGTGAATTCTGACCAATTTCCATGAAAATATTTCAAACGACCAGCATAACATTGCGTGTCATTTACCTGAACTAATACTTCTCCCTGTATTCCCTGTTCTGGCGTTGGGGGCGTTCACTGCATATCCTTCTTCCTCCCTTTTCTATATTTTCATTTTGGGTTTTTTAAAGCTGCTCCTGTAGTTCTCTGTAGTCTTCTAGTTTCTACTCCACCTTCTTTGAACATATTTCTCTTCAGTTTTTGTCCTAATTTCTCCAGTGACTGACAGTTCTTCACTTTCTCCATGAAATTTGATCCAAATAATAGATCATCGATTGGAGACTGCTGGGATGCCGCTTTTGTTTCCAAGTTGTTTTTTTTGCAATTGCATTACTTCGTTGGTCCCAGCACTGGGACCGAACGCCCCATAAGTCGAAACTTGTGCGGGGTTACGTAAGCATACAAACACAAACATCCATGGCCTAACTAGGATTCGAACCTATGTCTCGGTGGGAGTCCCCATACGAACTCAGCGCATTCACGCTCTCGACCACCAAGCCACCTTATGGAACCATATTCTTCCCCCACTTCATAGATAAGGTATGATGAGTATTTGCAAACATTTGCCCTGCTACTGCCACTTGTTGAATCCTCTCTGGCGTTAAAATTAAGTCATCTTCAGGATTCATCACCTTTTTTTTTTCTTTTTCTTTCTTTTTTTTTATCGCTTGGAGCGCACGAAAGGAAATCCTTATAATGTTCAAGGAACATCGTTCGTTCCTAGGGAGTATAGGGACAGGAGGTAGGACTTGTGATTAAAGCTGACAACCTATCCCAATTTGTTCCTGTAGTGACAATAAACATTTTTCGGACAATATGGCAAACTCTGATGGCATCAAAGACTTCAATTCTCCATTCATTTTTGGAGGTGTTAGAGCTGTTAGATTGTCTGGTATTAGGTATTTCAGGAGCTCATTTCGAGTATTCAATCGCACTCCTTCTCGTAAATGGAAGTCCACGTTGCTACTTGATCATTGTTGAGAGTGCTTTCCGTTTTTGCAGGGCCCACACTATTTCTGCCCAACATTTTAAAAGTGCCCAATATCATTGAGGTACATCAAACGAACTGCTAGCACGTCATTTGATCATCATATCACCTTATTGCATCAACCATGCCCAACGTCATAGTTAGTGTTATGTGTTTTTTCACTCTGCCCAATGTCACAAGTTCATATCGGTTTTAGTGCCCAATGTCACTAAATAATACCAAACATACATTTATCTTTCCTCATTTCCTTATTTGTAATGTTTTTAACAACACTACGCCCATGGTCATGGGAAAACAAAAAAAAATCAACAAATATATAATTTATTACTTACAGCTCGTTGAACCGTCATCAGTTTCCGAAGCTTGGGTAATGTTCTCTTCCATTCGAGCTAATTTCTTCTTGATATTCGCCATCTCATCCATCAATTTCCACTTTTCTCGTGTGAGTTTCGGGATTTTCAATAAAACACGTAAAATTCCACCAAAACTGATTCGCTTTTAACACTTGTGATCACTTCGATACAAAATAAAAGACTGAATTGTGAATCAGCACCGGCCGTATTAGTCAGGTGAGACGATAAGGACTGGGACAAAAAATTTCCTATATCTTTCAAGATGTGTACACCGAGGCACAAAATAGAGGTATCTATAAACAACCAAAGGAGGACGTAGATGTGAAGAATAATTATATTCGCGTCCAGTCCGAATATATTATCTTGATTATTCCCTATGTAGTTTTTCAAAGAATATTGTTGCTGATTAATGAACTTGGTATGAAATACAGGAAGAACAACGTTCTCGAAAATCACACTATATTCAGGTCTTGAACTTCATTTACAGATACAGACTCGGTTACAGATAGGCCGAGAATGACCTTGGCAAAATTGGTCTTGTCGAAGAGGGGACGATTGTAGAACCTTGCGAATGTAGATGTATGTTCTCACCATCCTGCTGTTTCACATATTGTCTCCAAAGATATCCCTTGCCTAAGCGCAGCGGATGTCGAAGAATGTCGCGTAATATGAGGCCTGAATCTTGATACATCAATCCCTACTGAAGATAGCATCTGCTTCACCCATTTGCTCAACGTTTGTTCGTTCGCAACAGCATGATGTTTTTTTACCGTCAAGAAAAGTAGATCCTGATCCGAAGCTCTCAATGGTTTTGTCATTTCGACATATTTCTTCAATGTCACACGCTACACAAAGAATTGGTTTTTCTTTGAAAAAAAGGGATATGTAATGTAGGCTGTGCTCTGTTTACACCTGAAGACTTTATTGGGTCTGTTATGTTGACTTGAATCTTTTGATCGTCCACCATCATGTTGGATAATCTGATGAGTGCAATAAGTTGAAGCCTTCCTACAGTGATGAGGGCCAGAAGAGTAACTTACTTCTGTGAGATTTGCTGGAGATTCAAATCAGTTGGCAACCTTTCCAAGTGTGATAGTATTAATTGAGGGTCTCATATATTAGCATACCTAGGCTGAGCTGGTCTAAGGCGATACATACCTTTCATGAACCTTCTTATCATAGGATCCGTTCCAAGGTCGTTAGGTAAGATGAGACTGAGTGCTGATCTGTGCGAATTTAGAGCTCAATATTTGTAATTATGAGACTCTGCGATCCTTTGTAAGAACGTAAGTATTTTGTTATTAGATGCTTGGTATATAGATCTGTTTTGCTCGATGCAATAATTCCGCCAGAGACTACAGGTGGTATTGTACTGCTCAATTGTAGAATCCGCGATTGATGAAATCATGGTTTCTATGACTTCCTCTGGAATGTCCCTTTCTATGAACGAAGTCCAGATAATTTGGCGACCACCAGGGTAAGCGGTAAGCTGGTGGGCTAGGGGATGATTATTATATTGGAAGGAGCAGTTAATAAGTTAGGAGATGGGTTAAACAATATTTCCTTCCCAACTATTAGTCTGACAAACAGTGGGTACCAAGGTTGGGAGGTCCAATATGGCACCAATATAATTCCTTAATTCCTAATTATCTGCCGCAGAGCTCTCAATATTAGGATATAAAAAGGAAACGCATAGAAATCAAGATGCTTCCAGTCCAAAGTAAACGCATCATTTGCAATTGAACCTGTGATTCAAATGCAAGGCGAAAATGTCTACATCAGACAGGCCTAAGGAATCTACTATTTGGTCAAACGCTTCTTGGGACAAAGCTCATTCCGTTTCAAAACCTGTTTGACGTTACTTCCTTTTTGATACATAGTTGTCTTTAGAGCTCACATGAGATGCATATATCCAGATATTTCTCCGCTCACACCACTGCCAAATATCCCTTGACAGCGTGCATAGTTTCGGGAATTGTATGCTACCCATACGATTAATATAGGATATGGCAGTGGTATTATCGCATATTAAAAGGATTCAACAGTTGGTGAGGCCTTTGGCAAAACATTTAAGACCATGAAATATAGCTTGCAACTCTAATATATTGATGTGTGATTTTTTAGCGGAATCACTCCAATAGCCGTTGGTATTCTCAGTTCCGCAACAAGCTCTCCAACCTGTCAACGAGGCATCAGTGAAGATCTAAATTCCGAAAAGATTATTCCTTATATCGTTTGATGATTGAGAAATCGATCGTTTCCACCACAATAGGTCTTTTTTGAGGTAGGAGGGAATGGACATTATGATATAAAAATTCATAATGTTTTGGGACAGTGAAAAAAACTCTATTTAACGGCTGGACAAGCTGACGTCGAAGTACCAAGGAACTTGGCAAACTCTCGAATTTTACATTTGTTCATATTTTCGAAGTGATTAGCAAATTTCTTAATATTGTTTGCCTTTTCTACTGGAAGTTTAATTAAAAATGTTTGAGATTTGCTCGGTTTCAGCAATTTTTTTTCCCTATTCATTTTAAAACCCAGTGATTCTTACAGGTCAATAACTACTTTTGTGTTTTCTGAACACTGTTTTGACGATTCGCCTAGGACAAGAAAATCGTCCAAGTATTTGACGTACATTATGCCTTTCTGGCGTAAACAGGAAACTATTGGTTTGATCAACTTTGTGAAGCAAAACGGTGCCGATGAGAGTCCGAACGGAAGACAGGTAAATTTGTTTTTGAATTCGAACCTCAAATAATTGCGAAAATCCGGATGAACTGACACTGAAAAATAGGCATCCTTTAGGTCCACTGTTGCCATTAATGATTCTCGACTCACAAGTCTCAAAATAGTTCTGTGGTCTTCCATTTTTAAATGTGGCGCATTCACAAATTTGTTGAATTCTTCAAGATTAAGAATGAATCGCTTTTTGCCATTAGATTTATCTGCTGAAGATATAGGAGATATGAAGTGATTCGAGCATGGATTGCAGTTCACAATTGCTCCTAAACTCAATAGCTCTTCAACTGCTAGGTCCATCAAAATAGTTTCACCCGTTAATATTCTATTTTTGTGGTGAATTCTCGTACATGATGGTTTCTTGCATGAATGAATTTTATATCCTTCAATGCAAGACAAGATTGTAGGATTTGAGGTAACTGTTCCACAAACATTCTTGAAATATCGTAAACGACCTGCAAAACAGTATTTATTCACTATTAGTGTCTCCTGTAATTTGCTGGTTTCTGTGGATATGAGGTTCGCCCTTTGGGTGGCCTCACCTCCCTCTTCTGATGGGCCGGGCGTTTCCTGTTTAACTGACCGTTTGTCAATGTATAAGGTTTCTCACCCCCTCCCTTCTTCCTCTGGAAGGTAACGGGGTTATTGGATTGAGGCCGAAGAAAAGTGGGCTGAGTCGGCCGTATCTCCATTGCGTTCATTGCCTGAATTTCTTCTCCCAAGTCAACCAGGTTTTTTATCTGTTTGTTCATCAATGGAAAAATGAGTTGACGCCTTTTAGCAGATATTTCTTTGAAGAAACATGCGTCCAGCATCTGCGACATCTTGTATCTGGCTTAGAGATGCTCTGCTCTTCTTCCAGAATAATGTTCAATGAACAGCCCAGGGCTGCTAGAGCCCGGCCTAACTGTGCTTGATAATATAAGTGAGTTTCATTTTCATAGCATAAAGATAATTCATATTGGCTTCGACTTCCGGATTCACTTTTGGAGGAAGAAGCAATTTACAATTTTTAGTCAATTCGTGTTCATTAAGGAGCTGATCATGTTCCTCCTTGGAAAGGCCGAAGGCTAAAATATGCGACCATATCGCTTCCACTGCTGCATGCAGATTGAAAACCGGCGTATCCTGCTTGCTAGGATCAGGTCCCAAGATATTGCGAATCTCCTCAGAGAGCCCAGTATCATCCAGGAGTATTTATGCAGGGAAACGGCAATCTTCATTGGATGTGCCCCGCTCCGGACCTGTTGTGATGCTCGCGGTATAGCGGCCGTCACCTGACCAGTATCCGTCGTATCGAGGCCTGCATCTATCGCACCCAAACTCATGCGGCTATACATTGAAACAGCAGTACTCGGGCTGCGACTTTTACGGCGCCTGTCCATGTTTTCTTCGTTATCGTTCATAATCGTCTCACTGGACGATCGACCTTGCCGAACGCGTGAACAAGAACGATGTTCAGGTGGTATATCTCTGCGTGAGTTCGCTTCACTCGGATAGCGACCCTCACGGTGACGAGAATGAGAATGAACTCTGGATTTTGACCGGGAACGGTTTCGTTCCCTTTCCACTTTCTCTAATTTTCTCCGTAGGTCTCTATTTTGTCTGCTCAGAGACCGTCTACGCCTCGATCTACTGCGAGACCTGCTTCTTTCTCTTCTCTTTTGTTTTTCCATACTGAAATAGAGTATAGAAATGTTATTGAGTACCTACTGTCGAAGTATCAAAGATTTGCCACTTGTGTTTTTATGCAGGAAGTAAAATATCTCGAAAGACTGTATGTATTCGGAGCCGCTACGAGTGCTACGACTACACGGTAAAGTGCACCAAAAACGAATGAAGAACGGTCCGTCAACACTCAGATGGTATGCGGCCCGGTTGAGGGGAGCCGCAAGCATTTTTTGTTTTAGTATCTATCATATGTGACATGATACGGTAAGTAGACCAGAGGCGGACTACACAGTGAATAATCAAGATAATATATTCGGACTGGACGTGAATATAATAAGAAATCATTGATTTATCTATTGAAATATTCTGTTCGACTGGTGCGTACTTTATTAAGTTCTTATTCACAGCATATATCAAAGGTCTAATTTGTTCTACCTTGTCACCCTCGGGAAGATTATTGTTATCTGCAGCATGTATGGCACTAGAAATCTCTTCGAATCTGTTTCGACGTATGGATTCAGACACTAACTTATCATGAACATCTCCGCTTTGTTCCCAGTACATCCGTCTTCTTGGCATTGGAACATATCCAGATAGTAGTAGAATACCAATAAATACATACATTTCATCATAAGAAAGTAAAAAGTTTGACTTGTTTTGTTTTGCGGCATACATAGTAGAGTATTTCACGAGATCAATCACGATATCAGGTGACAACATTAGCTCAAAAAATTGTAAAGGAGAAGATTCTGAACTCAGTCATTCAATTTTAGAGTGAAATTTAGAGTGAATATATTTCTGAACGTTCGATGAGTTGGGCATGAGGAATATTGTTGTCGCTCTCTATATAAACGATATTTCCTGAAGGGTAATCTTCAGCTTTCGTCTCTAGGAGGTCCGGATACATGTTGCTGCATTGCCTCTCCAACCCTTCGGGCTCTTTAGTTTCGTCGATTACGCCAAAAATCACCATATTTCCTTCTTTTGCTTTCAATGGGTTGTCGTTTATTGTTTTAGTGGCCGCAAAAAATTCTTCGGGCCATGGTTTATCAGGAAGTTTTTTGTAGTCTTCGTAGGTTTTGATCCTTTCCAAGTTTGGCCGGAACTGTTCAGTCAATTTACTCTAGCTGCTAGACTGCTTGCCTCTAGTATACCAGATGATCAAAATGCAAATCAGTTCTTTTAGGAGCTGAAACACTTCCTAATATAATTCTTCCTTGAACATATTCACCAGGTTCAGTACACACAAGAAGAATATCCCCCATGAGACTTTGTACATTTGATGAAGGCTCTAGCAGGAGCGTCACATATAAAACTGCAATTTCACTCTATACCTTTTTGTTTTCACGTGAAAATCCTTGAGCTAATAATTCATTGAATTCAATCACGAATTCATTCGAAAATTCAGCAAGAAGTGAAGGTTTTGAATTTCCACAGAAAACAGCTATCACAAAGGTTTTTTCTCCAGATATATTTTTAATGAGTCCTTAGATCGGCCAAAACTGAGTGCTTGAACTTTCGAATAGGGGGAGTCCATCTACATTGATACTAATGCTTATTTCATCATCAAGGTGTTGTAATTGTGACATTTCACATCGTGTTACAGCTCTTTTCGAATACTGTGATATAACTTTATAGCACATCTCTTCAGTTTCAAGCAGTTTGCTTGGGGTATAGATAGATAGATAGTTTATTGGCTATGTGACACATACAGAATATGGTTTATAGCAAGTCAGTAGAACATAACAAATAATATACAGTATATAAATATAAATAAATGTATAAAACATACAGATCAGACATACTAATTATAGACATGTATAGTACAAACAATATGTATAGTAGGTAACTAACAGTGATAAAAAATAATATTACCTTATTGAAAAAACCACTCACATTTTTATTCAACATGTCACTTTCCAATGGTATATTCCCGGACTGCTTCAAAACATCAGTCGTAGTACCGATTTTCAAGAAGGGTGACAGATCCGAGACAAATAACTATAGAGCAATATCGCTATTAGCGAATTTTAGTAAATTACTTGAATGGATCGTTAATCACCAAATCAATAAGTACTTATCCAACAAGAACATTTTAACGGAATCACAATTTGGCTTCAGACAAAATCTCAACACAACTGATGCGGCTCTCACGTTCCTGGAGAGGTTACATAATGCTTTGGAATCAAAAGAGTTTCCACTTGGAATATTCTGTGACCTCTCCAAGGCGTTTGACTGTGTCGATCATTCAATACTATTAAATAAATTAGTATTCTATGGAATACGAGGGACGGTCAAAAATTGGTTTGAAACTTATTTGCATGATAGAGAAATGTTGGTTAGAATAGAACACAAGGATCATAACAACGTCGAGTATTATCAGTCAGAAAGGGGCCACATAAAAAGTGGTGTGCCTCAGGGTTCTATCCTCGGACCAACATTGTTCCTCATCTACATTAACGACATAGTCTTTAACTTTCCCGAAATCTCTTTCTCTATTTTTGCTGATGACACTAGCATTATCATCAGCGGCCATTCAGTTGATGACCTCACCTCAAAATCACAAAGTGCGATGGACGGTATAGCAGACTGGTTTTCAGCAAATACGTTATCATTGGATATATCTAAGACTCAACAGATACTGTTTAACCCTTATAGAAATTTCCAAGATGTTGAGGTAACTCTGAACGATGAAGCAATCTCTTCGAACGAATCAACTAAATTTCTAGGGATCACTATTGATATGAAACTAAATTGGATGGAACACATAAAGCAGCTGAATACCAAACTGAACAGAGCAACTTTTGCATTGCGAACTGTCCAAGCGAACACAAACTTTCAAGTCTCGAAAATGGTATATTTCACATATTTTCACAGCCTGATGCAATACGGAATAGAATTCTGGGGTAATTCTGTAGGTTCCCAAACCACGTTTATAATTCAAAAACGAGCCATCCGTACTTTGTTCAAATTGAACTATCGAGAATCTTGTAGAGAGTGTTTCCTTGAAAATAAGATATTTACTTTGACAAACACATTCATATTCATACTTGCCCTTCTGATCCATAAAAAACGTGATGTTCTTCAACATTCAGATCATCGTCATCAGTACATGACAAGAACCCTCAAAATAAAATTGCCCAACTACAGGTATGAAAAAACTCGTGATGGGCCCCTGTACACGGGAATAAAAATTTATAACCATTTGCCCCCTTACATGAAGGAACTATCAATAAGAAAATTCAAACACTCACTGAAGGATTTATTGCACCACCATGTATGTTATGATTTAAATGAATTTTTCGCAATACCGCTCCCGCAGTCATAAAAAGAATGTCCATCCTCTAGTTTTTAAGTTTTCAAATGTATAGAGCTTAGACTTTTTTTTTCATTATCAAATAATTTTGTTAAATGACACTAATCTTTCCTTATGCCAATGGCTAAATGTACACCTGTTCTGTGTATATTGGAAATAAATGTACTTACTTACTTACTTACTTACTTACTTACTTACTTACTTACTTACTTACTTACTTACTTACTTGCTTACTTACTAATATCAAAGCAAGATTAAATCGAAGGAAGCGAATGACAAGGTGGGGTCGAAAAAGAGATGTTTGAATATATTCATCAACAGAATAGAAACAATGATTGAGAAGTATTTTTTTCACATTCATTTTGAAACATTTCTCGTTCATAGATTTAATTTGGCTAGGTAATTTATTATAAATTCTGAAGTTCAAGGAGTTTTTTTCAGATTTTACCAATCTGTAACGTGGCACAAGTAAACCGTCAGCAGTAGCGGAACGTGTGTTGTGATGATGTTGGCTAGATATTTTTGGGATGCTCATTCTTTTGGAATGAATTTCTGTTGTATTATGTAGGATATAGATACAAGGAAGAGGTAAAATCCCTAACTTTCTGAAGAGTGGTTGACAATGTTCCTTATATCCAGCTCCAGTCAATATTCTTATTGCTCGTTCCTGTTGTTTGAATATTTTTACAGAGTTAACTGAGTTACCCCATAAAACCGTACCATAGCTAATCAAAGAATGGAAAAGACCGAAATATATATTTCTCAACATATTCGGGTTCAGGCATCGACTAAGTTGTCTGAGTAAGAATAATATACTGGACAGCCTAGTACTAAGTCTGTCTATGTGGTGTGTCCAATTCAGACAATCATCTATTACAACCCCGAGCAATTTACAGTGATTACCTACCGTAATTTGGTTATTACTTGAAATAACTAGGTTTTGAGATTTTCCCCTGTTCAATTGAAGATTATTTGCAGAAAACCATTCTTCTGCTTCGGACATTATTAATTCTGCATGTTCAAGAAGGAGTGAAATGTCGTTATTGGAAGTAATAAAAGACGTATCATCCGCGAAGAGGACAATATCACACTTTGTCATCATATGGAAGCATAGGTCATTTATGTATATTATAAAAAGCAGTGGCCTCAAAACAGATCCTTGGGGAACACCATGTATAATATTTTTCATCTCAGATTCAGAATTATTGGATAAGTAGACATATTGTTTTCTATCGTTCAAATAAGACTCGAATAATTTCAATGGCGAGCCTCTTATGCCATAAAATTCAAGTTTTTCTAACAAGAGCTCATGGGAAACACAGTCGAATGCTTTCGAGAGGTCACACATGGTCAATAACGAATGTTCGTGGCCTTCCAAATCCTCGACTATGCTTTCCAAGATCTCGAGGAGTGCTTTTGTTGTAGATTTATTATTTCGAAAGCCAAATTGTGCTGGGTGAAAAAGTTTGAATTTCTCGAAATAATCCAATAATCTGACTTTCAATAGTATCTCAATTACTTTAGCAAAAATTACAATTATAGGAGTCTTCAATAAAGTACATATCGTCCAACATAGCTATACCTCTGAGATGCGCAAACGATAAACAGAGAGGGTTAGTGTGCGATAAAGACAGACTTCGTCCTTTTACCAGGAAGTACTATCGAGAGAAGAATTTCAGTCGAAACCGTTGATTGAATGCAGTACCTGAATCAACGTCGAAACAAATTTGGTATCGGTTGACGATAACGATAAAACAGTAGAGTATAGGAATCCCAACATCTGTATCCATTCGTAAGTAGAATATAATTGGAGGATTTAGGCATAATATGATAATCACTAGTGTATTTATTGTAGATCGATTAATAGTCACAACACATAGATATCGTTTCTACCTGATTGAATGTATTATATTGTAATCCTAGTCAAAATTCATTTCAATAAAAGTTGAGGATTGAAACATATCGGATTATGAGCAAGTATTTGGGAGGAAATGGATAACCCTCAAATTCCCAAAATATTCATGAATAATTATTCAATAATTCTCAAGAATTTTTTGGGTACTACTACCTACAGATTATTATACGACTTTTCGCCCATTGTTGACACATTCTCAGATTAGTTTTCGTCAGGTAGTTCTTTGATTCCGGATGGATTACAATCTTCATCTTCCTGTTTTGATTTAGTGTCGCTATCCTCATCATTTAAATCAATAATCAGATCATCTACGATAATGTCTATCATGGGTTCATTCGTCATGAAATCGTCCTCAAATTTCTTCGCTCTTTTGCAACGATATTTCCAGTGATCTGGAGAGAATTCTTTGAAAAAATTGTCGCAATGTTGCATAACATAGTTGAAATTGAAAGATTCATTTTTATTTGCGCAATAGTTTTCGAGTTCTGCCCAAACCAATTCGATTGAATTCAGATCCGAAAGATATGGTGCTCGTCGCACAACGTTATGATTTGCTGCTAGAAAAAGCTGATTTATCTCACACTGCTCATGTTTTGGCTCATAGTTCTTCATCAGCGCATTTAATTCAGGTTTTAGCATCCTTTTATCGGATGCAATATTTCTCTCTGATAACCATGATTGCATCTATGCTTCTTTGATGATGTCGTTGGCATTTTGTCGATTTGTTTATTATGATAAGGTGCATCATCGATAACCACAACTCTCTTTGGCAGCAAATTCGGAATCAACTGTTCTGACACCCATTTCCTATAATCATCAAAATTCATCTCATTATGATAATCACCTGTATTGCAATGCAATTTCCATCTTATATGAGCATTAGGCACAAATCCGTTTTCTCCACCTGCATGTATTATGATCAAAGTTTGCCCTTTACTAAAAGGTTTTACTAGACCATCCTCGATATTATCACTCCAGCCATTTTGGTGCGTGTGTGTAGCGTGAATATAATTTTCATCTATATAAATAATATGTCGGCCCTCTTCTCTGTAAGTCCGCATTTGTCAGGAATTTTATTCTCAGTAGTCGAATGAGCTGGCGCTCTATGAATATTTTTCTGTTCGTTTTCACCTTCCTCCATCGAAATCCAAGTTTATGAATGTTTTTTCTCCAAGACTCTTTGCAACCCTGATAGTCCATATCGCGAATGATATCTCTAGAAATTACCCTGAGCGTAGGAATTATGTTTTCTTTGATATAAAAATAAACTTTGCACCTTCGTAAAATAGCCAATTCATCATCATCCATTGTGAGGTTCGAATGTTTCAATCTCTCTTCATTTGGAGTTCAACACGTTTCCTGTTCACCTTCTTGTATTTTTTTTCATATCTGATTCAATTTTCCTCATGGTTCTTACGCATACACCTGTAGCTTCTGCTACCCGTTCTTGAACCTTCGATGATAAAAAATCATCATCAGTACATTTTGACTTATTTCTACCATTACTTCTTACGTTCGCAAAAAAAATCCTTATCCCATCTGCCGTAGCTTCTGCCTGCATAAATCTCTAAACCTTGTTGACATTTTCTCAGCTTTGTCCACTCAGAACCTTGTTTTCTACTTCACTGTTCAAAGTCATTTTCAAAGTAACGAATACAGAATTATCACAACAGTTCACCTAATAATTTCTGCACTGACTGTATTAACCAATGTTGACTGCACGAGATCCTCGACATTAATGAGCTCTCGCCCCACTCCGCCGACTAGTTTACTGCGCATCCAATTCTCAGAGGCAAAGCTTTGTTGGTCGATCTGTACGCTTATCAAGAGGCAATTGTGATTGATATGGAGGAAATATTTTCAAGAGATCGTCAATCACAGTTATTGGTACCTTATGTTCTATTGTTGCCTAATGTCTCAATTGAACAGACAAATATTTTGCTGTGGATTGTTCTGAAGGTTCGAATCTGAATGCAGTAGCAACATTATTGTGATCAACAGTATTTGAACACACACCCATATCCAAGAAAATGATTATCGAAATCTACAGACTCATTGTCAGTAGGTGGAAAAGGTGGTTCTTTCATATTTTGAAGAACATTTTCTTGTGAGCCCTCATCAGAAGTACAACTATCTGATGTGCCTCCATTATTAACACTTGTTCTTATTCCCTCCATTAACGTTTCAGATTCTCTAGCTATTCTTCTATACATTTGCCGAGATCCGACAATTTCTATTCAGTTATATTTTTTCAGCCATCTCAATTCAGCAAGTTAGTATAAAATTACTGAACAACTAAATGACAATTTTGAATAACTGAATAAATCACTCAGGAATCTCAAATGTTCAGAAGCTGAACTGGAGGAATCGAATGAGTATATCCTCACTAATCTTAAATATTTGCATGATGTTTGAGTTGTTCTTCCCTATGTCTGGAGCAAGTTTCAAAAGCTAAACTCAGAATCAAAAGTGCATCGCCTCCCCTCACTGCTTCTCTCAAATTTTTGCCTGCTGTTTCATTCTATTTTTTTCTGAGTCAGGTGCATGTTTCAGCTAGACTTTGATATTGTCTTCAACTTCCTTTTGTGTGCAGCCTGATTTGAGAGTGACTGCTGCTGAAAATATGAAATTGACCTATTACATGATTCATATTGAAAAGAGAAAATACACTTCATTGCACATAAGATATAAAAATACATCTTGCCAAAAGGCTCAAATGACTGATAGCCTGATCAAATGGTGCTCAATAGTGCTTATTTCGTAACTTGGATCCGCGGTAGAAGGTTTCTCAACCAAATCATATGTTCCTTGGCGGCTGGAAGCGAATATAAAGTTTGCTGCCTCGTAGCGGGATCAGGTAAGAAAACGCAAGAAACCTCGGAGATTTTCTGATCATATCTAGCAAACGACCTACCCAACAAAAAATATCACATTATTCAAAGTGCCTCTATTTTGCTCATTTCCAAATTTATAAGGTCGTTATCATTCGAAAAATGTCAATATTGACTATGCAGCAGAAATTTAAAATCGATCTATCTCGAAAATGGTGAATGTTATCGAAACTATAAACAGGAGTACCATTCATAAGTGGAAATGTTGAGATCTCCATATTATCTGATTAAACTGGCGAACATTCAATAAACAAAAAAGTTGGGAGGTAAAATGCCCCTAGTCCCACCTATTTTTCATGCTCCTGGTCAAAATTTTTGAAAATTCTCACCACTTCCAGATCGGACATTGATAGTTACATCTACAAGATTTGACTATTTTATCACAGAGGGATTCGAAAATATTCAATTATAACTATAATCTCTGGCTCTTCTTCAGATGACTATAGCCCCCCAGGGGGCCATTTCTAGGCCCATGTTTATATTGTCACGATATAATAGGAGGTTATCCCATCCATATCGATTCATAAGGGGTAATGCTTGGCATCATAGTTTGCGAGCGGTAATATTCAAATAGGCACTAATAATTTAGGGGTAACTGAAAGTACGAGACTATATTGAAAGATAACAATATGTATTGAAGCATGTAACATTATGGGTGAAGTGATGATAAATATGAATAAACAACAATGAATATAAATACCTAATAACAACTTACATTATAACGACCATTACGACGAGCTCTTGTCAAGTCAAGAGTAGCCCCAGACCAGACTAACTTCGGATCCCTCACATTCAATATTTATATACATCATTTTATTAGAAATGCACGTTTCTCATGAGAGTTCCTTGGTCAGTTTTTATAATACAATGTCAACGGATGCTTTGATTTACTTTATGTTCATGAAACCCTCAAGGTTTCAAATAACTGATATACCGTCCCAGTCAACACACGGACATTCGATGGACATCCATTGGACGTCCATTTAGGATATTTGGGATATCCAGAGAATATCCAGTGATATCCGATGTATATCTTATGGACGTCCAATGGACGTGCCGAGTGGAAGGAGTTGGACTTCTATAGGATATCCTTCAGGGACATCCATAAGACATTTTTCAGGGATATCCATAAGATATTGTTCACAAATATCCATAAGACATTTTTCAGGGATATCCATAAGATATTGTTCACAAATATCCATGAGATATTTTTCAGGGATATTTACTAAATATCCTTAACAATATAGAACACCATGTATATTATTCCATAATGAATTAGGAACTATTATAACGAATTCAACGGTACCGGATTGGATAGGGTTATTTCAAACGATTACGAAGATATTTGCATTCGAAGTTTTCATGTGCTCATTGAGGATATGGAAATGTGAATATCTTCCTAATCGTTTGTAGAAATCCTATCAAACACAGTATCGTTGAATTCGTTATGATAATCCTTAACCGATTATGGAATGAAATACAGGGTGTCCCGTTTAAAAATGCCATCCTCGGTTAAACCAAAAGTGCGGTAAAGCAAGTAGATATGTCGAATAATATAAAATGAACTATAATTCATGACCCCAATTGACGTTTTACTACCTACAATAATGAAAAAGTTATAGGAGTGAACCACCTTAAAAAATCACCAGGTATTAAATTAAAATATGAATATATAAAAAAGAAGTAAACATGCAAAAAAGTATAAAATAATAAATATTCTTATTGAATTTGCAAATAACTACAAATTAAAACGGGTTACTAAGAAAAATAAATACTTTAAGGAAATAAAAGAATACTATTTGCTTCAGATTCTTGGGGTGTGCTAGATTTCTTCAACGCTAGAAGATGCCTTTCCTTGGCCCTTCGTAGCCAACTTTTGATGGCTTCTTCGGAAACTTTTCTATTTGCTGCTAGTCCATTGGAATTAGCTGCTTCTGAAATCAATTGAGTGAACAACCAGTATATATAATAGAATTAAAGAAAATTCAAGTCTCAATACAGAAATGTATTTACCAAAGATTTGGAAAGAAATCGATTTCTATTATAAAATTTACTTTACTTTTTTGTTTGTTGCCAAATCTTTATATGGAATATATTCTCTATTTACCTAGTAAGAGATCTGCCAATTTTAGTTTACCAAAAATTCTCTTCTTTTTCGCCCCATACCAGCTATATTCTGAAGCGAAATCATTCGTCATGAACGAAGAAAGACAACGTTTTAAAAAATCATACAATGATGATCCACCAATTTTCGAAATTTCATCGATCTGAAAAATAAATGTTAGATGAAAAGATACAGAGAAGACAATTCACTCACAGCAGCTTGGAATTTTTCCCTGTTGCCCAAATATCCCTCCAATAGGTCCATTTTCTCGACAGTATCAATAGGGAAATATTCGAATTCTACGAATATTGATGAAACATCCCTGCATGGACCAGTTGAATTGTTCAACCTATCAGTTTTTATGTCTTTTATTTCTGCGAGAACTTCACTTACTATATGTCTCGTTAACACTTGCTGCTTCAACAATTGTTTGATGGAATCACCTGAAAATTCATTCATGAAAAAATAATTACAATACATTTAATCATGTCATAAGTAATTCTACCAACACCAGTTTTGATGAATTTAATTTAGTAAAAATTGTTTCATGAAAACAATGAGAATTATTTTCATACTATAATTAATATGAGGTGGATGATCATTTTATCTCAACTGGAATTTTCAGAATATGATGAGTGATGTATTCCTAAAGAAAATATTCACCTGTTTTATGTTCACGGCAGCAAGAGCAAGATCCAGTACCTGAAAATAAATCATTTTTAGTAGGTATCTTTGGAATAATGACAGAAAATTGCATACAAATGAAACATACCTTCCTTTTCTGCAGATGTACTTGCTTCCAAGATATCAGGTAGTTCAATTATTTCATTTTCTTTATCAATTGTCACAAAAGATTTTTTCGGCATTTTTGGTGGTTGCGGTAATTGTGACAATGTATCGTCATCTTCATCAGAAGAAGAGGAAATAATTTTTTTCTTTTTCAATTTTCTTAATCCTTTTTCAGAATCTGAGGCAAGGTCACTATGATTCTCTGCCTTCTTGGCCTTAATCCGAGCAACCTGGTAATCCTCTAGAAAAAAAAAACAAATTAGTAAGTTTCCAAACCCAGAAAATTTAACTCACCATATGTTCCATTTCTAAATATTTCAACATCATGAAGTGCCCAACATGTGTTCGGTTTTTCATTTTTTCTAATACAATTTAATAACTTCTCCTTAGACAATGGAGGCCAATAACATTTACTCCCTAAGAGCCAGGAAGTGGGAATGGCTTCCACAGTATCTTCATTGACAAATTTAACAATGGTCCATGTCTTTTCCATTTGAAACTTAGGCCTTATTCTATAGAGTTATACAATAGTCTGTATTTTGTATATTATTTCCAGGTGATGTCTGTTCTTCAAAGATCCCTGAAACCCTGACTGAGTTGGCTACTGCAGGTTGAAATGTGAATAGAGTGGAATCAAATATTATATAAGTGAAAGACTAATTCTGTATT
Organism: Phaedon cochleariae; assembly: GCA_918026855.4. Classification (NCBI taxonomy): domain Eukaryota; kingdom Metazoa; phylum Arthropoda; class Insecta; order Coleoptera; family Chrysomelidae; genus Phaedon; species Phaedon cochleariae. Next base: position 17,982,671 of record OU896723.1, on the reverse strand, counting down.
TCAAAGATTGGGGCATTTATAACATATAATACATATCAAAGTTGATCATATTAACTGTGCCTAACCCTAATCAGAGCTGGGCAAATACTCTGAAGAAAGTATTCAATTAATGAAAAATATTAAATACTCCAGTGGATTGAAATGATTTGAAGTAAATTCATAGATCAATAAGAATTCAAATAATAAATAAAACAGTACTCAAATAGTTTCTCCAATAGTTTACAGTACTACATAATTATATTTAGATGTTTTCAAAAGATTAAAATATTTTTAGTTTATTTTAATGTTTCAATAATATTCAAATATACCTGAAGTAATCATTCAAATATTCTTCAAGTAGGTATTTGAGTACATGATTTTTCATTCTAATTCATAGAGATTAATTTTATTGGTGTAATCGAATACTCTTGCTTGATATGTAGAAAAACATTTACTGTGGAGGTACTGAAATACTTCTGGTATATTCAAATACTTCACGAAGATATTTGTACAGGGTGATTGTTTATATTATTTTCAATAGCTATTTTAGTTGATATTGGTTTTACAAAAACGTTCGAATTTCACATAAACTGGTATTTTTTAAATGGAACACCCTGCATTTTATTCTCCTAATCAGTAGAGCTCTTTCATAGGATTTCAAATATGTACACTTTATAGTGGGGTTATTTTTGTCAGTTTTCGAAAAATATAGATTTTGCAGCAGATGACAGCATTGTCGCCTGATCTGGCATTAGATTTATAGGAAAAAAATCTATATTTTTGGATAACTAAAAAAATTTACATCAATAAAGTATATATATTTGAAATCAGAAGAAATAGATCTACCTTTTAGGGAAATACAGTACAGGGCGTTCTATTTGAAAAATACCAGTTTATGTAAAAGTTTCAGGTTTATGATGCTATTTTGCATTTCCTAGTACTGAATTCTGAATGCCTATAAAAATACTCCTTATTTTTCCATTTAAGCTGTTCTGTAAAACCAAGATCAACTGAGATAGCTATTGAGTAAAATATAAACAATCACCCTGTCCATACTGAGTTATACATATTATATTCCATCAAATATTTTCAAGTATAGAATACCTGTATTTGAATATTGATGTCCTAAAATATCGAATATTATTGGAAAGTACTCATAAATACATATAATGCCCAGCTCTGTCCAATATGCAGTTCAAATATGCAGTAATGGAAAAACAACATATTGGTTGTCATTAACTTTCAATTTTATGCATTTATATGCAACTTCATTGAGACACCAATACTGACGAGGTCCTAGACTACCTGCTTTGAATATATTGAATCTTGAAGACTCGCAAGGTAATGTATAGAAATCTTCTAATGACTGAAATTGTTTACCAATGATTTTAACGTCATCACAGATAGTGACAAAATTTTCAATAATTATAATGCTACCATCAGAAAGACAACAGCAATGATTAGCATCATTCACCGCCAAAATATAATTGTGAAATTTGACTTTCTTGAACTGTTTAATGATATTTACATCAATTATAGGTCCATCATTGTGGTCAATGCACAATTCAAAGTTGCCTGACTGATTACCACCTATACAATAATTATTGTCAGAAATATTTTCCTGTTCAAGTAATCTCTTACAGATTTGCTGTAATGGTTTGTCACCTTTTCGAAGCAATCTCTTTATTGACTGCATATGATTTTCAAATGCAAAGGCACTGAACATATCAAATGTTCCAAAGTTTTCAACATCATCACATATATGTAATAAATTGTGGATGTTGTGAGATACATTTTCTTTTCCATATAAGATGATGAATGTATCAACAAAATATTTTAAAAGCGATCTAGCATAATCAATTTGGATATGAAAAATTTTACTTGCTAAAATGGTCATAGCAACATGCAGTGTTAGAAAATTCAAATATTCATCACCACCCAATACTTTCTCTAAAACAATTGGGCCTAGGTAGAATAAAAATGTTCTAAATACTGTTGCTTTCCATCTTTTTATCTCCAGTAATGAACGTGTTTTACGGTTGAATTCAGCTGGTATTTGTGTTCTATACATTATTAGCGAATCAGATATGTTTGAAATTTGATAAAATGATAATTTTCTACCAGGTTTACCATCAATCCACAAGTTTGATATCAATTTTTTCACAACTCCCAAGCAAACCAAGTGCATGTATTCTACTGGAAAATCTCTTATCATATCAATGCCTGGTAGTCTTTCTAAAACAGATGTACCAATATGGTGTTCTCCATCTTTTTGATTTCTAAAATCTGAATCATTACGAAAATTTAAACTGGAAGTGTCTGGAAAGCAAACTCTATTATTGATATAGACTCCCTCAGTTGTGCACTTGGTACAAGAATTGTAGCCAGTGTGGCCTTTCGTAAATTTTATGAAACTTTTCGCTGGAGTATCACAAATGAAGGCTTTTATTTCAACTACATAATGACAGCCATTATAAATGATACCATTATGAAGAAGATTACTTCCTTCATTTACAAAAAATTGTAGAAAATTATTTGCATTGCATGGCTTTTCATTTCCATGATACAAACCAATTATATATACTTTGTCAACACCATACAATTTACATAATATTGGGTAACATTGGCTTCCAGAACTTTTAGAAAGTGGTAGCCCATCAATATTTATAAAAAAATCAAGTATATTAGATTTGACATTATTCTGATTAGAATGTATTATATTTTGAATAACTTTTTCAAATCCAAAATGATAATAATGTCCAGGTTCAATGGATATCAAGTCTAGATTCCTCGGAGTACCCAATAAAGTACGAGAATCCAAAGGCAAATCCTCATGCAAGGGTTTCATTATATGTAATAAAGATGTTAATGCAGAATGATTTATATTGTACTTGATAGCCCACTCTCCTAACTGCAAACTCAGAGGTTTCTCAGGTTTATCACTACAATCACTGGTTAATTGATTGTTGGTTTCCTGAAAGGTATTTTCTGCTGAATTGGACACAAATTCATTATCCAAAGATGCAAACTCTTCGGGAGGACTATCAGATTCTCCAGATGTATCACCGGAATTATTTTCAAGAGACATGCTATCGTCAGGACTGCATGATGATGAAGTTAAGTTTGCTGAGATGGAACAGGCCTCATTAGTGCTCAATGTGCTAGTGAAACCTGTAGACTCATCAGCAAAAAATTGATCATAATCCAATTTTGATTTCTTATATACCATTGACGGAATCAGTTTTTTATTTTTAACTCTCTTGAAGTTATTATCCATTTTCTCTCACCTAGGCATCAAGAATGCATTCATTGAAAATAATTTACAAAATACATTCCTACCCTACCACTTACCTTCAAGCTTAATCTCAAGTTATGGAAAAATGAAAGCAAAATATAAATAGTTGATTAAAAAACTCGCGAAAACACACAACTACAACCGAAGTAACCACTGGAGCACTGAGAAAAAAACTGGGAATATCCGCAAATTTACCGGGAAAGATGAAGAAAAACCATATGAGAAAAACTATAAAACTAACAAAGTTAGGTTAAGAAGCTTTAGCTCATACCTCATGAAAGAATTCAATTTACCATGACTTTCGACATGGATGCATCAGACCAATCAGAACGATTCTAGCCATGGAGGTTAATTCGAATTGAATTCAATCTTTTGAGAGATAAATAGAGGAGGCGAGGTGGCCGGATTTTAATCGCGTTATCCCTAGCGCAACAATGAAGCTATTTTCCGAAATGCTGTTAAGGTGAATTCAAGAATTAGATTCACTTAGATTTTTCCATCTTTCTTTTGGAAAATTTGTCATTCACGCGAATGCCATATTGATTTATATTTTATTTCTTCAGAATATTTTATTTCTATCTATTGGGAAAATACCTACCCAGTTTTGAATTCAGGGATGCGAATATATCTTCTTATGGATCTCCATCTCAATTTCAAGGAAAAAAATTGAGATACAAGTTATTTCTGAAAAATCATATTTTTGTGCGAAAATGTTGAAGAACAAAAGTTATTTTGACATAAATATGATTTTATATTTTCTTTGGATATCTTATGGCTATCCATAAGATATCTTCTGATGGATATCCGCTATAAATCCATGGATGAATATCTCATGGATGTCCATCTGAAGACCACAAAAAAGTAAATATATGAGAGCTATTTTCGAGTGATTGTATATTTTTGTACGAAAACATTGAACAACAGAGAAAAATTCCAAACTGTGGTGTTGTTATTTATATGAATTCATATTTGCATCGGATATCTTAATTGTGGCTATAAACATATTATACCTACATAACAATAGTTATATGATGGAAAACTACCTTTGAATTTCTAATAAACATGTGATTTGCATGTGATATTTGTGATGATTCGTATTGTTTTGAACCATTCTCAATTAACAATTTTTGTTCGCTAAATAAACATCTTATGGACGTCCATAGGTGATCCGCATCAGAATATCCATTTGATATCCTCTGACGGATATCCTATGGATATCCATTTCATGTCCCAGGATATCCCGACCTGAAATGGACTTGAGAAGGATATCCATAGGATATCCTGTGTTATCTGGGGTATGTTCTACTCGTGACAATATTAACTTTTTTCACTATTTCCGTTCCTAGATTATGTGGTTGAAATCTTTCTATGTTATTACGGGACCCTGTATATTGATCCAAACACGAATTATTGGTGCCCACTCAACTCAAAATTTTATACCATATAACTTGTATCCTATATTCTACATGTTATTCACGTAGAGTAGCTTCTTTCAAATCAGCCAATAAAAGTGAGTGTATGTTGCGGTTTCCACAGAAGTTGTTGAAAACTGGCATTTGTCGAATGACGATAGCGATCTTATAAATTCTGGAATGGTAAAGATAGAGATGTCATTCGACGCAGAATTTCATGCTCTTCAACTTCAAATACATCACATTTTTTCGTATTTTTAAGTCGTTTGCAAGATATGGGCGAGAAACTGGAAAAACTCCGAAATTTCAGATTCGCTTGTGGGCCCCTCGAAACATTTGATCCCGTTGAGAAACCTTCTACCGGATTCATGGACAGAACTAAATCATTTTTTTCTATTTAGGAACGTATAAAAGTAAGGTTCAGTCCATATGAAATGCAAATTGACAACTTTTTTCTGGTCTGTTTGCCACGTTTACTTGTTCAGTTGGGATTTCTCTTTTATTCTTTCGTAGAGTTCCCAACATGGTGAGTTTCAGATCATATTTCAGATCGATTGCGAGTTGAAAACTAGTGAGCGACAATTATCCATTGTTATGTTGCGATACGTACCCCTGAGAAATTCTACAAGACGTTATACGACATCGCCTGAACTATTTGATGTGCGGAATGGATCCTCTGGCTGTGTTCCAGCATGAATCTCAAGACTAAGAGTGTATATGTTACTTGGATCAACCAAGGCAAACTCTTTCATACCATATTTGGCGGGTTTCGAAGTTATATATTGCCTAAAAGCGCGTCGACCTCTCAAAGCGAGAAGTTGCTTGTCAATAGTCAATTCTGGTCCAGAAACTACTGATTTCTTACAGTTCTCTACAAACATTTCGAGAACATCTCTTGTAGCCGATAGTTTGTCGGTTTGTCTTCTCTCATCACGAGTAGTTTTATCGTCAAACCTCAGACAACGTGATGGAAATCGGTCATGAGACATTGTGCAGTAAATAACATCCATGCCAGTACAATCTGTTTTCCAGAAATCCGTTATATTCTGCCTACCTGACTCAAAAACTCCTAGTAAAACATCCCTAACAATGCTCTAATTTCACAGGTATCAGTCGGTTTTGCATCTCTACAGCGTTGATACTTCTCTTTCATGTAACCTTCATAAATATTTGTTGACTGAGTCACGACTTGGATAATATTCTCAGAAAGAAATATTTCAAAACATTCCAAAACGGTCTCCGCATTTGCAGCGTTATTCACTGGTCCTGGTTTTTTTGTGAAATATATTGTGTATCCTTGCTCTTGTCTTTGCTGGACATACTTTTTTCTATTGTGTTACCTCATCTTTCTCTACATAATACGGGACACCATCGTCATCATCTGAAATATGTTGATCGATTTCTAGTCTCAACGAGTCTGAACATGCAAATGTGAGAATATAAAATTGAACGTTTCGAGATATCGACGGCAAAAGTGCAGTCTTCGTATTATTATTTCGTGCAAGTATACAGTAGAGGCAAATAACACGTGGATAGTCATTTTGTCACGAATTTCTACTGTAACGCCTTCCTTTGATAGATTTGTATGTTTTATTATTCTCATTTCCCGACATGTTCACTTACCGAGCATTGTTTTCACGTATACGAGGTACTACAGAAAACAGTACGAGGTAATAGCTCAATAAAGTGCTACAAAAATACAAATAATCTCCCATTATTTCCATGTATCTTCAAAAAGATATTGATTCCGAAATTAATCGAATGAAAATCTGGATTTAACTCTTTTCAGATGGAATAACTGACAATACATGGAATGAAAATATGAAATATTGCCCAAAAGTAGGTACATTCATGAACAAACTAACGGATTAAAATCAACTACTCATGTTAAAGTGATCCATTGAATGGCCAACAATCCTTTGGAATGACATTTCTCATTCCATTGAGATGATCATATTTTTTTCTCGTGATTTTTTGCTGTCTAGTATGTATCTTCGGAAATTCAATGCCAGCCAAACTAATATAGGCTTCGATATCCGGGAAAGTGGCTGGAATTCATCGTCCAAGTTGATTTTATATTGTATCTATATTTTCTGTACAGGGTGGGCCACCAGTAACGCCTCGGTCTCTAGTGGGGTAACCACACATCTCCAAGAATTTCTTTTTCCTAGGAAGTTGTATGTCAACAAGGGCAATATTTTGAAAATATTTCGAAATGTACAGGGTGTATCAAAAAAACGCAATATACCAAAGATATACTTCTTGTAATGGAACACCCTGTTTTTTTTTGGGAATTTCCGATTCCTCATCGAAAATGAGACCCACTTCTTTGAAGGTTTCCTATACCTATGATTCACTGTTCCCGAGATATCTTATTTTGTTTGAAAATTTTTAGTTCTAGTAAAGTTTGTATGTCAGCTGATCCAATTAATGTTGACGACAAAGATTTCAACTAGTCATCAAGAATTGTCAGAGTTATTTGTTTTAAATTTTCTGTCTCCTCCATATTGTACAGGGTGCTCAAAAGTTAGCTTGTACTTCTACTATCTTCAAACATCAATAACTTCGTTATTTCAAATAGAACGCCCTGTATATTTCAATGTGAGAAGATGGGAAATTTGAATGTCTTTCGAACATAATGAACTTACTTTCTGAAAAGGCTATTACAATTCCTGCTAGAACTCAAGTAGTCAAACGAATTCGAATTCCTTCTAATATTGTTTCTCAAACGAATACCTATCTTTGTGAGTCATCAGAAATCGTAGATGGACTCTATATTGGTAACAGTATCATTGAAGTTAGAGATGGTTCAATCTACGTAACTTTTGTAAATTCATATCTTGAAGATATTCATTTAAATGATGTCAAGTTAGATATCGATGCTATGGAAAACTTCAATATATTTTCAGTTAGAAATGACTATCCTAATGAAAACTTGAACAATTTTGAACGTATTCAAACAGTTAGTGAAAATTTGAAAACTGGCCATATGAACGAAATCGAACGCAATTCCATAATAGAACTTTGTAGCGCATTTAATGATTTATTTTATATTGAGGGCGACAAACTTACGTATACAGAGTGTACTACGCACTCAATACCTACAACGGACGATATTCCTATTCATGTAAAACCATACAGGTTACCGTTTTTCCAAAAAGAAGAGGTAAGAGGTCAAGTTGAAAAAATGCTAGCTGAGGAAATAATTGTTCCTTCATCAAGTCCTTGGAATTTCCCTTCAATAGTCGTATCAAAAAAGGCTGACTCATCGGGCAACAAACGATGGCGTATTGTTGTAGATTTCCGTGAGCTAAACGAAAAAACAATTGGAGATGCTGATCCGTTGCCTAATATCACTGATATTCTCGATCAATTAGGAAACTCTAAATATTTCTCAACATTAGATCTTGCTAACGGATTCCATCAAATTTCAGTTTCTGAAAATGATAGGTGTAAAACTGCCTTCAGCACTCCTTTTGGTCACTATGAGTATCAACGAATGCCATTCGGGCTTAAATCAGCACCAGATTCTTTTCAACGTTCAATGGATCATTGTTTAGCTGGTCTACAAAATTTGACTTGTTTTGTAAAAATTTGTAAAAAATTGAAAGAAATATTTTCTCGTTTGCGTAAATGTAATTTGAAATTACAACCAGACAAGTGTCAGTTCCTTCAAAATTCATTATGTTATTTAGGTCATGTAATTAACGAACAAGGAATTTTACCTGATCCTCGAAAAGTCGACTGTATAAAGAACTTTCCTATACCTAAATGTTCCAAAGATGTCAAATCGTTCTTAGGTCTTGCCGGTTATTATCGCCGTTTTGTTCAAAATTTTGCAAAAATTGCTCAACCCCTTAATAATTCATTTAAAAAGGACGTAGATTTTATTTGGTCACCGTTGTATAAAACTGCATTCGAAGAATTGAAAAATCGACTGCAAGGACCGCCGATTCTGCAATATCCAGATTTTTCTCGAGAGTTTATTCTAACTACGGATGCTAGTGGCGTAGCTATTGGAGCTATATTATCTCAAAGTAAGATTGGTAGCGATTCACCTATCGCTTATGGGTCAAGGTCACTCAGTAAAAGTGAACGAAATTATTCTACTATACAACGTGAACTTTTAGCTATAGTACATTTCACGAAATTCTTCAGACCGTACTTATATGGCAGAAAATTTACGATCGTAACCGATCACAAACCATTGAAATATTTTTTATTCAATTGTAAGGACACCAATTCTTTACTCATGAGATGGCGTCTGTTACTCGAACAATTCGAATACCAGATTGTTTATAAAAAAGGGGTAGGTAACACAAATGCCGACGCATTATCAAGAATTCATAAAATGACCATACGATCTGCAATTCCAAATTCCCAAGAAAATAATGATTCTCAAGATCCGCTAGCTTATGAAAATTATGATAAACTTGAAAGTAGCATAATTTTAAATAAAAACATCCAAGAAATGAATGATGACATCAACTTGCGTAATCTAACAGATACTGTGTTGTCGATTTTCACAAAGAGAAGTCTCACTTGTGACAAAATCCTCATAAATAAGCTCGAAAAGCAAAAAGCACACATACAAGAAATATCAGAATCTTATTGCGATAGAGTTCCAAGTTTTAATCCAGTAGAGATAAACAACTTCAAGGTGTTGTATTTCCTTACACACGATAATAATTCTAGACTAACTTATGAAGAATTTTATTATTTGTTGATCAAGCTGACGAACTACTTAATAACGTATAATATAAAATGTATTTCTTTTGAAAATCCTACTCATCATATTGATTATTGTAATTTGAAATATACGTACATATTTCCTATGATACGCTATATCTTTCAGAATACCGATGTAATCGTGAAAATTCATCATAATAAAATTAATGACGATTTAAGTCAGGTAGAGATTTTGGAAATTTTGAAAGAATTACATGATTCACCTATAGGAGGGCATAAGGGCATTAATAAAACGTATAAAAAAATAAAGCAATATTATTCCTGGCCTAATATGCGTAATCAGATCAAACAATATATCAAAAAGTGCGATTTATGTCAGAAAAACAAGTCTTCCAGAATTCATAAACAACCCATGACAATAACTACTACGGCAACAAAGTCATTTGAAAAGGTGTCTCTTGATATTTACGGCCCTTTACCTGTTACAAATAATAACAATAAATATTTACTAACTTTTATGGACGATCTTACAAAATTTGCATTAGCAATTCCTATTCCTAATCAAGAATCATCTACTATTGCCGAGAATTCTGTGAGACATGTTATTTTGAAGTTTATTTTTCCAAAATATGTCTTGACAGATCAAGGACAAAACTTTCTAAGTCAAATATTCAAAGATGTATGCAAAGTCTTGAGAATCCATAAAATCCAAACTACAAGTTATAGGCCTCAATTTAATGGTTCTTTAGAGAGATCCCATAAGAATTTAACCGAATATTTGCGTTGTTTCATAAATAAATCACAGGATGATTGAGATACCTGGATTGACTTTGCTATATTTTGTTATAATACAACTATTCATTCTGCTACAAATTTTTCACCTCATGAACTTATGTTTGGGTTCAAAATAAACCTACCTAGTGCTGTAACAAAATCACCAGAAATATGTTATAATTATGAAACATATTCAAATGAACTGAAGGCAAGGTTGCAACATTCACACGCTATGGCGAGAGAAAATATCATTAATTCAAAAGGAAAAATGCAAAACTTATTATGACAAAACAAGTAAACAAACGCACTGAAAAGTAGGAGACAAAGTACTTTTGAAGGATGAATCATCCTACAAAGGTAAATGTAAAAAGCTCATGTCTGTATTTACAGGACCATTCGAAATTGCCGAAATCAATTCGAATGTTAATGTTACTATTCTTAAACGAAATAAACGTGTTAAAGTACACATAGATAGGATTAAAATATACGTGGAGTAGATTTTAAGTCGTAATTATCCATTTTCAAGAATATTTTAATGTAGGTATAAATAATTAATCTTACAGGAATAACAGACCGAAGAAAATTCAGCAGAAATGGGGAGAAGACGTGCTATAAGGCTATTTCCGGTAATATTTGTACTATTTTTTGAGATCTGCCAAATCAGTGGAGATCCTCTGTATAATATAACTACCTTAACAAACTCGACAGGTTTATACTACGAAGATTTGGGAACTATTAACCTTTATAATGATTTTTGGAACTTTCTTACATTTCTTGATTCAAATGATATTTACTAAGAATACAAAAATATACGGTACTATCATTCTGAAATAAATTCTATATGTTCAAAACTCAGTGCAAAATCTATTGAAATACGAGAATGTTTACACTTCCTGAATCTCGTGAACTCAACCTTCATTGACCTTACTCAACAAACGAATATGATACTGGACTATGCTGGAAAAACTATAATTAGCGGAAAAAGAAAACGAGCTCTTATTAATGTTGTAGGAGAAGTATCTAAAAAACTTTTTGGCACTTTAACAGAGTCGGACGCGTAATATTATGATGAGCAAATAAAACTTTTGAAATCAGATGAAAATCATTTATTGAATCTTATAAAAGAACAAACTTCTGTCTCTGAATCTTCCTTACATAATTTCAAAATTATTAATGAAGAAATCACTTCATTCAAACAAAAACTTTCTGAAATGTCAAGTTTTATGGAAAGAGAAAAAGAATTTGAAATAAATTCAGTTCAAACTACTAACTATCTTTTTTCAGTTTCCGAAATTTTCTCAACATTTATTTTAATTACTGAAAAATATACATTGGAAATCAATAATTTCCTAGATATTATCTTATATGCCGAACGAGGTCAATTACATCCTTTGATTATTACACCTCTTAAACTTCCTGCTGAACTAGAAAAAATTCAATCACACTTGAAAATAGATGAAACATTTCCTGTTCCGTTAGATAGAAAAATTATCGATGTTTTCTACAAATTTATCGATGTTACTATTTATTTTTATAAAGACAAATTGAATTTTATTCTGAGAATTCCCCTCATTTTAACTCAAACCTTTGAATTGTATAAAATATCTGTTTTACCTATGAGAGTTATGAAAAACTGAAATACTTTTCTCTTACCAGAAAAACCATTTATTAGTATAGATCAATTTAAGCATAATTATTTTTTAATTAATTTAAATACTATTGAAAAGTGTTTTAATTTTCAATCACGGTTTATTTGTAGATAAAAATTTCCAATTTATGTAATGAATGATATGTCAAATTGTGAAGCAATAATATTTTATATGCCTAAATCCATTCCTGATTCATGTGATCAACGAGTAATAATATTGACAATTCTATTTTTATTCAACTTGCTACGAGCACCACTTGGTTGTTCATTTGTCCGAAACCAGATATATTACATATCAATTTCAAGAAATCAGAAATATCAGTAAATATTGAATCAATTGGGATTCTGAAACTTAAACCTGGTTCAATTGCTTACTCTGAATCGATTATTTTGCACTCAGAACAAATATTCTCAAGCACCATAAGTGCTCCAGAAATTATAATTCACACTCCTATAAATAATACGATTTTCAGTGAACTAAGTGAAACTAATTTAACTGAAATATTGCCTATTTCAAAATTTTTTATACATACAGACCAGATTCTGAACCTTGATAAATATAGTCAAAAAGTTAGAAAACTAAGGGAGGACATATCTAAAACTCGTTTATCAGATGATGATTCCTTTTATTCAATTTCAGTTCACCATATTACTATGTATATTGTATTATGTACAGTGTTTTCATTTCTTATATTGTATTATTTCTATAAACATAAGTATTCGAAATTTATTTTTAGCAATAAGAGTAATGCTACCCCAGAAAATCAAGCCGAATCTATTGAATTGCAAATTTCTGAAAATAAAAAGAAAAAACATGTCAAGTGAAATAAAGATGCAACTTTTTTGGAAGTTTCAATTTTCTTTTTGAGGGGGAAGGTGTTGTGAACTGCTATGCTGTTTCACCCATTATATTATTGAAACGTGATTTTATGAAAAGAGAAAGAAATTACCATTTCCCAATGCTAACGGCAGCTTTTCATCGGCGGCATATGGGTGTGAGTTGATTGCATTTCGTTCGGAATGATAAAATTCAATTACATAATATTATTACAACAAAATATTCAATTTTTAATTCAAATAAGTACGGAATTGCAAATTTGGACGCCACTGATTTTTTTCAAGTTTTTGTTCACTTTGGAAATAAAATCAGAAACCTGTAAAGAGTAGAGTGAATTAGTGAAACAAATGGAGAGTTTATCTAGGACTTATTTAATGAATTAATTTTCATGAAAATTGTACCCATTTAAACGAATCAACAATATTACATCAGTACATCACGCTATGAACAGTATCTATTTACATATAAAGTATATGTTCAAGAAAAAATCTCATAATCAGAATGTTACATGTTCAATTTAAAGTTATATTCAAGAAGCCCACTTGAAAACGGTTTTCATATTCAGTTGGTCGAAATATTATGTAGTTTTACCTCAAGGTTCCCAGGGAAAATTCATGAATTTTTGTGTGGGGGGTGAATTACGATAAAGATATTAGTGTTGAATATTCATTAGGGCTTGAATATTTAGTATTCTGAGGAGAAAAAAATCAAAGTAAATGGTAATTCAATGATCAATTATGAAATTTGAAAAATTTGCCTGTTATCCAACGTTGGTCCAGGTCATGGTCGAAACTGAAGAGCAGCTTGGCTGCATGTTACAGATGTGAAGTTCTAGGAGTCGTTTTATGGTGCAACTTCCACGAAGTTGTCCAATGATGAAGCTCAGCATGGGATGGTGAGTCTCAGCATTCGATGATTAGGCTCAGCATTCGATGATGATGCTCAGCATTCCTTTGTGAGGCTCAGCACTAGTTGGCGAGGCTCATCACTAGTTGGTGAGGCTCAGCATCTGACGACGTATGTTGCAGCAGCAAAGAAGGGCCTTCATCACCGAAGGGGCCCTCAGGGATAGGTGAAGAAATACCCACGCAGCATGGCATGCAGGCAGCAAACAAAGAGTCCATGGTACCAGAGAACCCTATGATTTCGAAAGAAAAGTTAAGCTGATTATGAACCTTAGCCGAAGGTGGCAAAAAAAAAACTCACCTCTGATACCCAGAGGGTTCATTCCCAAATCACAAGACAAAGATGATCCAAAACCAAATCGCACGGCAGGGTCTCGCATGGGTTCGTCTTCATTACATCCAGTCATCTCAATCCGAACCATTGGATTGAGTTTTCAAAAGAAAAACTGATGGACAAAATCCACAGCGCCAGAGCTTCTCAGCACACGTGCACCATCCAGAGCCAAAAGAAAAGCAACAAAATGGTGTTCGTCGGAAATTTCTCTCCGGAAAACCCTCTCCACTCATCGAAAAATTGATACTTCATAGCCACCTTTCACACTTCATTTGTCAAAATTTATGGAATAAATCATCACAAAGGTTAAATCCCAATGTAGGTCAAAAATACATATCTCCTATGGACTTCTGCTAACCCTGGTTTACAACGATAAAGAGATAAAAAAGAAGAAGCCAAGTTGTTATTGTCGACTGTTGAAAAAGAAGGGTGAATTGAAGTTCTATTTTCCATATCCTAACCTCACAATATTGACAAGAAAAACATTGGATAATTTTGGCAGATTTTGAAACTAAAATAAAATAAAAATAAAACATTATTGAGACATTTCTACCCATACCCATTTGGACAGACACTATTTACGAGGTGGTAAGCTCACATAGTTATCTAATCATGATTGAATGTCATAATAGGTATATGGTTATCCAATAGAATTCTGACACTGTTTTCCAATTCTTTTCAGAACATTTCCAGCACCAAGACATCATTAGTGGATTTACCAATAAAACTTACAGAGAAACCAGATGGAATATTAACTGGTAAGTTCCTTTTTTATACAAATAAACTTGAAGTTAAATGTGTTATTGTGATGTGAATGTTACTTGACCAATCTCTTCTGTGTTTCAGGTTTCGACTGTGCCAGTGCTAGATAATATTCAATATACAGGGGGAAACAGTGAATGTGAGCTATTCGATATTGCAGGGATTTTACCATATGAACTATGTGAAAGTGTTGAATAAATTGAAGGGATCAATATGATGTGTTCGAATAACAAAACGAGTAACGTTTTAATGGAGCTGTAATGAACGCGAAGACTCGACCAAAAATATCATAACGAATACTAATGCTAGACACTTTACACTTATAGGAAGTAGAAGGTCGTTTTAATTAGGTCAATGAATATTTAGGTATCTGAACTCGAATGCATTCAATAAGTATTAGAAGGATAGATTGATAGAGCAATATTATTACGTGAATTTGTTTCAAATCACAAGAAATGCATATATGTAATAGGTTTATTATTAGGTACTTCACCTTTGTAACATTGTTGATAGTGGCACTTGGGGAATTGAACAGGAACAGCAAAAAGATGTGAATAAAAGTTAGAAAAGAGTGTACAGGGAATTTATAACCTAAGTAACTGAGCCACAGCAGAGGGGCGGGCCAAAGATAGGTAGAGGCCAGATGAATTATTACAAAAATCAATTAGTTTTAAATCTTTTCAGATGAACATTGAAATCCTTTTTCTGTACTTAATTTTAAGTAATACCCAAGGTCAACTGACATCGATTTTTGCAAAATGATTAATGATAAAATTTCATTAAATTAAAAACTATTTCTGAAAACATCCGAAGCCACTCTTTTTGCACTTTAATTCGAGGTCAATTCAACTAAGCGAAAATCTAATGAATTCTGATTAAATTTATGACCAAATCTCAGTATAAAAGCAGGAAGTTTTGGCATAAAAGTAAGTCTTGATCGAACTCTTGATACGAAGTCTCATGTCTTGAACCAGTAACTCTGCTAAACAGTCTAGTTATACGTGATATGTAGTTGATATTAGAAATTGCTTAAAAGTCTGTACCTAGTGAACATATTTTGTTGCTGCAATAGATGTGTATCGGAATTATTGAACTTTTATAAAACAGTATTAACTTTTCAAAGTGACCCGGTATAATAGTGCGAGTGTACATCATCCTGTCATCATGTATAACCAACCAATATTATGTAAGCACATCTGTTTCACCTCCATGTCAACTCTGCCTGTCCATATTATGATGATTGCTGAATAGAGATTTATGTATTTTGAACTGCCGTATTAATGTCTATATACACCAATCTTACTCCTGCCTAAGTATTCACGAACCCAGTGAATCAGTAACTTTGTGAAGACCCCTGTATAGGCCAACCCAAGAAAAGGGGTGCTTTACAATTGGTGTCAGGTGTGGGGTTCGAATATTTAGAAGCTGTTAAACCCCCTCAGCGGCAGGAAAGAGAAGTGTAGACATTCTACCATCAACGGCAAAAGAACTACTCGTAGACATAAAGATTGAAAGATGTCACGAACCGGATCACCAACAGGAGATGACAACAATGACGACGACCAGAAAAATATCATTGTTTCCATGCCCATGAACTTAGATGCAATACCAGAGTATAATGGACAGACAAGTATTCATGACTTTCTTCAAATTATCTAAGAAACGGCAATATTGGCAGGGTGAACAGAAAAACAACAAACAGCGATAACTCGATTGCAATTAAGAGGAATAGCCAAGCAGTTGATAGACTCAGAACCAGATCTACATCAACATGGTAGGTTCTAGAAGAGGCCTTACGTAAGCAGTTTGGCGTAGTTCAACTTCCTGGACAAGCACTGAAGGCGTTTATTGAGTGCAAACAACGAAATGGTGAGTCTTGCAGGCAATTTTTGGCCCGATTGAAAATTGCTGCTAACAAGACTGTAAAATACACCGCTAGACCAGATGACAACCGCCTGATAAAACAGAAATTAGCAGCGGATACAACCACACAATTTGTTCTCGGCCTACTCAACCCGATACGGAAGAAAGTATTGTCCGCAGAGCCCGCCACACTAGAAGAAGCGGTGAGAGTTGCAGAAAAAAAGGAGACGATAGAAAATCTCACCAAAATACAGGAACGAGAATGCAGGGTGGTGGACTCACGCGAAATAAATCAACAGAATGCAAGGTCAAGAAAGACTCTTAACTGCTACAGATGTCAGAAAATGGGACATTTTGCCAGAGATTGCAAGGAACGAATCAACAGCACTAACCGAAACCGGGTGTGTTATGGATGTCACAGACCTGGACACATAGTGAGGTATTGTCCAGACAGAAGCCAACAACGAGGTCAAGGTCATCCAACTGGGACCTGGCGAGCTGCAGGTAGAGGAGGACGTTCCACCGGTAATTTAAACACGACCGCAGCTGCATTTCAACCCCGCCATGTAGCTGCCAGCGAGGTGCCTCGACAATAAAGTCAAGGACGGCAGAGATACTAAGTTGCACGCAAGGAAAGGAGGAACCCAGGAACATAGCAAAAATTAAAGTAGAAGGTCAGTACTTGACAGCTTTAATTGATTCAGGTGCACAAGTATCTCTAGTTAAGCCGAGTATCGTGCAGGGGTTCAATATTCAAGTTAACAACGATATTAGTCTAGTTGATATTCAGGGAAGAAAAATCATTGATAATGGAAAGGTTATTTCACCAATACAGTTGAGTTCAAGAAAGACCATTGAACATGAGTTCATCCTGATAGAGACAGGGAATTTCAGAGCAGATATGCTGCTGGGATTAGACTTTTTACAAAGATTCGGAGCAAAAATCGATTGAGGAACAGGGAAAATGTTCATTCTAGATGAAGTTATTGAGTTATTAGAAGAAAATAACGATTGGGAAAAAGAGATAAAAGTGAGGTTAGCTGAAATGGAAAATAATCTGGTTGAAATCAGGAATACCTTGAAAGCCTTTACTTCAACCGTACTCAAGGAGGATATGAATTCGATGCCACTGGAATTGGCAGCGAATTCCGGTGAACAGGGGAATTCCAGTCCTCTGGTTCACCAAACAGCAATATCCATCCCGGATACTCCAAGGTATGAAGAGAAGTCAAAGGAAAGGAAGACTGCAGCTTCCAAAGGGTCCTTAAATGATAGCAGAACACAGTATCGTAGTGGAGAGCACCTGTTTTACAGATACAAGAGGATAGGTCACAAAGATGCACCTCTAAGTCTGGAAACACCGACAGTGGAAGTCAAAGAAGCAGCGAGTATCCAACAGAAGAAATCTCTAAATTAAAACGGATGAATAAATCAGGAAATGACTGTAGAAAAGTTGAAAATCAAAGTAAGATAACTGATACCAGTCTCCCACAGCCAGTAGTGCCTTGGACACTAAATGAGAAGGCACATGGATGCACATCCAAGCCTATGAATTACCACAGAAACGGAGTGGGAGTATATTTCAAAGAAGATGTTCACTTACCACCAAGGACAATGACCATACAACCAGCACTACTCAAGAAGCCGAAACGACTTACCACCGATTCTATCGTAATTGAATCTATGGACTCGATCAACGGAATATTGGTAGCCCGATCCATTCGTCACAAGAACCAAGAAATACCTGTAAAACTGATTAACGTTCTCAATTGTGTTGTAGTGATTCAGCGAAAACAAATAATAGCCAGAGCATTTGAAACAGAATGTGAAGTCCCAAGTAGACAGGAAAAAAGAAGAAAAACAATTGGCTCTGTGAGCACGCAAGATACTGAACTTATTCTTGAGCAGCTTCAGCTATCTAATCCACAAGGAGAAGGAGAAGAAAAACTTGTAAAATTGATCACGGAATATATCGACATATTCAGAGCTCCAACACACAAATTGACCTGTACTTCTCGAGTAAAACATCGAATTATAACAGAAAATGTACCACCTATCTCAAAAAGACCTTACCGAGTACCCTATCAACGTCAGAAAATACTGGACAAGGAAATTCAAGATCTTCTAGAAAATGAAATCATACGTGAATCTTCATCACCATGGTCATTTCCAGCAATATTGGTAGAGAAGAAATTGCATCCTGGAGAAGAACCCCAATTTCGTCTATGTATCGACTATAGAGATCTTAATGCAATCACAAAAACAGATTTCTTTCCCTTTCCAAATCTTCAAGAAACCTTAGATCAATTGACTGGCTCCAGTATTTTCAGTGTGTTAGATTTGGCTAGTGGATATTTCCAAGTAGAACTCGACCCACGAGATCAGGAGAAAAGTGCATTCACCACCCCTACTGACCATTATGAATTCAATCGCATGGCTATGGGTTTAAAGAATAGTCCAGCAACTTGGCAAAGACTGATGTATTCGGTTCTAGCCCATTTAACTGGAAACGAATGTCTTGTCTACTTGGATGACGTAATAGTGTTCAGCTCATCTGACCTAAATGAACACCTCAACAGACTGAGACATGTATTTGATAGAATGAGAGCCAGTAATTTGAAATTCCAACCAACCAAATGCCAATTTATGAAGAATGAAGCCAAGTATCTGGGACACATCATATCAGCAGCTGGATGTCAGACAGACCCCGAAAAAACAGAGATAGTCCGTAATTACCGTCGTCCATCCACCGTAAGAGAAATACGAGCTTTTCTAGGGCTTTGTGGGTTTTACCGCAAATTTGTGCCGAGATTTTATGAAATATCTCAACCACTTACGAATCTCACCAAGAAAAATACCCCCTTTGTTTGGAAGGAACCACATGAACAGGCTTTTCAACATCTGAAACAGGCTCTCATTACTCCTCCTATTTTGAAGTACCCAAATTTTCAAAAACAATTCATTGTAAATACAGATGCCTCCGCTACTGCTATTAGTGGAATCTTGAGTCAAGAATATGATAATATAGAACATCCAATTTGTTATGCTAGCCGAACCTTGAACTCAGCAGAAAGACGCTATTCAACAATAGAGCGTGAATGTTTGGCAGTAATTTGGGCTGTGAAAAAGTATAGGTGTTACCTGACTGGAACTCATTTCACCATTATTACCGACCACCGACCATTGGTGTATCTTTTAACCATAAAAGATGCCAGTTTGAGGCTTGCCAAATGGGCAATATTCTTGATGGAATATAGTTTTAATATCAAATACCGCCCGGGAAAGAGAAATGGAAACGCTGACGCATTAACCAGGCTAAGAGAGGTAGAACTAGAGGAGACATCTACAGAGGCAACTTGTAGTCCATTAGCTGCAATAGCTTTGGTAACTCAGGAAGAAGAGCAGGAGTATAGCCCAATGTTATCGACTATTTGGACGAAAGAGGAACTAAGTAAATTGCAGAGAGCAGACCCTATCATTTCGCAAATAATACCACAAGTATTGGACGACGATAACCAATTTTATCTATGCCCAGATAATATCCTTTACGTTAAGAGAAAAGAAGGGGACCGCAATGACAAATTGTATGCACCTAAAGCCATGGTGAAGGAAATTCTACAAATATACCATGACTCCCCTATGTCTGGTCATGCAGGACAAAAGAAAACCCTAGATGCAATACACCAGGATTTCTTCTGGAGAGGGATGAGACAAGATGTTATAAAATATTGCAATGCATGCCATTCTTGCAATTTACGGAAAACCAATTACCAACCTCCCGCAGAACTACAGAAACTACCAGTTCCATACGCTACGTTTGGGCGTATTTCTATGGATTTAGTTGGACCTCTCAACCAAACCAAAGATGGAAATAAATATATCCTCACTGTCATGGATTACCTAACAAGATACCCAGAATGTATTCCGCTTCCAAATATAACAGCAGATACGGTAGCTAGAGCTTTCGTAACAAACATCATCACAAAATATGGCACACCTCGACAATTACTAACGGATTGCGGTCAGCAGTTTGTCTCAAAATTATTTAAAGAGATATGCAAAATTTTGGAAATCAAGAAACTTCAAACTACTCCATATCACCCTCAATCAAACGGAATGATAGAACGAATGCACCGATCTCTATAAACCACTTTATCGCATTATGTGACCGAAGACAATGATTCGTGGGACAGATGGTTACCATTCGCCACCATGGCATATCGCAATCACGTGCACGAATCAACTCAAGAAACTCCATTTTTCTTGATGTACGGTAGAGATATGGAAATGCCATTACATTTAATAACTAAACATGCACAGGTTCGTTATGACTTAGATGACAATTATGCAACAGAAATGGTTCAGAGAATGCAAATAGCGCATGAAGTGGCTCGATCAAATCTGAATAAACAAGCCGAAAAACAGGTGCAAAAATATAACCGAAAAGCCAAACCGACATCACTTAACTTAGGAGATCGTGTATGTCTTTACTCGCCCGCCGTCAAGGCCGGACGTCATTTAGCTCATAAATTTTATCCCAAGTACTCAGGACCGTACCGAATAATTGAAGTGTTAGGACCAGTAACCTATCGTATTAAAGAAATCAATGGAAGAAAAGATCAAGTGGTACATGCCAACCGACTAAAAAGATATCATCGGGGATTGGAAGATATGGATGAGGAAGAAAATGATCGAACAATTCCTAAACATCTGGTAGAAAGAACCCCTCAACCAGTTATTGATACTAATCCAAGTAAAATCATAAGATTACCGTAAGAACAAACAGATCAAGAGAATTCTGAGCATCTTAACACATACAACGAAGAATTAAATCCTGAGGATCACGAAAACATAGAAGAACACGATAATGACGAACCACTTGAAATATCAACCACTGATGTTTCAGAAGAAGAGGAAGAAGAGGATAACGAAGAGGAGGCAGAAGGAGAAGAAGAAGATAATTCTGAAAATGAAAGAAAGAATGAGGAAGTGAATGAAGAAAACTGTGAGGAAGACGTGGAGCAAAACAAAACACAGGACAATATGAATACTCAAGTATCGCAGTCTAGATATAATACTAGGTCACAAGGGCAGGCAGAGGACCATGATTGGATTCTCAAAAGGGCCATTTAACAACAGCAGGGCGATCCAACTCCCCACCACCACCCTATGAGCACGAAAACATCGCCCCAGGTGTTGGGCCTATGATACCTCAAAGGCCACCCCTGAACCGTTCTGTGCCATACCCGGCACCTAACCCAGGACAGCGAGAGGACCATCCATTGAACCAGCCTGGATCTACCCAAGAAGCCCAGGGGTCAAACACCCCGACCGAGCGATGGGTTTATCAAATGGGACGTAACCTGAAGGTTACCATTAAACGTCAACTGAGTGAGTGATTTGATTTTATAGATATAGGTTTCGTTAGACTATACTCGCATGTAATTATCTTTATTTTATAATTTACCAGAGTAGAGATAAGTATAGATATTGGAAATTGTCTAAAATTTTCGTAGGTAGTAGTATAGTGTGAAAAAAAATGCAATAATTTTAATTTATAATAGAAACCTAGTTATATTATTCAGGTATAGGAATTTTGCATGAACGACTCTATATATTTATCGTAAGAGAGGTCTGCAGGTACCTACCAAAGATCATTCAAATATCTCATTCATTTTATTTGTTGATACTATAATTTACTGGGTCACAACTTTATATAAACAATTTCGAGGATTTTGTAAGATGCTCTTGATGTTTCATGGGTGAAGTTCACGTAATAATGAAAGAAATGATGGAAATGAAAAGAAATACAGATCATGATCTATATATAGCAATGAAATTCATATGTTAAAATATGGAATTTCGTCTACGAGGGATGGATCGAATGTAATGAACGCGAAGACTCGACCATAAATATCATAACGAATACTAATGCTATACACTTTACACTTATAGGAAGTAGAAGGTCGTTTTAATTAGGTCAATGAATATTTAGGTATCTGAACTCGAATGCATTCAATAAGTATTAGAAGGATAGATTGATAGAGCAATATTATTACGTGAATTAACTCTTGTTGGAAATATGCATATTTGTTTCAAATCCCAAGAAATGCATATATGTAATAGGTTTATTATTAGGTACTTCACCTTTGTAACATTGTTGATAGTGGCACTTGGGGAATCGAACAGGAACAGCAAAAAGATGTGAATAAAAGTTAGAAAAGAGTGTACAGGGAATTTAAAACCTAAGTAACTGAGCCACAGCAGAGGGGCGGGCCAAAGATAGGTAGAGGCCAGATGAATTATAACAAAAATCAATTAGTTTAAAATCTTTTCAGATGAACATTGAAATCCTTTTTCTGTACTTAATTTTAAGTAATACCCAAGGTCAACTGACATCGATTTTTGCAAAATGATTAATGATAAAATTTCATTAAATTAAAAACTATTTCTGAAAACATCCGAAGCCACTCTTTTTGCATTTTAATTCAAGGTCAATTCAACTAAGCGAAAATCTTATGAATTCTGATTAAATTTATGACCAAATCTCAGTATAAAAGCAGGGAGTTTTGGCATAAAAGTCAGTCTTGATCGAACTCTTGATACGAAGTCTCATGTCTTGAACCAGTAACTCTGCTAAACAGTCTAGTTATACGTGATATGTAGTTGATATTAGAAATTGCTTAAAAGTCTGTACCTAGTGAACATATTTTGTTGCTGCAATAGATGTGTATCGAGAATTATTGAACTTTCATAAAACTGTATTAACTTTTCAAAGTGACCCGGTATAATAGTGCGAGTGTACATCATCCTGTCATCATGTATAACCAACCAATATTATGTAAGCACATCTGTTTTACTTCCATGTCAACTCTGCCTGTCCATATTATGATGATTGCTGAATAGAGATTTATGTACTTTGAACTGCCGTATTAATGTCTATATACACCAATCTTACTCCTGCCTAAGTATTCACGAACCCAGTGAATCAGTAACTTTGTGAAGACCCCTGTATAGGCCAACCCAAGAAAAGGGGTGCTTTACAGAGCTTACACTTTTTGAAAATAAAAACGTTACACTATATTCGCCTTGTATATGAATATTATGATATTATAACTCAGTTGTTCTACTTAACATTGTCTACACTATTGCAACATTTGCTTATTTCACAGTTTCAATGTAACAACGACCTGTTGCAGGAAACCATGTTGCTATTTGTTTCTATCTTCACTTTATATATTTCTCTTTTTGTCTTTTGATGGCGTGATGCACTATGACTGTCACGTGACTTGAATGTTCTTTGAAGAAACTTTACGAAGCCACGCGCAGGCAGTTGCAGTCAGATATTCATTCTGAATTTTACCTTTTGTCAACTCAACCAATGTACTAATTCCGCCAATGAAATCACCAATGATTAAATCTAGTCGATAAGTATCCAGTGTTTTGCTCTACAACTTACGACCACCCCTTTCCCAGCCTGACCGCAGATTTTTTCGAGATTTTTCGAAAACCGCTCATGTCATTTCGTTGATTTTTGATTTGAACAAATTGATTAATGATGATTTTCCATTTGAAAAAAATGTGAAGTGAAGTGGTTTCTGAGAAGTATTATAAAACATTATTTTTACACGGATATAACACAAATTGGCTCTTGTTGTACTGTGTTCGATAAATCAATATTTATTTATCGAATTTTCTATATCATAAATTCCATTTTCGAATCTGATTCACAATAACTTCATTTCGTGACAAACAATGCTGCCGTCTTAGGGCTGAAGGAGCCACTTTGAGCATAGGTTATAGTCTTGTTCAATTAGTCTATTTTCAATCTAGAAACACCTTGTTGTTGAGTGAAGTTTATTTCAATACTCCATCAGTTTTTTTCAAAATATCTATTCCAGAAACGAACAAAAATCAAACTACGAATAATTAAACAGTCTAGTTATCGAACTATAGGAACATATGAGATCAATATGTTGAATGCTTCAGTCATGATAGGATACAAAAGAAATTATGGAAAAAATGAAAAGAAGAGTCATCCTAGAAGACATTCTCACAATTTTAACAATATTAACAAGGTTTCGAACATTTAAAACAACAAAGAATAAAAAAAATACAGGAAAGAAACAAAAAATCTATCTTTTCTTGTTATTTTGATTTAGTCGTGTTGCTGAATGTTTTATCCATTCTTTCACAGCCCACGCAACTTGCAAATCATTTTTCTCGTTAGCAGGAAAGTTCAGCTTCGCCGCTTCTGAAATTTAATTTCTCAATTTCGATAACAATAGCGAGTATTTTCTTATTCACCTAGAATAATGTCCATGGTTGTGGTCTTTTCAAAACCTATTTTGTTGTAGCGACCTTTCCAATTGAACAGAATTCCTAACTGGTTTGCCATCAAATACTTCATAATCCTCCGTGTCACCCCTTCAATTCCTGATCCACCCAAGGCCGCCAACCTCCGTACCTGTTGAAATGCACAAATAATTATTATATTTCAAATTTAGCGAAACTTTCAGTGAATGTGCACGAATGCAAGTTACCCTAAGAGAAGCAACACACAAGTGCGTTTTGAGATGTAATTTGTATCAGTGAATTAGTTTGTTGAATATTTCGACTAATTTGATGCACAAATCATAAACATAAGAGGAACTTATCAGAATAGGTACTATGAAAAAATATCATTCATGATTCATATCCATAATATCAGCCGATTAACGATTTCAATATAATGGCAACGTCTCAGCTATTGTAAACACGATTTTCGACAGCTCCCGTTTTGAGTGAAATTTTCGGTAGTTAAACTGCATTTTAAAATCAGAATATTATTCATCTAAGTGAACTTAGATCGACAAAGTGAATTATTTACTTCAAAAACAATCAAAAGCGTACCAGCCATCAAAAGCATAGCCATGTCAAAGGCCTCAGAAAAAACCTTACGAAGCCATACCACTTCAGTTTCAAAAAATGACAATCTGGACCTGAAAGCAAAAAGTCTAATCGATAGTGAGTACACGAATAAACACGTAGAAAACATCATGGAAAGAATGTGCGAAAAATTCATGGCATCTTTAGATACTAAAATGTACACTAAATTTGAAAAATTCAATAAGGATATCTCAATGATTACTGCCAATTTGAGAAGAATTGAGAAGAAAGTACATGATAATGAGAAAGATATACACTCCCTACGCAATACTGTTGACCAACTAGAAAGGAACAATTCCTTACGAGTAAACGGATTACCCGAAAATGATAAGGAGAATATCTCAGAGGTAATATTGAAATTCATAAGAAACACCCTTGAAGTATCATGTAAATCGGACGATATAAGCGATGTATTCAGAATTGGGAAACCACATCCGAAAACAGGCTCAAGGACAATTCAGGTGAAGTTTGTAGCAACTTTGAAGCGGAATGAGGTTTATCTCGCGAAAATAAAGGGATAACCATACATGAAGATCTGTCAAAAGAACGATACGAGCTCTACCAGTTGGCCCAGAAGAAATATGGTCACAAACAAGTATGGACCATGGGAGGTAAAGTGTTTTTACAAAACAATAATAATCTTCTGTAGTAGTCCATGCTCAAAGTGGAGTGGAATGATCAATAGAGAAAATACCCAAAGTCGTCTCCACAATTTTTAATGTATAATCAGGCAGTCAATCCTGCTTTATTGAGGTTGATACATGTTTCGGCCAGTCAAATGGCCATCTTCAGTCAAAAGAATATAACAAAGTGTATCTACAATAGAAAACCAAACATGATTTTATATATAAGAAAAATTGAAAATGGAAGACAACAGTTGTAAATTCAAATTGAATTGATTATCAAATTTCAGTTAAAAAAATCACTGTTGCTCTTTGATCTAATTGAAATTTGTTAATCAATTCAATTTGAATTTACAACTGTTGTCTTCCATTTTCAATTTTTCTTATATATAAAATCATGTTTGGTTTTCTATTGTAGATACACTTTGTTATATTCTTTTGACTGAAGATGGCCATTTGAATGGCCGAAACATGTATCAACCTTAATGAAGCAGGATTGACTGCCTGATTATACATTAAAAATTGTGGAGACGACTTTGGGTTATTTCTCTATTAAAACAATAATACCAAAAAAGAAGTGTGCAGCGCTGGGGACCTGTAACTTACCAACGAAGGTTTCGATCGAAATAGACTTTTTGTTAAACTTTTGTTGAAGCTTCTTTTTATTATTCTTCCACACATTACTCGATCAATAATTGTTAAATATTCATTCACTTGCAGACATGAATGAATCATAATATATTAATCAGGACTAATAGTTTCCTTGATATCACAATCGGGACTGTCTATCGTTTTACATATAGATAAGCATCCCAATTTTTACTTGATTCATATTCTTTTAATTTTTTTCTATTCATCTTCTTTTCGTTCTTTATTTTTTTTATCATAAACAGTGTATAAGATTTAGCGTTTAAAATGTTATTAAACCTTCTTTATCAAAACTGTAGAGGGCTTCGTACCAAGACAACAGAATTCAAAAACAACTTGCTTACAGAATCATATGATTTCATTGTATTGACAGAAACTTGGCTGACAGGGGATATTAACGATGGTGAGCTCTTCGATAAAAATTATAGAGTTTACAGGAAAGATAGAGATATTCATTCAACAAACAAGAAAAGAGGTGGAGGAGTTTTGATAGCAGTGAGAAATAGGTTTAATTCTTCTCTTATAGTGACACACACCACGTTAGAAACTCTTTTTGTAAAGGTGAACATTCTGGGTAATGAAATTATACTGAACTCAACCTATATTCTCCCAGGATCAGAATCAGATGTGTATAACGATTTTAAAGATGTATGTGACAGTCTGACAATTGATACCAATACTTTTCTCATAATTGTAGGGGATCATAATATTCCAGAAATAAATGGCATCTCATTCAAATTCGACAATCGTAATGAAATCATAAGTACAATGTCAGAAATGATCGACTCACACAGTCTGAAAACATACAACAACGTATTAAATGGGAACAATAGGACGTTGGATCTGGTTTTAAGTAATTTTGAAATAAATGTATAAGAAGATTTATCACCGTTAGTTAAAATAGATGGAAAACATCATCCAGCACTACTGGTGGAATTTCAAATTGAAAAAAACAATTATTATACGCAATCTATCAAAAACCTGAGAAACAAATACAATTTCAAGAAGGCTAACTTTGCACAACTTTATGAGCTACTCAGAGATCACGACTGGTCGGCGCTTAATACATTTCATGATGTCAATGACTGTGTAGAATACTTTTATGAAGTTTTTCGCAATGTTCTCGATATTTCAGTACCTAAGTTTCCTGAGAATCCAAAACACTGCAAAACTTACCCACCTTGGTTCACAGCAGAAATCAAAGCTGATCTCAAAATCAAAGAATATTACATGAAGAGGGAAAATGAATCACAACATTACCATGATAACTTCAAAAGAATAAGAGCCTCATCAAAAATTAAAATCGAAGAAGCATATACAAAATATATCGAAAATATTCAAACCAACGTTTAACATGATAGTACACTTTTCTGGACTTTCATAAAGAATAGACAGCAAATAAGTAACAACGAAAATGAGTTTATAATCAATGATCGAGAAATATCAGATAGTAAAATCATATCGGCTGAATTTGCAGATTATTTCTGCTCTGTATATGAGAGCGACTCCACATACAATTTGAATGATATTGATAAAATAACTGGTCAATGAACATTCTGATACAATCTCCTGTGGCGACTCGAGCAAGCATTTCAAAAATTGAAACCAAAAAGGTCATCTGGGCCTGACAATATCCCATGTTATATTTTCAAAGCATGCAAAGACCTGTTGTTATACCCACTCTTGATTATATATAACAAATCATTGAAAAATGGTGTATTCTCAAGACAATTAAAACAAACTCGAATAACGCCGATATTGAAGAAATGCCCAATTGCTGTACAGGGTATCCCACATAACATGGGCCACCCCCTTATCTGGTAAACTATTATATATACAGAAAAAAGTTCAGAATAAAAGTTGTATTACTTCTTATGAAATTTATTTTTTAGATACTTTCATTAATACAGGATGGTCCATATGTCTGTGACATATCACAAATACGTTTTTTCAAATGGAACACCCTATATTTTATCATATTCTTAGATAGTACTTCAGAAGACGAGTTCAATGATATATAATAACATGGGTCTGAGATCACCCGTTTCGGATTTATACACGATCTTCTTCAATAAATTGTCTAATTTCAAAGCCCTATAGAAACGTTGCGAATGAAGTTTTCGATTCGCAGTTTCCGCTATAAATTAACAAAGTCTGTATATTATTCTGTTCTATGGTGAAAATTTAGGAATTTTCAATTTGCCAAAAGTGATTAAGTATTTTGAAAACCAATAAATATCTCGAGATTTTCAAATGGAACACCCTATATTCCATTCCAAATTTGCATAGAGCTCAGGAAGACGAGTTCAATGGTATATCATAACATGTGTCTGATATCACCCGTTTCGGACTTATACACGATCTTCTTCAATAAATTGCCCAATTTCAAAGCCCTATAGGAACGTTGTGAATGAAGTTTTCGATTCGCAGTTCCCGCTATAAATTAACAAATTTTGTATGTTTTCTTGATCCATGGTAAAACTTTATGAATTTCACATTGGCCAAAAGTGATGATGTATTTTGCAAAACGATAATTTTTTACAAATTTTCGAATGGAACACCACCCTATTTCATTCCATCTTTGGATGAAGCTCAGAATGACGAGTTCAATGATATATTCAAATATTGGTCTGAGATCACCCGTTTCGGACTCATACACGATCTTCTTGAAAAAATAATCAAATTTCAATGGCAAAATTCTGACTGTTATTTTCATATTAGATAAAAAATTTGTAATTTCTGTGAAACAATTCGTAATAAAGACTTTTGAAAACAAGGAATATTATCGAAATTTTTATGTAATGTTATACTATTATTTCACTGGAAAACCTTTTGGAAATGATTGAGCACAGGTTATCACAATTAAATTTCACCAACATTTGACTCAATACGAGACCAATGCGGGAATATTCAATTAATAAAATGTATTTGAAAATTTTTTCTGATTGTCTGCCTTATCAATTCGGATGCATTCATTGCAATAAATGTCATTTCCTCTATCCTCATAAAAATCGTATATCTTTCATACTGTTCAACATTTTTCATTGAATTCTCAATAATGAATAAACACTGGACATAAGTAAATTATCGAAGAGAAAACCAAAACTCAAAGTGGAATGACATGCCAACGTGAGCTGAGTAGGC
The DNA here is from genome assembly GCA_918026855.4 of Phaedon cochleariae. Taxonomy (NCBI): domain Eukaryota; kingdom Metazoa; phylum Arthropoda; class Insecta; order Coleoptera; family Chrysomelidae; genus Phaedon; species Phaedon cochleariae. The sequence continues at coordinate 17,952,829 of OU896723.1, read as the reverse complement.
TGAGCACTCATAGATGGGATTTTTGTTTATGTCATATCAATAACTGTCAAACCCGATTATTTATTGTTGAATTGGTGAAGAGAAACTCTTTCAAAATGCATATTTATTCTAAAGAAGAGAGATTTGATCTTTATGAGTGCTATTTATTAAAAAACAGAAATACTGTGCTGGCTTTCAGAGAATATCGTGACCGTTTTTCACAACGTGTCGTAACAAACAAAAAAATATTTCAGAGAATAGTGAACGATATCCGAACAAAAGGTTTTCTCAAACCGAATAAGAGAACTAGAGGAAATGTAGTTTTGACCGAAGATCGTGTATAAGTCCGAAACGGGTGATGTCAGACCCATGTTATTATAGATCATTGAACTCGTCTTTCTGAGTTCTATGCAAATATGGAATAAAATATAGGGTGTTCCATTTGAAAATCTCGAGATAATTATTGGTTTTCAAAATACGTCATCACTTTTGGCAAATTCAAAATTCCTAAATTTTCACCACAGAACATGATAATATACAGACTTTTTTAATTTATAGCAAAAGTTGCGAATCGAAAACTTCATTCACAACGTTTCTATAGGGCTTTGAAATTTGACAATTTATTGAAGAAGATCGTGTATAAATCCGAAACGGGTGATCTCAGACCCATGTTATTATATATCATTGAACTCGTCTTCTGAAGGACTATCTAAAAATATGATAAAATATAGGGTGTTCCATTTGAAAAAAACGTATTTGTGATATGTCACAGACATATGGATCATCCTGTATAAATGAAAGTATCTAAAAAATAAATTTCATAAGAAGTAATACAACTTTTATACTGAACTTTTTTCTGTATATATAATAGTTTACCAGATAAGGGGGTGGCCCAAGTTATGTGGGATACCCTGACTTAATTGTATTGCAAAAATCTTTGAGTTCATTATCCATGAGAAACTACATAATTCCTTCAAATCATATGTAGCATTTGAGCAACATGGGTTCACGAAGAAGAAATCTATAGAGACCAATTCATTAACGTTCTGTACTAAAATATCTGAAAGTATTGATTCTAAAACACAAGTAGATTGCATTTACACAGATTTTGCAAAGTTAATCATGACATATTGCTAGCTAAACTGAAATTCTATGGATTAAGTAATCACTTATTAATTTTTTTATATCATACCTGAAATAAAGGAGTCAACATGTTATCCACAAAAGTGAAGAAGCCCAGCCTTTTTTGGCAGGCTCAGGTGTACCACAAGGCTCGAACTTGGGGCCACTACTCTTCACAATCTTCATCAATGATTTTCCAAACGTGGTGTCATCGGACTATTTATTATATGCAGATGACTTCAAAATGTACAGCAAAATTTAAGACCTCAATGATTATTTAGAACTTCAAAACGACATCGATAATATTTCGACATGGTCCGTGGAAAATAAACTCGTATTCAACTTATCTAAATGCAAAGTTATCACTGATAGTACAAATCAAAGTAGACATAATTTTATCTATACAATGCAAAACACTTTTCTTGAACGAATTGAAGAAATATGTGATCTAGGCGTTATATTTCAAAGCGACTTGAAGTTTACTAGACACATTCAAAATATGGCAAAGGAAACTAACAAGCTGATTGGTTTTTCAAAACGTAGTACACAATCTTTCACTTTCAGATGCAACTATCACAAAACATCTGTTTGTTACAATTGTGCGCAGCAAAATAGAATATGCTTGTTTGATATGGGATCCTGGACAAAAAAACATGAAACAAATAATAGCAACTATACAAAATAAATTCCTGAAATACCTTCCTATAAAAAATACAGAGTTTCACCGAACTTACGTCATATAGTCATATCAGAGAGGAATTCAGCCTAGAAACCCTTGAACGCCGAAGAATCCTCATCAGCTTGTTATTCCTAGGTAAACTATTGAATAGTCAAGTTGACAGTAACATTTTACTTAATAGAGTATCTCTATATGTACCGCCTCCAGGAGTTCGACCACGACAGGTATCATTTCATGTAAATAGAAACAGTACCTCTATCAAGAGAATATGTAGTCTATATAATCAATACTCACATACGATAAGGTATGGCATTTTCGATATCTCAACTAATACACTCAAGGTACGTTTGAAGAATATTATGAGTTCATGGAATTAATCGCGTCTGGTACGAATTCCTTTCTATACAGTTATTACTTTACATACAGATATCGTCGATTTAAATAAAATCATACACTGTTATCACTATCACTATTAGTATTAAGTTTGTATTGGTATAATCATTATTTTTTAGTATTATCATTATCATTACTTATGTATGTTGCACTTGAGATAAGTACTCTGAAATGTTGAGAAACATGTAATTAGGCTTTGCCTGTTTGTTTCTACTAATAAATAAATAATAAATGCCTGAAAGCATCAATGCACTGACAGATAGATGAACAGTCAACTCACCATAAATTGATTGATTATTGGGTCCTCTTTTGCTAGGTGTTCAAACTTAACAAATTCCTCGTACGTTTTCAATGGAAAATGTGGTAAGTTTTCTGGTGCAATCAACTTCTCTAATGCAATTTTTTTGTTATTCCTCAAAATTTCTTGCATAGTTAATGAAATTTGTTCGTTGGTTGTTTGCAGTTTTGCGATTGATGTTAAAACGGTCTCTTGAAAACCTGCAACAATAATGAAGTTGAAAGTTTCGAAGAAGTACCTTTTTTCTGCAACCGACACAAAAGTCGTCCATTTTGATACCAAAATCAGCTCTTAAATTGACGTTTCTATTACTGACACAAAAATAGGTATGTTGCTTGGCAACATATTTAGTTCCTAGGAGCTAAAGTTGAATTTTAGTTCCTAGGAGCTAAAGTTGAACTTTAGCTCCTAGGAACTAAAAAGGATCTACTGGAAGTCATCAAGAATTAACAACATTGTGACGGTTGGTTATTTGGGTTGAGACGCATACCTGATTTGTTTCCGATTTCAGCAGATTTGGCATTTCATACCCATGCTGGAGATATAAATACATCTTATTATAGTTTAGTATTGAAATTATAAACATCTCATCAGTTAAGTATTTTTGTTCTGATCAGGGAAGCCTTCAGGATTCAAATACTTGCGTGATCTGTATTTCATTCGTTCTCCGGATGGATGACTTGTTTTTGAATAATCACGGCAAGCAATAGTTTTTTTGTCTCAAACAACGATATTATTTAGCTTCAGTTGATTATCAAGTCAAACACAGTGTAGTATGGAGAGGAATAAATAATCACTATTATCATTGTTGATATGCTCACTAACCTAACATTTTCCACGTCTTGTTCCTACATGTCACTCTGTGGTTGTATTTATATTGAAACTACAATTAGAACATCCTAGAAAACATAACCTGCTCAACCTGCTGTTAATGCAGGTAGAATATTCTCACCACATGGATTATTTGTCACTATTTGTTGCATTGCATATATATGGCACGGCATTGGTGGTTACTTCACATGTTTATTTGAGTTAATTATTTCGGTTGCAGAAAAAATAGCATGTTTCATTCGGATCAAAAGTGACTTTGTTCGACTCGCAAACTTTGCTTCCGCTCGGCTTCGCTAAACGCTCCGCCTCGCAAATGCAAAATTCGCTTGTCAAACAAAGTGTCACTTTTGATCCTAATAAAACAATCTATTATTGTGGATAAGGAAAATATTAGTTCACATATTGAGTTTTTTTTTCCTTTCCATACATCAATATATGGAGAAGGTAGGTCTCTAACCTGAGGTATATGCCCCATCAACATTTGCCACCACTAGAGTTCCGCCCAAAGTAATAGTATCATTATTATCTGAGACAGTAATGTGAATGAGAATATTTAACTTGAAAAAATATGGCTCTTACCTATCAGTATATCATGATTCAATGCTTCAGCCATTATGGAACTATTACTGTCCAGAGTCATAGTCGGAGTAGACGAAGCACTTGGTGTCTCAGGTAAATAAAAGTTGGTCTCTCTTTGTGAAGCCTGAAGAGGAGCAGGGAGGATGATAGGCACGCACTCAGCACGAGCAAAGTTTGCTTCTTTATTTGAAGTTACATCTGTTGTTGATGGACTTGAAGCTGAACATTTGAATTCAATGTGGCATTAGTAAAATATCTACGGATCAATATATTTTTGTCTATCTACTTTCCACTCCTTCTATCCTTTGTTTTTCTGTTGCTATTGGTAAATCATCTTCATCACTTGACCCGCTTAATTCGGATGGAAAATATTTCCTCTCGACAGTCCCGACTAGGGCTGGGAAAAAATATCGATATATCGATAAATATATCGATATATCGATATATCGAATAACGATATTTAAGTTTTTAAATATCGATATATCTATATATCGATAACTATCGATAAATCTCGATATATCGGTAAATATCGATATATCGATAAATATCGATATATCGATAAATATCGATAAATATCGATATATCGATAAATATCGATAAATATCGATAAATATCGATAAATATCGATAAATATCGATAAATATCGATATTTATCGATATATCGATATATCGATATATCGATATACAGTGTGTCCAAGATAAGGTTGCTCAGTAATGTCTCAGAAGCAACTGTGAGAAAAGGATATCTTTATTCAGAGAATAATGGTCATCATTTTGAACAATTGTTATGAATGTTCCTGTTGGTATTGCCAAAATTAGGTTGTTAAAGTAATTCGTGTAAGAATTCATTATTAATTTGAAGCGCTGCATTGAATAATATGGTGAAATATTTTTTTTCCACTTTTCTTTACTGAATAACTATATAGTCCCTCAATGTTTGACACTAAATGATCAGAAACAAGTGGAACTGATGGCATTTTTCCTTCAGAATTTCGAAAACACATTGAAGATGGCTAAAAATAGTTCGAAACACATCGAAACCACCCATGGTTGAATTCAGAATGAAAAAGTTTTCAGAATTTGTGAAAAAATTATCAGGACTAGGGCTGGGAAAAAATATCGATATATCGAATAACGATATTTAAGTTTTTGAATATCGATATATCGATATATCGATAAATCGATAAATATCGATATATCGATAAATATCGATAAATATTGATAAATATCGATAAATATCGATATATCGATTAATATCGATAAATATCGATAAATATCGATAAGTATCGATATATCGATGAGTATCGATTCAATTCAATTCAATTCAATATATGCTTTATTGCCATAAATATATTCGTATTTGTTGACAAAGCTCGTACATATACATATTTAAATGAAATATAATAAACAATATGCCGTTCAAAATGGGAAGCTGTCTAAAATACATTTCAAAATATACAATCAAAAGCTCGTATAAAGCCTTAGTTAAAAATAAGAAATAAAAAACAACATAGACAATGAATAATAAAACATATAAAATATTGTAATAAAACTCACATGTGAGAGCTCCTATAAAGCTATAGTCAAATATTTCAAGATTATATATATGTTGTATAGAACGATCCTTTTAAGAATTAATCAAGAAGAAAAAACATAATTTCAGAATCTCTGTGAAAAATATTCCTCGAGATTGTATAGTGGAGCCTGAACGAGCAACATTTTCACCTTGGTCCGGAATTTTTTGTTACATGGAATTTCTTTGATGTGATTTGGCAAATGATTGAATATCTTTATTCCGTTATAAATAATGGAGTCTTTGATCATAGTGGTACGGGGTCTTATCAATTTAACTTGTCCGTTCTGTCTTGTGTTGTAATGTGATGAAACAAGCTCTAAAGAAGCTATGTTTTTTTTGTATCAGAGCCGTTGTTTCCAAGATGAATAAACCAACTACTGTGAGGATGCCGCCATTCTTGAATAAATGTCTACATGAGTCTCTTGATTTCGCTCCACACATATATCTTAGGGCACGTTTTTGTAAAACAAAACTTCTCTGGAATAGCTGATCATTGCAGACTCCCCAGAATGCAATTCCATATCTCAAATGAGATTCGATGAGGGCAAAGTATGCAGCTCTAGCAGGCACAAACCCTAATTCTGCAGCAATAGCTCTAACAGCGAAGCATCCAGAGGCTAACTTTCTACACATTAATGTTACATGTTCATCGAATATTAGTTTTTTGTCAATGTATAAACCTAAAAACTTGGTCGATGATTTATCTTCTATGTTATCGCTTCCCATACCTAAATTTGGTAGATTGCAATGAAAGGATAGAATATTCGTTTTCTTTATATTGAGCGAAAGAAGATTTGAATTACACCAGTCTTTAATTACTTCAATATCGTGCATAACAGTTGTGTGCAGTACAGCTTTACTCATATCTTGCCAGAGGATAGTGGTGTCATCAGCAAATAAAGTGATTTTACCTTTGATGTCTAAAAGAACTATGTCATTCACATACAGTAAAAATAGCAGTGGTCCATGAACTGATCCTTGCGGTACACCATGTTTGATATGTGCGGTCTTTGAGACGCTGCATGTTTTAACAGATTGTTGACGACCTGTGAGGTAAGTCTCAAACCATCGGAGCCGACTATCAGTAAAACCGTAACGATGCAGCTTCCGCAGCAGTATTTCATGATTTACGCAATCAAATGCTTTCGAAAAATCACAAAACACTGCCGCAGCAGCTGCCCCTCTGTTTAAGCTCATATACACCTCCTCCATAAAGGAAAACAGAGCATCATTTGTGCTTTTTTTTTGGCTGAAATCCAAATTGATGATCTGTCAGTATTTTAGTGCGTTTCAACAATTTTGATATTCTAATTTTAACTAATTTTTCGATGATTTTTGCAAGAGTAGGTATAAGCGTGATTGGACGATAATTATTTGGATCTAACAAATCACCTCCTTTGTGGATTGGTATAACTAAGGATTGTTTTAGGAATGAAGGAAATACCCCACATCTAAATGATTCGTTTATGAGATAAACAAGCACCGATAATGCAGAATCTGGTAAATTTCGGAAAATATTAGCTGATATTTCATCCACTCCTGACGTGTTTTTCTTCTTTATGTCATATATAACTGACTTCAATTCAACAATATCAGTGTCAGTCAGCTGGAATTCTTCATTAATTTCAATGGATTCTATATTGTCAAGTGGATCCTGAGCAATCTTCACATCATTAGTAATCCGTTCGGCTATAGTGCAATAATGTGTATTGAGAGTATCAGGGTTCAATGAGATTTTTGGGTTTGAATTCGCTTTGCCCCTGAGCTCATTCATTACCTTCCATGTTTCCTTCACAGGATTGCCTGCATTTTCAATTCTGTGTCTGTAATATATTTCCTTCGCTCGTTTCACTGTTTTACGGTAGATATTCCTATATTTCAGATAATAATCATGGAACCATTTTTCGTTCGTGAATTTTCTCATGAAATGCAATGAGCGTAAATTATTGGCAGAAACTTTGATACCTAGTGTTAGCCATGGTTTTTTTATTTTATGTTTTATTTTTTGGAGTGGAAAAGCAAGATTGAAATTTTGTTTAAGTTTGTTATAGAATATTTGGAATTGATTATTATTCATGATATTCCAATTAGTTTGATTGCAATAATTATAGAACTTCTCGAAGTTACTTTTACTGTATAGCCTCCCGTAATGGAAAGTTCCATTTTTCTTTTTAATCTTTCGTTTATTACTTGTGATAATGCAACTCGTCAGTATGGCTTCGTGATCAGATATACCAGATATACCAGACATATCGAGAAATATCGATAAGTATCGATATATCGATAAATATCGATAAAAATCGATAAATATCGATATATCGATATATCGAACTCATCGATGAATTTCAACTTATCGATAACCGATAACTGAAATCCAATATCGCGCAGCCCTAGTCCCGACACTTCGATTACTTGCAGTGGATAGACTATTTGACAATTCATATTCCTCAATAAGGCGGTCCAGTTCCTTCTCGGCCCAATCATAGTTACCTCAAAATGTTTAAATTTCCATCGTCTGCATATTCTTCATGAAATTGAAATGCTCACCTGTTTTGAAATGTACTTTGAATATTGAATAATGTGGCCATTTCTTGCTAGGCGGAGTACATGCTTTAACGAACGTCGATAGAGGAACTTTTTTAGTTCCAGTAGGCCAATAACATCGCCTCTCATTTTTGATGAGCCATATTAATGATATTACTGCAAGCTCTCTTGAATCCAATCTCTTAGTATTGAATTCTATGTCCCCGTAAAACATAGTACGTACAGGAATAATTCTAGAGTGCAGAGAGAAAATTTGAATGAAAGATATTGGAATTGAACGAGAAGCACTGGAACAAATAGTGATAATGAAATCATTCAGCAGTGATTCAATGGAAAAAATGCAAAACCATCCTTGTGAGGCATGAGAAATCCTTTGCAATGGATTTGTTCACAGGAAAATGTGACTTAATTTTTGTCACTGAAGCTTCTGCAGTAAAATATGTTCAAATCAGAAGAAGACAAAGGTACCGAATATGAATCAGAAATTGCAGAACTAAGTCCCTCAAATCTGATTATGTCACCAATTACATGAATTTCCTTTATGACGCAAACCTTTTTAGATTTCGTGAGGATACAATTATCAGGTAGATTTCTCGACAAGACGTAGTGAGTAAAGCATATTTTTCTGCAGTTATATGATATCAATTCACTACCGATAGTATCATGTACTTCATTGAAAATATGCATAGGTTTGAAACCTTGCGAGTCCTTAGACTTTTGTTTACCTTCAACAGACTGTTTTGCAGATTGGTATTTTTCTACCAGCCTGTTATGTACTTGTTGTAGCACATGTTTTTTGAACGAACTATTCTTTTGATTCTTCCTAAGTAATTTTTAAACGGAAAGCATGAGTACCCTGTAATTGAACTATATCTGTGAACGTCTTCCACCAGATGAATGAGACTATGGACGTTATAAACGACAAAGTCGTCGACTAATATGTTTGATGAAGTCGCTACAAATTCTTTTAAAAATGATTCGGCTTTATCGATATATTTAGCAATGAGATCATCATTAGATAATGTTGTAAAATGGACGTAATCATCCTGTTTTATGAAAGAGGCGGCGAAGAGAACAGATGTCAGTTGATGTCAGTAGTTAATTTCATGAATTGTCAGTTTTCGTACATGAACTTTATATTTGAATAAAATTTTCTAAAAAGCCTTTCCATCTTGACAAAGAACCTAAAACAACAGGAAATAACGGTATCTGAAGATATTTCCTACATTCTTTGCTCTACTATAATCTTGTGAACTTATCCCCTCACCACGCAAAATATCAAAAAAATCATCCTGACTTGGTAAATTTGTTTCATTCAAGTTTTCGATGGATCTAACGTATGAATATGGAAATATACCCTTTTGTCTAATTTGATCAAACTCATTCTGATTGGGAAAATACGAAGCTCTGGGAGGGCCACTTCTATATATTTTTTAAAATCTCGAGTTTGTAAAGTCGAGATCTCGAGTTCTAGAGTTGTGAAAGTCGAGATCTCGAGTTCACAAAGTCGAGAACTCGAGATCTCGAGTTCACAAAGTCGAGAACTCGAGATCTCGAGTTTACAAAGTCGAGAACTCGAGATCTCGAGTTCACAAAGTCGAGATCTCGAGTTTACAAAGTCGAGAACTCGAGATAACGTGATGTGTACTCATGTTTTATGTTCTGTGCTTCTGTTTCTTACGCAGTCATCACTCATCAGTCATCTAGTCATCTCATGATCTTATCTCATATTTTTGTATAAATGTATAGATCGTGTGTTTTATTAGCTCCGTTAGCTCTTGAAACTCTTGAGAATATTATCAGTAATCACATCATTGTAATCACCATAGAGAAACAACAAAAAAAGTAATCAGTCAATACCAGTACAGTATAATAATAGCAGTCCTCCTAAAATCACAAGTATGAACTATATTTTGACCAAAGTACCTAAAAGTATCATGTAAATTTTTCAAATGATTTCAGGAATGGAACTGAGAGACAGGCTTATAAGTAGATATTTTTCATTTGGGTTACAGAATAACGAGATCCTCGCATTTTTAAACTACATTCATGGTATGGACATAAGCATCCGTACTCTAAAACGTGCTCTTCAAAGGCTCCAACTCTATAGAAGAAAGAACTTTTCTAGAATTGAAGATGTAGTAGAGTTTATACAAATTTTTGTTTTGTTCTAAAATTTGTTCTAAAATTTGTTTTATCCGTCATTCGGTTGCCCCCTTACGAGCAACCCTCAAAAGTCTTCGAAAGTCTTGTGCGAGCAAGGATTGACGGGGGCCTTACCTTTTAACGTGTGATCCCAAACACTTTCTTGGGCCATCAGAAAAATTTCTGCAGTCAACGGGGATCGAACCCACGACCGGCAAGCGAATGCGAATTAGAATATAGACACTCTGTCCGCACGGCTACCTGGCCACTATAAATGCAGTTAGAAACTTCCAATCAACTGCATGGATCCATCTAAAATGTGTACAGCATGGCTTGGTTGTAACTCAAAATATTGTTAGGGAGTTGTTACTGATGTTAGATCCAGTGAGAGTTGAATTGAGAAAGAGGAAGAGACTATTACGTAGACAGTATTATAATAAAGGTCCCAATTATTTATGGCATTTAGACTCTTATGATAAGCTGAAACCATATGGTCTCTGCATAAATGGTTGTATAGATGGCTACTCCAGACACAATATTTGGTTACATGTTAGCAGAACATCAAATGACCCCAAGGTTATAGCAGGCTACTTTGTGAATTCTATACAAGATTCAGGAGGGTGCCCTGTGACAATTCGTTCTGATATGGGAACAGAAAATGTATGTGTTGAAAAGATTCAAAACAGTCTTCGAGATGTGATAATCAATGATGTGAATAGGCCTCCATATTTATATGGAAGGAGTACAGCTAACCAGAGGATCAAAGCATGGTGGTCAATTTTAAGGAAGAAAAAATCTCAATATTGGATTAATTTGTTAGAAACCCTTCGTGATGATGGTTTATTTGATGGGTCATTTCTGGATAAATCCCTGGTTCAGTTTTGTTTTCTGGATATAATTCAAGTAAGTATTCATGATAAAAAATAACACAGCAGTTTGATTTGTTTGATGTGAATCAGGCATCGAGTGCCTCGAACATTTCATTTTACACTCTTCAAAGAGTGTGGACACACTTGTCATCTTGTTAAACAGCTGAACAAAGAACATGAGACACAAATATGTTTTATAAGTCAATGAATGTATTTCCATGAAATGAATAATGGAATTTGAAGCTTCAATGAACATTTGAAATGTCTTGACTTTGGACAACTCAAAGAAATGGTTACCATCATTTATAGAATTTTTGCAATAAGTATGTTACGGAACAATATAAATGCAAGAACATATTCACGGGGATGCCTATTCAATTATTAGAACTGACATTCCAAATCTGAAACTGATGGTAATTTGGAAATGTCAGTGGTGACAAGCATGTCCACACTCTTTAAGGGGCAAAACATTAGATATTCTAGGCACTCGTAATCAGGCATATTCTAAATAAAGGAAATGCATAGGAGTCAATTTCAGCCATTGGCGTAACTAGGACTTTTCTCAGGGGGCGGGCCGTGCCCTTCAGGCCCTCTCATAGTTACGCCAATGACATCAGGGTTCTAGATATTATGAATTTTTTGTGTAATTTTTTGAGATTTTATCCCAGTCAGAAAATTCCTATGCATGAAAACTTATGTTAACGATATTTACAAAATAGAAAATAGATCACTTCAACATTTTTCAAATACATCTCAAGTTGGTGTGCTCTTTATTTTCTATAATGAATAGAGATAGCATAAATATAGAGGGTGGCTATAGGGAAGTATTGCCTAGAGAATATCTGTTATATGAGAGGGGCTTGTGAAATTTTGAGCTTCAATATAATGACATAAGAGCTAAGATGTGAATTTCCGATTTGACCGGAAGTGACATTAACTTTCTTATTTTAAATTACAGCCCTATTTTTTCCTTCCTCTTATTTTAATCCTTGTTATTTAATTCTCAATTCCCCATCTAATGACATATCACAAGTTGGTATTTGAGTTTATCGATTTTTTCCCAATTTTTCCAATCTCATTTATGACGGCTTTTCATGAAATGAAAATTGAATATAACAGTAGTAAGCAACTGTTATCACGTGACATATTATGGTGTAACATTTTTCGATATTTCATACTCTTCCTTCAATTCGGTGTCGGGCTGTTACAAAGCAACTCGCTTTCGAAAATATGTGACAAATTATTTCGAAATTATCAATAGCCTTGGGATACTATAGGAGAAAAACCTCTGCATAAAATATTTATCATGGATTGTAAAATTCAGGCACATATTTGCATGAAGCGAAGTGAAGGATAGGGGCCTGGCAAAAAAAGTCCTATAGTTACGCCAATGACCCTATCAAACTCAGATTCGTTGAATTCGTCATGAACCGACTATGGAATAAAATACAGGGTGTCCCATTCGAAAATCAAAAGTTGGGGTCGTTTCAGGTCACACCGGAAGTAATGGAGAGTATGATGAAGTATTGCAAAATTCTCCAATTCTCGAATCCAACACCCCAACCAAATTTGAAACTTGTACCCTCGGAAATCTGGAAATTATGGCTTGTCTAAAAAATTCGTTGATACCCGGTTTGTCATTAGAATGGACATAGAATGCTGAATAACGTGAAAAGAAAAGAAGTAGGGTTGTCTAAAATAAGAAAGTTTATATGTTACATTATGTAATTATATCAATGTTCCAAATTTCAGGAGCCTACCTCATACAATAATTGGGATATTCCATAGGCAATACTTCCTTAGCCACCCGGTAGATAGGTAATAAATGATATTTCTTGGTGTTTTTTAGCATGAGTTGGACGAAGTAGTTTACGAATGGAACACCCATAAAATACAACATTCTCGAAACAGCAATTCTCCAACTGGCAGACCTGTTGTGATGTATGAAATGCCAAATCTCTATGGAACTCGGAATTATTTACTGGGGGTTCCTGAACCAATCATACCTATATTGAAAGAGGAATGTACCTTTATTGAATATGTCTGTGATGAAGATATATATAATATTTGTAATGATATAATAGTGGAAAAAAATCTGGATAAGAACAATGATCCATATCAAGCTTATCAACTATATATAGAGTTGAGACAAGAAATAAAATTGTTATTGTAGCCATTAAAAATAATTTTATAACCTTTTGTTTGATCTTCATCACCTTATTACATTACAAAGAATCATGTAAGAGTACATTCATCCAACTGGCCATACTGAGTTTACCCAGCCTCTACATTTATACTATTACAATGAACATTAAAAAAAATGAAACACACCATACCAAAAATAATATGATCCACATCTACAACACTAGAAGAGGTAATGAACTAAGACTACCTTATTCTCGTTTGGCTCTGGGACAAGACTCTGCGAGTTATCAAGGTATCATTTGCTATAACCATGCACTCAAACTATTTGGAAACGCATGTAGCTTAGGAAGTTTCAAATCAGCTCTATACAATCATCTAGTCCAAAATGCATTCTACTCTGTTGAGGAATTTTTAAAATCTAAATGAGTATTCAATATTATAAAACTTTAATCCTTTAACTTCTATTTTAAAATGTTTGTGTCTGTTCAAATGTTTTCATTCCTGTTCTTGACTAGTCTGATAAAATTTTATAAATGTGTAATACAGATGTAGAATTTTCAATGATGAATAAATTTCTATTCTATTCTTTACCTATCTTATATTTTATACCGATTGGGCAAGATAAACCTTCTCATAGGGAAACCTTGTATTGAAGTAGGAAGTCATAGCAGAGACCCATGATCGAGTATGTGATGAAGAGAGAAACATCGATGATTTTATATCTATCAGATATACATGAATCTCCATGAGTTTCTACTTGATACATGGTTTCCTTAAGAGATTTCTTTTGCCAGATATGATTGTTGTTAGCCATATAATATAGTCCGATTATGATTAAGAATAATTTTGGAAAGTCATATTTTGATACCTGTCAACAGAGATTGAATGTCAAACTTTTTTCTCATCAGAAATATAGTATATACTGGGACATGAGGACTAAAAGAGGGAATTGACTTTCGTAAAAATAAAATTTTATTCATTTAAAAATTGCATTCGAAAATAAAATTCATTCACAGAACAATAATAACAAAACTAAATTATATGAATGATAGATCTCCGAGAGATATGAAGTTGAATTTGTTAGCTGTAACAATAAAGTTTTTATACAATGATATTCTTAAACAGCTGAATGTCAGAAACTCTTGTAATTCGAATCATACACGAGCATACAGTGCTTACCAAAAAGTCCGCACCAATGTGAATATTGTATAAAATATATATTTTTTTAATTTAGTTATGGCACTCGTCTTCAGACATGGAAGACTATAAACTTGAGATAAACTTTGTCATGTCAACATCCGAAGCAGCGACGATTGTCATAACTGAATTTTTCATTTCATATTACATTATAGAAAAATTTTATATGGTGCGGACGTTTCAGTAAACACCGTACCTATTTTAGATTAATCTTATCTAAACACTGCATTAAAATATTATGGGATCATACATTTACTAAAAAAACTATTCGTAAAAAATGTATCATATGATTTTAACCTTACTCGGCGGTGTAACGTAACTATAATGTAAAAACGACATTGATTGCACGGAAATCTATCGAAAAAAAGAAAAAAAAATCACCCTATCGATACCAGTCTTGTTGTGATGACCAGGTTACATCATATCATGAAATATTATTGTTAAAATAGGTAACTACACCTAATCTACCTTTTTTTAAATGAAGTAGGTACACGCAGTATCTTTCGCCTTTCTGTGCAATAAGACATTGTAAACTATTATACTTGTGTAACTTTACCACATATTTTTCATCATTATTACCATCATCACATAATGATCATTATCTGAGGTGATATTATTATGATGATTCATATTTTTCTATACTAGGTATTGAAAACAAGTTGGAACCCGGTTTTCCACCCACAGGAACAAATTTAAAAAAGTCGAAGTCTGGTGAATAAAATGAAAAAGGCAGTTTTGTTGCATATAAAATTATCAATACCATAACAGACCTATCTCTCTCATAGGAAATCTGTAAAACTTTTTTGTTTACAATTGCATGTATATTTTGCAGCAGCAATAATCATAAACGAATCTACACAAGTTATCTGGTCAACTCATGTCCTTTTATTTCCATCAAGGATAAGGGACACTCGAGTGAACATAAAACACCCTTAATTTATTTTTCTAGAATCAAACATTTAGCCAGGAAGAAATCGGAGGTGAAAACAGGGGATATGAAAAAAATGTAGTGAAAGATAATATCATACCTACCCTGTTGGAATAAGTAACGTAACATGGTCTAACAATTATTATAATAGTTGGAACAGGAAAAAATATTCAGATTCTCACATAACAACCAAATCGTTATTAGAATTTGAATATTTTTTCTGTTTCAATCATTACAGTTGAAGAAACATGTGTTTCCATAGATTTTTTCATGGTTAAAAAAATTGATAGTTTTCCAACAATCCCCTATTGAAGTTTCCATCCCTCTCATTTATTCATGATTGAATGGTTGATTCTAGAATGGTTTGTTCTGACACCACCCTGTATTATCATTATGATATAAACATTAAAATTTGATATTCATGTAACAAGATGAATACCGATAAAACCAGTATTTTTTCAATATCACAAAATCAGTCTTTGGGGAAAATGTACCATTCCCAAATTTTACAGAATATCCATAGTCCAGATATCAGAAATTAATACCTTTGTCAGTTCTTCCTTGAACTCGAAATATGTTTCATAGTTAACAGAAAGCTCAAGGATTGATGAGCAAGTATGACCAACTGGTGATCTACCTATACCAGTAACATTGTTGAACGTCACCTGAATATGTTCCTCAATAATTATATCTGAACCAGTACAGAATCTCAAAAATCTTTCTAAAATGTTCAAATCTGCTTCTCTAAGAAATTGTTTCGAAAACAGCTTGACTTTTTCTTGGTTCTGAATCGATAACATCTCATGTAATGAGTAATTTATCAGGTTCAATACATTCTTATTAGTGACCTTATTTTTCTCATAAATATCATTCAGGGAAGATTCTGAGATTGGTAAAGATTTTAGCACTGTATACCATACATCTAATATAAACTTTGGTTTTTGAATCAACTCTGTATGTGCTAAATCTTCCAGAATTGTCTGAATATTTTTTTGGTTAACAAGTTCCTTACACTGAATGGCTTCTAAAACGTCAATCAATTCTTCATTTTCAACTTCATCAAATTCTTTCACTGCTTTTTGTAGAATGTCAGCATCATATGAACTTATAAAATTAAAGTAGGTCTGTGTTAATGTTTTGATCAGAGTATTGTTTTAAAATAGCATATTCCATGAAAGGTTTTGCCAATTTTTTTGGAAAATACCTCACCTGCACATAGCCTATATATGAAATTTTTGCAATTATTTTCCATGTTTGTGTATTACACAGATGTGTTACAACTGGAACTTTTGCTGATGTTCCAGCACAGTGCTTCATATAAAATGTACCCCAGAATTCTGTCAAAACATCTCGAAAAACACCTCCTGTATCAAAAGCTGTTTCTTTGACACCATTTGGAGCCATAACTTCAACTGTCACCAATGGAACTTCACAGCTTACATTGGCAAATTTTTTTATGAGTTCTTCAAATATGTGGCCCCTATGAACAACAAGATTCAAACTACTCCTATCATTTGTATCCACATGATCTATATCATGAGAGTGAAAATTTGAATCATATGATAAATACTGAGATACCGTATCATCAAAATTCAGAGGATCTGTTTCTACTTCTATAGAGATATTTTCATCAATACATTCATTCATATCTTGAGATGACTCCTCCCGAGATGTTATTTCTTCTTGAGATGACTCCTCCCGAGATGTTATTTCTTCTGTCATTCGATCTTGTTCAGTAGTAATACCTGATCCATTATCATCCTCAAATTGTGCCGCATTCTCCTCTTTATTGGTCATTAAGTAGAACCTCAAATTTGATAACTCAGTGACTTCAAACATCCTTTGTACTGTTATATCATCACTTAATGTTTTTCTTTCAAAATCTACAAGATCTATTTCCATTGCACTCAATTGACCTTTTGATGATTTTCCATTGGGAATGAACAAATCTTTTGCTTTCTCTAATATATCATTCTTTCTATCAGTTCGAGCAACATCAATAAGACGAGTGCCACCTCCAAAAATTGCTCTTATTTGAATATTGTTATGGATCCAACCCAAATAAACTTTTCTCGTACTTTTTTGGAAACGTTTTTTGAGACATTTCCCGTTTTCTGCCTTTTTAATTTTCTGTCCTGTGGAGTAGGATTCTAGCTTTTCTTTCAATTTATTCACCAGACTTTCTCTTCCACTACATTCTCCATGTTTAAAACGGTTGCATAATGCAATAACTGCATGATCCCCAATTTTTGGAATAAACTGTTGCAGTGCGGGATGGCCCATTGATAAAACTGCATCTACATCTATCTGAAAAAAAAAGGATTGTAATCAATATCTTTAATTTGTATTTTTTTTTTCTAAACACTTTATTCATTTATATATATATATATATAGAGGAGAGGATTAGACGACTGTCTAAGTTAAGGATGAAACTGTGATTCCTATGGGTATGCAGTCAGAGAAAAAACAAAAAGTGTACTCTTGTTTCTGTTCAAGCTTTCGAGTCTTTATTGGCTCTTCATCAGGAACTGGAAAGTGAGGTTTCGTTGAAGCTGGCTTCCGGTAAGTGGGGAATAATACATGTGTAAAAGATACATTCACAACATGAAAAACATCAATATTGTTAAAAATAAATAAAATTTGTTACATTATACTTGAATTTCGTAGAGAAATCTTGAAAAGCATTTCTGCTACGGTCGTTATTACAACATGTCTGACTATCAGAACATATATGAATATATATCATATAGAGGGTGTTTCATAATATATGCGCAGGACTTCAGGATGTGCTAGCTCGTCCGAGAATATCAAAAAAAGTTTGTAGCAACTCACCCTCTAATATGCATAATTTTCGAGATACATCAGGGTGTTGAAATTTAATAAAGCAGCTAACGGCGGACATTTCCAACAATTTAACCGCGAGTATGATTTGTTATTGTTTTTTTTTTAATTTTGCAATTATAAGTTAACGTTTGGTTTTGTTACTTGTTTTAACTCTTAAATAGATTTTGTTCAATTAGTATGAGAAAAAAAATCAAAAAATTTACCATGTCCTTCAACAAAAAAAGTAGATTTTTCTCGATAACAGTCAACTTTAGAGCTGATGACCAACAGTTCCTTTTTTTTTGTACAAAACATTGGCGGTCCAAATAGGCGTTTCAAAACTGTACTTTTTCCAGTGGCGTAGAATTTGGGGAAAAAAAACACCCACTACCCCTTCAAAATCTTCACCAATTATGACTTGAAGAAAAAAAAATCCGCACAAAACATAGCTAATCATGGTTAGAGAGAATGCATACAAAATCTCTCGCAAAATCTGTTTTCTGTGCGATAGACGGATCCAGAGATATTCGCCAAATAACGAATTATTTCAATAAAATTTCAACACCCTGTACCTCGAAAATGGTGCATATTAGAGGGTGAGTTGAGAGAAAACTATCTTAATATTTTTGGACGAGCTATCATATCCTGAAGTCCTGCGCATATATTATGAGACACCCTGTATATCACATACTATGAAATATCTATATCTCAAAAAAAAATAAAAAATGAAAATATCATCAATATGCATATCAACTCTGAGGATACTGTAGTTGATGTCGAAATGATCATAAAAATACAATATTTAGCAGATTTTTAGCCGTCTATAAATGCTAAATATTATTTTTGCCATGAACCCACATCACTATACCCACTTTCTCATTTTCCATAATGTTCATCAAGGGCTCCTCGATTCCTCTTGACCTTAGAAATTCTCTGAATAATGGTTCCATCTCTCATTAATAAATTATAATACCTAGAATGATAGATTGCCGTGAAGTTACCCACATATTTCCAGCCACATAGGCTGACGTAAAAGAAAGTAAAAATCTGTGGATGGGATGCACAATTATTATTAGCACCCCGACTAGTAGCTACATTAAAGTGTATTCAAAAAGTTTAGACATCGACCACGAATGGTTTAGATATGACAAAATTGATTATATATTATGTTATACAGTGTGGCCAAGATAAGGTTGCACAGCATTAGGATCTCGGAAACGGAAGGAGATACAAATTCGGTTTTGAATGGAAAAAATAGTTGGGCATTCAGAGGGTCATACCAGGCCTTCGAAAAATTTTAAAATCATCGTATTCAGTTTTTCAGTTATATCGAAAAACAATTTTTTTGGAAAATTTACTTTTTTCCACGTTATTATTGGAGATACAGAAATACTTGAAATAATTTTCTTCTTTATTGTAGAGCGTTTGAATAAAAGCTTGACTTGGGTAGTGACTAGTGAGGTAGTGAGAAGCAAAATTTCAAGTGTTATTTAATGATTCTTCAAAACAACATTCATTCAATCATTAATTTTTTCTGCTCATTTTGAATTTTTGCAAGCTGGAGATTTTTCATCTAATTCATCATCTACGTTTTCAAGTGGAGTTCCCAAACCTAACCTCAAAATATTTTTTTTATTATAAACTTATATAAACATAATATGGGCCATGGTCATTTCACATGGACCATTAGCCACTTTAGCAGTTCTACTTCCTACGGCAGAGCCGACAGAGGATTCAAACCAATGAACTCAATGTAATTGATTCAAACTTGTGCAGGACCTATACAGAATCACAGAACCAAAGCCACAACATTGATTTTAATTATATTATTATCATTTATTTGTTTTTATCTTATTCCTGCATGGTATATCAATGCAATTTAATTATTACCTAATATCTAGCCATCATTCTTCAATCCACCCACACTACACACAGCAGGAAAGTCAACAGATCCGAGTTTAGATGGCTTCTTTTTGGAATTTGGCGGCAGGTATAGAGAATTATGGCGGCAGGTGTCAGGTCGACATAATGACATATCTCTTGACGTTCTCGCATCACAAGTTCACCACAACAAATTAAATCTCGAGTTCTCGACTTTGCAAACTCGAGATCTCGACTTTGTAAAGTCGAGATCTCGAGTTCTCGACTTTGTAAACTCGAGATCTCGAGATCTCGACTTTCACAACTCGAGATCTCGAGATCTCGACTTTCACAACTCGAGAACTCGAGATCTCGACTTTACAAACTCGAGATTTTAAAAAATATATAGAAGTGGCCCTCCCAGAGCTTCGTAGGAAAATATTTTCTGATTTCTTTACATTGGTCTGACTCCAAAGTTTTACTCAATTTATCTAATGATCCTAGTAAAAAACGAAATGAGTCTAGAAAACGCAATTTCATGTATACATTATCAGAATATTCATCACCTTTTTCAACTAGGATGTGTTTCGAAAATGATATGTACTTGTCTTTGTTCTGCGCCAAAACATCTATCCTTTCTTTATTTAGAGCTGATTTCTCTATAAACAGATGACAGTCATAATAAGTTAAGTTGTGAAATAATACACTGATGAATTTAGGAATTTTGTAATTCTAATTGCATTTTGAATGGGCGGGGGACCGGTAATGTCCTGTCAGGTGGCAGTGGTCTCTGACCTTGACTTCATCATCCTTAATAGTCTCATTACAAATATGACAAATCGTACTAATTTTGAAATGTAGCTTTTGTGCGTCTGTGAGAGGTATCATTTCTTTGGGGTTCTTCAAATGTTTGTTATATAGTTGAATAACTCGTTCTTCTAATCTGGTGACAAAAACATCTGCCGCATCAATGCCCCGATATTGAACTAATTCTGATAATGAATCATCGAAGTTACACTTTATGTAAAAGCAAAATGAGTGTGGAATATGTTCAAACGTTTTGACTGTGAATGCTTCATCACTATTGGGTTCAGTATGTTCGATAGGTTTCAAAATGCTTTCAAAATCTGCGTGAATAACGAAAGGAACAGTGAGCTGTTTTTCAAAATTAAGAAATTTAAGAATGTTTTCTGGGAGTTCTTTCCCAAACTTGTTCGTGGTCAAGGTTTTTGTCGGTAATTTGGTATATATGAAATTACAATCATTGCTTTCATGGAATGTTAACTCTTGTTTAGTTCTAAAAAATAGAAGGCAGCCATTGCAAATAAAGCACCGCTCATTATGCTTAGATTTTTGACTCGATACTAATCGTGATAAATCTCTGATATAACAATAATGACTGTTACCGTTATCATCGGCAATCAGTAAAAGATTGACATGAGTATTTTTCTTATTCTTAGTAAAATATAATGGTCCTAATATTTCAAATATCATTTTGCCATTTTTGTAATGCTTATAAATACCAAAAACGTTAATTGAAATATTATTCATTGATTCAAATTTAGGTATTTTATCTAACTTGACAGGAAAATCTATACCTTCGAAATTAAGCAGTGTAGAATAATGCGGATATGAAGATATTCGCTGCGGGTGTCCAGTAGCTTTGAAAATGGCTGCGTTAACTGCATAGGCGAAGCACTTATTATCTTGATTTTCAATATTCACAACAGCTCTTTTATTTTCGATCTGTTCCGGCAATTTCATGAAACATGATGCTGAGAGTGGGTTGTACTTGTTAATATTCATTTCCAAAAAGGCGATGTGTTGCAGAATCCATCCTTAAAATAACATTTACACATCAAGTCATGGAAACCATCCATTCTCAAATTGGTCCAGTATTTATCAAAAGGAGAAAAACAATAACTCTAATCGGTCGACCACAAAATTTAATAAAAACCTCCCTCAATGTGTAACTAGTTTCGGCAACACGACCATCTTCAGACACAAAGAATAATATGATGAAGTACAGGGTGATTCACCATAAATGTCCCCCCCTCTAGCTCAGTTATTTTTGAACCGATCGCAGAGTTTGAAGATTCATTTGAAATGATTTTTGATAAAGTTTTTTTCCGCGACATCAGAAAATACACGGTGCTCGGAACAAACGATCTACGGTACTAGTTGATTTTCTTCAAATGGAACACCCTGTATTTGATCGCATTTTTAGATTTTCCCTGAAGAGCTGATTTCATCAATACATCACACTTGGGGTCTAGCTGGAATGATTACAGAGATATAGGGTGTTCAAAATCGAGATTTTTCACCTTCAAGAATTTATTTCTGTCAAAACTATTCATTGAACAACCCAATATTGTTACAAATCAATGTCAGTGGATATTAAATCGAAAGTTGAGATAGTGACATGTGTGTATTTTTGACCGATAATGAATAGTTAGCATTTATGGTGAATCACCCTGTACTTCATTATATTATTTTTTGTGTCTGAAGATGGTCGTGTGGCCGAAACTAGTTACACATTGGGGGGGGTTTTTATTAAATTTTGTGGTCGACCGACTTAGAGTTATTGTGTTTTTCCTTTTGATTTACACATGAGTTTGAGTATAACTACATTTTAATAAACATACCTGAATCCTTCTCCTGAATAGTTGATACCTTGGCCATTACATCAGTTCTGAACTCTTCATAAATTTCTTCTAAATTGGTAGATCGAGTGATAATTCTATTTTTCGTATTGAAAGATTTCAAATCCGAAACATCTTTTTCAGGTATAATGTATACTGAGAATAATTCAAAATGTAACTTCAGTGCCTGAAATTTTTCAATGTATTCCTCCAAAATGAGAAAAACATTCTTCCTTATATCTTCAAAGAATTCGCTATAGTCAATATGATGAGTTTTCGTAGAAAACCTATAGCTGGAAATTCGGCATTTGAATGCGCTATTGTTCTTCCTGAACATTATTTGGCCTACTTCTTTGTATGCTTATAGGTACTTGATTCGATTCAACTTTCGGAGACATCTTAATTTTTTTGAATGGCATGTCTTCAAGGTCTGCGACATGCCCTGTTTCTCGCAAGTGACGATATAAATTTTTTTTGCAGAAAATATCTGACCACATTGTGAGCACTGCATTTTGAAGCTGTTGTTCTAATGAAAGTGGAACTATTACTTAACTCTAGATATTATGTTGGTAGTATTTGAAGCTGTGAGTGAATTGGGTGGGGGAGGGCTTTGTTAAACAATATCATCTAGGTCAATGCTGACTGCGAATATTCTACACCTTCAACGAATTTTAATTAAAATGTATTATATCCCTGGTTTACATAAAATAATTCATGTGTTGAAAAAATAGCCGTTCCAATCTAACCAGACTAATGAGTTCATTAGCGATGTAAGTATATACAAAGCCACATCACATCACCGTATGAACTCTTGAAGATTGGTTTCAATATTTTACCAGTTAATAGTTAATTATCAAAACATGTATCGAGAGTCGAGTATTATGGTGAGGTGGCAGGCCTACATTCGACGACCTCTAAACAACTCTCCCGTCTAGTCTGGCTTGCAGGTCATCATGTTTTCAATTTCAATGATTACATGTAGAATTCTTAAACCGGATCAACTATTCCATAAAGTATACATAAACAAGTTTCGCTAAAAACAGTTGATGTAACGAGTTTCATTTTTGAGGAGAAGATGATTCGAGGTCATCATCATATTATCTCACAATCAACTATTCCAAGCAGCTTTATTCGAAGACTACTAAGTTCCATTTCCACAAGAACCATAAAATGCGTATATAAAGAAGTATCTCCATTAGTATCTTCAGTTTATCTCAACGAGTTAAAACATTTACGACGTTATTTTATTCATGCATCTGTATTTCAGTTATCATTTATTATTATCTTATTTTTTATCTATTTATCATTATTATCCATCACCATGAGTTTTACAACTATGTCGTTCGATGAGATGGCTGAGATGAACACCAGCAGGGTTGATATCATCCATATATTGGATGATATCATCATCCAGGCCCCAACCATAGTCAGCTCTGCCCCAACCACAGCAGCAAGCACAGCCACAAGCCGCTCAGCCAGCTCTCATTCCACAGGAAGTCGCACCTCCACCCCAACCACCGCAACGAGAAGCTCAGCCAGCTCCAGCACGAGTCGCTTAGCCTCCACTACGAGCAGCTCAGCCACCCTGAGCACTTCGCAGAGCCGAATTCAAGGTGCCACCCCAAGCATCGAATCCATTCTACCCAGCACAGCAGTCCAACCCGCCTCTTCAAATCCACAATTATTCGAAGAATTAGACAAGGAGTTGGAGAGGTTCTTGAGGGGTAGCGCATCCCAATAATCGGTGGTGTGGATGCGCGACATTCAAAAGAATGTGCTGGCGAAGTCCATAATTCGCAAACAAATTATAAGTGAAAATAGGATTGCGATGTCAAAGAGGGTGGCATCGTTGAGATCCTACATCAATTTGATAAGCCAAATCATGGCAAAATTAGATAAAGAGAATCAAAATATTGATAACATTTTGAACACAATGAATGTAATCATACAAAAAAATCAATAAACACTATTCCATAAAAGCTAGATAATTTATATTATAATTCATATTATCACCAATTTTCCCAGAAATTACAAATCTCAAAAAGTATTTCAATCAGACTCAAATACCTCTCGTATAAGAATAATTCACCTGAACAATGATATGAGTAGGTCAGTATACTGTATGCATATTAATGCGAATCGGCGGTCGCCTACTACGCGGACTACTCCAGGCGTAGTAGGGGTTGGTTAGCAAGTTTCAAGGGACATTCATCCAATAAAACGGATGGGTGTCTTTCGAAGTGGGAACCTCATAGAGAAAGGTACCGGGGGGGTTTCTTAGGCCGACTCAGCTTAGATTGTTTACTTTTTCTCATTATTGTTTTCCTCGAGTGATTGACGGAGAATATTATTTCAGGTTGAGTAAGGTTAGGTAGTCTATTTTTTTTGCAGAAACAACATTTTCATTCCTCAACCAGGCCGAGTTAGCTTAGGTCATTGGTTTTTTCTTATTATTTTTTTCCTCAAGTGATTAGCCCAGGTTAGCTCAGGTTAGGTTAGGTTAGGTTAGGTTAGGTTAGGTTAGGTTAGGTTGGGCCGGAGGGTTCGTTCCCAGGCTAGTGTCATGCGCAAAGCCTCTGCACTAGTAAGATCGTAATGCGTGCTCGATCGAAGCACACCCTACTCGAGGTCGGCCTGTCTCTTACTGAACATTACGGATCTAGAGGAGTCAACCTCGATAAAAGAAACTCTGGAAGTGCTCATTTTGATGAGTGTAGGAGGCGGCGACTCCTGGAAATCCCAGCTGAACCTTTACCTTCTTCAACTAGTCTTAGGTGAGGTTCCTATACATCTTCTTCTTTCTTCTTCCGCCTACCTTGGCACATTCTCTTCTATACTTTCTCTTGTCTTTTCCTGCCTATCTTGGTAAATTTACTCTCACGGGCACAGGGGAGGCGGCTGTGCCTTCCTCCGCTTGGCCAACTCTTTGGCTACCGCGTCTCCCAACCCTAAGGTGTAGCTCCATCGTGCCGACGGGGTGCATGGCACAGGGATGAGATAGTGTGTCGCGAGCGATGCCCGCCGGACCAGGCAACCCGGCGGGGGAAGACGCCTTACCCCTGCATGCGGGGCTCTGCAGGGGTGAAAAATGAAATTAATTTTGGTTTAGAATCTTTAAAATCATTAACATATGATAATGTTAAACTCAATTACATCCAATTTCACTTTGGTTTGACATTCGTACACCAAAGTGATATTTGGCATGTTCAATTCAAAATTTAAGGCATATGTTAAGGATCGTTTGTAACAAAGATGAGGAGAAATCGTTTGTAGTATCATATTTGAGGAAATATGGTATATTTTCTCACGGTCATTTCACTGCCAAACATCGCAACTGCGATGTTACAGAAAACTACCCTGTAGTGACATTTGTTCACGCATACATGCCCACTGAACACATGTTCAGAAAAACTGTAATCAGTAATTTTGTATTATTAAATCTACTAAATTTCAAGCAGGATATGAGTACGTCTCATTTATCGGCCGGATTAAAGAATCCGCTTAACGATTTGGAGAGGAAAATGAAGTACGTCAATAATTTTGTAGAGGAGTGCTTGTTGAAACAACAGCCAGTTATACGTTTGGAATATGTGAAATCATCTAAAAATCATACCATCACCGATGCCATCTCTTTATCTGCAGCAACAGATTTTGTGGCAGATAATAGTAGAATCAATCGATTGTTCGAGGAAGGGTGTATAGTTTCTTGCACAGATAATTGGGCTACTTACATTCAGCCATTATTGAAACCAATACTAGAACAGTTGAACAATTTCCCACTTCCACTGCAAAATACGACAGCTTCATTACATATCAAAACTGAAGCACTTATGGAATTATGCCCATCTCTGTGCAAATTGCAATTTTTGTTGAGTGGACAAACCAAAGATTTGGATTACAATCTACTGAAGGAGCAACTTTCTGGCGGTACCCTTCTCACGTCGACCATGAAACCTTATGCAGATCGAGATGTGATCCTCATACAATTTCGTGAAGGAGTTCAAAGAAGGATAACTGTGAACGAAGTCATTCTCAAATTACATATCTCAACAGTAAAAATATCGAAGGAATATCTAGGTATTTTACTGAAACGGCTTTTCCATCTTTGTCAAGATCCATTCCGATATCAAGAAGAGATAGGTTAGGTTAGGTTAGGTTAGGTTAGGTTAGGTTAGGTTAGGTTAGGTTAGGTTAGGTTAGGTTAGGTTCCCCCTCAAGGAGCTGTGGGACCTTGTCGTGGTGAGGGGGCTCAGTAACCGTAATGAACCTGAGAGCGAAACCGGCGGGAGCGCAAGCTCCTGGCAGGGCCACCCATGCCGGTAAGGTCGAAGGGGAATGGCTAAGCCAAGGACAGCTCAACAG
Organism: Phaedon cochleariae; assembly: GCA_918026855.4. Taxonomy (NCBI): domain Eukaryota; kingdom Metazoa; phylum Arthropoda; class Insecta; order Coleoptera; family Chrysomelidae; genus Phaedon; species Phaedon cochleariae. Next base: position 17,925,857 of record OU896723.1, on the reverse strand, counting down.
GAGAAAACCTGAGAAAAAATCCGAAACCTAAGGTATCAAGCGACCCGTGCCGACAGGTGAATGGCCATGCGAAAGTTTTTTTTTTTTTTTTTATCGCTTGGTCGCGAACGGAGCCTCCTGGAAAGCGGCGACATCCAGGAGTAGGCAGCCTTAGCGGGGCAAGGGCGCACTGCACCGCTGGACACATAGGACGTCCCAACTCGTGGGAACAAAGATGACTCAAAATACTAAAAAAGGAAACATATTCAACTCGCTAGGAGAAGAGACGGCCACAGTGGAGGAGACGATGGCGGCACCATTGCCAAGAATCCCGACAGAAAGAGGCAGGTCGTATAGCTATGGCACGGTTAACCCTTGGAAACCGAGTTCCTCGCTTGCGAGGACACCCCCAAAGCGACCAAAGGAAGCAACCAGAAAAGAGGAAGAACTCGCAGGAAAAGATACACCTGGACCGTCGATCAGACCTCACACGACAGGGAGCAAGGGTTACGTAACCCCGAAGGGGGGCAAAGACGGGCAGATATACACTAGATCGAAGAGCTCAGCTTCGGAAGCAGATGAGGTCTTCTCCACGCCCACGAATGCTGAAACCCAAAACACAGATAGATATCAGGACGAATTACTTGGGGTTAGCCCCATCTATGAGCTATCAGGAGGCGTCAAAGACGCAGCTAGTGGACGAGGGGTCTTCGGGAGACGAGAAAGATGCAGCTCCAGCGGATGAGGAGGTGAACAGCATCATTCACTCCATCATCAACTCGGACGATGAAGGGCTGTACGAGGCCAACGCCCAAGAAGGCCTGAAGAGGAAAAGGTCGGATGAAGGCTGCAGGACGATAGATAAAAGAACGAAGCAGGAAGCGAATGAGGCCTGGCAGCTGAAAGCGGCCGTCAGAAGGATGGAGAGGAAGATACAGAGACTGGTCGAAGTTACCTGAAGAAGGCCATATGGGCAGTAAAGGCGGTAACGGATACCGTGAGAGCAGAGGCCGAGAACTTGGATGGCAAGCTTCTCGAGCGAAGAAGGAGAGCACAGGAGGCCGCAGAGGACGAAGCTAAAGCTAGAAGACCTGCAATCACCGAGGAAAACCTGGTAAACTTCCAAGAGATCTCGAAGGTATTAGACCTGGAATGGCCACCGGAAACATTCAAAGCCACTAAAGAGGAGCACGGTACCCTACTGAGATGTAGCGAAAAAGGAGATGTGGCCATCCTCGCCGGTGAAAAGCTGATGGACGAGAAATATGCGAAGGGTCTAATGGAGAGATGCCCTGCGCTAACTGATATCGTCGCGACACTGCAAGGGGAGGTGGAGTTCATTAAATGTGAAACGAGAACGGTCACCAGCAGAAGGAAGGAAGAAAACCAGAGTGAATATATATTTACGGTACCATACAAGGTGGACAAGAACGGGGTCAATGACCTGGAGATCCTGTACGGAGTGCTGCTCAAACTAGCAGAGGAAGTTATCGTCGAGGGGAGACGTAGGTTGTATTTCTCGGTCCCGGAAGGCCTGTGCAGGGACCATGCCAGGAAATTACTAGAGAGTGTTTTCAGAAGAACTGAAGTAGAAGTCATCCTCATACAAACAGGCAAGAGAGCGACTGACGGACAAAAAAGGAAGAAGCAGACACCAGACGAGAGAAGGGGGGTAGTAACTGTCCGGGGCGCAAATAAAACTTTCGCCGAGATACTTAAGGAAGTGAAACAGGAAGTCTCAGTCGAGGGCATAGGGGTGAAGGTCACCAGGATTCGGAAATCTGCCGCCGGCCATCTCTTGCTGAGCGTGGACGGGGGGGAAGAGAAGGCGAATCTACTGAGGGAAGAAATAATCAGAAAGACGAAGGATGTCGAGGCAAAAGTCGCAGGTAACGATGTGACAATCATTGTCTCGGGCATGGACTCCACGACCACAGAGGAGGAAGTAGTTCACGTACTGGCAGAGGCTACAGGCGAAGAACCGGGAAGGGTCAAAATGAAAGGTATGAGAACCGGAAGATTTGACCAACTAAGCGCAACCGTGGAAATCCCAAGAGATAAGGCGGCGAACGTCCTGAGGGCAGGCAGCGTCAATGTTGGATGGCTCAAATGCAGGGTCGTAGAGAGAGTCACATTACCTAAGTGCTACAGGTGCTGGGGGCATGGCCACAGGGCTTCCGAGTGCGAAGGGGAAGACAGAACAAACCTATGCGAAAAATGCGGTAAAGAGGGACACAAGGCCAAAGATTGCAAGCACCAAGCCTACTGTTGGAAATGCAACGAGATAGGTCACAGACACGACCAGATGAAATGCCCTTACTTCAAGAAGTTGGTGGAGACGAGCCGCAGGACCCGGCTCGAAAGAATGTAAGACATCTCACCATGCCTATTAAGATCATACAATTCAACGCTGACAGACGCGGGAACGCACATCACTTATTACAGAAGGTTATGGAGGAAGAAAACATAGACATCGTACTATTACAAGAGCCCAACAAGAAGCTGACAACGAAGAACCCCAAGTGGATAGTTGACCCAAGAGCTGATGTGGCTGTAATGTGCAGGAACAAAAGCTGCGGGGTTCTTAGCCACGAATCGGGTCCCGGCTTCGTCTGCATTTCCTTTAGCAACTGGGCATTATACAATTGCTATGTGTCCCCTAATGTACCACAGGCCGAATTCGAAACTTTTGTAGATACAGTGATGCAGCACGCCAGGAATGCCAGGAAGGAGGCGGTCGTTGTGGGAGATTTCAATGCCAAATCAGCTCTGTGGAACTCGACGACAACGGACGCAAGGAGAAACTACGTGGCGGAATGGCTACAGACCCTGGACATGGTGATTCACAACAGTGGAAATGTACCAACCTTCGTAAGGGGAAACCAGAACTCCATAATCGACATAACGGTATCAACGCAGGGGCTGGCGTGCAGCATCGAAGGGTGGCGAGTGTCTGTCGACGAAACTATGAGCCTACACAGGCACATCTTCTACGAAATTAAGAAGAGAACGAGGGGACCAAAGAAAACGGAATGGCAAGCCAGACAGTATATTAACAAAGAAGAGTTTACAGGTGCCCTTATGCTCCTTGAACGCGGCCTGACGAGCGCAACAGAACTCACCAGCGCCATGAAAGACTCGCAGGAAGCTAGCCTGGCTCGAACCACCAACGGAAGAAGAAGGCTGCAACCAGTCTGGTGGAACGACCAGATTGCCGACGAACGTAGTACCTGCAATAGTGCCAGGAGACTACTTACTAGGGCAAGGAAGCATCATGGCAACCTGGAGGAGATCCGAAGGCTAGAGGGCACCTACAAAGAATGCAGAAGGAACCTCCGATCGAGCATCAACTCGGCCCAAAAAAAGGAATGGAAGAAGCTGTGTGACGACCTAGAACAGGACCCATGGGGGCAAGGCTACAGAATCGTGGCAAGGGGGACGAGGAACCTACGCACTCCATACGAACTGGATACGGATAAAAGAATCGAGAAACTACAAGAGCTCTTTCCGACCTGCAGGGATGACATGGCCGGGCCACAGGAGAGGAAAGATCCGAACCCCATCACGGAAGAGGAGGTGCTGGCAGTGGCCGATCGAATCAAGAGCAAAAGGTCTCCTGGTCCAGATGGGATACTCCCGGAAGCGGTTATACATACTATAAGAACGATTCCTGGCAAGGTAACGGAGATATTCAACGGAATCCTCAGGCAGAATAACTTCCCTATGGAATGGAAGACCGCGAAGGCTGTTCTTATACCGAAGGGAGACCCGACTGTGGCCGAACCGAAGCTGAGACCGATATGCCTGATAGATGGCATTGGCAAAGCATACGAGCATGTACTTAAACGGAGACTAGAGGCGGAGCTGAATGAAAAAGAGGGCATTTCGAACAGACAGTTCGGATTCATGGCCAAAAGGTCAACCGTGCAGGCGGTACAAGCTGTACTAGAAAAGGCGAATGAAAGGGGGAAGACCTGGGGAGCGATAATACTTATAGATGTCAAAAATGCATTTAACACCGCCAAATGGGGTCCGCAGGGCTCCGTCTTGGGACCAACCCTGTGGAACGTACTATACGATGGTGTCCTGAGAACGGAGCTGCCACAGGGATGCCACACGGTGGCATACGCAGATGACTTGGCACTTACTGTAACGGCCAACAGTAAAGAAATACTGATGAGGAACTCCAATTCGGCTCTGGACCTGATAGGCGAGTGGATGACGGGCAATGGCTTGGAGGTGGCCCCTACCAAAACGGAGGCAATAATTATTAGAGGTCCGAGGAAAAGGGACGACGTCTTCTTTTTATTTCAAGGCACACGCATCACGCCGGGGAAGTTTGTCAAATATCTTGGAGTCTGGATTGATGACAAACTCATATTCAACGAGCAGGTAAGGAAAACATGCGAGAAGGCAGAAAGACAGACGACAGCACTTACGAGAGTACTACCTAACATGAGGGGGCCAGGATTCCAGAAAAGGAGAATTCTATATGGGGTGGTGCAGTCAGTCCTGCTGTATGCTGCGCCGGTATGGGGCAAGGTAATGGCAGTGCAAAAATACGCCAAGATGATGGCATCCGCGCAAAGGAGAATGCTGCTGAGAACCTGCTCGGCATATAGAACTGTATCTGCAGATGCGTTGACTGTAATCTGCGGAATCCCACCCATAGGCCTACTGGTGAAAGAAAGGATAAGACTTGCAGAATTAGGGGAGATCAACGAAGTGGACAGAGCAAGACTGAGGCAAAACCTCATGCAGGAATGGCAGGATCAATGGAACAGCAACACGGAAAAGGCGCAGTGGACGAAAAAATTTATTCCGGATTTAGAAGCGTAGGTAGAATGCAGACACCGATCGCCGAATTACTTCCTGACGCAGGCACTGTCGGGCCACGGGTCTTTCCAGACATATACCCATCGCATTGGGAAATCAGTAAACGAAGACTGTAGATACTGCGGGAGGAGAGACGACCCGTGTCACACACTCTTCGAATGCCACCGATGGACACGTGAGAGATCAATTTTCGAGCGGCAACAGGGAGTGACAGCAACTGCGGAAAACATGATAGGGCTGATGGTGAGCAGGGAAGATACATGGCAAGACGGCTTGAAGATGATCAATGCCATTATGAGCAAAAAGGAACAAGAGGAGAGAATAGCACAGGAAGAGGAGAGGAGAGCTCAAGTCGATGGATGAGGCGAGAAACATGGTGAGACCTGAAGTGTGTCAAGACGACGTTCCAGGTCTTTCCATGGGCACGGGGGGTTTTTGTCGGAGTTGCGCCCGACACTACCAGGGCCGATAGACCTTCTGGCCCAAGGCTCTGGTGCCAAGCGGTTTCCCCCCACCAAAAAAAAAAAAAAAAAAATGTTAGGTTAGGTTAGGTTAGGTTACGTTTAACATTGGTAGCTTGGCAGGAAGAGTGGCAAAACAATATGCAAACGGCACAATGGACGAAGAAACTAATACCAGACGTCAGAGCCTACTATGAATGCAAGCACAGGCATCTAGACTACTACCTCACGCAGTTTTTAACAGGGCACGGATGCTTCAAAGCTTATACGAAACGAATCGGAAAGAGCGAAACTGATAGATGCATGTATTGCATGGCAGTGGATACCCCAGCACACACCATCTTCGAATGTGGTAGATGGGAGGAGCAACGCCACAGAACCTTCATGGAGCTGGGAGAAATCCCCACCGAAGAAATACTGGTGGGCTTGATGATCAGGAAGAGCAGAAACTGGGAAGCGATGAGAAATATGGCCAAAGAAATCATGCACAGGAAAGAAGCCGACGAGAGAGAAGAGCAGAGAGTCGAAGACTTGCAGTGACGAACCAGTGAAATGAGACAAGACAGTCCACCTGTAACTGCGAGGAATGTCCAGAAGACGATACCGCAGTGCAGGGCTGAAAGGGGAGGTTTTAGCCGGTAGGAGTCCGGCACTATCGGCTCGCGATAAACAACAAGCGGCCTTTGTCCATGATGGATTTCCTCCCTGAAAAAAAAAAAAAAAAAGTGAGGTTAGGTTAGGTTAGGTATGTAACAGAAACAGAAGGGCACTCACCAGACTGCGAAGCAGGACAAACCCACACCCGGAGCAGATATCAGACATGGACAGAGAGTACAAGGCTGCCAGGAAGAGGCTGAAGAAGGAAATCTCCAAAGCCCAAAAGGAGGAGTAAAGAAAGCTTTGCGACCGGCTGGAGGACGACCCGTGGGGCCAGAAATACCAGATAGTCGTCAGGGACATTATGGGTCTCAGGTCTCCATACGAGTTGGACGGGGATCGTAAGGAAAGGATTTTGACGGACCTTTTCCCGAGCACGATACCGACGGACGCAGGGGACTACAGGGGCGTGATGGACGAGCCGCTAATCCCGTTTACACCAGCGGCGTTGAAGACGGCCAACGAAAGGATTGAAAGTAGAAGATCGCCTGGGCCCGACGGGATCCTGCCTGAAACGGTGAAGTGTGCGCTGGAGGCCATACCGGACAAGATTCTATTTATTATGGATAACTTGTTAGAGAACGGCACCTTCCCGGACCAGTGTAAGGTAGGCAAAGCAATCCTTATTCCTAAAGGCGAACCAAGAAAGGAAGAGAAGTTCAGGCCCATATGCTTGCTGGATGGGTTGGGCAAGGCAATTCGGCTCCAGAGCGGGAAGATCTACAGTTGGTGCCGTGAGCCATCTGTTAAATGAGGCCAACAGAGGACGTAGGACCTGGGCGGCTGCCATCTTGGTCGACGTGAAGAACGCCTTCATTACGGCCGAGTGGCACTTGATCGCCCAGGAGCTTAGGCGAATTGGGATCAGTCACCATCTGCGCCTGGTGCTTGAGGACTACCTCACTGGAAGAAGGTTGACTTATGGCAGGGAATGTATGGTACTAACCCAGGGGGTGCCGCAGGGGTCCGTACTTGGACCCACCCTGTGGATCATCTTATACGACGGCGTCCTGAAGGTGAGACTCCCAGAGGGGTGTGCCACGGTGGCCTACGCTGATGACCTGGTCCTCGTTGTAACAGCCCAGAGGAAGGAAGACTTGGTGCGAAGGGCAAACCAGGGATTGGCTGCCATCAGCGAGTGGACGGAGGCACGTGGATTGGAGATTGCCCCACAAAAAACTGAGGCCATTGTGATTAGGGGCCCCAGGAAGCGGGACGGAATTCGGTTTGAGCTGGCGGGAACGGAGGTGACGTTCAAGAAGTTCGTTAAGTATCTGGGCGTCTGGCTCGATGACAAACAGATATTTAACGAGCACATACGGAAGACATGTGAAAAGGCGAACAGGCAGGTGGGGGCGCTTACCAAGGTTCTGCCGAACACGAGGGGTCCGGGCTATTTTAAAAGACGGGTCTTATATGGCGTTGTTCAGTCGGTGCTCCTGTACGCTGCGCCAGTGTGGGGGCAAGTCATGAGAGTAGCAAGATACCGGAACCTCATGCTTGCTACGCAGAGGAGGATGCTGCTTAGGGTCGCGATGGCGTACCGGACCGTGTCGGGGATGGCCATGAACGTTATAACGGCGGTTCCTCCAATTGATCTCCTGATAGGGGAGAGGACCAGAATAGCGGAGATCCGGAGCCCCACGAATGAGGAGAAAAAGGCCGAAAGAGGCATAACAATTGAAAAATGGCAGAACGAATGGGCGCGGAACACCACCGTGGCGCAGTGGACGAAACGTTTGATACCTGAACTAGAGGAGTGGACTCAGTGCAAGCACAAGACATTATATTATTATTTCACGCAGGCTCTAAGCGGACACGGATCTTTTAGGACGTACACACATAAGATTGGCAGAGCCCAGGACACGCTTTGCGTGTATTGTGGAGAAATAGATGACCCTAACCACACGCTGTTTCAATGCCCCAGATGGGTTAGGGAGAGGCAGGCCGCAGAAGCGAGTCTGGGAATGGTCCCAGATGCCGACCACATCATCGGTGTCATGATTTCTGACCCCGCTAAATGGGAAGCTGGGTTCACCTTCATGACCAGGATCATGGAGAGTAAGGAGAGAGAGGAACGGGCCATGCAGGCTGGGGATAGACCATAGGGTGTTGTACGTGATACAGAAACTGTGATATAGGACACGGGATTGTGCACGGTGCCTAGTGCATAAGTGATAGATCTGTGATACTAATGATAAGTCAATGTGGTGTTGTGAATGTATTCGATAGATCTGTGATACTAGTGATAAGTTAATGTGGTGCTGTGAATGTGTTTGTACAGTGTCGTTTACAACTGTTGCCATGTGTTGCGCGTGGAACAACGAGCGCGCGTAGAATGGTCTGTCTACAACCATGCAGCACATCGAAGAAAAGGTAATAGGACACCGCTGCCCGCGCCTGATGCAATGTCTTGAAGACGGTCCCAGGCACGGTAGACGGTTGGGGGGGTTTCAGTCGGAGTAGCGCCCGACACTACCAGAGCTGATAGACACCAAGGCTCTGGTGCCAAGCGGTTTCTCCCTTCAGAAAGAACAAAAAAAAAGGTTAGGTTAGGTTAGGTTAGGTTAGGTTAGGTTAACCAGAATTGTTTATATTCACATTTTCAACAATGTTGATGGCATTGTACGAGGGGGTATATTTGTATCGTTCCATTTAAGACCAAAATACATTTTCCGTGAAAGTTTGAAATGTGTTCCTATTTTTCTCCATTTTTGCTTAAGTGATTGGCTTATCTCAAATTCTCACAATATTCAGGATGATACTTTGATATATTGAGAATATTCAATTTTGTGGAAGGCCTTATCGATATTTAGATCATGAAAGAAGTTGACTCTTTCACTTTACCATATATTTATATCGATAAAAACGATTTTCTTATACCAAATTATCATACGAGGTTCTGCATGATCATTTATTCAAAACTGCATTGATCATGCAAGGTGAACAATGCATTTTTTCATTATTTCAATACGTTCACAATAGGATCCCTGGTGAATAAAATTCTGAAAATGGCAACAAGCAAATCGAACGATCGAAACATCATAGTACCTGAACCTAGTAAATAAAAATTTGTCGTTTCGGAACAAGATTTCATTACATTTGAACCTGAGCAAATGAAATCTACAGACATTGATTGCTCAAGTCAACTTCGAGTCGAATCGAACAATAATGAAAAGAATGATATTCTGGAAGAACGCGCTGTTGAAACCACTCGAATGAAGAAAATGGACGAAATTGACAACAATAGACAACTTGAAAACACGCAATCGACAACTCAAGATGGAACTATGTTCCAAATTGACGAAGTTATTTTTTTTTTGTCTCTCCGATATTGACATACAAAATGCAGGAATTGTCTTGAGAGTAGACTAATTCAGTTAAGCCGAGATATTTGAAAATATCGAAATAGAACCAATCATGACACTTTCATCGAGCTCATCTCAGCCTGCTACTTCAGAACCGGATATATATAGCATCAGTGAACTCGATAGTGATGAACATGATGAGTACGAGCGACGAACAGGAAACTGAATCTGAAAATACTAAAAAAGATCACGACGAGAAATCAATCAACGGGTATTGAATAGAAAGAGACGAATGCAGGAAGAAGAGTAAACACGTTTTAGAAAGTAAAAAAAACAAAAAAGACCAAAGCGACGCCTCAAGCCACGATGCGAATGTGGTGATGAATTAAATTTTGCCCGTGAATGAAAATCATTGAACGGAAATGATCGTATGATTTTCTTTGATAATTTTAGGAAAGAATGTCATTGGACCAACGGGAAGTTTTTGTTTGCAACACAGTTACTTCTGGAGAGACAACTCTCAAGAAACCTTGTTCCAGAGGGAATAAAACTCTTGGATATAGTTTGAGGATAAATCATCAGAAGATATCTGTTTGCAAAAGAATGTACCTGAACCAGAGTAACCCGTTTACACATTCATGAGGACGATTATGCATATTTGAGAGAATTCTTGATTTTTCTCAATAAGTTACCAGCACATTATTGTAGCAAGCAATACTTAGAACAAGATTATCAATCACTTGCACAGTTGCAAAGAGAATATAAAAGTAAGTGTACAGAAGACAGCAAAAACAGTCTATCTGTGACAACTCTATCTGCTACACTTTAAGAAAACTGAACAGGGTCTACTGACTTTATATGAATTTGACAATGTCACGTCGTCGAACTGTGAGCAGCCAGCGGTGTAGCCCGTGAACGCCATTCCGGCATTCGAATTTTTTAACTCGTTTGATATGCATGTCTTGCTTTCTGTTTCTGTTTGTGAAATTCGTTTCAATATATACTTCAAAACTAGTAGCTAGTATTCTATTCACAATCAAAAGAACTACAGTCCACTAAGTAATTCAACAGTCAAGTTATTGGAAGATGAAACAAAAACTGTTGGTGTCTTTCTCAATTCCAGTCTATTTGAATTAACACTAACTCTATTCAACACCAAAATAGTTACTATCCTATCATAAGTATTGGGAATTTGATAACGTGGGGTTCGACGGTGTAATTCGTTATACATTATGGCAAATCTGAATTCGGAATCATACTTTTCATACTCATTAATTGAATTCAAGCTGTAAACATCAAATTATACTATTTATGAATCACAAAGTTGATATATTCTGAAAAATTATCATTAGTGGGTGTTATTTTCCGAAATTTATATCATGAAAGTGATCAACTATCATATTTTTCATGTGACTATCAATTTTATGGATAACCCATATTCACACAAATAATTTCTCTTCAAGATATTCACCTAGTAATGAGATTGATAATCAAACCAGTTTATTTTCTGATATCACTAGAATAAATAACACCGGAAGAGTTGTAAATCAACACCACTGATATCAGAACATCGAAACAGATTGGTCGCCATACACCGTTGCCACCTCGTAAATTTCATATAAGGTAAACTCGGGTAAGTGTGACCGCATTTTCGATGAGTTGAATTTTGTTGGTTATTTTCAGCTATGCATGTACCACGTTTGATGTGTTTTTTTTTTTATAAATATGTCTTGATATATGACTTCACATAGCAGATATTTCTGATCTATTCTATCGTATGAAAAAAAAAATTCAATTTTTCTTTAGAATAATGTCTGTAGGTCATACTTCCCCATCGAATTGGGGGAAGTGTGACTCTGCCTAGTGGTATCGTTAAAAATTGACATAGCTTGATTCACAAGGAAAGTGTGAAAATATCGACAACATGTTACAAAAAGGTTTTTCAATATCTGGAATATCTTTATTCACAAAAAAGTTACAAACTTTCAAAGATTATAAATGAAAAGTCGCAAAATCTACTTCAAAATATAAGGTATCTCTTCTACCTTCTGGTAAAAGTCTCACGATGTCCTCATCAATCACAGTGTCACGATCTTCTATTTCTGGCCACGTGAACGTATTGTGGGTATATTTTAGGAAGCTTACTAGCCATCCTTCTTCATTTTTACTCTCAATCTGCCCAACAAAATGCTTGATGGATTTCTTAGAAGTATATTCTGCTATAACCCATCGCCCTATTGCAATTTGAGATTCCTGTTCATCGATCTCATTATCCTCAAACACTTCAGGGTCCATATCAGCGTCTGAATCCATGAATTTTTTTCAATGAAATTCTCAAAATAACAGGTTTACACTTTCCCCTTCAACATGGTCACGCTGTGACCCATCCTATTAAAATTATTCCAACACAGAAAATGCAAATTTTCAATATTGGAGAGTATACTGTAATCACTTAACTATATAACAATGATTAAAAACTCAGACTTAGCGTGAATCCAAGACTGAACAGGATTTCAATGGAAATGGCCTCCTTACTCATTCAGCAGGTGTTTAAAATGAACTTCACATTCCTAGGAAATATTTGTATAATTATCGGCATTGCAGAGTTCTTACTGTAGCCACGCCTGGGAGAGTTACTAAGACTACCTTCTATGAGATGGCGCTCAGATAGGCTCTATGACTGTAGTTTTATAATGAATGTTCACACTTACCCGAGTTCACCTTAACATAAACCTATTCCATATATTACACTTTGAACATCGTGATGTGAGATAATGATTAGAAGTTGATAATATCAATATCAATGGAGGATGATACCCTCTAATTGACGACTGCATCATTCTGTATCATTTTCCGTAATTACTGCAGAGCTTACATAAATTTTGGTACACCATTCGTCAGACGTACTCGACAGGCTAGGTCAGCACATCACTTCCACACTCCAGAGTTCCACAGCCATTCGTAGTAACCGTTGAACAGTATTTAGCACTGTCTTTCTTCACTGTGCTTTCATTTAGCACGGATCATTTGCTCTTTCAGTGCAAAGTGCATGATTGTTCTTATCATGAAGTGTATGAAAATATCATTCAAATGCGCAGAAAAGTTTATCGTAGCTGAGGAGTCAAAATCTCGAAGTTTCGACACAACACCAAAATTAATGGGACACAGAGCTACCACAGGTAATACAGGTCAAAATGAGTTGATTGGACCCAACTTGTTTATATTAAAAAATGTAACGTTTGTTTATGAGACGAGTTCAAAGTTTTCATAAATGAACACATTTTCTTCGTTCGCTGTTCAAAAATGAGTGAAACAAATTGCATGATATTTGACGAAATTGCATTTTAGAGTATAACTCTTTTTCCAGAAATTGAATAATCCTGAAAGAGATATTGTAGAAGGTTTGAAACAACCCTCACCAACTGAAATGTTTTTCAGAACATTCTCAGAGGTGGTTATAGGGTTCTAAATTGTTTTAATCGAGATGACTGATTATTTTACTTCATTTTGTTACTCTTGTGAAAGTTTCATATCCCGCATAGTTCCGACGAAAAATTTTGTTTCTTAAATATTGCTAACGGATATCCCTAGTAAGCTGAATAAAATAGTAATATAAAATTTTGTTGGCAGTGGAAACAATGAATCAACATTTGGTTTGATGAAGGTAGGAGTCATATTGCACATTTATTTCAAATGTTCTGTCTTTGTTTTCACAGTCAACTGAATGTTGTATTATGATGATATTTTATGAAACTTTATATACTGGAAATGTCTGTAAGCATCATTGAAGAAAATATTTTTATCCTCCAAAACTATACATAATACGAAATTTTAACATGAGTACCATAATGAATAAGAATATTCAGTCATCTCGCTAAAAAAATTGGCAACCCTACTACCACCCCTAAAAATGTTCTGAAGAAAAAATCAGGGGGTGTGGGTGGTTTCAGAGCTTCTAAAATTTTTTTCGGGATTCTCCGATCACTGAAAGAAGATTTTTCCTCTAGAATGCACTTTTGTTGTTGTTCCACTCATTTTTGAACAGCGAACGAAAATGTGTTTATTTATGGAAACTTTGAAATCGTCTCACGGACAAACGGTACATTTTTCAATAAAAAGAAGTTGGGTCCAATCAACTTATTTTGACCTGTATTACTCTGTGTCCCAGCAATGTCACCTTGTATATCTCAACAAAAATATTTCACACTATAATGGATTACAAATTGATTGAAGCAATTTTGTTTCATACCTAAATGTATCAGAATTCTGAAGATTCGTGTCAGATGAAGAACTATCCTCAATTAGAATTGACACAATTTCGGTTGAAAATTCAATGACCTGTTGTAAATAAACACCGTATTCATTGCAGATTTCATCATTGGATGATGATTTTTCAAACTCATTCCGGTGTGACTTCAAATATACTGATGTTTTCATGATCAATAGTATTGTAATTCACACAACAGACCAGTGCGAACTTTATCAGAAAATATTGCACATAACACACCAGACTGGTATTCACACACCGTTGCTCTACAAATTGGTGTGAATTAACACTGAAATATGCAGGACCTCTGAGGAAATCATTCGGTGTTAGCTGGTGTCAACTGGTGTTCCAGTTTTTCTTAGAGTGCATGGTTGAAGAGTTGAATATTGGATTATTCAGACCGAGAAACAATCGATGTGACGATTGCTACAAATTTGAAAATGGAAATCGGACCAAAGAATAGTTATTGAAACACCGAGATGAGAAAGATAGGGCAAGAAGAGAGAAGGAAGCTGATAAGACGAAGGCAATGGAAGGATAATGTAATTTGATTACAGTAGATCTTCAGGATGTGAAAGTGAATTGAAGGCCAGTTCACTGTATTATGAAGTGAAACTATGCTGCCACAATTACACTTTCCATGATCTTGCAAAAAAAATTGGAACTTGCTATTGGTTTGACGAAACTGAAAGTGACTTATAAGCTTCGACATCCATCTCTTGTTCAGTGGATTATCTCAAAAAAAAAAAAATATTCTAGATGAAAATGATAAATACTGCTCAAAACCAGAACTCCTTTTTGCTTAACGCGCTACTTCATTTGGCTGAAACCTACAACGTGAAAATTCCCCAAAAATTTTCAGTTGAAGGTCACACTCAGATGGAGTGTGATACTGTGCACGCTACTATAGAAACTTCTTTGAAAAACGAAGACATTCATTCACCAAGCGACTACGCAAGACTGACAAAAGAAGCGAAGAATAAAAATCCTTACATACTTAAAACGCCAGACTACGACTTTTTCACTAACTACAATCATAAAAAAGGAAGAATCGAATTGTCCTGGTGAGGTTACTTCTGATCCATTATTTACTAATATGAGAACTCCACACCATCAGAGATAGGTATAGGGAATGCATACACTGTTCGAAAGACATTCAAATTTCCCATCTTCTCACATTGAAATATACAGGGCGTTCTATTTGAAATAACGAAGTTATTGATGTTTGAAGATAGTAGAAGTTCAAGCTAATTTTTAAGCACCCTGTACAATATGAAGGAGACAGAAAATTTAAAACAAATAACTCTGACAATTCTTGATGACTAGTTAAAATCTTTGTCGTCAAAATTAATTGGATCAGCTGACATACAAATTTTACTAGAACCAAAAATTTTCAAACAAAATAAAATATCTCGGGAACAGTGAATCATAGGTATAGGGAACCTTCAAAGAAGTGGGTCTCATTTTCGATGAGGAATCGAAAAATCCCAGAAAAAGGGTGTTTCATTACAAAAAGTATAACTTTGGTATATTGCGCTTTGATACACCCTGTACATTTCGGAATATTTTCAAAATGTTGCCCTTGTTGACATACAACTTCCTAGGAAAAAGAAATTCTTGAAGATGTGTGGTTACCCCACTAGAGACCGAGGCGTTACTGGTGGCCCACCCTGTACAGAAAATGTAGATACAATATAAAATCAACTTCGACGCTGAATTCCAGCCACTTTCCCGGATATCGAAGCCTATTAGTTTTGCTGGCATTGAATTTCCGAAGATACATACTAGACAGCAAAAAATCACGAGAAAAAAATATGATCATCTCAATGAAATGAGAAATGTCATTCCAAAGGATTGTTGGCCATTCAATGGATCACTTTAACATGAGTAGTTAATTTCAATCCGTTAGTTTGTTCATGAATGTACCTACTTTTGGGCAATATTTCATATTTTCATTCCGTGTATTGTCAGTTATTCCATCTGAAAAGTGCTAAATCCAGATTTTCATTTGATTCATTTCGGAATCAATATCTTTTTGAAGATACATGGAAATAATGAAAGATTATTTGTATTTTTGTAGCACTTTATTGAGCTATTACCTCGTACTGTTTTCTGTAGTACCTCGTATACGTGATAACAATGCTCGGTAAGTAAACATGTCGGGAAATGAGAATAATAAAACATACAAATCTATCAAAGGAAGGCGTTACAGTGGAAATTCGTGACAAAATGACTATCCACGTGTTATTTGCCTCTACTGTATAGTTGCACGAAATAATGATACGAAGACTGCACTTTTGCCGTCGATATCTCGAAATGTTCAATTTTATATTCTCACACATGGACGTATCAGTTTGTGACGTATTTGCATGTTCAGACTTGTTGAGACTAGAAATCGATCAACATATTTCAGATGATGACGATGGTGTCCCGTATTATGTAGAGAAAGATGAGGTAACACAATAGAAAAAAGAACGTCCAGCAAAGACCAGAACAAAGATACACAATATATTTCACAAAAAAAAAAACCACTTACATATTTGAAAAGTGCACAAAAAGCTGAACCAAATGGTCTACTTTTCATCTTCCCACATGCAATTTCACAAAGGAATTTCTGATTTTGAATTCGAGGTTTTGTGCATTTGGATAGGTAAAAATAATATGTTTTGAGTTTTCCCAATCGAACAATATTATCACGAACCACCCAGTATATTCAGTTGGAATTTGGTACACGAGTTCTCCTTGATCTACCCAAGCCCCTCACCTATCATTCAAGAGAAAAATCCATGTCCGAATTAACGAAAATTGATTAAATTTCTTGGTCCCAAAAAAGACATCCTGTATTTTCGAATTTTCATAATATGCTCACATATTTGAAAATTGCACAAAAAGCTGAATCGGATTGTCTACTTTTTATTTTCATACGAATGCTATTTCACTACTGAATTTCTAATTCAGAATTTGAGGTTTTATGTATTTGGATAGGTAGAAATCGAGATAAAATGGAAAGTTTCGAGTTTTCAGAATCAGAAATCAATCAGTGAAAGAGCATGCGGGATATTGAAAAGTACACAATTCGATTCATCTCCTTGTGAAAGAAAGAAATGAAGAAAGAAAGAGAGAAAGAAACTTTATTCACTACTAGAGATTACAATGCCTCTTACAAAGAAATCCATCAAGAGATAAACATGTAAGAAAAAAACACTGGTTGGTCTCAGCAACAAGTCAAAAAGAGTGTAAAAAAACAATACCTATACGAAGACAACCCTCGACAGAAAAACATGTACAATATCTCATTATAAAATATGCAAATATATACAGACATGTAAGGAAAAGTATATAGTAATAATCAATTTGAAATATTCAGATGTCCAGTTCACAGGCATGTAAGATTAGGAAATCCACAAAATAAATTAAACATATACCTACAGAAAAACGAATAAAACATTTCAGGAAATCTTAGGTTCACAGATTTTTTTTTATTTTACTCAGTGCAAACTCTCCTGTCTAAGTATTCATTTACTGTATAAGGCTCTAAATCAATCAGATAGATATTTAATGACTTCATGAACTTGCCAATGTGCCCAGCTTTTAATTCTTGGGGCAGATGGTTGAAGAATTTGAGTGCACTATAAGTTGTACCTTTCTCCGTAGATCCTCTATTATGTATGAGGAAGTCATAATCACCTTTATGTCTTGTGCAATGGAAATGGATTCTCCTATAAGATTCAAAGTGTTCAGGATGCTTCATTAGAAATTTAAGTGTTTCCAAAATGAAAATAGCAGGAACTGTAAGCATACTGTTGACTTTGAAAATCCCACGACATGAGTTTCTAACTTTGATATTAAACATGACTCGGACAACTCTCTTTTGACATATAGATATTTTGTTTGAGTCATGACTACCGCCCCAGATAGCGATACCAAACTTAAGAGATGTGTAAAAATTTGCATAGTAAGTAGGACAAAGTTATCCACATTTCGCTTCATTATCCTAATGGCGAAGATAGTTGAAGCTAATCTTTTACATAAAACCTCAATATGGTTTGTCCATTTCAGAGTCTCATCAACGGTGATGCCAATGAGTTTCACTGCATTGCTACAAGTCAATGTTTGATTGTCTATAGTCAGAGAATCAGGTGTTTTCATCATGTGAGTGTTCTTGAAAAGAATACAATTTGTTTTGGCATTATTCAAAAACAAATTGTTTTCAGAAAAATATGCTCTTGCTCTATAAGGTGTTGTGTCTCCACCATGAATAATGTGCTGCATGTCTGGGCCATTAAGTAAAATATTTATGTCGTCTGCAAAACATACCAGATGAGAGGTCAAGGGATCAGTAAGAATATTTTCAACATCATTTACGGAAATTATAAATAATATAGGTCCAAGGACACTCCCCTGAGGAACCCCATGAGACACCTCCAAGGCCTCAGAGCGCACGGCAATACCGTCGTTTCTTAGCTCCACAAATTGTTTTCTCTCTCTTAAATACGATTTAAACCAATCATGTGCCTTACCTCTTATTCCATATTTGTACAACTTATAGAGTAAAAGTTCATGATCTATGCAGTCGAAGGCCTTGGAGAGGTCCAGGAAAATCCCACAGGAGAGATCTCCCCTTTCCATTGCTTTCAAAACCTCACCTATCTTTAAGATATCCATGTTGACAAAATGAAAATAGTTTAAAGGTTTCAAAAAAAGATATCAATCTTCTGGCCATACTAATCTCAAATATCTTTGAAAAGCATGTCAAGATGCTGATTGGTCTGTAGTTAGACATTTCTGAAACATCACCTTTTTTTAACAGAGGTTTGACAAGGGCAGTCTTCCAAATTTCCGGAAAAACCCCCTCCTCAAATGATTTGTTCAGTAAATATGTGAGAATTGGAGCTATCTGATGTGAACATGACTTCAGGGCAAGTATGGAAATTTCATCTATTCCTGAACTTTTTTTATTTTTCATATTTGTTATTACTGATAATACCTCTTCTTCTGTTACTGAGTATAAAAACAGAGTGTGGCTGTGAATGGGTATAAGTTTGTCAAATATACGAACATTTGCTTTTGGTTGTGCTTATGAAATATTTGATACATTACTAATGAAAAAATTATTGAAGTCATTTGCTGTATTTGTTGAAGCTTGTATTGATGATTCCTGATTGCACTGTGAACCAGTTACTTCTTTGACGATGGCCCACATAGTCTTTGATTTATTGTCTGATTGGATGATTCTATTTTGATGATACCCTTTTTTTGTATTTTCAAGAATATTATTATACTCTTGTTTCAGTCTGTTGTAATCTTTTTTGTAAGTTATATCATGTCTGGCCAACAACTGGTAAAGGGCGACTTCTTCTTTCAGTGATGATATTAGAGGTGAATTAAACAGATGAAGTTTTTTAGTGTTCTTATTGAATTTGACTTTGGGAAAATGTTTGTCAAAAAATTCAGAGAATTTTTTTGCGAATATGGATATTGCACTGTTCAAGTTACTTGCAGCATAAACATCACTCCATTTCTCAGTACTCAATTGTACACCAAAATTTTGAATGTTGCTACTTTTATAATACCGCTTTTCTATAAACCGATTTCCAGCATGTGTTGAAGACAGATTACATGCTAAAACTTGAGCTCTATGGTCAGAAAAACCCATATCCATAACACAACTAACCTTTACCCCGGAGTAATTTGTAATGATGTTATCTAGGCATGTTTTACTATGTGATGTTTCTCTTGTATACTCTCTTATTGTCATTTCAGCTCCAAAGCACACCAGCAAGTTCATGAAATCAGCACTCAATCTATTGTTGGAAAGAGTATCAATATTAAAATCTCCCACTAAAAAATAAATTAAATTAGTGCTATGTAGAAAATTCAGCAGTATATGGAGCTTATCAAGGAACAAAGTGTAAGAACTGTTAGAAGATCTGTAGATGCAGATAACCATGATCCAAATGTTGTTTATTTTGCATTTTATGGCACAACATTCAAACACAGACTCCTCTCCCATGTTGTTGACCTTGTGGATAGGAAGTGAGGATACTTCATCTAGTATGTATACCACAGAGTCTCCATGAACAGTTTCTTGGCGACAAAAACTGGAAGCCTGATGAAAGCCATTTAGTTGAAATAACTTGATATTATCTGCAGTTTGCCAGTGTTCTGTCAAACATACAATTGAGCATTTCAAATCATCAATTTTTTTCTGTATCATATTCATACAATTTCCAGTTGATTGGACATTTTGGTGGAAGATTGAGTTGTGAAGCTTTTTATCAGTGGTCTTTACATATTTTTGGATTTTGCTGATATGTTTGTTCGAAGAGATTGGCTTCATTTTTGTTGATGTGGTTGAGACCGAGGATCCTCCTGTTGATATACTATGGGTGGCATCCTCCTTTTCATGAAAAACCTCGAGACTAGTGCACCACTTGGCCATATATCACGTTTCCAGTGTGAACTCTCCAAATATGGAATCGGATTTTGGAACTTCGAAAATACTGGGTGTTCTTTTTCGGGCCCAGAAGATCATAATTTTTCGTTAATCCGGACCTGGATTTTCATCGTGACTGATAGGTGAGATGCTGGGGTAGAAGAAGGAGGACTTGTGTACCAAATTCCTAAAGAATATACTGGGTGATTCGTGATAGTTTTTGTTATTCGATAGGGAAAACTCAAAACATTTCATTTTTACCTATCCAAATGCATGAAACCTCATATTCAAAATCAGAAATTACCTAGTGAAATAGCATGCAGAAAAATGGAAGATAAATCATACGATTAAGATTTTCATGCACTTTCCAAATATGTGAGCGGATTTTGTAAATTCGAAAATACAGGGTGATATTTTTGGGGTCCAGATATATGATCAATTTTCGTTCATCCGGTCCTGGATTCTCGTCACTGATAGGTGAGTCGCTTTGGTAGAAGAAGGCGAAATTGTGTATCAAATTCCAATACTGGGTGGTTCATAAGTTATGTCCTCACGAAGAATTGAACAAAATTGATAAAACACCCTATATCTCGGATATAAATCTTGCGAGCCTTTTGGCATGATGTATTTTTATATCTTATGTGCAATGAAGTGTATTTTCTCTTTTCAATATGAATCATGTAATAGGTCAATTTCATATTTTCAGCAGCAGTCACTCTCAAATCAGGCTGCACACAAAAGGAAGTTGAAGACAATGTCAAAGTCTAGCTGAAACATGCACCTGACTCAGAAAAAAATAGAATGAAACAGCAGACAAAACTTTGAGAGAAGCAGTGAGGGGAGGCGATGCACTTTTGATTGAGTTTAGCTTTCGAAACTTACTCCAGACATAGGGAACAAGAAACTCAAACATCATGCAAAAATTCATGATTAGTGAGAATATACTCATTTGATTTCTCCAGTTCAGCTTCTGAACATTTGAGATTCCTGAGTGATTTATTCAGTTATTCAAAATTGTCATTTAGTTTTTCAGTTATTTTATTATAACTTGCTGAATTGAGATGGCTGAAAAAATATAACTGAATAGAAATTGTCGGATCTCGGCAAATGTATAGAAGAATAGCTAGAGAATCTGAAACGTTAATGAACGGAATAAGAACAAGTGTTATTAATGAAGGCACATCAAATA
This sequence comes from Phaedon cochleariae, assembly GCA_918026855.4. Classification (NCBI taxonomy): domain Eukaryota; kingdom Metazoa; phylum Arthropoda; class Insecta; order Coleoptera; family Chrysomelidae; genus Phaedon; species Phaedon cochleariae. The sequence continues at coordinate 17,904,724 of OU896723.1, read as the reverse complement.
CTTGTACTTCTGATGAGGGCTCACAAGAAAGTGTTCTCCAAAATATGGAAGAACCACCCTTTCCACCTACTGACAATGAATTTGTAGATTTCCATTAACATTTTTTTGGATATGGATATGTGTTCGAATACTGTTGATTACAATAATGTTGCTACTGAATTCAGATTCGAACCTTCAGAACAATCGACAGCAAATGATTTGTCTGTTCAATTGAGACATTGGGAAACAATAGAACATAAGGTACCAATAACTGTGATTGACGATCTCTTGAAAATATTTCCTCCATATCATCCACAATTGCCTCTTGATAGGCGTACAGATCGACCAACAAAGCTTTGCCTCTGAGAATTGGATGCGCAGTAGACTACTCGGCGGAGTGGGCGAGAGCTCATTATTCAGTGAACTGTTGTGATAATTTTGTGTTCGTTACTTTGAAAATGACTCTGAACAGTGAACAGTGAAGTGAAAAATAAGGTTCTGAGTGGACAAAGCTGAGAAAATGTCAACAATGTTTAGAGATTTATGCAGGCAGAAGCTACGGCAGCTGGAATAAGGATTCCTCTTGCGAACGTAAGAAGTAATGGTAGACAAATTGTACTGATGATTATTTTTTATCATCGAAGGTTCAAGAACGGGTAGCAGAGGCTACAGGTGTATGCGTAAGAACCATGAGGAAAATTGAATCAGATATGAAAAAAATACAAGAAGGTGAACAAGAAACGTGTTGAACTCCAAATGAACAGAGATTGAAACATTCGAACCTCACAATGGATGATGATGAATTGGCTATTTTACGAAGGTGCATAGTTTATTTTCATATTAAATCATTCGTATTCTCCAACGTTTGAAACCGCGACATTTTGAAGTTAATTGTACGTTATAGGGACACGTATTTCTCAATTGGTGTAAGTGGTATTATAAACATTTTATCAACGTATGTGTGTTTATTGGGCAGTAAGAAATGAGGCGACAACAGTGGCAATTTTGGGCCATGTTGAGGATGACCATACGTTGAGTACAAGACAGCTAACAACTGTTTCTGGTATCTCCAGAACAAGCATTCATCGTATTATAAAACTACATAAATTCCATCCTTACCAAATTAAATCAACACAGGAACTGAATAAATATTAGTTTGATCGGCGTTTACAATTCTGTAAAGTACTGAGTGAGCAGGCGATTGCAAATCCTCAGTGTCTATTCGACATTTGTTTTAGTGATGAATGTTCGTTTTTTTAAGGCATTTAATCACCATAATTGTCGATATTGGGCTGATTCCAATCCCCATATATTTAATGAGGTACATATGCAATAGCCCCAAACATTGAACGTATGGGCTGGTATTTTTGGGGATCGTATCGTGGGTCGTTTCTTCTTAGAAGGCAATCTAACAGGAGAGATGTATCTGGAACTGCTTGAAGACACAATTGATTCAATGTTAACGAATATTATTGAAAATGACCATCATTATCTGGAAGATCAGTTGATATTGCAACAAGATGGTGCTCCTCCTCATTATGCTCTGCCTGTTCGGCGATATTTAGATCAACTCTTCCCTGGTCATTGGATTGGTAGGCGAGGTTCTATTGAATGGCCCCCACGATCACCAGACCTGTCTCCCTCAGATTTCTTTCTGTGGGTTCATTCAAAAAACAGAATTTATAGTAAACCACCAGCTTCAGTAGCAGATTCACGGCAACGAATCACAGAAGAATGTCGCCAAATCACCCCAGACATGCCCCAAAATGTTCATAACGTTTTAACAAAATCTGTATCATTGCATGAAAGTTGGAGGTGCGCATTTCGAGCATTTGTTAAGATGAGATTAATATAAGTGAATTCTACTCTCAACCTAATTTTGGATCATTCCGGATGAAAAACTGACGACCGTTGTTTCGAGAATTCAACGGGCTTTCAAACGATGAGCCACTCTACTCCTATTCCCTATTCAAATTTCAAGGGTTGTTCACCCCCCTGCTCGAGGGTTGACGTGACGATGCTGCATGTAAGAAGGCACAATGTCCCCCTCGAAACTAAAATCGATCTGTCCGAGCGTTTTTCCAGATCTACGATATTAGTACCCAAAACCCTCATGTCAAGTTCTCGATGGGCCACCCTGTATAAACATGGGACTTTATGTTCTTACTTTCCCGAAAAGGCTTTTCAAAAAAGCACTTTATATTTGGAGAGACAAAAATTATTTATTCAATCTGTTTTTACAATATAAAAATATACGTCTTTACTCTACCAAGATCATGTCTATTCTGAATTGCGGTTCGCAAGGCATCTCGTTCTTTCCCTGAAGTCGGATTTCTGCTGATTTTGATGTCAGCAGGTTCTCACGAGAAACCGGGTTGCTGCTCACATAACTCCTCCATCCCTTAGAAGGAACTCGAGGGTGGAACAACTTGAGTTTCGTTGATGGCCATCCTCTGGGGTTCTTGTTTTCTTTTCTTGGAAAACCATGTCTAGACTCTGCTTCTTTGGGCGATGCATAGGTAGGCTATGACGCACATGACAAGCGTCGCGACGCTCCAAATGGACCATAGGAAATATCTTCTGAGAAGGCTAATCGTCTCAAGGGGTTCGTCTTGTAGTTGTTGTAGTTGAAGCTCGTGTAGTTTATCAAGGGAAACCTTCTCGAGTCGCAATTTTTCAACATGAAGAGTTGTCATATTGATTTCTTCCAATAAAATGGGATGTCCTATAATGACACCCTTCTCATTCTTGTAGCTGTAGGTTGGTATTTTTATGGAACATGCTGGTGGAATTACAAAGAGGTACGTGCCACGGACTATGGCCACATTGTTTTCTTTGCAATCAAGATGGAGTTTCTGATTTTCTGGGAAAATGCCAATGTAATGGTATTCGTTGATTTCTTCAATCAACTGTCGACTGACGTAGATTGGAACTTGTTGGCAGCTGATTGAATTGCTTTCGGCAGACAGAAGTGATGTAACGCAATCCAAGTTCTCTCGAAGGGGTAGGAGATGGTTCTTCTTGCAGAGGTAGTTTGGTCTAAGCTCAATGCATTCTTCGTTGTGGTATTGATAGTCTTCGTTGCTCAAGGCTATGTAGGTTGCAGGAGGTATAATTATTGATTGGTTTCGATTAGGAATTGGAAAAAGGTGGTAGTGTTCAAATGTGTTGGGGTGAACCAAAGGGAAGTAAATTGAAAATATCATTTTGTCATCAGATATAAAATCGCTGGTTTCTACTTTACTATAATATTTGAGGTTAATCGTCTGAATGAAACAGCATTTGCGATTCAGTATGTGATATAATAATTCATTTATTATTTCTTCGAGATCTTTTGGAGAAACAATACTATGATGTAAAGTTTTAAGGTATGCGAAACTCACAGCATTTTCAGTTTCTGAAAGGAAATTTAGGAGTGAATCAAGATTAAGTTTAATTTGGTCCAATATATCATGAATTGTCAAATAATAGGCAAATAGCAGAGATTGATCATTCAGGCCTTTTGTCAAAAGATTGATTCCATTTTCGATTGAATTTTGATTTTTCTTGAAAGTAGTCGTTGATATTATTCATCAGATCAGCTGTTCATGAAATATATTTGTTCACCTTCTTGATTATTTTGTTCTGATTGTTTTCGAGTTCCGAAATGCTACCATAGATTTCTTTTGCGTCTTCTTGGTCAAGATTTCCAGTGAAAAATTTTAAAAGTGATCCTGCTGGATTTACCAAGCCTCTTTTTGTTCTCTCTTTGGGAAATTGTGAGTTCATTTTTATATTCACTGTGTTCACTCCATATTCAAGACGTTTATAAATATTTTGTAGATTATCGGTTCTAATAAGATGACGATTGTTGATTAGCGTACCCAAATGGTGGTATTGATCGGTTGTTGACTGAATTTGTTGACGTAAATAATCAATTCTGATATAGTGAAGGAAGGTATGGAAACCGATCTTTATTCTGGCGGTTCCGAGTTTGAAAGGGAGAATACCAGGGTTAGTTTCTAGACTGTGTATCTGAACTTCCTGAGGTTTCGTCAGGTTAAGTGCCATCAACCTGCAAGAGGGGATTGTCTGTCATTTTTCTGGGAGGTTTGAATACTTGTTTGTGGTAGGTATATTGTGGTGTTGTCACTGTCAGGTCGTTACTTTTGATCACATGTTCAGGTCGGTAGAAGGGATCTGTTTCAGATTGTCTATCAGTCAATTTTCTATAACCAATTCGGCCAGGTTCGAAATATGGTGGGTCTTTGCGTTTTTCATTCAATTTGGAAATTACGTTTGATTTCTTTTCGGACATTTTCTCATGAAGTTTACTATATAGGTCGGACATTATTTCTTTATGTTCATTGATGGTATGATTGATTATTTCTGATTGATTATCGATATCTATTGGATCTTTTAGTTTTAAGTGTCCCAATAAGAGATCAACTGGTTTTTGTTTGGTAGACGAATGAATAGAGTTATTGTATCCTAAAACTTCATAAGTAATTTTTTCAAATGGATTCGATTTTGGTTTGCTCAAGGCAAGAGTGCGCGTATGTTCAAGAATTGTCGAATGAAATCTTTATACGATTGAATTACTATTTGGATTTAGTGGTGAGGTAAAATGCCAGTTAATTTTATAAACTTTAGAAAATAATTTTCAAGATACTTTGCGTGAATTCTGTTCCGTTGTCGGATATAGTATTTTCTGTGATTTTGTATGACGTAATAAATTGTAAGAGAGATTGATAGATATCAAGTGCAGACAGACTAGGTAAAATGTATGCTTGTCCAAATCGGGAAAATCTATCAAAAATTGTGAGAGCTATTGCCTTGTCAAATTTGAATGTATCTACATGAATAGTTTCGGAAGGTTTTTTCGGTGTTGGTGTCAGTTGAAGTTTAATAAGTGGGGGATGACGTTCATATTCCACTTGTTGGTAAATAGAACAATTATTTACGAATTTCCTGATGTCATCACTCAATTTTGGCCAGTTATATTTTATTTCAGTTCATTAATAGTTTCGTGAATACCTCTATGATTCGTAATGCGTTCATGAGTTGACTTGATCAAATTTTGTTGTCTGTTTTCATTGGTAACGTCAAATAAGAGTTTATTAGATTTTAAAATTCTGAAAGCTGAATTTTTGAATATTTGGGGTAGAAAAACACATATTTCTTCATAAAGGTCTTGATTTTCATCGTTCTGAAAATACAAGACATATTGTCGTTTTGCGCCACCGAAGTCTCCCAAGAATTCGACAACTTGTGCTTGAAGCGTTTCGTTTGTCACATAGAGATACCATCTTGTTCGGCTCACTGAATTTCCGAAAATGTTCTTAGTTTCGAAACGTGGATTTTGATCAACTTTTATTATGACTATCTGGCAAAGAAGATAATTCAAAGGTTCGTCGGTAATATTTATGGTCAAAATCGGGTTTTCTGCACTTGTATGTACAGTTTGATTGTCGTCGTTTTCGTCAGGGTCTACTTGTCCTATCATTGATTGACTATCAGGTTCATTACTAGTGGAAGGTCTAGGACTTTCGTCTAAAATGGGATTTTCATTATATTCTTGCATGTACTGTAGAATGGAAATGTTTTCCGTGATATATTTGTCGTGTCAGTAGGGTAGATTTCTACTCTAGAGAGGGCATCCGCGTTTGTGTTTATTTTTCCTTTTCTGTAAATTATCTGGTAATCATATCCTTCAAGTTTTAATCTCCAACGGACCAAACGAGAGTTTGGCTCTTTGAGAGACATAAGCCATTGAAGAGGTTTGTGGTCTGTTATAATTTTGAATTTTCTGCCAAACAGGTACAGCCTGAAATATTTTGTAGCCCACACAATAGCTAACAATTCTTTTTCAATTGTCGAGTAATTTTGTTCTGAATCATTCAATGTGCGTGATGCGTAAGCGATTGGTTTGTCTTTTCCAATAGGGCCTTATGAAAGAATGGCACCTACGGCAATATTACTCGCGTCTGTTGTCAGGACGAAGTCTTTTGTCAGGTCAGAATATTGAAGGATGGGGTCATTGGTCAGGAGAGATTTACAATCTCCAAAAGTTTTGATATAGAGTGGATCATTGATATTGATTTTGGCTCCTTTCTTCAAACATGAAGTGAATGGTTTCGTGATCTTAGCAAAATTTTGAATGAATTTTCTATAATAGCTCAGAAGTCCGAGCAATCCTTTGATTTCTCTTGTGGTTTTTGGAATAGGATAGTCGATCATAGATTTTATTTTATTCGGGTTTGGTTAAATACCATCGGGAGTGATGATGTGCCCTAAGAATGCTACTTGAGTTCTCAGAAATTCTGATTTATCAAGTTGCACTTTCAGGTTATTCTCTCGTAGTTTTTCGAAGACTGATTTCAAATTTGTTGAATGTTCCTGTAAAGAGGTGGAAAAAACGATTATGTCGTCCATATAGACACAGCAAATTTCATTTTGTAAATCTTTTAAGACGTCATCCATGACTTGTTGGAATGTGGACGGGGCATTTTTAAGCCCGAAAGGCATGCGCAAGTATTCGTAATGTTCATGCTCAACATTGGATGCAGTTCTTTGGATATCATCAGGATGCATTTCAATCTGATGAAAGCCACTTGCCAAATCCAAAGTCGAGAAATACTGACATCTGCCTAATTTGTCAAGGATGTCGGATATGTTTGGGATAGAATATCTATCGTAAATTGTCCTCTCGTTAATTTTTCTATAGTCGACAACTATACGCCATTTTTTCTTGCCTGATGCGTCAGATTTTTCGGGGACTATCCAGATCGGGGAAGACCAAGGAGAGTCACTGGGTCTGATAATTTCCTGTCTGAGCATTTCATCAATTTATCGTTCAACTTCTGGTTTATGAATAAAAGGATAGCAATATGATTTCGAATATATAGGTGGTTCGTTTGTGGTTCTCATTTTGTGTTTGACTTGATTTGTGAAGGTAAATTTTGAATTTTTGCGGTGAAATATATCTGAAAAAGAACGGCATAATTTTTCTATGTGATATTTTTCTTCTTGGTTCATGTGCTCAGTTCGTATAAGTTGCGTAATGTCGGGGTTTTGTATAGTTTCGTAATGTGTGTGGTATTGTCAAATGGTACAGTTCAGAGTCATTATTGTCAAATCGTTTTACTGGTACCGGTTTATAAAGAAAAATTTCTTGAACGCCACTGGTGTCATTGTGAATATCAACAGATGCATATCCTAGATGAGCTATAGTGAGACATTCGCGGATAATGCACTTTGACATTTAAGTTTCAGAAATTGTAATAGTACCTTCTGGTATCGCAACTGGAATTTTACCTGATTCTATGGAAAATGGTTCGATTCGTTTGAATAATAAAAGTTTGCCTTTTATTTCATAATGAGCTATCGAAATTTGGGCAGTGGGTGTTTTAATGATCGATTTTGAATATCTATTTGAATATCAAGATATTTTAGAGTTTTGTAACCAATTGAACCATCGAAAAAATGATGAAATTAAAACAAATAAAATTTGATTTTCTTATATGAATTTAATTCGCTGAAGGCTGGAATTTCGGCACACTGATCTCTGCAAGTTGTTTGAAATATTGATGATATTGTGAAAGGTTCCTTTTTTATGAAGTCGTTTTAATAGTTTTCTGCAATTTCGGGGTTCAAAAATGATTTGGTAGCTCCTTTGTCAATTAATAATTTCAATGGGGGATTTGAAATTTTGATATATGGAAGGTCTTTTCGGTCATTGATTGATTGAATTTCTATGTGTTGGTTTCAGAAGAGTCAATTTGTTGAAAATTTTGATTAGGCTCATCGATTGGTTCTGATTGATATTCATCATGATTAGGATTTTGGTAACAAATTTGATTCTGAGAGGTGCTCGGTCCATTTTGATAGTCAAAATATTGATAATCGAAATGATGATTTTGATATTGGCTGTCAAAATATTCTTCGTCAATTTGTGAGTCTACGTTATATACTTCTTCAGGGGTGGAGTTCATTCGGGGTTGTTGGTGAAATGTATTTGGTCTATCGTCATTTCTTTGTCGAGGTACAGTTCCATAAAAAAATCCGCTCATTGGGGTAGGTCTAGGTCTAGTTTGATTTTGTGAGTTTGATCTCCAGACATTACTTGGATTTCGGAAAAGTCTTTGGTTTCCAAAAACTTGACTGATTGATAATCGATTATTCGATTATTATTATCACTCGATATGTCTCGAGTACTTCACCAGGATCATTCGAATGATCCGGATCACTCGAATGCCATGCGCAATGCCGAGGTTGCTGAGTGTGTGTGTAACAGAGACGGAGACGGCTAACTTTTAATATGAGGTATTTTCGAATGATTCGGATCACTCGGATGTTTCGGATTCGGATCACTCGAATGGTTCGGATCGTTCGAGAGTTTGAGACGAGTGATGAGAGAGGCGAGTGGATTGCTCGAATCATGAAAGCACACGAAACACCAAATGAGCACAGAACTCGTGGATGTCAGTCAGTCACACCACAGGCCTAAACAAACTACGCAAACATTTCTTTGAATTCCATTGCGTGACAGCCGTTGGAAGCAGGACAGGACTCGAAACACAGATAATTCAAAAAATAAACTTCATTGGGGGGATAAATAATTAGCTGAATAAATAACAAATGAGCGAGTATTAGGATATAATGAAACAAAAAATAGAAAATTCGAAAAAAAAACGAATGTAGAATTGAGAATATAAATAACAAAATTGAAACAAATTCTTTGGCACTTAAATAAAAAAAAACGAACACGAACATTGTCAGACTTTGACATAGGTATCATGAAAATATTTTGATCACTCAGGTACTGTTTAAAAATAATATTTGGTCCAATGTGTTAGGAGCCAAGCGATTTCTTCTCAGGTTTGTGAGTTGCCCAGAATTTGAGAACACTATTTCAAAAGGTACCGCTGTGGCAGGAATCGACAATTGATGCAGCTCAGGAAAAGTGGCTTCGCATTTCTTCCAAGACTCCATCGGATTTTTTATTTTATCAAAATGTGGCATCTCCAGATATTGCCTAATTGTCAAAGTTACCATAGTGGTTGACTCAGTGAATTATTTGGCCTTGGCTACTTTATCATCGAAATGAGACCATAGATCAAAATTTTCATTCTTTCAAGAAGAGTGTTATTAATAGTACTTTAATTATTCTTGTTGTTAATGATGATATTCTCATGACTGGCTTCCTGATTTTTTTCATTCATTGTTGCAGTCAACTCCTCAGCAACCCATTTCTTTGCAATATTTTCATTATTTTCGTTCCCGAAGGCTATTTTCCTAAACCTTGGGTCCAACAAAGCAGCTTTCGCTACAGTCTTGTTACATTCCAACATCCCTAGTCGACGTGTCACAGTATCCTGAAGACTTTGCTTCTAGCTGGTACACGTTGAGGGAAACTTGGAGACCCCTGACAAGTGGAATGGCAGTTGGTATCGTCGGATACTTTTGATACTTTTCTGCCGACAGGATAGTTTTCATGAACTCCAATGGTTTAAAGAGAATAGAACTCTCTTCAATGACTCCTCTTCCCCCTTGTAGTGCGATTCGTTTGTTTACTTTATTACGAAAGTATAAAGGTAAATTGACGGGTAGCAATACAGCTTGATCAGCGTGGATATACTTATATTAATATAAATTGTTATTATAATATTGCATGCCAGTATCTAGGACACGATCATGCCACTTCTATTCGGACCATGTAAGAAGCAGTACATTGAATATACGTGTATGTATTCCGGAATAGACCTTTTATTCCTGTACACCGTATGACCCATTACATGGCGATCCTGCCTGTTTTCCAAAGTGAAAAGTGAAAAAGTTGCTGATCAGAAATATGGGAACGACTAACTCAAAACACCAGGAAGTAACCGATTCTGGCGTCGTGAACTCGAACTTCATCGTGGAAGAGAGCAGCATCCGAGTAGGAACAGAGGTGAAAATTCTTCTATACATCATTGTGGCAATAATGTTATTGCAGTTGGGAATGAAAATATATAAGGCGTATAGAAGAGATATGGAGAGGAAGATCAGAAGAAGTATGGCAGCCATCGAGGTATAGAATTATAAACATTGAACAGTCATCTTAAATATCAGTGTCACCTGCCTGAGAGTGAACAGTGACTAAAAAGTTGGCAGTTAAGTGAAGTTTCGTGTTTCATCGAGGGTGTGTTTCGCTCAAAATGGAAATCACTCATCATAGACGTCGCGACGTCGCAGCCTACCTAGGAGTCTTTGGTATACGGTGCTGACAAGGCATTTCTTGCGAAACCAAATGTTCGCATAACTATCAACATGGACTTCGTATTCGTAAGTTGTTAAACCTTTTTGGTGTCAGAGTAATGACTTTTGTTTCAATTACGTATCAGCAGTTTTCATTCGCTTGTCATTAATAAATGTTTGATTTGAATAATTGAATGATAACAAGATATCATAAATATGTGACACTTTTACTGTTAGCGAAATCATCGAAAATCTTCAATGTTCTATTTCGCAACAAACAATTTATAATTATTTTTGAGGTAGAAAAACATTTGCAATTGCTGAATAATGATATGTTTCAATATTATATTATATGGGTGTCAATGTAGTGGTATCGTTCACAAATTTTGCCCCTGATTCGCAATTATATCCTCTTTGATAAGAACCACTTGGGAAGAGATTTTTCCTAAACTATCTGCAATTAAACAAGATGTTTTGAATGAATCGAAAAGTGTTTAAAAAAAACAAGTAACCAAGAGTGAAACAGTTAGGGAAGAAGTAAAGAATAACTTGTTCAATTTATTCAATAACTTTACGCAATCCTTAGCTCTTTCATGGAACTCTTTGACCGAGCAACAAAAACTTGCCGCTAAAAAACTTTTTCCAACGATAAGAGACAAGGTTATACGATCTTTTCAAGTTCTTGGTGCTAAGTACCGAGTACCAACATCTTGTATCGAATCCATAAACGTAAATATTCTTGAGGACGACACTGAAGAAGAAGAAGAAGTCGAAGGCACAATGCCAACGTCAACAATAGAATTTTTCAATGTCGCGAGCAAAATTTTGCCAAATGAATTTGATGGTTCGCACGAAAAGTTGCAATCATTTTTAGACTCCTTGTCACTCCTTCAGTCAATATCGGCAGATCATGTTGAAAATGCCGTGGCTTTCGTCAAGACCCGCCTGTCTGGTAAGGCTAGAGATCTCATCACCCAGGATGATGTTTCTTCAGAAAGCATCGTCGATAAGATCAAGAGAGGTATTGGGGGTGAAAATTCAAAATTAGTAGCTGCGAAATTGTTGGCCCTGAAACAAAATTCGAAAGATTCTGTGAAGTATGCCTCAGAAATTGAATCTCTCTCAGCTAGTTTAAACCGAGCATACATAAGTGAAGGTGTGCCAGCATCAGTAGCGGATTCGTACACTTCTGATACGACAGTAAATTCAATCGTGAAGAACACCTCTTCTGATAGAATAAAAATAATAATGGAAGCTGGTAGTTTCGCTTCGTATCAGGAAGCAATCACCAAATTCGTAAATATCATTTCTGATACTACAGTACAATCTAATCAAGTACTTCATATGAGACAAAATTTTAGACAAAATCATAGAAGATTCAATAATAATCCCGGGCATCATTTCCGTGGAAGAGGTCAAAATCGATATCAAAATAACAATAACAGTACTGGGCAATATGGCAGGGGACGAAGAAATTTTAACTCAAATAAATATGCGAATAATTATAACCGTAGTAGTTATAGGGGTAGTAGGAATTACCATGCAGTAAGATCGTATGAAACAGAGCCGGACCAGGGAAACGGTTCTGGTCCCAACAAACTCGGGTGGGGGAAATATAAAAATATTCAATGTCGATTTATCACTTTCGAATTTTGTGATGTTCAAAACTGAAATGACAGGAAATGAGAAAGTTTTACTTATCTTAGATACAGGAGCTGACATATACCTGTTCAAGCGTACCAAAATTAATTTTGATCAGATGGTAGATAGATCTACTGCTAGCAAAATCAAAGGTGTGACTGATGGACTCATCACTTCATTGGGTACCACAAAAACTATAATTTTTATCGACGGTTGTCAAATAGAACATAATTTCCACTTAGTTGAAGATGATTTTCCAATTCCCGCAGATGGAATACTAGGAAGAGATTTTATAGCAAAATATAAATGTAACTTGAATTATGCAACATGGACAATGACTTTCAACTTACATCGAAGAGTTGTAAATGTCCCAATATATGATAGTCCTGAAGATGACATTTTAATCATTCCGCCAAGATGTGAAGTTATTAGACATGTAAGGAAATTACAATCACTGAAACAAGATGCTTTGGTATTAGATCAAGAATTTGCTAATGGTGTTCATGTAGCCAGGACAATAGTGTCTAGTCAATATCCTCTCATTAGAATATTGAACACAACATTCGAAAGTGTTATTTTGGAAAATTATGATATCAAAACTACTGATTTAGATCAATTTTTTATTTACCGAATAGAAACCACAACTGACCAGACAATCAGCTCTGATTGAACAACTGAATCAGGATATTCCTGAATTTATTAAAGATGATATGGTCAAATTATGCGAAGAATTTGCTGATATTTTTGCCTTAAAATCGGATAAGATAACAGTGAATAATTTTTACAAACAAAAATTGAAAACTACGGACAACACACCTGTTTACATGAAAAAATATCGAACCCCCAAATTCCAAAAAGACGAAATTAATCGACAAATTGATGATATGATTAAAAACGATATAATAGAGCCCTCAGCATCGGAATACAATAGCCCTGTGCTGTTGGTGCCGAAAAAATCGACCGATGGAGAGAAGAAATGGCGTCTAGTAGTAGATTTTCGTCAACTCAATAAAAAACTAGTAACGGATAAATTTCCACTACCAAGGATAGATGATATATTAGATCAACTAGGCCGAGCTAAATGGTTTTCTGTCATTGACCTAATTTCTGGATTCCATCAAATTCAATTAGAAGAGGAATCACGAGATTTAACATCATTTACAGTTGACAAAGGTCCTTTTAGGTTCACAAGATTACCTTTTGGCTTAGCTGTAAGTCCAAATAGTTTTCAGCGTATGATGTCCATAGCATTTTCAGGGGTCACTCCCGAAAAAGCATTCCTCTATATGGATGATCTAATAGTGATTGGGTGCTCAAAAAATCATCATTTGAAAAATCTTAGGGATGTTTTCCATACATGCAGGAAGTTTAATCTCAAACTCAATCCTGACAAATGCAGGTTCTTCAGGAAATAGTTCACTTACCTTGGCCATAAAATTACAGATAGAGGCATCTTGCCAGATGATTCCAAATACGATACAATTAGAAACTATCCTGTGCCACAAGACGCAGACGCAGTGAAACGATTTGTTGCTTTTTATAATTATTATCGGAGATTCATTCCATTCTTTGCAGATATAACTTTGCCACTAAATAAATTAACTAGAAAAACGTCTAATTTCAACTGGACTGATGATTGTCAACAATCCTTCGAAACTTTGAAAAACGCCCTAATAAGTCCACAAATTTTACGATATCCCGATTTCTCGAAACCTTTTATCCTAACAACGGATGCAGCAAAAGATGCATGCGGGGCAGTTTTATCACAAAATTTCGATGGACAAGATATGCCAATATATTTTGCATCTAGGTCATTCACTAGGGGTGAATCACATAAATCAACCATCGAAAAAGAATTAGCAGCAATTCATTGGGCCATTAAATATTTTAAACCATATCTGTATGGACAAAAGTTTATCGTGAAATCGGATCACAGACCTTTGATTTATCTATTTTCTATGAAAAACCCATCTTCAAAATTGACCCGAATGCGTTTAGATTTGGAAGAATTCAATTTCGAAATTCAATACATAAAGGGTAAAGATAATGTTGGCGCAGATGCCCTGTCAAGAATATATATAGATCAACTAAAGGAAATTAACGAAACGGCTTATCAAGTTCTTGCAGTTACAAGAGCTATGACCAGGAACCAAAATAGCGAAATTGACAAAATTCAAAAAGTAGAAACATATCTGCAAAATTTTGATCAGCCAGCACAACCCAAAATATACGAATCATCTGATGATTCACACAACTTGAAATTGCCAAATTTTAGATTTTATATCAGACCATCATATCTAAGGATATCGATCGGTAATAAAAGAGAAAGCGCGCAACAATCGATTCAGATCGTTGATGACAATTTTTCTTTAGAGAAAATATTGTCCACGCTAGAAAATATGGCGGACGATTATGGATATGATAAAATTAAATTGAGAATTGATGATGAAATTTTTAATAGGTGCACCGTACATGAATTCAAAGAAATAGGCCAGAAAATTTTGAAAAAACTGATAGTAGTACTACATATACCACCGATACTAGTCAAAGATAAAGTAAAGCGCGACGAATTATTGAAAATATATCATGACGATCCACTTTCAGGAGGACACTGCGGTCAGAAACGACTTCTGAAAAAATTGAGAGTTTCCTATAGATGGAAAAATATGTCAAGAGATGTATACCATTATGTTAAGTCTTGTAGCAAATGTCAAAAGAATAAGAACAAATTAGGTCATTCGGAACCTTTCACTATTACACCCACCCCTCAAAAATCATTCGATATTGTTTGCATATATACAATAGGACCATTTCCAAAAAGCAACTCTGGAAATATATACGCTGTAACTCTACAATGCGAACTGACCAAATACGTGGTGATAATACCAATTCCAAATAAAGAAGCAAGAACAATAGCAAAAGCAATTTTTGAGAAATTCATAATCATCTACGGTCCAATGAGAGAGATCCGAACAGACATGGGAACTGAATATAAAAATCAAATTTTAGGTAACCTCATGAAACTATTCGGAATTGATCATAAGATATCTACTGCGTATCATAGTCAAAGCATTGGTGGTTGCGAAAGGAATCATCGAGTCCTCAATGAGTATATACGAATGTATATCAACGAAGAGCGGTCTGATTGGGATAAGTGGATGAGCTATTACACATTTTGTTACAACACAACCCCAAGTTCTTACCATAATTATACACCATTTGTTTGGTATTTGCCTATCTCTAATCAATAATATCAAAACAAACTGTATATGTATTTATTTTCAACAAAAAAGTCACTGGGCGACCCTGCGCCGATGCGAAGCTACCGGTGTGCTCGGCCAAGTGAGTACCGGGACAATTTTTATTCAGTACTACTTTTACCGCATATAGGTCAAATTCGCTGATTGACCGATTATTTCGTAAATCCAAATTCACCGCTATCATTCCACGGGAAAGTGCATCTACTCATGTAATTGTGACGGTTCCCTACTTCCAAAAGCCCATTCGCTGGCATCCAAGGGCCCTGAGAACAGCCAGTCCCGGATTATTGTGCCGCTCTTCACACTTACTTCTACTCCGGGTAAGTCGTTTAGTGACTGCAAAGTTGAACATTTCCTTCATTTTATACAGTTCATTTTTCAAACTTATTATGAGCTAACTACTATTCATGGTCCTTCGTGCCAAATTAGGCAACCTCTTTATATAATTCATCATTCATTTCCCAGAAAATAATCAGGTTATTGAGTGAATATTTCGCATTGGTATCAACTTTAGTAGCCACATCGGTAAAAACCCAGGTGCTAGCATTGATAAGTAAAAGGACGAGTTTTTGCGGTCGATCCTCGAGCTGAATATTATAAAAACAATTCAACTGCTTAGGGTCACTGAACTTCGTGATTGTTTAAAATCCACAGTGATTTATTTTGCTTGCTATATAGGTAGGCACGCTAATTTTTGAACTATTTATTTCCCAATTTTGTTCGCAATATGGCTGATAAACTCCGTCGGGCACAGGCCGCCAGGGCTAGTTGTTTGAAAGAGATTAAGCTCTTGAGTGAATTAGCAACTGTCGCACAAACCGATGAAACGCAAAAAACCGTATTCAAAATTCGCTCGGTTGATGCAGATTGTTTACGTACTGAGTTTTTAAAGCATCACTCTAATATTTTGAATATAATGTCTACTGACGCCAATGTTGATCTTTCGCTCGAAGATGAATTCAAGGAAGCATTTCATAATGATTATTATCACGCTAAAGCTGTTTTTGCAGATCTTTTCGAGAATCTTCTAGATCAATCTGTGCAAAGCAATAATTCTCAACCCAATATGTCACATGTCAAATTGCCCAAAATTGAATTGTCAAAATTCAGTGGTGACTTTAGAGGTTTTCCAACATTTAGGGATATGTTCGATGCTTTGGTGCATACGAATGATTCGTTAAAGGACATCGAAAAATTCAACTACCTAATTTCTTCACTGAGAGGACCTCCTTTGGCCCTAGTACAATGTACGCCCATGATAGCTGGTAACTATCAAACCGCATATATGAGAGTTTAATCAACCGCTATTCAAATAAACGAGCTCAAGCGAACGCTTACTGGTTTGAGATAGACAATCATCCTAGATTAACTTCCGACAATCCGCAGACATTACGCAAATTACTTGACACTTTTTCAGAAAATTTAGCCGGACTAAAAAACTTGAAATTTCCAACGCATGAATGGGAGTTTATCTTAGTCAATATGCTTCTCAAAAAATTAGATTCCGAAAGTGCAAAATCATTCGAAAAGAATTATGGATCTACCGAAATCCCTTCCTATGCACAGCTTTATGATTTTCTAAATCAGCACTGTACGGCGTTAGAGTCAATGCATTTCACCAATGTTCAGAAAATCAGAAAAATGCCTAACCCTAATTCGCAATCTTTCGTCGGCAAGTCCAGTCAAAATTCACCAAATTCAAATTATCATACTCGTAACTTTTCGCAATCTCGAATTACTAAAGACTCTAATAGTCTTTCTGCTTCCTCATTTTTTACCCGCAGCGAAAATAAAAGTTCGCAACACAAATGTGTTCTTTGTAAGGAGAATCATTTGTTATTTCACTGCCCCTTGTTTCTAAGCAAGTCTCAGAAAGATCGTTTTCAATTCTGTAAGTCTTTACATCTCTGCTTTAATTGTTTGAGCAATATTCATGATATAAAAACTTGTGGATCCTCCTCAAACTGCCTCAAATGCGGTAAACGTCATCATACGACTTTGCACTTCGAAACGGAAATAGATAGAGCCTCGACTAGTAGAAATCCTGGTCACACACCTATCACGCGTAATTTTTCTGAACCTCCAACATTTCCTCCAGAACAATCGATCGCCGCAGATAATAATTCAAGTTCTATTAACACCTGTTCTGCTTTTTTGAACACTAGGTCAACAGTTTTACTTTCTACTGCCCTAGTGGAACTTAGAGATAATAAAGGTATATATCACAAATTTCGTGCACTATTAGATTCAGGCTCAGGAACCTCCATCATATCTCAGAAATGTCATAATCGCTTGAGACTTACTACTTTTTCTTCTCCCATAACTATTCAGGGATTAGGAAATCGCGAGAGCTTGGTAAATACTGGCGAGGTCACCCTGTATATCAAACCCGTCGGCAAACCAACTCCAGTTATTCTTTTAGACGCCCTTATTATAGCTAATATTTGTAATCGCTTGCCATCCACATCTTTCAATATTGATTCGTGGACTCATTTATCTTCTTTAAATTTGGCTGACCCCCGATTCAATTATTCCGAGGAGATAGACATTTTACCCGGAGCTGATATATTTTCTCAGATACTCTTAGACGGTCGCATCTATGGTAGAACTGGTGAACCGGACGCATTGGAAACCATTTTTGGATACGTATTATTGGGACGAATACAAACCACTAATCATCCAAAAATCAATTCTTTTTTTTGTAACGCCGCAAACGCCTTTTCTTTAGAAAACACGATGAAATCATTTTTTGAAATAGAGAATGTTCCAGAAGTGAACACAATATGTATCGATGATCAGAAATGTGAACAAATTTTTCGTGAAAATTTTCATCGCACTGATAGCGGACGGTTTATAGTGCCTTTACCCTTTCGTGATCAGTCTTGTCCAGTATTTCCGGGAATTAGAGAATTAGCAATAAAACGATTTCTTGCCGTGGAACGTCGCCTCTTAAAAAATCCAAGGTTGTATTACGATTACTGTAAAATCATGCAGGAATATTTAGAGTTGGGACATATGGAATGAATCTCCAGCGCTGATATTCCCCCTACAAGTTATTACATACCTCACCATTGTGTCTTGAAGCCCGAAAGTCTCAGTACAAAATTGAGGGTCGTTCTCAACGCTTCCGCAAAGCTTCCCGGCGAATTTTCTCTCAATGATTGTTTATATGTAGGTCCCAAACTTCAAAATGATTTGTTAACTATTCTCTTAAATTTTAGGTTACATAAAATTTGTTTTACGGCAGACATTCGGCAAATGTATCGCCAAATTCTTGTTTGCCCTCATCAATGTGACTACCAACGCATTATTTTCAGATTCTCACCTAACGATCACCTTCAGGATTATAGATTATTGACAGTTAGTTTCGGAATTTCCAGTAGTCCATATCTCGCCATACGTACTCTTCTTCAACTCGCTGCTGAAGAAGAATCTGCATTTCCACGCGCATGCGCGATTCTGAGAAATGATACCTATATCGATGACATCTGCTCAGGAAGCTCTTCTCTTATTGAAGCCGAAAATGTGCGCGATGAGCTAATCGCGCTATTAGCTAAAGGTGGATTCGAACTCAGAAAGTGGTCCTGCAATGAACCCACTTTGTTGAGTAATTTTCCTTCCTCGCATCTTTCACTTGACCCTTTATCATTTGAACAAGACTCAGATGTTTCCTTAAAAATTTTAGGGTTACATTGGAACCCCATCGATGATTGTTTTTTCTTCAAAGTTAATGTCCTAGACCGCCCGTGTACAAAACGAAATATTTTATCGGAGATCTCCCGCGTCTTTGATCCCGTTGGATTTTTCACACCTATTACATTTTACACGAAACATCTTCTACAAAAACTATGGCTTCTTGGATTAGATTGGGATGAAACCCCCAACAACGAATTCATTCGAGCGTGGTCTAAATATAAGTCCGATTTGAAGTCGCTTTCTTGTATCCTCATCCCTCGTCGAATTGTTTGTGATAATTATGATTTTATAGAACTTCACGGCTTTGCTGATGCCTCCGAAAAAGGCTACGGAGTCGTTATATATTTTCGCATTTGTCAGTCAGGTTGCTATTCAACTTTTTTCGTCTGCGGAAAGTCCAAAGTCGCCCCTACCAAGCCGATCACTATCCCTCGGCTGGAATTATGTGCTGCCGTGCTTCTCAGTAAATTGATGACTTGGGTGATTCACGTATACGAGGGAAAGTTAAATTTTAGTCGTGTTTACGCATATTCCGATTCAAAGATAGTTTTAGCTTGGATAAATGGTGAACCCTCTCAGCGGACTACATTTGTGGCATATAGAGTCGCCTTCATTCACGATAGAATTTCCAAAAATTTTTGGTTTCACGTAAAATCTGAACTCAATCCCGCAGATTCAGCCTCACGGGGTATATTTCCTTCTGAAATAACAGAAAACAAGCTTTGGTTTCACGGCCCGCCTTTTTTATTTTCGTCCAACGAAATTTCGGACATTTCCTTTCCTCTTCAGGATTGTATCACGCATGAGGAGGAACGCCGAAAAGTATTTATAAATATTACTGAAACGAATTTGATCGACAAATTAGTGAACCAATTTTCTTCTCTCATGAAAATTCAACGCATTTTAACGTATGTTTTGCGCTTCATTGATAATTGTAGGAACAAAAAACGCTCGGGTACCCTCAGTTTTAACGAACTCGATTATGCTCTTAAATTAATAATTAAACGCACACAGATCCTCTCATTTACTGATGAATTCGAAGCAAAAACATTTTCTAAGCCACTCAGAAAACGCAGCGCCTTTATAGATTCTGAGGGGATTTTACGTGTTGGAGGACGTCTGGCGTATTCTTCTATGTCCTATGATAAAAAACACCCCATTTTGTTACCTCGTAAGAGTACATTTACGGATTTATTGATTGATTACTTTCATAGAAAATACCTACACGCTGGTTTACGCACAGTACAATTTCTTTTATCTCAGCAGTATTGGATTTTATCGTCTCGCCGCGCCATTCGTTCCATTTTGTCGAGGTGTCTGAAATGTTGGAAAACTTCACCCTCGCCTCTTCAACCTCCTATGGGAAACCTACCTATTCAGAGAATCTCACAAGTAAAGCCGTTTTCGCATGTCGGCGTTGACTATGGTGGTCCTTTCCTCATAACGATGAGCCGTTATCGAGGATGTAGGACTCAGAGAGCATACATTTGTTTATTTATTTGCATGGCCACTAAAGCCATTCATTTAGAATTAGCTTCCGATCTCACTAGTGAAGCTTTCCTCGCCTCTTTCCGTCGGTTTGTAGCTCGTCGCGGTCGCTGTTCCCACCTCTATTCCGATAGAGGTACGAATTTCATGGGTGCTTATCGCCAATTAACCGATATTATGCAATCTGTTGCAAGCACCGAAATCATTGAGTTTCATGTCCTGCCTGGAAATAGTCCACACATGGGAGGGCTATGGGAGGCAGGCATTAAGGCAGTCAAATCACACATTCAACGCGTTATTGGTAGTCAGATCTTGAATTATGAAGAATTTTATACATTCTTAGTACAAGTGGAAGCTATCTTGAATTCAAGGCCGTTAACGCAGACTAGCTCGGATCCCAATGATGTTTCCGCTCTGACCCCTGGTCATTTTTTAACAATGGAAGTTCTAAGCGCTGTTCCCGAACACAATTTAACAGACATCCCTCTTAACCGTTTGACTCGGTGGCAATTGCTCCAAAGACTACACCAGGACTTTTGGAAAAGATGGGAATCAGAGTATTTACACACACTCCAACAAAGGGAAAAGTGGTTGAATTCTGAACGTACCATTACTCCGGGCGCCCTTGTAGTAATAAAACATGACAATAACCCCCCAATGCAATGGAACTTGGGACGCATTCTTACGCTACATCCTGGGGTAGACGGGATCGCGCGCGTCGCCACGGTTAAAACAACTAGTGGAGTTGTCCAGCGTCCTCTAGTTAAATTGTGTCCGTTACCGGTCACATAATTTTTTTGTGTATATTGGTATCTACCTTAATTCCAATTGCCAGTAGACTATTTTTTTTTCTCTCTATTTCATTTTCTGTTTCTTGAATATATATAATTATATATATATATAATTATATATATAATAATAAAATATATATAATATCCCTATATATAAATAAGTAATATAAAATAAATCATATAGTGGTTTACATAATAATATATAATACGCTGGTTTTTTTTTGTATACTTCTTGCTGGGTTAATATTCACTCAATTTCATTTGATTTATTTCTGTTTATTTTTTTTTCTCTTCAGTAAAAGACACCTTTCGAGAATGTGCCTTTTGGCGGGGGAAAATGTTTGGTATTTGCCTATCTCTAATCAATAATATCAAAACAAACTGTATATGTATTTATTTTCAACAAAAAAGTCACTGGGCGACCCTGCGCCGATGCGAAGCTACCGGTGTGCTCGGCCAAGTGAGTACCGGGACAATTTTTATTCAGTACTACTTTTACCGCATATAGGTCAAATTCGCTGATTGACCGATTATTTCGTAAATCCAAATTCACCGCTATCATTCCACGGGAAAGTGCATCTACTCATGTAATTGTGACGGTTCCCTACTTCCAAAAGCCCATTCGCTGGCATCCAAGGGCCCTGAGAACAGCCAGTCCCGGATTATTGTGCCGCTCTTCACACTTACTTCTACTCCGGGTAAGTCGTTTAGTGACTGCAAAGTTGAACATTTCCTTCATTTTATACAGTTCATTTTTCAAACCTATTATGAGCTAACTACTATTCACCATTTGAAATTGTGTTTGCCAAAAAAGCAGTATTACCTGAATTATTGTCAGGAGCTCGTGTAGATCCCCTGTACAACGTGGATGCATATGATCAGGAAATACGATATAGATTACAAATTACGCAAGCAAGAGCCAAAGAGTATCTTGAAAGAGCTAAGCTAGAGCGTAAACTTCGGTTTGATAAGAAAGCTGCAGCAATCAAACTGAAGGCCGGCGATCTCGTTATTGTTTCAAATGAGAACAGAAATAAGTTCGATCTTTGGTACAAAGGTCCTTTCACAGTGGTATTCTACGAGGGTCCAAATTGTACAATCAGGGACGAAATGGGTGAAGAGATGACAATACACAAAAATAGAATTCAGATTTATCATGAAAATAAAAAATGAACATTATATCAATTATTTATATATAAGTCATTTTCATCGAGGAGATTCTAATGTGCTTAGAACTTTTTGTTATTTATTAAGGTACTGATATTATATTATAGTAGACGTCTACTCATATAGTTAGCCTAGGTTAGGGCAAAACAGGCACCTATGTTATTGTATTCATATTCATACGCATTGAGCAAATTTGCTTATTAATCATTTGGCGTTATATTATAGTAGAGTAGTAATTTTTTCTTGGTGCTCAAGGGGTCATTGTGACTGTGTTTCATGCTTCTGCAGGTATTTTTATGAAGGGAATACATTTAATAATCTCTAATGGATTATAAATAAATATGTTATAGGTTTCAGTGGGTTTTACGATTTCTGTATATTTAATGAATAATGCAATCGATTTTGACAGGATCCTCTAAGATACCCAACTGTATAGAATGTCCTTCATTAATGGCCAAAATGAAGTCCATTCTCTCGGAAGGGAAGGTGTAGTGCGATTCGTTTGTTTATTTTATTACGAAAGTATAAAGGTAAATTGACGGGTATCAATACAGCTTGATCAGCGTGGATATACTTATATTAATATAAATTGTTATTATAATATTGCATGCCAGTATCTAGGACACGATCATGCCACTTCTATTCGAACCATGTAAGAAGCAGTACATTGAATATACGTGTATGTATTCCGGAATAGACCTTTTATTCCTGTACACCGTATGACCCATTACCCCACCCAAAAATTCTGGTGCCTTATTAATTCTTGTCATTGTAATCGACAAAGGATCGTTGATTTTGACCAATCTTTCTAACAACATCCTGTTTTCACCTTGAGCACTGGAAAGCCCATTTGCTCCTGCACAGATTTAAGTTTACCGCATGATGATGCACTGTGGTTGAAATGACCCACAACTGTTTCACATTTCTTCAAAATTGTCTGAAATCCTGGATTGCTCGTTATTGCATCATTCACATTCAAATTGAGTCTATGTGTCACGCAAGGGTGATGATGTTTTTTCAAAAATTCATTGATAGCACATTTTATATTTGACCCATTGCCTGAAACAATTGTTGTTATTTTATTGAGAATATTCCACTTACAAAAGGTTTCTCTGGAAACTTCGGCTATGTGTTCACCTGTGTGACTTCCCAGTATTTCCTCTGTCGACAACACTCTGAAGAAAAATTGATCTTGATGTATGGAATGAAAAGTCAACGTACTATAACTCTTATCATTATCACTATCTCTCTTATCAGAATATCTGAAGTAACAGAACCACTATCGACGTCATGAAGCAATGATTTCAGTTTAGAAACTTCTTGGGAGTAAGTCAAAGGTTATAGTTCGTATAAGAGTTTTTTCCGACTTGGCAACTTGTAATAGGGTTGTAGTGAACTGGTGAATTCAATGAATCATTCATCTCCCACTATTGAAAGAGGTTGAGAATCTTTCGTTATCATTTCAGGCAGAGGTTCATTAATTTTTTGTACGTCACTCTCTTTCAATTGATCACTCGGGGCACTAAAGAGTGTCATTTGCCTACGAAGTTTCGGAGGGGGAGGATGAAATGAATAGATTCCAAACTTGGTGATTTCGTACCACCATTACGTTCAACAACAGCTGAAGACGGTCCTGAGTTTTCATAATTTCCTACTGAATTGATTGCGTTAACGAGAACTTCTGTAAGTAGTGGGTGAAAGCGTTTAAAATGGTGCCGTCAAACGGGGTGAAACCGGTCAAAATTTGATGTTTTCTGCATTTTTCCGTTTTCTTAGAAAAATGGGAATCTGAAATAACATATATTAAAGCTCAAAGTTTCATGCATTTATAACTGTCAACACTGTCAAAATTATCACAGTAGTTTTTTTTATAAATTTTTTCAAAGGTTGATCGGTTTCACCCCGTACTAGGGGGTGAAACCGATCGCTCCTTTTATTCCACGTGTTTTTGACTTTAGCAACGTCGTGGGTGAAACCGATCATATATTTCGTTCAAAAAATAAACATCTCCATTTTTAAATGAAAAAAAGTTGAAAAACCTCTGTTTATTATCAGAAATATACATATTTACTTTAATTAATTTCTTGAATGGTTTTTACTGTCTAATATATAGAAAATGAACAGAAAATATAAAACAATAACTATTCTAATCAACATTATAATCAAAGAGATTTTCAAAGATATATCGCCCTCTCCTTTAGGGCTTTCCAGAAATTTTTCTCATTATCTGGTCCTGGTTAACGTCACATTTGTCTTGCACATTCGGATATATAAAATATGTGTCTTCAGTTGTGATTGTTTTCCGTAAACAGTTGACAGTAAAGTGGCCCGTCTCATCAATTTGCTCAATTTCAGCAACGAAAAATCTGTCTCGCTTATTGGTGGCAAACTTTACTATTACAAAGTCTCCAAGGCCAAAAATTGGGTTTTCTTCATTTTCCTCCCTGTTTAAATCGACATTACTCTGGTCCTCCTCTACGTCAGACAGATCTGATAAATCTTGGAACATTCCAGGGGATTGGTCCTCAACCATGCTTTCCTCCTGCTCTGGAGGTTCTGTCTCCACAAGAGTATTTATTAAGTCTCTAACAGAAACACTTTTCCAGCCTCCACATTTACCCGTTTTCCTCGTTTTGGAGCGCTTTCTCCTACTATTCTTGATTCTCTTAAGTGAGAAACAGTTGTGTCACTCCATGTTTGCTCTACCTCATTACCATTATCAGCATTCTCTGTATTTTTTGAATGTCTTATTTTTTTCAGGGTTTGGTCTGGATTGAAGGGGACTATTCCACATGCTTTGAAGCTTGCTTTCGTGTTTTACCCACTTTTGAGACCGACTTTTTCAATAGTTGCGTTCAAAAGTCTGGGAAAAATGGTTTTTGGCAGGACTCCCCTATTTTTAAGTTTCCACTCTTCTAAGTTATTTTCCCACGCATATTTGAGGAGGCGAAAGTAGGCAACATCAAGAGGCTGTAGTAAGTCGGTGGAATTGGGAGGAAGCAGAACAAATTTAATGTCATTATTTTCGCAGGCCTCTACAACGCTGACTGTTAAATGGCTGCAGAGATTATCACCTAACATAACTTTATTTCCTTCTAGTGAGTTAAAATATGGAAGCGCAATGGACATGAACCAATCCTCAAATGTTTCGGCATCAAACCAGCCGCTTGTGGTTCTATTATATCGGGCTTTTGGGAAGCCGCCCTCCGTTTAGCCTCCATACATATGTTTGGCTTTGTATACAATATAGGGCGGTAATAATTTTCCATCCCCTGCCACCGCGAACATTACGCTCGTGCTTGACTTAGAGCTATCAATAACTCAGTGGGCATGTTTTTTGCCTTTTCTGACAACGACCAAAGCTTGGCCTGGATCATTAGAAAAGTTTGTCTCGTCATAGTTTATGATATTAGCGGGAGGAACGCCATCGATGGTAGTGGCCAATTCGGAAAAATACTTCTGAACTACCTCATATGTTACCGCTGCTCTGACCCTCTTTGTGTTTTCTGCTAACTTTATGGTCAAATCTTCGTGTCTGTCCAGAAATGGTTTGAACTAGTCGACTCCTGGAAAATTGTTCTCAAAGCGTTTCTCGGTTCTTCCAGCCTTAGTTGAGTATTGTACCTAACATCATAGCTCTTGAATGGGAATCCCCAGTTAGCACACAGGAGAAAAGCGTCGGCTAGCTTCCGTTCTTCAACAGCAGAGAGAGCTGGTTGGCCTCCAATTTTTCTTTCTGCAGGTGTACGGATATTATTTCAAGTACCTAAGGAATATTTTAGACACAACGCAAATGATAAAAATTCATTATGCACTCATAGAGTCCCGGCTAACATATTGAATCTTGGGTTGGGGTGGTGTAGCACAATCATACTTAAAAAAACTCGATGTCTTACAAAAAAAGTTCTTGAAAATTGTCTTCAATAAATCAATTACGTACTCTTCATATGCACTATTCAAAGAATCTGAAATGCTAGATCTCAGACAATTATATTTTATCAAAGTGGTTAACGAACAATATAAAAACCGAAGAAACCTAAATTACATAAATCACACGTATAACACAAGACATAAGGCAAATGCATCTGTTCATACAATGCTCTCCACAAAAACTATAGTCCAGAGAACTTATAATTACCTTGCGAATCGACTATATAATTATTTACCCCTGAAAATTAGAAACTCACCGACCATATTTTCATTCAAAAAACAAGTGAAGTATCTACTCGTCACAGAAATGGACAGACTCGCCATACATCAATTAATTGACCCCACGTTCACGTTAACATAAACTCAACAACCTCAAATCTCCACCTCCAGCAGAAGAAAAAAAAATGAGCTCATTTCGATTTCGATTTTACTGATGTGTTGTACTGCTCAATATAATATATATGTACTATTCTCTCTGATTATTTTAGAATTATCTATTTTGTTAAGATTAATATTATAATTACTGTTGTTATTTTTATTATCATCGTTATTGTAATTATTATAATCAATATTGTTGTTACTATTATGATCATTACTATTTTTTCATTATAATTTTCATTCAATTTCACTATTAGGTATATACATTAAATGAGGAAACACCCACGCTCTGGCAATGCCTTAGTGGGTTCGTTGTTTGTTCGTATATCAAATTATGTATTTTGTCTACAGTTAAACTCACATATCACCCATCATGTTTTCATAACCATTTATATATGTCATGGAAACCATCCATCCTTCTCAATATATGTATATTATATGAATAAACTTTATTATTATTATTATTATCATTATCGTACACCGTGCTATATGGTACTCCAAAATTTTCAGCTGCCCTTCTTACAGCCATCCCTCGTTTAACCGCATTGACAGCCCTTTGCAAATAGACTGGGTTGTACACTTGTTTCCTTGTGGGGCCCAGTTTTTTTATATATTTTCGGGCATTTCAACCTGAAACTGAAATAATAAATATATAAAATATTGGCTATAACCCCGGTTATACCACAAAGGGTGAGACTGGGAGGGGGTGGGGGAGATTAGTATGAAAGACTCACTGAAAGTACATCGATTTCCTACAAAACAATTTTACAAAATCCTTGAATATCAAAAGAGAGTGTAATTTACACCAAATAACTATTGATCGATTTCACCCCACCATTTCCCAACTTTCTATGAAAATGTAAATGAAAAATGTGATAATGTTGATAAAAAACTCAAATCTTTTTATTATTAAGGCCAGATAATAGTTGAAATCAAATTTACCTACCACGTTCTCTCAGCTCTTTTCTGTGACACTACACAACCAATCGTTACAAGTTTCCAAAAAATCCTTTTTCGACACCTCTAAAATAACCTACGTATCTCGACTGACCAACAAAATGAACCCCCTTCATGCGTACTATCGTGAAGACTGATATTTCCTGTAGAAACTTGTCGGCTTTCGCTGCGCGCTGAGTGCTGTATACTATCACTACTGAAAACATAAGCCTAAATATACGTGATAATTGGTTTCACCCCTGAAGATTGGTTTCGCCCCGTTTGAGGTGGTTGAGGAAAACAAATCAAATAACCCGCTGCCACAGTCGCCACACGGGTTGGTCCAACTCTGTCTAACTGACTGAACTAATGAACTATGACTATGACATGATGTTATTGATATTAGGTTTGTTCTAGCATGACATTTTTTTCATGGTTTGAAACAACTTGTGGAATAAATAACTGCGCATGTTCGCCGTGAGACCTGGTTGCAAACGGTTTAGGATTCTTATCCAGCTAGAACGCTTATTTGTGTTGATAAACGTCAATTGTGAATGAAATAATAATGAAATATTCAATGCCCCGTATATTGGGATTTTTTGAGTTTTGTCAGAAGTTGTCAATAAAATATTTTTTGGGAACACGTCAACTTTTGATTTGGAACCGAAAGGTTTAAAAAATACTGTTAGATTCCATCTAGAGGTGTCATCATTTGGAATCTAAGAACTGGTCCTTCGAGAAGAGAGCAGAAATGGAGCGCGGTATTCGAAAAAGTGACCGAGTGAACCGTGGAATACCACCAAGGAGATATGGAGAAAGCAGTCTAGATGGTCATCAACAGCGACTAACAGGAATAAAGGCGATGACTACTGGGCGAAATTTGAACGAGGATTCCTCCAGAGAAACCATAAAAGAGATACAGAATTCTGAAAAATCAATTGAAACCAGGAATGAAAGTTCCTCAAAACGTCAGAGTCATGTATCAGCATCTCACGAAAGCAGATCTTCGAGAAAATATGAAGATTTAGAAGCAAGAGAAAGAAAACTCAAAGAACAATTGATTGATTTGCAAATAAAAAAGCTCAGTATAGAAAAAGAATCACTGAGACAATCAGTCAAGAACAAAAGTATCAACTCAGAGAAGTCGAGCTATTTTAGTGGAGAATATAGCATGGATAAAAACTCTTTCATAAGAAATTGGGTGTCTAATGTTGAAGAAAACAGGGGGTCTTATGAAATTCAAGAAAAACCAGAATATAAAAATGAAGATTTCAATGAAAAAGAAGACGGAAATGAAAATGGACATAAGAAAAGAATGTCGTTCTTGGAATCTATCAAAGAAGCAGAAAGTGCCGAGAAAGAAAATGTTACTCTTGTTGATTGCATGAAACAATTGAATACAAATTTAGCAAAGTTGGCGAATCGACAGTCAGGTAACCAACTTCAAATTTTCAATGGTGATGTTAATGAATTTCCTTTCTGGTTGGAAGAATTTCGCCGTACTACGGCTGAAAAGAGACTATCAAATTCAGAAAATATGAGTCGCCTTCAATATTGTCTCAAAGGACGAGCACGAGATATTGTGAGAGATCGTTTTTGCAGTCCTGGAAACGTCGACTCTATAATTGATACATCAACTTGGAATTTCGGTAGAAGTGATTGGATCATCATCAATCAAATTGAAAAATCCAGACGTTGTGCCAATCCTCGGGAGGATTCGTTAGATACATCCTTACAGTTCTCCATAACTGTTTCCAATATGGTTATTTCCATGGTAAATACTGGAAATAGTAAATATCTGGAGAATCCTGAATTACTCATGAAACTTGAAGGAAAATTACCTAGAAATTCTAGGAGAGCATGGGCGCTGCGAAAAATGGACTCAGAGTTATCAAAATATGGAGTAAACCTGAAACACTTCTCAGATTGGCTGAAGTCGGAAGTAAATCTGTTAATGTCTGTATCCACTTCATCCCAAATACAATCATACCAGAGTAAACAAATTTCTGGAAGGACAGAAAAAGTTATGAATATAGTTCATAAAAAGTCAGAAGTATGTATCTTATGCAATTTAGAAGAACATAAACTATTCAACTGTAAAATGTTTCTTGAAAAGTCGGTCAGCGAAAGAGTAAAATATGTTCAAGAGAAAAATCTTTGTTTCAAATGTTTAAATCCTGGTCACATCGTGAAGAAATGTTTTTCTAAAACGTTTTGTAACATTGACAAATGCAGAAGGGAACATGATCGTCTTTTACACGAGAAACGAGAACTTACAGAAAGAAACTCTGTAGATGACAATAATTTGGAGGAGCTAGCAAATGAAAAAGAAAATTCTGAATTCGTTGGTCACGTGGGCGATAGATCATCAGCTATTCTGAAAATCATCAAGGTGAAAATATTCGCAGATACAGAGTCTTTTGAAACCTATGCTCTATTGGACGAGGGGTCTACAGTCACTTTGATTGATGGAGATGTGGCAAGAAAACTGAAGTTGCAGGGTCCAGTTGTTTCTGTCTGTTTACAATGGACTAATCAAATCTCTCACAACGATGAGAATTCGATGATGGTCAATTTCGAGATTTCTGGGCATGAAGAAAAAACCAAGTATAAAATAAATAGAGCGAGAGTAATAAAAAATTTATCACTACCTAAACAAAACATTGACTCTGAGCACCTATGTGATAGATATCAATATTTAGATAGAAATATTTTGAAATCAGTAGAGCATGTTGTGCCAAAAATTCTAATTGGTCAGGACAACGTGCATGTCATGACTACACGAGAAATAATTCATCCTAAATATGACCAACCTGCTTTCAGCAAAACAAATCTAGGATGGGTCGTCCATGGCCCTTATATGGCTAGTGAAATTAGACTGAATGTTAATCTGTGCCATCATGATGAGGATTATCTTACAAAAATGATCGAGGATAATTTTAGAATCGAAGATATGGACCCTCTTAACAGCCCTATGATGTCCAGAGAAGACAAAAAAGCCGTTCACATTTTTGAGAAAACTATTCACAGAGTTGGGAAAACTAGTGAGAGATTCGAGATAGGATTGCCATGGAA
Source organism: Phaedon cochleariae (assembly GCA_918026855.4). Lineage (NCBI taxonomy): Eukaryota > Metazoa > Arthropoda > Insecta > Coleoptera > Chrysomelidae > Phaedon > Phaedon cochleariae. The sequence goes on along the minus strand of OU896723.1, from coordinate 17,874,165 downwards.
AGAAGAAGATGTTATTTTGCCAGAAAGTAGATCATGTGCCTTCAAGAGACTAATATGTATGGAGAAGAAAATGGACCAGGATGCAAGGTTTGCAGAACAATATTGTGAAAAAATTCAGGAATATGTAGATAAGGGATTTGCTAGGAAGTTATCCGTCAAAGAGATACAAGAAGATAATGGAAAAATTTGGTATCTTCCTCATTTTGGGGTAAGGAATATAAACAAACCTGGGAAACTTCGCTTTGTATTCGATGCTGCCGCGAAAAGCCATGATATGAGTCTAAACGACTATTTACTCAAAGGTCCTGACTTTTATCCATCTCTGTTGGCTATACTCTTGAGATTCAGAGAAAAGAAATACGCATTCTGTGGTGATATCAAAGAGATGTTTCACCAGGTTGTTATCCGAAAAGAAGATAGGAGTTGCCAAAGGTTTTTATTCCGAGGAATGGAGAGAGTTCAAGATCCCGAAGTGTACCAGATGGAAGTAATGATTTTTGGAGCGGTATGTTCGCCCTCTATAGCACAATTCGTCAAAAATCACAATGCCAATCAGTTCAAAGAAGAATTTCCGCACATAATGGACATCATGTTGAAACAGCACTGGGTCGACGATTATTTGGACTGCAGAGATACCATACCAGAAGCCGTAAAAACAATCGAAGATGTAATCGAAGTTCATAAAAGAGGTGGTTTTCAAATGGTCAATTGGTTGTCCAACTCAGCCGAAATTTTGAAAATGATTCCATCTAACTATTTGGCCAAAACCTGCATCTTAAATTTTGACTCAAATAATCATGAACGAGTACTTGGACTGGTTTGGAATACTGAAAAAGACATACTGATATTCGAAAATACCTTCAAGAAAATCCCAGAAGAATTGTTACATGCTAAAAGGTTGCCTACCAAGCGAGAAATTTTGAAGTTGGTGATGACAATTTTTGATCCAATCGGATTTTTGTCTCCCTTAGTACTGAAGGGTAGACTTATCTTTCAAGAATGCTGGTCGAAAAAGATGGAATGGGATGAAAAAATACCGGAGGATCTCTTCATCAAATGGCAGCAGTGGTGCGATTCACTTGAGATTTTGAATAACTTGATGATTAATCGACAATATTTCCATGATTGTCCAGAAGAAGTGCAATTACATATTTTTTGTGATGCTAGCAACAAAGCGTTTTCTGCAATTGCCTACTTCAGAGCTGAGAAAGATGAACAGATAGAAATTGCAATGATTTCTTCAAAATGTAAGCTGGGACCCTTGAGTAAAATAACTTCGATGCCCAGAATGGAGTTGAATGGAGCTGTAATAGCAGCAAGATTAGGATATCAAATTGAGAAAGAAACAACTTATAAAATAATCAAGAAGGTGCATTGGTCAGATTCTGAAATTGTTTTGAAATGGATCAGATCAGAATCTACCAGACTGAAAACCTATGAAGCACATAGAATCGAAGAAATTACACAATTGACTGATGTTTCTGAGTGGCGGTGGGTACCATCCAAAATGAACCCAGCCGATTTAGCCACTAAAGAAGGGACTGAACTAAATTTCTCTCCAGAGTCAGTATGGTTTCAAGGACCATCCTACTTGAAAAATTCTGAATCAGAATGGCCTAAGGAGACGAGCATATCAAATTTGAATGATCAAGAATTTGTATGCATGATAATGGAGAAGACGTTTTCATTGCCTAACATAGATCGATTCTCCAAATGGATTCGGCTAATAAGAACAACAGCATGGATGTTACGATTTATAGAAAATGTCAGAGCCAAGGACAAACACAAAACTGCTTTGAGGCCAGAAGAAATAGCAAGTGCTGAAGTATTATGGTGGAAGAAAGTTCAGAATGCACATTTTAGTATGGAAATAGATTTTTCACAGAAAGGAGAATCACTAAGCAAGAGTTCCAAATTATTCGAATTGTCACCCTTCATAGATCACGATGGAGTTTTGAGAATGGACAGTAGAATAAGATACGCAGATGTTGCATTCGATACGAAATTTCCAATTATTCTACCTTCATCTCGAAATGAAAAATGGGTACAGTTATTGATCATCTATTATCACGAACTAGTAAATCACGTTGGACATGAAACTGTAATCAATAACTTGAGACAAAGATTTTGGATAATCAAAATGAGACAGAGTGTGAAAATGAGTATCCGAAAATGTCAATTCTGTAAAGTGAAGTGAAGGCAAGACCTTTACAACCAGAGATGTCACCTCTACCAGAATTTCGGGTGAAGCCATTCACAAGGCCATTTAGCTACACTGGTCTCGATTATTTTGGGCCAATTCTGGTGAAGGTTAAAAGGAGTCAAGAAAAGCGATATGGGGTGCTATTCACTTGCATGAACACACGTGCTGTCCACATCGAAATTGCAAAAACGTTGTCAACAGATTCCGCTATCATGGCCCTGCAGAGGTTCATCAGTAGAAGAGGCTACCCGATTGAGATTCATTCGGACAATGGGACAAATTTTGTCGGGGCCGAAAATGAGCTGAGGAAGAGTTTAGGAGATTTGGATCAAGATCAAATAATAACTCGATTATCGAAGTTCAAAATAAAATGGAGTTTCAATTGTCCAGCAGCTCCTTCCATGGGAGGGGTATGGGAAAGGCTGGTACAATCAATAAAAAAGGTACTTTACATTATTCTGAAAGAACAAGTGCCTTCAGAAGAATTGTTGAACACTTTGTTATTGGAGGCCGAGAGAACAGTAAATTCGCGTCCAATCAGTTATGTATCCTGCAATGAAGGCGACACAGATGCGTTAACACCTATGCATTTCCTGATAGGTACTGCTAACTCCGAAAATGTTCCGGGCGTATTCGAGGCGGGGGACATCTACGGGAGAAAACAATGGCGTATATCGCAATATATGGCTGATCAGTTCTGGCACAGGTGGATAAAGGAATATCTACCAAAGTTGCATAAAAGGAGTAAATGGTTCAAGAAGACCGAAGACATCAAGATTGGTGAAGTTATAGCTTTACCAAACGACGGAAGCAGAAATCATTGGAAACTTGCAAGGAAGGACCCGTTGTTAGATTCCAAATGATGACACCTCTAGATGGAATCTAACAGTATTTTTTAAACCTTTCGGTTCCAAATCAAAAGTTGACGTGTTCCCAAAAAATATTTATTGACAACTTCTGACAAAACTCAAAAAATCCCAATATACGGGGCATTGAATATTTCATTAATATTATTTCATTCACTTTCATTCACAGAGGTGAACACTTAGATCATCTGTAGGATCTAAGCGTGAACAACAATCCATTTTAGCATTGTCACCACTTGTCACTATTGTCAGCATTATGATTCAATACTTTTATAGTTAAAAGTAGACTATTTTCAATGATTTTCGTGATTATTTTGTATAGGTATATGGGATAGGTAGATATTTTCAACCTTTCAACATGCAGCAAATACATAAAACCAAAAATACGAAATCGAGAAAGTGTTGTTCAGTTCCGCAGTGCTCTTCATATTGTACAGACAGTGTTTCTTTACACAAATTTCCACTTTGGAACCCCAAATTGTGTAAAAGATGGAGGAATTTGTTGAAGATTGGTAAACCAATAACCAATAATATGTACGTTTGTAGTGAGCACTTCTTACCTGGAGATTTTACATCCTTCAATAAATCTTTAACTGAAGGTAAAGTTTAAGGAATTGAACTTCTTTAAATCACATCTATGCTTGCAAATTTCATTTAAGGCTCATCAACTGGTAAACCACGACAGCGGATCAAAAAGATAGCCATACCTTCCGTGAACCTTCCAAAGTCATCACATGAAAATACAAAGTGTGAGCGAAGAATGTGAGTGATGATACATAGGTTCTCAAATTGGATGATGTTTGTGCTTTGAATTTTCTAGATTGATGGAAATTCAACAGATAAATACAAAAAATCAAATAGGTCAAGATGTAAGTACTCTAACAAAACCAATTGACCAGTTAGAAGACCAATCTAAGATTACTGATGAAATGGAATTGGAGACAATAATTGGAAGTCAGCTTGGGAATGATGTGATTAGTGAAATGGACATAGAAGTAGAGAAAACTGAAAATCAATCTGTGAGTAATGAGGCCCTTATTGAGTTACCAAAGCCAACAGAGAAAACAAAACCAATTGACCAGTTACAAGACCAATCTGGAATTACTGATGGAATGGAATTGGAGACAATAATTTAAAGTCAGCTTGGGAATGATGTGAATATTGAAATGAACATAGAAGTAGAGAAAACTGAAAATCAATCTATGAGACATGATACCCTTATTGAGTTACCAAAGTCAACAGAGATATCTCAAGTTATTTTTCAACTGCCTCAAATATTAAATACAAACGAAAAATTGAAAACATTCACAGGTATAGTAAATCAATTTTGTATACTTCATTTATTTAACAACATTATACGTGAACTGTAACTTTCAATCTGAATTATAAATATTTTTTTTAGGTGTGGATTATACAATCTTGAGAGCCTATGAAATGTGTATGGAGAATACAGCATCCTACAATAATCAATCCAACTAATATTGAATTCAGCATAATACTTGTGTTATGCAAATTAAAGACAAATCTTTCATTATCACTTCTGTTTGGTATCAGCAAGTCTACTTGCACAAGAATGTTTTACTCAACAATTCATCTACTGGCATTGAGCATTAAATCGGTTATTCATTGGCCAACTAAAGAGCAGATTGTAGAGAATTTGCTAAAATGTTTCCATAGATTCAAAAATACGAGAGTGGTTCTGGATTGTACAGAAGTGAAAGTTCAAAAATTGAAATGTTTGAAATGCAGGATTTTATCATATTCTCACTATAAAAGAACACACACTGCTAAATTTCTTATTGGGATTACTCCATCTGGATTGATTTCATTTGTCAGTAAAGCATATGGAGGTAGAGCTACTGATAAAGCAATTTTCAATAAGGAAAATCTCATTCAAAAGTTTCAACCCAATGATGGAATAATGGTGGATAAGGGCGTTTTGATTGAAAAGGAATGTGAAGAAAATTTTCTGAAATTGATAAGACCGCCATTTCTGAGGAAGAAGAAACAACTCACAAAAGAAGATGCAAAATTAACTGCAGAGATTGCAAGAGCAAGAGTGCATGTAGAGCGAGCCATTGAAAAAATTAAAAATTCTGCTATTCTGAAGGATCAAATAGACTGGTATATGATACCTTATCTCAATGACATTATGATAATTGTTGCTGCACAGTGAATATAAAAACACCAATTTTAGGGGATGATGAATTTTGATGTTTTATAGGAATGAAAAAACAAAATCAATACATAAATCACCCATTAATCATTTGTTTTATTGATACAATAATAATGCAACATGTGAAGATATTTTTTTGATATTGTCCTTATCAAATCTGAAGAGAACATCTCATCAAACTGTATTTTCACCTCCACATAGCTGTGAGAAAATGAGGAATATACCAACAAATGTGTCTCTGTCAGATTGAGTAGGGCCATTCCCAGCTGCACCTGTCCATAATAGCCATGTTTTGTTTTCAATTTTACTCCAGACCCATCATTCATAAGAAAATCACATGATTGCAGGAATTCCTCTGACCCATTCGACTTTCCTGAAAAATGTTTGATGAATCATACTGAAATTCTAAATTAATAACAAACCAGAGTATGGACATTTTATTTCAATTGATTTCCATGGTTTTCCATCCTGAAAAATAATGGCATCTGGAGAAAATCCCAACCATGGAAACTGTTGGGAGATGAATAAGTTAGTTTCAAAGATTTCATATTCTTTATTATTCGATTGGAATAATTTTAGTGCCTCTGACTAATATTTCAGGCCATGTACAGTGAACTTATTCAAAATTCCCTTTGGGAAAAAAAAACTTGAAGCTTTGCTCTCCCAGGTGTTCTTTTTAAGAGTGTATATAGAGTAGAAATTAGAACCTGAAATGACTCAATGTAGAATATAGGTATATCAAAACATAATGTAATCTCCAAACTCACCAGTGATTCTGAGCTGTCTCTCTTTTTTCCACTTTTCAGACCCCTGTGAATATTCAAGAGCCACCTTCATAACATCTGTGCTCTTGAGGTTCTCCAGAACTGCCTCACAGCATGGTCGCATGTCAATCAATTCAGAATTTATATTATTCAATTCTCTGAGAAATTTGCTGTTTTCAGCATTTTTCATTAATTCCATAACTGATTTGAGTTTAGATGTAGTTGACCTGGAATATATAAAAAACAAAACAGAAAAAAGAACATCAAAATAAAGAAGTGGAGCAGTTATGTTTCCAATTAAAAGAGGCTGATGGGCCTGTAGTAATAAACATGTATTATACAACCTATCCTCCCTATGAGTAGAAACAGAATTAGTATTCCAGTCATCAGTAGGAACCTCTGTAGAAATTTTTCTACAAGATGCTTCATTATTACTTTCTACTACAATCTTATTTCCTGAATTTCTACCAATGAATTTATTGGCAAAAATAACACCTTCAACACCATCCACCTAGCCACTTGCCTGTAGAAAGTATTTCAAAATCCTGTTGGTTCAAATGATCATTTGTTTTGAGGTGAACTTTTTTTCTTTTAATAATGGTGTGGCAAAATTCACTCATGGGTTTTGCAGAATACATATCCTCCACTCCTTTCTTTTGTTTTCCCCACTGCTGGGTCAGATCTGTGCAGCTTACATAATCTAAATCTTCATTTCTGAAATTTCCATAGGTTATTAATTTACTATTAGTACATTATGATACATGATGAAAATTGCAATTACCTGTTTATACAAATGAGTGTTCCAATAATATGTTTGCAGTAACCAGACAAACCTGCTTTGCAAGTAGATTTGCATTCGAAAATGTTTTTTTCATTTGGGATGATACTTATGGTGGATTTATGCAGCAGTCATAAGTCATAAATCATGAGTCATAAGTCATAAGTCACAAGGCTTATGTTACAAGAAAACCAAATGCCATTTGAGCAACATTGTCATATCATAAGGATATTATGTTTCATTGGTCGATTTCGAGCAAGCGCATCAAAATGTTAAATGTCATAATTATCAGCTGTCTAATTCTTGAGAACTGAGGTTATATTTTTGATTTTTTTTTATATTCTGTATTTTTAGGAGAGTTGAGTTGATAGTTAATTCATCAAAATCATGGAAGACGAATTACTTACGATGTTGTTACTAACGTTGTTGACGACAACAACATTATATTTAATATCAAGTAAAGCGGAAACCTAGGCGATATGCTGTAAGACCAATCAATCGACAGCGGAAAGAAAAAGGAATGTTTGATAACGTTTTGCTGAATATGCTAAAGTTTGATCACGAAAGTTTCTTCAAGTATTGCAGGATGACCCCAAAACTTTTTCTACATCTGCTAAAATTAGTTGAGCCTCATCTGCAGAAAGATAAATCAAAGCGCCCACTAGTTGCAGCTCAGCGTTTGATTATAACCTTACAGTTAGTATGATATTGGCAGTTAGGAATATGTTTTTTAATAATTCATAATCTGCTCTAGTTACTTGGCTGAAGAATGTTCAATGCAAGAACTGGCTTGGGGACATATAACTGTATGGAAAATTGTTCATGAGACCACTCAAGTGTTATGGGATGTACTATCTCCCATTTACCTGAATCCTCTCTCATCAACAGAAGAATGGGAAAACATATCCAATGGGTTCTACAATAGATGGAACATACCCAACTGTGTAGGTGCTATTGATGGGAAACACATCAGTATCCAGGCACCATATCATGGAGGTTCCCAATACTTCAACTATAAAAAACATCACAGATCACAGCATTGTCTTAATGGCAAGTTGTGATGCTTTTTATAGGTTCACTGCTGTTGATGTAGGTGCAGCTGGCAGTAACCATGATTCCACAGTGTTCAAGGAATCTGGTTTTGGACATGCTGTACTAAAAAACAAATGTGGATTGCCCCCAAATCGTCAACTACCGAAAACAAATACCATTTTGCCTTTCTTTTTTGTTGCTGATGCTGCCTTTTCCTTGAACCAAGATATTATGAGGCCATATCCTGGAGAAAATATTCCTGAGAAGAATCGAATTTTCAATTACCGTCTGTCAAGGGCTAGACGAACTATAGAGTATACTTTTGAGGTATTGGTGCAAAGGTGGAGAATTCTAAGAAAGCCAATTGTTGCTGATGTGGTTACTGCCGAAAAAATAACATTAGCAACAGTTTTATTACACAATTTTATCCAAAGGGCTGAAGAAGATATTCCTGAAGCAGAAAGATATTACTCGCCAACAGGATATGTAGATTCTCAATGTTCTAATGGCAAAATTATACCAGGAGCATGGAGAAATGAAAATTTGAATATTAGAAGTGTTGGCCGCTTAGGAGCAAACAATTTTCAAGCTAGTGTTAGAGCAAATAGGGACACCTTAACTGATTATTTCAATAGCAATGAAGGTAGTGTGCCATGGCAAGAAGATATCATTCTGAGAGGATCATTACCAGATAACTTCTAAACTTGATACCAACAGTATTTACTTTATGTTACTTTATTTAATACCATTAATTTGCACGAACAGTATTTAGTTTTTTTAATCTATTGAAAACCATCTTTCAAGTCAGTAATTCTTGTAGTGTTTTTTATGATACCTGGATTCAAATACTAGGATACAAATATTGACCTTATCTTTAGCTAATGGATTGAAAGGATTTTAAAACAAAAATTTATTCTTACAAAAAAATATAAAATACATCATGACAAGAAATGAAACATACTATCCTTAAATGAAAAAAATAAATTAGGTGCACAAATACATGGAAAAAATATGAAAGACAACCTATTATGACTTTGCCTCATGGATTACAGCTAAAATTTTTTGCTTTGCAAGAAAATTCTTATGCACATCAGCAATGGTGGCCATTTCTAGGCCCACCATTTTTCCAAATAGTATGTCTGGGTTCTCTGTTTTTTCCAAATCATCATTTTTTTTTCAGAATATGGTCGAATTTGCTCCAAGCATCACACATTGTTTGAGCCAAGTTTGTTTCCTGGATATTCTTCCTCCTTTTGCAGTGCCTTTCATTTCGCAATATTGAAATATTTGGTGTCCACTCTGTGGTATCTGCTTGTTTTCTTTTATTTGGTGTGCACCTACTTTCTGTATTTTCTGCCAGAGATGAGTTGCCAGCCACTGTATTTGTGTCTGCAACAAAGTCTCCTTCCATGGCAATCTCCTCCCCTGATTCCTGGACAGATTCTTGACTCTCTTGGGAATCTTGAGTCTCGTCTTGGGTCTGGAGACTCACAGACATAGTCTCCCAAGGATTTTCTTCAGATTTTGAAGAACCAGGTTTTGGCGACTCATCACAGGAGACCATTTTCGGCACATTACCTTGGGTTCTACAAACGTTTTGATAATGATTTAATATGCGATCACAATTGAAACAAACTATACATACTTTCGTCTTCGAACATGGTCTGAAAGGAAGCTCATTTCATCTAGCCAAAGCCATGGTTTTATGTCAGCACCAGATCCAGAAGGTATTGTCCTATTTTTTTTTCGATTCCCTGCTGAATATTTGCCTCAATGTCGTTCATCGGTCTCTACATTGATCAGCTATAATGTTGAATAGATGCTATATTTGATAGGAATAAATTATAGAAATAATACTTTACCTGGTACGTTCATAGCTGATGATATGGATTTCCATGCATTATATTTTTGTTCGTTGTTTCTGAAGTCCTAATTTTTGGGGTCATAAAGAATTGAAAAATGTCTGACCAATTCTATCAACTGACCATCATCTATCATTTTAGATTCAAAATATTTTCAGAAATACAGGAAAATTTCACTCAACTAAATGTTTCGAAAATAATGAAAGAACTGAGCAAGTTTGAAATTAATGACAGAATTCACAGAGCACAGAGCGTGAAATTCTTCATACACATGCGCAATGTAACTTTGTCATAAGTCTTTAGTCATAAAAGATGAATGTTGGCCAACTTTCCTTATGACTTCAGACTTATGACAGAAACTTAAGACTTATGACAAAGTGTATAAACATTCTCGTAGAAAATCGAAGCTTGAACTTTCTTATGACTTATGACTTATGATTTATGACTTATGACTGCTGCATAAATCCACCATTATTTCATGAGGAGACTCTGCTAATGCAGATGATTGTAAACACAAGCTTTTGATCACATGCGTTTGTTCTGCATCCACCCCACACAATATGATGTGACCTGCTCTAAAAACTGCTTCTCCTTCTTTCAAGGGTCGCACCCTATCGCCAATATATTCTAATATATCCGCGATGGACACTTCAACTTCAGGCATTTTTCTGATATATTATGTGACAACTAAGTGACAACAGTTTGTTGTTCACCTCTATTTTGAAATTTGACGTTGGACAGGCGCCATCTTTTGGTTCGTGATTTTCGCGAATAAATGTTGTTTTTGTTAAGACTGTGATTTATACTCTGATACTATATTATATAAAAATACATACAAATATTGGCTAAAATGGACACCCTCATCTAACCCAAGAAGTGATCCTGTACTACAGTATTCACTGCCAGGGTCATCACAACCTTTGATATTGAATGAATCAAGTTAAGATGAGGTCAATCAACAGTGGACTAAAGACCGATCCCTCATTTTAATTGATTGTTATGAAATGTTTAGACATGAGGTAGATGGTATGGAAATAAGAAATTTGGAAAAAATGTGGAAAGTCATAGCAACTCAAATATTTGAACAGTATAAGCTCATATACAGGGTCGCTGATATGTATGGAAACGGTCGATTATTTCCTAAAGTAAGATAGCTAGCGAAAAATGTTAGGATACAAAAGTTGTAGGGTTTTTCAAAATCCATTAAGCTAATGAAAAATTAAGTATACAGGATGAGTCAAAAAGTCAGGACGAAACAAAGTTGCTTTTTCTCTAATGGGACACCCTGTATATTATTCCACATTTCAATTCTGCTCGAAATTCTGAACAAAATTGATTAAGCGCATCATTTCCTAAATTCAACCGATTTCGAGATATCGAATTTTGAAAATAACTCTCTACTACTCTGAAATTTATTAAAGAAAAAGCACGAAATGATGCATATTTATTATGAAAGTCACAAAAGGTGGAGTATGTGGATATTATGATAACAATTTAATTATAATTTTTTTACAGAAAATAAAAAAAGCATAATTGTTCAGGGTTGATTAAAATGCAATTAAAACAATAAAATGTATTTTTTAATGAATGTCCAGGATATTTAAAATTTTATGAAAACAATAGTTAAGACAGGAGGAAAAGAGAGAAAACATGTTTTGATAAACAACAAATTTTTCTTTGAAATTCTATTTAATAAGGTGCTCAAAGTGTTTACCATTTACCTCCTGACAGTTATGAATTCGCTGAACAAAATTTTGTAGTGAATCTAAAATCATGTGAGGAGGAATGGTAGAAATTTCATGCCTTATTCTTTCTTGTAACTCTTCGATATTTGGCGGCCTATTTTTGTAGACTACATTTTTTATGTGACCCTATAGAAAAAAGTCAAGTGGGGTCATATCGGGAGACCTAGCTGGCCATTCAATTGCTCCCCTGCGTCCAATCCATTTATTAGGAAAAGTTTCATCTAGATATGCCCGTACCATACGTCCAAAATGTGGAGGAGCCCCATCTTGTTGAAACCATATTTGTTCTGCCGGCAAATTGGGATTGTTATTATTCGGGAATAATCGTCTAAGCTCTGGAATAATATGCTGTCGTAAAAGTGATAAATATCGTTCAGAGTTCAAATTTCCGTTTATAAAATAGGGTCCTATGACGTGTCCACCAATAATGCCACACCAGACATTTACTTTTTGTGGCCGTTGAGTGTGAACTTCCTCCATCCAATGTGGATTTTGGTCTGACCAATACCTACAGTTGTGTCGATTTACGTGCCCGTTTGAACAAAATGTAGATTCGTCAGAAAACAATATGTGGGTGACAAAGTTGACATTTTCGCTTAATTTATTCATAATAACTTCACAGAACTCGATTCTACGATCAAAATCGTCTTCACTCAATTCTTGTACCAAATGAATTTTATATGGATGGAATTTTTGCAGTTTGCAAATTTTTTGAATGGAATATCGACTCATGTTATGATTCAAAGCCCTCTGTTGTGCCGAATTTATTGGATTTTCCACCACATCTAACATGACATGCGAAGCATTTTCTTCATTTGTAACGCTTACTGGTCTTCCACTTTTTGGTCGATCTTTGACATCTCCAGTTTCATGAAAACGCTGCAATGTTCTTGAGACGGTTGATTTAGGAATTGGTTCCCGATTTGGATGCAATTCATTAAAAATATTCACTACTTGGTCACAACTTCGTCTTCTATCACCGAATCCTATGATCATTAAAATTTCAATACGCTCAGTATTAGTTAAACGTACCATTTTTGCGCAAAACTTATTTACACTAAATGTATTTTTGACATGTGTTGTCAAGATCATCACTGTTAGACAAAAGAACGACGCGGCGTTGTTATGGAGCTGGAAACTTTCAAAGGTAACTTGATGGACTATGAACTTAATGGACTAACATTTTTGGATAATTTATTATAAGTTATTTTCAAAATTCGATATTTCGAAAATAGTTGAATTTAGGAAATGATGTGCTTCATCAATTTCGTTCAGAATTTAGAGCAAAATTGAAATCTGGAATAATATACAGGGTGTCCCATTAGAGAAAAAGCAACTTTGTTTCGTCCTGACTTTTTGACTCATCGTGTATACTTAATTTTTCATTAGCTTAATGGATTTTGAAAAACCCTACAACTTTTGTATCCTAACATTTTTCGCTAGCTATCTTACTTTAGGAAATAATCGACCGTTTCCATACATATCAGCGACCCTGTATACAGCAGTGAATTGTGAAAATCGATGGCGTTTATTGGAGCGGAATTGAAAAAATATATTGAAAACAATTCAGAAACTAGAAGAGGAAGAAAATATTTTGAATTTTCTGGACAAATAATGGATGCAAATCTCAGAAAAAAAGGAATATAAACCCAGGAATTCTATTGACTTCATCTAGCATGATAACACCAAGGACATTATGTAACCCATCAACTGATAAAAATTTTTTGAAAGATTCACAGATTGAAATTGAAAATATGGAAACAAGTTCAGCAGATGAAGAAGGAATATCAAAGACTAATGGAAAAACCGAGGAAAAAACACCACAGATGCCTCCAAATGTTACACCAAAGAAAATAAAGACAAGGATTGGGGCTACAAAAAGATTTGATTTTTGATCAAATACGGTTTGATAGGAAGAAATACCAAGAAGAAAGAATAAAGCTGGAAACATACAAAATAGATCAGATGATACAGATTGAAAGAGAGAAGATGAAAAAATAAAAAAAAAAGGAATGAACTACTTGAAACCAGAAATAATTTGTTTGAAGCAATAAATATAAACACAAATCGAAATTTTGATTCATTTCTGTGAATTTCTGAATTCAATTTTTTTTACCTAGTTACTTGATAATTAATGCCTGTCATGTGACATCAACCAGTCTTTAAAAAGTCTTATTTATTGCGTTTGTTATCAAAGCGTACCGGGTGACACGTTATGAAGTACCACCCCCTATAACTCTTTTATTTTTGACAGTAGAAAAAAAATGAAAAAACAGCGTTACAGGGGATTTTTTTTCCTCCTCGAATCAACTGATATATTTTTAGTATATCAAAGGATATACAGGGAGCAGGAAAAAGTGCAAAAATTTCAAATGGAACGCCCTATATATTTTCGCCCCATTAGATAGACCTTTCGAAGCGCTTTCCGAAAATACCCCACTCAATACATTTATCTTCAGTATTTCTCATAATATAGACGTTTGAACCTGAGAGTCGTTTTGATTGATTTATGATTGAATAACTGTTCTATGATTGTAGATAGTATGCCATGAGGTAACCATGAGTAACTGCAACAATAATGAAGGTTTGTTATGACATTTCATTGTCATTTCTAGTGAAGATTAATCCCTTCATCACTTCTTGTTAATTTCCTCCATAAGTAAGTTTTTCTTGAATCATGGTGTATTCAAATGAAGAAAAGCAAGAAATGGTAACTTTATTCATAGAAAATAATCAAAACGCATCCGCTGCAAGACGTGGCTATGAATTGCGTTTTCCGAATGGTAATATTCCATCAAGGCGAACCATCAAGAACATTTACCTGAAGTTTAGAAGGACTTGCAATTTACAACGAAAAAAAAGGACATGTGGAAATGACGAAAATCATGAATTAAATACCTTACTGAATCATATAGAAAATCCGAAAAAGTCATTGAGGATTTCGGCAAAAGAATTAAGCGCACGTTTCGGACCACATAAGAATTCAAGGAAGAGTATCCGTAGAGTTTCGAAAAAATATAAATTCAGACCTTATAAATTCCATACGGTACAAAAATTGACAGAAATTCATAGAAATCAAAGACTGAATTTTTGCAACTTGATGTTGAATAGATTAAATGATGATAGAAACTTCTTCAAACATATATTATGGACGGATGAATCAAGTTTTTCTACAAGCGGGCTGCCTAATAGACAGAATTTCAGATACTGGGCATCCGAAAATCCACATTTCGCAAGAGAAGTGCGTTGGCAAGGTCGACAAACTGTTAATATTTGGTGTGGAATACTTGACCATAAAATATAAGGCCCATTCTTTTTTGAAACTACGTTGACTGGTCAATCATATTATGAATTTTTGGAAGACAGAGTAACTGAAATTTTGGAAAATTTACCTTTGAGACGATATCAAAGAATAGTGTATCAGCATGACGGGGCTCCACCTCACGTTATACAACGAGTGAAACATTTTCTAGATACAAATCATGAAGAGTGGATTGGTCGGAATGGGACTATCGCATGGCCTTCAAACAGCCCAGATCTTACACCCATGGATAATTTTCTTTGGGGATATATCAAGAATAAAATTTATCAACGGGATCTGAACAATGCTGATGATTTCAAATATTTCATTAGACATGAAGTGAATATGCTGAATGAAAGACATGCCCATTTTATAGAAAATGCTATTAACCATTTACAGACTTGCTACGAAGAATGTGTTCAGAACGAGGGTGGAAATATTAGTTGTGATCAATAAATTTGTTATTTTGTTTTTGTTAATTTTCGGAAATTAAATTAATATTACAATTCCGAGTTTCAGCGAGTACCTACTGTCAATGAGAATTGAATGTCATAACGATTTATTAATCACCTAGATTCACTGTCATACCATACTCTCAAAAATCATTTGAAAATCGAGAAACACTCTTTTCAGGTTCAAACGTCTATATTATGAGAAATACTGAAGATAAATGTATTGAGTGAGGTATTTTCGGAAAGCGCTTCGAAAGGTCTATCTAATGGGACAAAAATATATAGGGCGTTCCATTTAAAATTTTTGCACTTTTTCCTGCTCCCTGTATATCCTTTGATATACTCAAAAGATATCAGTTGATTCGAGGAGGAAAAAAAATCCCCTGTAAGGCTGTTTTTTTTATTTTTTTTCTACTGTCAAAAATAAAAGAGTTATAGGGGGTGGTACTTCATAACGTGTCACCCGGTACAATCTCAGTAAGCTTATGTTTTGTTTTTTATAAAGGTCTGTGGAGAAAATGTTTTGTTTATATATTTATTATGTTTTGATTATAACATATTTTTGTACCCTTCGGAAAATGAATCTCATATACATATGCACTATATCATTTATTTTTCTGAACTTGATATGATACAGTTGTCGCCTTTTCTGTTTCGATAAGCCAAAACAGTGTTCGATGACATACCGTTTTTGTTGATAACTGCAGATTGAAATTTGACTCTATGGCTGTATGATTTCCTTTATCTTTGAATGGGGTTAATAAGTTCCTCATACAAGGATAGCCACTATCTCCTAGTGAATAAAAATCATGACACCTATTCACCAATTCTGCATAAAGAGGTGAATTCCTAAAAACTCTGCTATCAGGGACAGATCCTGGGTATCCCATAAAAATATCTCTAATAACCAAGTCATGATCGCACACAGCTTGTATCTGGAAATAATTAAAAATATAGTTGAAACATTGAGTATTAAGGGATTCAAAGGATTATTTAACGTACTTGAATAGAGTGAAAATGTTACCTATTTGAATATGAGTCTGGATCAATAGTAGGTTTGTCAATTTTTATATGAAATCCATCAATAGCACCAATCACACCTGTAAATCCTTTTTTTCTGAAATGCCTTTCAATATCAGATTTTTCCAAATCAGATAGCCATTTTATTTGAGAATATTCCACTCAGAAAGTGAATCAACCTTCTCGGGACATAAAATACACAGCTGATTGTTATGTCGAACATGTCTCCTACATCTCTAAATGAAGATGTTGCATGGCCAGCAAACCAAAAAAAAATTAGAGTTTGGTCGAAGGCAGATAACTCGCCATTTCCACCAGCTTGAGATTCAAAAAATTCACTGTTTTCAAATGTATGTGCAATATCTTGTGCAACTTGTCTTCTAACTCGAGTGTACTCAACAAATTCCTGGTCATTGTACAGTGGTATAGTGACCTCCAGGTAGCCTTAATTTTTTTTTGTTTCTGATGGTTGTGAAACAGCATCTCAATGAGTTCATCATTGGATGGATCAGAATCAATTTCCCAATCTGAATCTGAGCTTGATGACTCTGATGACATTCTGGCTATTCCTCCTGCAATAACAGCAATTTGAATCAAACTATACCTTTCTATTGAAAACCAGGAATACTTTTTTCATCATAAAAACTCAACCCTTCGTTAGTGTGGCGGAAAAATGTTACATTGTTGGTGTTCTGGGGTATGTCATACCCCAAACCAAAATTCATTTAGAATGCAAAAAAAATGTAATGTTGGTTGTTAAATTGATAAAATATGTTTCTATACCTATTTGTCGGTCGAATAAAAATAATTTGAAATCATTTCAAAGGATCTTTATTGAAAAAATATGAATATAAAGTGGAAACAATACCAATTCAGCTTCTAAAAAAACGCAGGCAAGCATTATTGAACGTAACATATTTACAAACTGATAACTTTGGAAGGAACTGACAAACGATTCTAGAAAAAAGCCCAACGAATAATAAAAAAAGAAATATCATCACCAAAAGTAGAAAAAGCTAATTTGGCACAATTTTCACAGCTCGAAAATGCGTGCTCCATGCCAAGTGGAATATCACATTGCATACAGACATAAAATGTTTTTCTATTTTTTTTTCTTGGACAAACAGAATATCTACTGCTTGTCCTGCGTCGTTCAGATGAAGGTTCATGACGTTCTGCTGGCTGGCTCTCTCGTATTCCTCGGCGCAATCTGTCTTTGCTGGTTCCGAAATTCAGATATCAGTTGTAGACCAAGTTCTTTCAGAAACATACGTCTTTTCATATGAAAGTTCTGCGTATTTGATTTGTAGATAACTTGTGCATTCACTCCGGCGGTATTCAAAAATGAAGAAATTGAAGTCAGAGGCCAGCGGCGGCTGTTCCTGGCTACGCTGTAATCAGCAGATAACTCATCCAGAGTGTCAACGCCACCCTTGGTGGAATTATAAAAGTCGATAATTTCAGGCAATTTTTTATCACGAGATTCTTCAACTATTGTGTCGTCATGGTGAAGGGTAGAAAAAAGGATGACATTCTTCGATTTTTTTGGCACGTATGATACAGCCGTGGTATCTTTTTAGAAGGCAAACCTTGAACTGCGAGGTTCTCTGGTTCGTATATCTAGAAAAGCTGATGGAATTTGTCCTTTATTTTTCCTGACTGTCCCAACCCATGTGAGACGATGCGTTTCGAGTAGATTGATCATGAGAGGGTAGCTCGTAAACCAGTTATCGAAAGTAATATTGCGTCTTGTTCCAGATACTGGCTCAATCAAACGATGAACTATATCCTGCGGATTGTTGCTTTTTTGGAAAGGTCCTTCTGGCTGAGTACCGACGTATACTTCCATGTTCAGACAAAAATAGGTTCTCGCGTCGACAAGGGCGAATACCTTCAAACCATATTTTGCTGGCTTATTGGGTATGTACTGAAGAAATGACACCCGTCCCCTGAGTGACTCTAGCTTCTCATCAATTGTAAGGTATTCACTGGGTGTATAGTGTGCCTTACAGTTGTCAACGAAACAATCAAAAATTCCTCTAATGGCTGCCAACTTGCCAATCTCTTTGAGTTGCGCTCTATTGTGTATATTGTAAAATCGTAACATTGTGACAAAATATGATATCTTTGTAATGACATAGTTGTACGAAACAGATCTATGCAACTATCATCGGTATTCCAAAGATCTGCAATATTTTGTCGGTTTGCCTTATATAACCCTGTCAAATACAGTAAACCAATAACAGCTTTGATTTCTGTTTTATCAGTCACTTTGACTAAATATTGATGATATGAATCATATCCAGGGGCTTTAGTTGCCAATTTGACATTCGTATATCGAACAATATCATCCAGCATATCTTCTGAAAAAAATAATAGCCAACAATCAAGCGCAGTATTCTTCCCTCGTGCCATTCCCTTCACACCAGGCAAATGGGTTATTCTATTATCAGATCTTGTTCTTACGTTTCTATTGTTGGGAAACTTTGACCATTTCGATTTATTCTTATCTAAAAAATATCTGGTACCGTTGTCATCATCAGATTGCGAGTCAGATTGTTCTCTTGATTCTTCTGATCCCTCATCCCTGTCTTCCGTGTCCTCATCTGACGGTGCTATTTCTTCATTTATAATTCCTGCCTCTTCTTTTTCTACGGCTTTTTCTTCATTGTCTTCGGACACATCATCAATGAATGATTCCACATCAGAAATATCACCATCAAACTCTTCCCATGATCTCTGAAGATTTCGTTGATTTTCTTCGTATGACATTTTGCTAAAAACATTGTCAAAATGATCACTAAATTCCGAAAAACACAATGGAAATTAGTAACTTACCTACAAAATCAAGATACACAGAAAGTTCCGTTAGTAGTGTTTTGGGGTATAGTGTACCCCAACCACCTTTCACGACACCTTACTTCGAACTGAAAGTTTGTAGACCTACGCAAATGAGTCTATTCTGTCAAAATATGTACGATCTCAAGCTACTGAGCGTAAGAGGTCGCTGAAGTGTGAACATTTCATTTGAGAGGTGCTAATCTGGGTGTTGGGGCACGACATACCCCAGCACACTAACGAAGGGTTAAGTAACTAATATACTGATCTGTATTTGAAGTTTTTGCTGTTCAATCAAAACACTTATTGAAAATGCACTATGGAATTGAAACGTTAATTTTTTGAAAAGAAAAAGTAGAGTATATCAGTGAAACAAATGGAAAGTTTATATAGGACTTATTCAATGAATTAATCTTCCTGAAAGTTATACCCACTTAAATGGCCCCATAATATAACATTAGTACATCACACTATGTACAGTAGCTATTTACACAAGTATATGTTCAAGAAGAAATCTCATTATCAGAATGTTACATGTTCAATATCAAATAATATATATTCAAGAAGCCCACTTGAAAATGGTTTTTATATCCAGTTGGTCAAAATATTGTAGTTTTACCTTAAGGCTCCCGGGGAAAATTCATAAATTTTAGTGTGGGGGTGAAATACGCTAACGATATTAAAGATGAATATTCAGAAGGGCTTGAACATTTAGTATTCTGAAGAGTGAAATTACGTTAAATGATAAGTAGATTAAATGATCAATTATTAAAAAGTTTGAAAAATTTGCCTGTTATCCAACGTTGGTCCAGGTCATGGTCAAAACTTGAGGTGCTGCTTGACTGCAGGTTACAGATGCGAAGGTGAAACCATTGAAGTTCTAAGAGTCGTTTTATGGTGCTACTTTCATGGAATTTTCCAATGATGAAGCTGAGCATTGGATGGTGAGTCCCAGCATTCGACGACGCTCACCAAAACGGCAAAGGCCTTCACCCCCATAGGGGCCCTCGGGAACCGGTGAGACAGTACCACTACCCACGTGGTTTGGCATGCAGGCAGCAAAATACGAATCCATTGTACCAGAAAACCCTATGATTTTGAAAGCAAAGTTCAACTATGAACCTTAGCCGAAGGTGGCAAGAAGAAAGAGAGAAAAAACGCTCCTCTGATACCCAGAGGGTTCATTTCCAAATTAAAAAATCGAAGTCCCAGTCCAGCTTCAACTACAGGTCCTCGCATTGGTTCGTCTTCGTTATCCCTCGTCATTATCCACCCCATCGGACGGAGATTCCACAAAAAAAAACTGATGGATAAAATCCAGCAGCACTAGAGCTTCAGGCACATGTGCACCATCCAGAACCGAAGGCCAACAGAAACAAAATGGTGTTCCCTTTGTCGGAAACTTCTCTGCCGGAAAACCCTCTCCACTCATTGAAATATTCATATATATTTCACACTTTATTCACCAAAAATGCGGAATTACTGATTATTGGAATTTGTCATTAAGGTTAAATCCCAAAGTAGGTCAAAAATACAATCGGCTATGGACTTAAGCTAAATCTGGTTTACAACGACAACAAAAATAAAAAGGAAGGAGACAACTTGTTATAGTCGACTGTTGACAAAGAAGAATGACTTGAAGTTCTCTCCTATATCCTAACCTCCAAATATTGACAAGATAAACATTGGATAATTTGGCAAATATTGAAAAATTAAAAAAACATTATTTGGACATTTATATCCCATACCCATGGACAATTGTGGGTATTCTTTATATTGAATTAATATCCTGTATGTGGTTGAATACTATTCGCTCGCCCGAGAACCATATTTGAATAGTAGCTGTGTATCATTATTTTTGCTCGTTGCTATGTACGTTGTTATGTTTCAGACTTGACATTCACACATATAAAAGTTGTTGACAACTAATTGCATTTTCATTCTGATAAAAGTTCACATTTAAGCATTTATCTAAGCATTCATCATTCATTTAATATCACAAGTAATACAGTCCACCATATCGAAGAAGATCAAGCAAATCTAGCCATAGTTTTTGGTCCTTCGAGCCGGATTTCTTCAAGGAGCTGCATATCTACAAGGAGCTGATCATTTACAAGTTTGTTAGCATCGATAAAGCATTCATTGCAAGGGAACAAGAAGTGAGTCCATTCCATTATATTCCTTCCATTCCTATCTATCCCATTTATCCCATTTAATGTTGTTTCTAGTTGTACAGGTTGATCAAACATTTCTTCATTTTGTGCAAATATAGCATTTTTTCTGTAGTTTACCTTCCATTGAGGTATCTAATATCGCATTCATTCACAGATTCATGACTATTTCATTCTGAGGTAATTAGAAACATAGAATATCATTCAAGAATTAACGATATATCACAATACATCATTTTAGTTTTAATTTCGAGTTATTGAACCACTCATAATAATGTCAGAAAGTGATTTGAAACAATTGATAAGAAAACGAGGTTCAGCCAAGTATAAGTTAACAAGTTTTGCAGCATTTTTCGATCCAATTGATGCCATTTTCCTACAACAGGGAGAGATAGGAGAAAGAACAATTATTGAACTACAATTGAAGGTTCATGATTTCAAGAAATTGAAAGACGATTTTGAGGAAATTCAGCTTGATATTGAGTTACTTTGCAGTGATGATTCGCTAGAGTCACATTATTCAGAACGTGAAAGATTTGAAATACAATATTCGAAATATTTATCGTCTGCAAAGCACGTACTGAGTAAATTCAGAAAATATCAAGCTGATGATAATTCAAGTACCACATCATGCAAAAATTCATCTGTGAAGGTACATAGTACTGTTAATGATGATGAACATAATCAAATGAATAGTATCCAAATGAACAATCCTCAAATTCAGTCGCCAATTTCAAATGATCCAAATCATCAATATGCAACTCTCGATGCAAATCCGTCAGTTGCTATTGGGTCAGGGTTGAGCAATGTTAGATTACCACCAATCAACTTACCAAATTTCAATGGCAATTTTGATGATTGGATGGAGTTCAAAGACACGTTTGAGTCTTTGATACACAAAAATAATTCACTTCCTGATGTACAAAAATATCATTATCTTCGAGCTACTTTAGGAAAAGATGCATTGAAGGTTATTCAAAGTTTGGAATTTTCTTCTCAAAACTACATTGTAGCCTGGGATATTTTATGCAATCGATTCGATAATTCGCGATTATTGGTTAATAATCATATCAAAGCATTATTCAATCTAGAAGTCTTATCCAAAGAATCTGCTTCTGGTTTAAGATATCAAATAGATACAGTTAATAAACATTTGCGTGCTCTGAAATCATTAAACCAACCAACCGAACATTGGGATGCACTCATCGTTTATTTAATCTCATCAAAGTTGGATAAATGTACAGTACGTGAATGGGAACAGGTCAAAGTTGAGAAAAATCTGCCAAAATCGAATGATTTCTTCACATTTCTGAAAAATAGAGCAGATTTTCTGGAAACTCTAGAAATCAATCAAGGTGTTCCAAATAAAGAAAAGGATCAAAGGCGATGCGCGCGCCAATTATCATTCTATTGTGATGAGAATCCTGTGTCTAATCCATCGTCCAAAATAAAGTGCAATATGTGCAATCAATCTCATTCAATATATCATTGTCCCAAATTTCTGAATTTATCTTTACCTCTTCGGTGGGAAAAGGTGAAAGAATTGAAGTTATGTTCCAATTGTCTCTGTAAAGGACACATCAGTAAACAATGTAGAATGGGTCCATGTAAAAAATGTTCATACAAGCATAGTACGATTTTACATAGATCATTCAGCCAAGTTCAAGATTCAGCATCTACAGATGATAATGTTCAGTCACCAACCAATGATAAGGATAATCAAACTCTCAATAATCCACAGATAAGCAAGTCATGTTCAGTGACACTTTCATGTCAAGCAAGCGATAGCTATGTTCTTCTGTCTACTGCCATAATTTATGCTTTCGATTATCATGGTAATTCTCATGAAATCAACGTCATTTTAGATAGTGGAAGTCAGTCATGTTTCATTTCCGAACATCTTTTTGCAATATTACAATTACCTGTTGAAAATATTGATATATCAATTATGGGCATTAATAACATTGAATCAAAGTCGAACAAAAAATGCATGGTAAAAATAAAATCGATCAATAATGAATTTTCTGCATCAGTTGACTGTTTTGTACTCCCAAAAATAGCAGAAGGGTTACCGAGATATAATTTGAATATTTCTACCTGGAAGCTTCCAAAGGATATACCGTTAGCAGACCCACGTTTCCATATGTCGAAACAAATTGATATGTTAATTGGAGCAGGTTTGTTCTGGGAATTATTGATTGAAGGAAGAATATTTTTGGGAAAGAATTTACCATTATTGCAAAATACAGTTTTTGGTTATGTTGTATCAGGTGTAATAGCACAACCGGTTTCTCAAGTGCACTGTTATTTTACAACGGAAGACTCACTGCATGATGATATTCAAAAATTTTGGATAATTGAAGAGAAAAATGATAAGGTTTATTCTT
This sequence comes from Phaedon cochleariae, assembly GCA_918026855.4. Taxonomy (NCBI): domain Eukaryota; kingdom Metazoa; phylum Arthropoda; class Insecta; order Coleoptera; family Chrysomelidae; genus Phaedon; species Phaedon cochleariae. Next base: position 17,850,570 of record OU896723.1, on the reverse strand, counting down.
CTGAGGATATCTTCTGTGAAAAGCATTTCATTGATAACACAAGACGAGATTCAACTGGTAAATTTATTGTCAGGATACCGTTGAAAGATTCTCCATCTGAATTAGGTGATTCAAAGTCTTCGGCGATTAAACGATTATTGCATTTAGAAAGGAGATTTCAATTCAATAACAATTTGAAGGTTCAGTACATGTCATTTATGGATGAATATCAATTGTTGGATCATATGGAACCATTAAATGATAATCTTTTGCACTCCCAAATAAGCTATTTTTTGCCACATCATGGTGTCATTAGAGAAGATTCTTTAACAACAAAGTTGCGTGTTGTTTTTGATGCATCCAGTATAACAAGTTCTGGAAAATCATTGAATAATATCCAATATGCTGGTCCAGCAATTCAAAATAATATATTTCAAATACTTCTGAGATTTAGACAGCATCAAGTAGTCGTAATTTCCGACATATCAAAAATGTATCGCCAGATACTCATTGATCCAGAAGATAGACATCTTCAACGAATCTTCTGGAGAACAGATCCAAGTGAACCATTGCAAGTTTTTCAGTTAAACACAGTGACATACGGCACTGCTAGTGCACCATTTTTAGCAATGAGATGTATTAAACAATTAGCATATGACCATTCCAAATCACATCCTATATCTTCACAAATAATTGAACGCGATTTTTATGTAGACGATTTGATAACTGGGTTCTCTGATGAAACCCAAGCAACTCATTATTGCCAGGAAATTGACCATATTTTGCAGTCGGCCTCTTTTCTTCTGAGAAAATGGGTATCAAATAGAGATAATGTACTGAGGGGTTTCCAAAACATATCTGATGAACTGAGTGTTCTTAAGATCGGAGATAACGAGCAAGTGAAGATGTTAAGTATTCAATGGTGTAGTAAATCAGATAATCTATCTTATAAAATTTCTGAGGTTTCAAATGATATATCAATCACAAAAAGGAAAGTTTTATCTGATATTGCAAAACTTTATGATCCTCTTGGTTTACTGAGTCCATGCATTATTTTGGTTAAGATTTTAATACAGGAATTATGGTCACTGAAATTATCGTGGGATGATAATATTCCTCCGAGTCTTTCAAAGAAATGGTTGCAATTCAAAAATAATTTGTTCGTATTGAATGATCTAAAAATACCAAGGCAAGTAATTTTAGATAAATCGTTGAAATTAGAACTACATGGATTTTGTGATGCATCTCAAAGGGCATACAGTTGTGCTGTATATATCAAAAGTATTAATGACGAAGGGCAATGTCAGGTTAGTTTAATGTGTGCAAAAACTAAAGTCGCGCCCTTAAAAACACTCACTATACCAAGGCTAGAGCTTTGTGGTGCTCTAATGCTATCTAAATTGGTAAAAACAATTTCTGAAGCCCTCACTTGTGAGCTAGAACATTTTTTTTGGTGTGATTCACAAATAGTGTTACACTGGATCAACACTCCAGCAAATATGCTCGAGATATTTGTTGGTAATCGAATATCTCAAATTCAATCTATCACAAACATTCACAAGTGGAATTTCATTTGCTCTAAGGAAAATCCAGCAGATATTGCATCTCGTGGCATTTTTCCTAATGAGATTGAAAACTCTGAATTGTGGTGGTCAGGACCATCATTTTTACACACAGGAATTGATTTTCCAGAACCATTCAAATGTTCCTTGAAGGAAAACATTCCTGGATTACGGAAACAATTCAAAGTTTTTACAGCGATAGATGTAAAATTCATTTTTGAAAGGTACTCATGTTTAAGAAAACTGGTTAGAGTTTATGCATATTGTTTGAGATTTATGTACAATGCCAAAAAATCGAATGAAAATCGACAATGTGGACCTCTTTCGGTTCAAGAATTCAATCATAGCATGTTAAATTTGGTAAAATTAGCTCAAAATGAATGTTTTTCTAGTGAAATATCCATTCTGAAAAATGACAAAGCATTGAATCCTAAGCATAGATTATTAGCATTGACGCCATTCATAGATACAGATGGATTACTTAGAGTTGGAGGCAGACTGAAACATTCATCTCTGCATTTCAATAATAAACATCCGTTATTATTAGATGGCAAACATATACTAACTAGGCTCATTTTTGAACATGAACATTCTAAATTGCAACATGCGGGGCCTCAATTATTATTAGCTACAGTGAGACAAAACTATTGGCCAACTTCGGGAATGAATGTTGCAAAGTCTGTTGTAAGAAAATGCATCAGATGTTTTCGATTTAAGCCGAAACACATAAATAGCATTATGTCAGATTTGCCAGAATCACGTGTCAATATTTCCTCTCCTTCTACTAGAACAGGGGTTGATTATGCTGGACCTTTCATTTTGAAGGACCGAAAAGGGAGAGGTTGTAAGACTTACAAAGCTTATATTTGCTTATTCATTTGCTTCGCAAGCAAGGCTATTCATCTTGAGTTAGTAACTTCTCTCAGTACTGAATCTTTCATTGCAACTTTAAGAAGGTTTGCAGCAAGACGGGGCAAGCCAGCCCATTTATATTCAGACAATGGATCCAACTTTATTGGAGCCCAAAAAGAAATAAAAATTCTTTATGAATTCCTTAACAATTCTCATGATGAAATAGTCAGCAAGTGTGGTGAAGATGGTATTGTATGGCATTTTATTCCACCAAACTCACCAAATTTCGGTGGATTATGGGAATCCAATATAAAGGGTGTTAAGCATCATCTCTGCAGAGTTATGATGAATACTATTTTCACATATGAAGAATTTGTGACCATTCTTGTGCAAATAGAGGCAACATTAAACTCCCGACCCTTATATCCAATGTCATCCGATCCCAATGATATGAATCCCCTCACTCCCTCACACTTCCTGATTGGCAAGCCGCTCATTACTGCACCTGATCCAATGTTTGAGGAAGATATGAAATTGAACCAACTATCCAGATTCCAATTACTGCAACAAGTTCAACAAAGTTTTTGGAAACAATGGTCGAAATTTTATCTTTCTAACCTGCAACAAAGATATAAATGGAAGCAAAGTGACAATCAGCTGACTGTAGGAACTTTGGTCCTTATAAAACAGGACAACTTACCACCCTGCAAATGGTTACTAGGTCGAATTATACAAGTACATCCCGGAGGGGACAACATTGTTAGAATAGTGACTATCAAAACGCCACACGGGACGTTGAAGAGAGCAGTATCGAAAGTGTGTCCGTTGCCGTTGCCGCTGCAAACCAGAGACTAAATCTACTGCTAACGTTATTAGATGTGCCGTTGTTATTTTGAACGCTACAATCGTTCAACGCGGGGGAGTATGGACAATTGTGGGTATTCTTTATATTGAATTAATATCCTGTATGTGGTTGAATACTATTCGCTCGCCCGAGAACCATATTTGAATAGTAGCTGTGTATCATTATTTTTGTTCGTTGCTATGTACGTTGTTATGTATCAGACTTGACATTCACACATATAAAAGTTGTTGACAACTAATTGCATTTTCATTCTGATAAAAGTTCACATTTAAGCATTTATCTAAGCATTCATCATTCATTTAATATCACAAGTAATACAGTCCACCATATCGAAGAAGATTAAGCAAATCTAGCCAACCCATTTGAACAGAACTATTTACAAGGAGGTAAGCTCATACATAGTTATCTATCCAATAGAATTCTCACACTGTTCTCCAATTCTTTTCAGAACATTTTCAGCACTATGAAAACATTAGTGGAGTTACCTATAAAACATCGATAAAAATCAGCAGCTGCATATTTACTGGTAAGTTACCTTTTTTATATATAAATGTACTCAGAGATAAATATGTTATTGTAATGTGAATGTTACTTTACCAATATTTTCTATGTTCCAGGTTTCCACCATTCCAGTGTTAGATAATATACAGTATACAGGGGGAAACAGTGAATGTGAGCTATTTGATGTTGCAGGGAATTTACCATATGAACTATTTAAAAAATGTCGAATAAATTGAAGGGATCAATATGATGTGTTCAAATATCAAAACGAGTAACGTTTTAATGGAGCTTACCCTTTTTGAAAATGAAAACGTTACAGAATAACAGAAAATTTCTCACAGGTTGGACAGGTAAATGACATAACCAATAAATCCAAATGACATCGTATCATTCCGCACTTTTGCGCATGTCACAAACTGAAAATCTTTACGAATCCCTCTGGACTACTCATACATCAGTCCTCAGCCTGTTTGCTAATTGTATTTTGTCGTCGCTAGAACATATGACTAGTAGTCTGGATCTCCAATTTCATTTGCTAGAACGCGCATATTAGTATGCGCATGCTCCGGATGATTTTGTATTGTCCGGAACCACTGTTAGAACAAACCTATTATGACTGAGAAATGAAAAAGCAGAAATTCTGCGGGTCTGAAAAGTGGCCGAACGAGCGTCTAATCGTAGCTTCAGAATTCAACGTTGCCAGATCATGCACATTATTTTTGGCAAGTAATTTCAAATTTAGTCTTTCCCGGCTCAGGTTCTTCTCAGCACATTTTGACAAGAGAAATTTGTATGTAAGAAAATGTGATTTTAGTAAAAACACGTAACACGTTCATTTTCTTGCTGGTTAGCTGAAAGCTAACATCAATTTCAAAGGAATTATTTAAATTATAAATTATGATTTTCATTTCATGATCATCTTCATCATTATAAAATAAAAACACGTTGAGGACAAGTAATAGTTATTTATGTATCAAGGGCATAAAGTAGGCGTTTATGGCCTGTGGCGTGAATAATGGCCCGATGGCGCTAGCCGAGGGCCATTACACGCTGAAGGCCATAAACGCATTTCACACACCTGATACATACAAAATTTTATGCACTAGTTGTTCCTTTTCTGACTCAAAAGTAATGACTATAGATTTCCATAAACTAATATTCCCCCGAATTTAATTTGTTACGTATACATTGAGTTATCGAGAGAAGCGTAATGTTCATGGATGATTTACATATAAAAATCATCGTACGAATATTGCAATTATCGTAATAGTAAAACTCTCTGATCTCTAGAAGAGATTGATTCTCCAGAATTTTACAATATGCATACCCAGTATATTATATACCTACCTAATTTTGACGTTGTCAAGCAAGCTGATGGTTGTTGTCTATAGCAATACATCCAATCAACAAGCTGAATTGTCATTCTTTGACTGAAAAGTAAAAATTAGTGATAATAATAATAGCGAGACTATGGAATCGGATAAAGAAGAAGTTTATGATATACCTCTGGATATATTAGAACCCAGGAAAATGATCATAGGTTTTTCATGAATTGATATGACGATATAAGGAAACTAAGAACAGCGGGCGGTAAAGTGCACTTTACGGTCCGTGGGCCATAATGAGCCCGCGGGTGGTAAAGTGCAACTTAACGCCCGCAAAGCCGGGCGGTAAAGTGCACTTTACGGCCCGCTAGTGCATAAAATCTTTAATGAACCAATAATCTTAATTATATTCATATTACATTTCATAACACTGCAATTAACAATAAGTATATTTTCTTGGTATCGATTTGTCCAATTTAATGCAAGGTAAAGTAATCATGATCATTTTCTGATGTTTCTGAAATGAACAGGGTCTGATTGGACAACGTATTCCTAATTTCAGAAGCTTCTGCTGAAGTTGGCTTATTGAGAAGTTTGATTGCAGGTTTCCTCTTCTTCCTAGTGGTATGAAATGTTAACTGTTTAACAATTTTTTGTTAGAACGTTCTCTGCAAGCACTATCATTTCCCACAAAAGGATCTATGGTTCTCTGAGAATTCTTGATTGGTGAATTCTCTTTTCTCAAGGTAAGCACAACATGTGTCAGTGTTTCCATGTCATTTATATTACTGATGTTTTGTTGTATCTTGTTTGTTTCAGATAGAACATTCTTGATGAGCTCTTTTTTATTTCCTTTATTTCGTTGGGCAAGGCATTTCAAATGGGTATCACTTTCTGGTTTGATATTCTCTATTGAATCACAATTCAATGAATGATCAGGATAGGTCTTAGTTAAATTTTCTTCACTTTTTAGAATGCCATAGTGAATATGCTTACATATGGTACTATGGATTCAAACAAATATATGTGCAACTATAAGAGTGAATACAAATGTTGCACATTTGACACAATAACTGGCAGCATGCATTTTTCAGAGTTTTTTCAACTTCATAACAATGTGTTGAAAAAACTTTGAAGATATTATTTTCAAAAACCATCATCTGAAATGCATAAAGCAGTTTTATGTCGTGAATTGATCTCTCTAGTATGAAATGTGTTTTTACCCTTAACATGTTTTAATATTCTATCCACAATCTTATCTCTGATGAATTTGTTCTAGGCATATATAGTCCTTTGTCCAATCTTTTCACTTTCTTCGCATCCAGGTACAAATACTTTATAATTAAGAGAACAAACTCAAAGTATCGCTCCAAGTAAATTTTAATCGAATCATATGTGCTACATGTTTCGACTCCTAGAAGTCATCATCAGGCTAAAATACAACACTTATCAATACAATATCAATACCAGAGAAATACTTTATAATTTTATGCATAGTCTCAAGTCTCATATTCGTATCGATTCCCAAGTTCTTGCGGTACCAATATGCCCCTTATCTATTTATGATTGAGTAGTTGTTCTTGAAATAAACTCCAAAATTTAAAGTTGCTTTGTCATTGAGCAATTCATTCAAGAAACTTGAAAGAAGTTTGTGAAATTCGTCTATATCTATAGTGGTTTGAAGAACTTTCTATGACTGGTATACAATTTTCCGTTTCTCTCTATCAATTATTTTGTTTAAATTAGTTTGCCAAGCCCGGTCAATATGCCAAGCACAAAATAATTGATTAGGTTCTGCTCCCATTACATCAATCCATGCATTATGAAAAACATTGGTTATATCAGTCATTAATGTCTGTGGCTTCAACGAACCAATTTTGGATTTGATAGATTCAAAAAAGATCTGAAGAACTGCAGAATCCTGTCAATTTGTCGATAAACATGCACCAGGAAAACCTTCTCCCCAATCATCTACTACAAGAAGTGTGCTCAACTCAAAATCATAGGAATTCAGGCCATGTGTACTGTCAATGGCTATGATATTATGTCCAAAACGTCTGAGCATGTCTTCTTGTGATATGGTCATTAAAATTATTAAAAGAATCCTCTTTTCTGAGAACTTCATGCTCTACTCCTTGTGCTTTGTACAGGAGTATAGGGTTATTGTCCAACTGCTGACATTCTTGAACAAATGAGTCTACACTAACTGCATCTTCTGAATGACGTACACCCTCCAAAATTTGAATGTTGTAAGAACTTCTAATGTTGTGGACATCTTTTCTTGTTAATAAATCACTTCTCTTCAATGTTTCTTCATCAAAGTTTCCTCTAGTAAGATCCAGGAATTATATGAAAAATGCAAACAAATGAAAACAAAAATACTTCGATATGGGCACACCACTTGCCAATTTTCCATCAACAATGGCTTTGTCATCTCTTGGAATGCGCAAATGTTCTAATTCTATTTCATGTCCATAATGAGTTTTGTAGTAGAAAGCTGTACATTTTTCTCCTCTCATTATAACTTTAATCTGGCTCGTACAAGCATAATCAATTTTGTCAGAACCCTGACGTTTTTTCATTCTTTTAGGAGAATGTTGAATTTTGCGAGGTTTTCCTGGAAAAAAGTTGAAATTTGAATGTAATGTAGCAAATTATTGAAATGGTGATCCTGGTGATTTTGTTAAATGGGTTCGAAGCACATTTAGTTGAGAAACTTTATAAACCACCTCTGTTGCAGTTAAAATAAATAGTCTCAGTCCCACATTTCTTAATCTTTCGCCTGTCACATGGTAGTGTTTTCTTCATTGGGGATATTACTCAACCAGAGATGAAATTCTGAAATGCAAAAAGTATTCCACAAATTGTCTTAAAGTTGAAGACTATTAAATTTACCTTCAAGAATAACGAATTCTTTAATGTCTTCTTGCATATTGAATTTATGCACTGTTTTGAGATGATATCTCAGATCCTGATTAAGTCTGAAAGAATTATTGCATTCCTCGTCCAAACACTTGAACCCATAAACTGATTGATCATATCCAACAATATTGCTTGGTGTATTATGAATTTCATTTAAATGTCTATTTAAGCTACTTTGGCTAGAATACAATTTAGAACAATAGTGGCACATTACACCCATTATGTTTTTCACCTAATAATATGTAAAAAAAATAACTTCGGACTAAGTAGTCAATAACCTGAAAAGAGAGGTTATGTTGTGAATTGAACAGCAGTAACAGCACATATGACATGATCTGGCAACGTCGGATTGCAGTGCTTAAGTTAGATGCTCCTAGGGGCCGAAGGGAGCGAAGCGTCTAAAATGTGAGAGAGAAAAGAGAACTGTCTAGCTGTGGCGGTTGCGCGTGCAACCTTGCATTACTGTATTACGTTCTCTCGCTACGCTGTGAAAATATACAGGGTGGTCCGTTTTTAAATACGGAAAATTTAACATACTACTCGTTGGAATAATAAAAACTTCCTATGAACATATACTTCTGAACGCTTCGTTTTTGAGATATTGAGTGTCAAAAATACGCTTCTGAATATATTTTTTCAATCAAAAGTTAGAAACGGTAGATAAATTAACGGAATTTTCCACAGATACTAAACTTTTTGAGCTTCATTAGATTGAATAAGAATTATTCATGAAAAATATTCAGTGGCGGCTGAATCTGGGGTGGCGAAGGAAAAAATTATGGTTCAATAATCAAAATTTTGAAGAATAAAATTAGGTAAATGTTAATAAAAAACAAAGGAATTCATAATAGAAATTGCTCAAATTGCTGTCCGCCAACCTCTTTGCATTTTCTGCAACGTCTTTCAAAACGAATTTAGCGTGAATGTGTCGGCTGGAGTATTCCATAATACAATCTGTGGACCGCATATTTTACCTCCTAGATTGAATGCCGTATTGTATCAAGATTTTCTTAATGACCATTCGAATGATTCACTGGATGATATACCTCTTTACAATAGAAATGAAGCTGGTTTCAAATGGACGGTGCTCCAGCGCATTATGGACTGGTTGTCAGGGATTGGTTGAATGTGAATTATCCAGATCGTGGGATTGGTCGTTCAGGACCAGTTGCTTGGCCACCTAGGTCACCAGACCTTGATCCTTTGGATTCTTTTGTCTGGGGAGCAATTTAAGATAAGGTTTCTGAAGTACCAATTGCTTTAAGAGAACAATTAGTTGAAAGAATTAATGAAGCTCTCAATCAAATGAAATTAAACCCAATACAAATTTCTAGTGCAGTTAATTCTATGATAAGACGTTGCAGAAAATGCAAAGAGGTTGGCGGACAGCAATTTGAGCAATTCCTCTAATGGATTCCTTTGTTTTCTATTGATATTTACCTAATTTTATTCTTTAACAGTTTGATTGTTAAACCATAATTTTTTCCTTCGCCAACACAGATCCAGCCGCCACTGAATATTTTTCATGAATAATTTTTATTCAATCTAATGAAGCTCAAAAAGTTCAGTATCTGTGAAAAATTTCGTTGATTTATCTTGAACCGTTTCTAACTCTTGATTGAAAAACTATATTTATTCTGAAGCGTATTTTTGACACCTTATATCTCGAAAAAAGACGAATAGCAGGATATCCACTGCGGTCTATGGCCTGTTGTGGCTCTTCTAATACGTAAATGATTGATTTGCAATGGTTACATGATTGGTTTGGTAAACGTTCAATGCTAACTATATTTCATGCATTACAATGTTTCTTTCATTGGGTTTAGAGACATGCATAGGTTTGGTTTTTATTTTTTTTTATTAGATAAGAAATCTAAGAGGACAAAAAATTTTAATTTGAAATGCACGCCCCTGAAAATATGTGACTCATTCATGAACTGTAATAGGTCTAAAAGTTAGCTCATTGATATTTCCACAATAGATGTGGATTCCATCACAATCGGTAATAGCATTTCTGAAAAATCAATAAATAATCGATTCTTCAAAGAAACACCCTTTATCTCGAAAACGAAGCGTTTTAAAGTATATGTTCATGTTCAACGAGTACTACACGCTGTTGAATTTTCCGTATTAAGAAACGGACCGCTAGATTCGCTAGTAGATATTTCGATATGGGAATAATTCTAATACTAACTATTCGATTATGAGATTCATTCGATTATGCCCATCACTAGTATGCATGCTATATTCCATCCCATTTCCGCGTAGTCAGTGCTCTGCGCCGTTCTCCCCTCCACGCCAACATGCATCATGGTGCTGGCGGGTGCGATCGGCGCAAGCATTCATCAGTACCTTCTCTGTATAAGGTATATGTCGTCAAGAAATTATCAGGGTCAAGCCTCGGCATGACCTGATATAATCGTTTTTTACCCTTCGGGGGAAAACGTTGAATATTTCATGTATGTGCCTTCGGCTTGACCCCTCTGAGAAGTGTTTGGTGTCTGACGACGCAGAATAGCGTATTGCGATGTAAGGGACCTTCATCCTGAGGCCCTCAGTTTAACGCTTGTCGAACAGGCTTCTGGGACCTGTCTAGGTGTCTCGAGCGCCAGATTTTTGATAAATGTGATTTAGTTCACCTGCTCCCACAAACTGAGTTTGTAAGGAGGCCCAAGGTAGCAACAGTGAAGAAATACATCTACAGTAAACCAGGGGTCAAGCTATTGAATCGACCTGGGAGCAGGGGGCCAGGAGAGCATAGGCTTCAATTACACACCCTTGGGGAATCCTGGAATACTGGTTGCTCTGAATAGATGTTTTGAGTCGTCACTTCTTGTGACTTGAGTACTTCAACTCTTACCGGTAGTTTTCTGGAATTTGAACTTGTTTCATACCTTTGTTGTCAGGATAGGGAAATCAGAAGCACATAAACAGTATTGATTTATTCAGCTCCTTTTTTTCATCAAAGGTTACACATTAAATGAATTATAATCTTATACAATCATGTTGATATATTAAAATTGACCTTCACACTGACAATTATGACAATTGACATACAGACTACATGCAATGGACAGGCATGACGGCTGACGTATAACAGTCACGAGGACAAACGTGTCTAGTACGTTATGTGTGAGTGCAGGCGCAAGCAAAGCAGGGGCAATGAACCAACGATTTTTTTTATTTTTTCTTATCGCTTGGAGCGCACGAAAGGGAATCCCTATAATGTTCAAAGAACATCGTGCGTTCCTAGGGAGGATAGGGATAGGAGGTAGGTATTGGCATTTTTTTGGAACTTCTGGAGATCATATGTTGTTGTTGTGGGAATACGACCGGGAAAGTTGCGAGCGAGGCTCTATTCAGGGAAGCGAGTTCATTATCGTCAGGAATGAACACAGGAAAGAAATTGTTGAGTTGAATCATTAACGCGAATCAAACTGGTGAAAAGTACTCCTTCAGGGTGTCGCTCTAACTCTGGCTCACAGCAGTATCAGGAAGCCGTCTGCAGGTTGACTTGCGAATCCTAATTTTCTCAAACAAATGAGACGGACCCTGAATTCACACAGGCGGGCTTTCAATCTCGAAACAATCGAAGTAGGGTGTCTCTAAGCTTGTGGCGAGGTCCACCGAAAGGTTGAGCCGTAGAGCAAAGCTTAGGAGACACTACTATTTTCAAAACAGAATCTACGTCACTCATGCACTCTGAACTTCTGAACGTGGAGTAGTCTTCAACAAACAAATTTTCAATCTACTCAGGCGATAATTAACTAGATACAGAACTCACTTAGTGCAGGATGGTCACTGATAAAGTACAAGCAATAAGCGTACGAAGACGAATTTGAAATAGCTTACTTGGATGAAACATGATTTTTTCCGGCTGCTGGCTGCGTGTTACGATACTGGCGGCTACTGCTGCGAAACACTCGACACTGATACTGGCGCGACCGCGAAGTTTCGGGTATCGGCACGGAAGACGTAAATCGAAACACTTGATGAATTTTTCTAGCCGAGAATCGGGAAGCAAATCAGGGGTATGAAAAATAATGAAGTAATCAAGGCTAGGTTAGGATATATAAATGGGAGCAAAAGGCACAAACAGGAAAATTATATGCTGGAGTTGAATTAACTGGAATGTGAAAAATGACTGGAATCTGAACTGGAAAGCAAAGCAAACTGGAATAACTAACTGGAAAACTATCCGGTAAACTAACTGGAACATTTAACTGGAAAACTAGCGCAAGCACAAAAACATTGGTAAACCGACTGGAGAGTGATACTAGAGAACTGACCGATTGACTGATGTACCAAAGAACTCAAGAACCGCTGCTTGCTCCGATGGACCGAGTATTTGTGTCCCGCCTAGACCCTGACGCAAATTGAGCAAGGCCAACAGCTATGCTTGCTCCTGATTGGCCAGTTTCGACTGACCTCGTGAAAATGCCGGTAACAACCTTGAAAACCGAGGTTGTCCTTGGAGTAATGAAAAACACGGAAATAATATTTTATCGGCCAAAAGGGCCCATATCCTACAAGCAAATATTCAAGTTATTGCTAGGTAAATATTTGTATCTTCAAGGTCAAGGCCGAACATGTGGAAATTATGAATTTTCAGGAAATATCACATTCAGGGGCATTCAAAAGTTGCAGGAAGTCCTCTCGCATCTCCATGACAGGACTACATTTCACTCTATTCATCAGGACTGCGTCCCAAACATAAAAGAGGCTACCAAAGAACATTTCGTGCTCGTAGATCAAAGAGTCAATTTCTGGAGCTAGGACAGGGCTATAACGACAAGAAAGACATCCCTAGTAGTTGGTATACGAGACTGATATCTTTCAGAATAGGTTTTCCATGAGGAGGTGTGTAAAAACTGCATATTTTTGATATCAGCTAGATCTCGAGTAGAAGGTTAGTATCTGAGTTATAAGCAATTATGAGACCCCTGTATCTTGGGTGATAACTGATTTTACTGGAATATTAGCTCGGAATGAAAATATATACGACAAGACAGGAATTTGGATAGAAACCGTTCCTTAGTAATGAAGTCCTTAAAAACACTTCATTACAGTGATTTCATGTGGTAGCAAAACATATTTTTTTCAGGTATAAATATAATTAATTTCGAACTCGAAAAAAAGAAAAAGTCAGTCCATAATGGGAACAAACATAAACCGACCGAACTTATCAATTATTATGGTAACTCTAAATTGGGGTGAAAGTTTTTTCAGTCAATTCACACCCATTAGAATCAGTCTTATGAGAAACTTCTACGTTCTTATAGTACAATTTGAAGAAGTTTTCTTTGCCCTCTCAATTTCCATTCTGGAGTATGGTGTCGAGCGATATCTCGTTCTCCCATCTTGAGGAAGCTACCGCTGACCTAATGCTTCCTGGTGATCAGCCAATACCTGCCGTCATGAGAGCTTTTTTTATCCATCCTGCTATTATTGCCCTTGGAGCAGGCCCTATCTTGCCTCTCACTGTGATGAATAGACTATTGACATCATCGCTATTCTTTCTTCTCTCGGCCGTAAGACTGATTACTTTTTGAATCCAGTAGGTCGGGTCTAGATGCTTATCACATCCTTTCAGTAGTTTCCAACCGGATTGTCTGTGAGAGCTCTTGTCTGTTTTGGATCTAAATTACGGCCACAAGGAAACTGATTCTACCTCCATATCCATATGATCCTGATCACACCGTAGCAGGGGCAAATCATGGATTCTACGACCTGATGCCAACAGAAGAATGAGAGCTAACCGACGAGAGGATTGAAACATACTTCTCTTGTCCACCTGATATTCTTCCATCCATGTAATTAGTTCATCTACATCCCAAATAAACTTCTTGTTTGAAACCGGTTCGCTGACCTCAATGGCTCTGAGCACATGTTGTGGCCCGAGATATTTTCTCTCATCACTGGGTTAGCTAAGGTAGGAATTACCGACTTGTGCAATCTAATAGTTCCTGGTGGAGATTTTTTAACCCTATGCAGGAAAGCCAGGTATTGTGCAACATCTTCTGGTCTGGGATCATTTGCCCCGATGCTCCGCTGTTCAGCCCAAGGAAGCCATTCACAATGCCTACACAATTTCAATACCTATTCCCCTCCCCCTCCCTATCCACCCCAGTTACTCATGGCGGTATGTTCTATGAAAATAATAGAAATTCCCATTCGTGTGATCCAAAAGATTTCGAAGACCTGAAGAGTGCACTCTTTTTGATAGATGTAGAAATATAGTTAGAAATAGTTAGTGTGTCGTGATATATTATTAATGTTGAGTATTAGTGAACGTTTCAATTGCTGTAGTAAGCCTATCTGAAGTTACATTTCTTTCTTTCTGACCGTTTATCATTTGGTCAATAGAAGTCTTTGAGCTATCAATATTACTATTAATTCCACTGAAACCAACAAATACTGCTGTTATCTCATCAGGCCTAGACCTTTCTGGATCAGATGAACTTGCATCAAGAGTCTTCGGCAGAGTTACATTTTCGTGAACTATTCCTGCTGCTGCAGTGGCTAAAGGTTTATGTGCTGGATCATCTGGTTGAATTTGCACTTTTTGTGATAGATGTTGAAATATAGTTAGAAATAGTTAGTGTGTCGTGATATATTCTTAATGTTGATATTTAGTGAACGTTTCAATTGCTGTAGCAAGCCTATCTGAAGTTACATTCCTTTCTTTCTGAGCGTTTATCATTTGGTCAATAGAAGTCTTTGAGCTATCAATATTACTATTGATTTCACTGAAACCAGCAAATACTGCTGTTCTCTCATCAGGCCTAGACCTTCCTGGATCAGATGAACTTGCACCAAGAGTCTTCGACAGAGTTACATTTTCGTGAACTATTCCTGCTACTACAGTGGCTAAAGGTTTATGTGCTGGATCATCTGGTTGAATCTCATCCAATTGGGAATAAAACTCAAAAGTGAAGCTTCTGTTGCCAGATCCAGATTTCCAATAACTTTCTTGTAGGTAGCTTGTAAACCCCTCTCATTTTCTGTCGCAACATTCCCATGAATACTCTTTTCAAGAGACATTTGGAAATGTTACCAAACAAATACCTTTTTTCATGAGGCATTTTCATCTCTGTCTCTCGTCTCTCAATATCTTTTTGAGTGGGAGTTTTATGAAATGTGATTTCACGAAAAGAAAGTGAGTTCAATATTTAGTAACAGGAGCATATTACAGAGCGCAATCTCTGGTGGCAGAATATTTGCGTTCCTCCATCGAGAAAAAATCGCTGATTTTCACAAATTTTGTTGAATGTTCCCGTATTCGCATACATCAGCTGTATGTTGAGAATTAATCGAAGAGCGGCGCTAACAACAAAAAAATTAGAAGAGAAATAGAATCGTTAAAAGAATTACCAACACATATACCAAGGAAATAACCTTCGGGAATCGGAGATATATTGCCAGACAATTCAAATACGGGCCCATCTTTTTATTTTTCTTATGGTCGAGAGTGCTCTAACTCCGTCACTTAGTGAGAGACTATCACCCAATTCAGAAGGGTGTAAGTAACCCGCCTATATATGTGCTTAAAATCTGAAATTTAGAAGATAGAATGGAATGAATATATATGGAAACCTACAGCTCCCAATGTGAATCAATAATAACTGATGAATCTTAATCAAATTCTCCCTCATCAGGTATGGTTTGAGCGACAGCTTCATCTTCTGACTCTGAGTGGGCAAATGTAATTCCATCGCTTACCATCTACAGGGATTTTTCATCTGAACAGGATTGATAGACATATATGCCTATACTTACTGAATAGTTTTCATTAGGTATTTTGATGTGGAAGATTTTTGTGAACTTCGAATTTGAGTAAATAACTATATGAGTAATAACCTCTTAGAATTCGGTAGTAATCTGCAGTACTCAAGTGCACCCATTTCTTCAAGTAGATAGTAGCTCTGGAACTCCGTGAAATTAAATGAAATATAACATATTAAAAACTATCAATCTTGATCGATCGTTAAGCTCTGGCGCTAAAAATGAAATCTTTCCCGCGAAGATTGACATTCATTCAAATTCGAATGCATTGACATTTGCATGACATTAATTCATGTCAAATATAACTGACGTTCACTGACGGAAACAATGGACTGAACGATTTTGCTCCTGCTTGGCCTCATTTCAAATGAGACTACGTGGACCACAGTTCAATCCATAGTCTGACTACGGTCTGAACGAATTGAGACAAATTGACCATGGTCAGACCTGCCGCTGAACGAAGCCTTGAAGTTTTTGAATTCTTCTTGGCATGTCGAATATTTTGTCTTTATATGTAATGTGTCACAAGTTAGACGAGTGTCATTATACGGTTTTTTGAATTTCAACCCCAATTTATCAATTTCTTCAACGTATGAAGATGTTAATACTGGATTCTCTACCTCCGCACGATATAGGTCATACATGATTTTTTTGTAAGATTCGCTGCTAGATATCTTTTTTGAGAGTGACGTCGGGAATAATAAGATTTATATGCTGGAAATTTATCAATGTGGTTGATCGTCTCATCAATTTTCACAGCTTGTAGTTTGTTGGCTGGATCATGTTTTCCACGTTGATCATTTTGCCATAATGCCACTATGTAATTCGATCTTTTTTGCCACAGTGAGGATGAATTTCTCCGTTAAATCAAATATATGGAGGAAACACCTCCTACAAACTTGAATACGAGTATTTCTCAGGTTCATGAAGTAAGAGAAGGTGAAGTGACGATTTTTTGTTTTTTCTGAAAGTCGATAGAAATATCAGTCATCCATAACATGTTGACATCACTAATTTGATCTATTCCATCCACTCTCATGATCAGCATCAGAGGGGGTGGAGAGTTCAACAGACGAGGTGGTAGAGAATTAAGA
The DNA here is from genome assembly GCA_918026855.4 of Phaedon cochleariae. Classification (NCBI taxonomy): domain Eukaryota; kingdom Metazoa; phylum Arthropoda; class Insecta; order Coleoptera; family Chrysomelidae; genus Phaedon; species Phaedon cochleariae. The sequence goes on along the minus strand of OU896723.1, from coordinate 17,833,685 downwards.
AGCTTGAACGTATCATCAATCGTTGATGGAAGAGATTGTAGAGACTCATTAGATCAAACGTAAAAATGGCACTAAGTAGAGGCGGAGAGTCACAATTTGTGTTATTCTGAGATAGAGGCAGTGGAATACTATACCAGTAGTGAGATGACATTTCACGCTCTCTGATCCATTTCAAATATTGGTAACTGATAAAATGTTTGGGATTCCATCCACCCTCATGATCATCACATTTTGTTCATGTTGTTCGTGAAAATTTTGTGAGTTATGGCACTTCATTTATGAATTGGCATTCTATCAATGACCACCATTGAATTTCTTGTGTTATGACTCGTGGAGAATTCGTTGAGAACAAGGTAGTCATCGTGGAAACCTTTGATGGTGATTTTATGGCGTTCTCCAAATACATGTATGAATTTTGAGACATCCCCTTTCTCGAATTGCTGCTGCGAATTCTTGGTGATGACTGCTTGATTATTCGTTCTAAACGACGTAACCAGGGCGAAAGCCATCTCGATAACTGTGGCAATAACGAATATAACAAAACTGTGACGCACTGCATACAACGACGCACAAACCAAATACTACGACGAATTATTACAAGAGGGTTGACCTATCCTGCGAATTGAAAACAATCCATTTAAAACACTGAACCATCGTCTGTGTTTACAGTAGAAGGGAGCAGAAGGTAGGTAGTAAAAAAAAAATAATTTTCGAAGGTTATAGTTTCTTGACAAGGAATCCCTAGTCAGAGAGTTCCAAAGATTTGCCATTTTATGCAAAAATATTTGCCTGAATTATTTTTTGAGTAGAGTAGAGTCGGGGATTATGGAATATCTTTTTCATTTTTTGAGTTATTTTGGAAAGTATTGAATGAAATATAAATATAGATAGATAGATAGATTTTATTCCATTCGTTAAAAAGAACAGCTGTACAATAACAAAGAATACGTCAGTAATAAAAAATATGTGTAAATAAATAAATAATAGACATTGTGAGTAGATAATGAACATAGAAAATATATATAAAGAACAACACATTTTGTTGAAACACAAAATTATGACAGGAATTCATCAATAGTGTAGATATTCTTATTTGTCAGGAAGATTTTCAATCTCTTCTTGAATATATTTTTATTGGGGGCAGTTTTGATACTATTATCCAATTTGTTGTAAATTTTGCACCCGAGAAAGAGCTGGCTTCTGTGAAATATTTGTGTATAGTGCGGACCTGGAAAAAGTATATTTCTGGATCTTGTTCCATGCGAGTGATTCTCTCCATTTGAAGAAAGTTTTTCTCTGTTCTGACGGACATAAATACACAGCTCATATACATACAAGCTACGGTCAAAATGTTTAAGCTTCTAAAAGTGTCCCTACATGAATTCCTCCAGCTTAGACCTTTCACTATTCTAATTGCCATTTTCTGTAGAACACATACTCTCTCTCATTATGCACATAAACCCCACTGGAGCATCCCATATTTCAAGTGTTGATGTTGGCATAATATAGGCTTAACATTGTAGATATGCAACATTGATTGGACATAAATCTCAAGGCATAGCAATTCTCACCAAGTTTTGCACAGAGACTCTCAATGTGTGGCTCCCAGCTCCATTTATTATCAATAATATTACCAAGTAATTTTGTTGCTTCTGTTGCATCGACTCCTATACTTTCATTCTCAAAAATTTCGTTTCGTTCTCAAAAATTGAGATGTTGGCGAATTGACTACGCGAGGAAAATTTAATTAACATCGTTTTTTGGACATTCAGAGTTAGGTGGTTCTTTTTCGACCACAACATAACTTTTTCATAGACAGTTTTTGTTGTCTCCACGAAACTTTCAAGATCTTTGTGCGTTACTAATATATTCGTGTCGTCAGCATACGATATTACTCGAGTTGTCGATAAATTATGAGAATAGTTGATAAAATCATTTGCGTATGTCAGAAATAGCAGGGGGCCCAAAATAGAACCTTGAGGCACACACACAGAGCTGAGACAAATTGTTCTTGAAATTCATTGAGTGCAGTTTCTGTGCTCCTACCAACAGTGAAACCATGCTGCTGAGCGGAGAGAATTTTATTTTTATTAAAAAATGATAGTATTTGATTCTTCATGTTCATTTGAATAATTTGACCCATGCTGAATAGAAGACTGATTGCTAGAATATAAGAATATAGAATAAATGGGTGATGGTGTGTCTAGAAGATTTATTAGACGGAACTATGATGACAAACTAAGATAAATATGAACAAAACATCAATATTTTGGAATATTAAAATATACTACATGATACATTATTTTTTGCATGCACTGTACTCATTGTAAAGGAGTAAATAAACAATATTTCAGTAGAGAATGAAAATACCATACAGCACATACAGTATATACTCTCACACTAATGATTTTGTTGTGGAAACTCACTTGTTGATCTGCATATCATTTCCGTCTGCACTGCCTTGGCTTGTAATACATTCTTGGACGAACAGCCCTTTCTTTTCTTTTTTCTGAACACAACACTGCACTGACAGTTCCTGTGTTTCTTCATTTGTTGTTTATCCGCTTCGTCAGTGTGTGGGTACACGAGGATTGATGTCCGAGACTGCGGCCCCGTCTGTTGTTATTTTCGAAGTCCCTATGTCAAGATGTTTGTATGTGGCGACTGTGTCGTTCTCGGCCTGGAAAAAAAATCGAAATGAATTAGAATAGAATAGAATAGAATAGAATAGAATAGAATAGAATAGAATAGAATAGAATGGTTTATTATCATGTAAGATATACAGTGTATATATATGAACGTCAGTACAATAGAAAATCATGTAACCCTGCATTCACACAGTGGTTATTTGTAGATAAAAATAAATATAAAAGTTTGAATATTATCGATAGATGTATATAAGAAAAATAAGTATTACTAACATGAATGCAAGTGACATAACATTTTGAAACACGACACATGTATAACAGATTATCACTAACATTTTATCACTAACATTGATGGAGATTTACATATTCATATATTCTTCTATAGAATAAAAAGCATTTTCGATAAGGAACGCTTTCACTTCTTGATTGAATTTGCTGCAGGTTTCAACATTTTTAATGTTAACAGGTAACTTGTTATAAAGAGTAATACCAGCATGGTGTGGAGATTTTTCATACAATGACGTGGAGTGGTGCTCTGTTTTCAGGAGATCTAATTTTCTATGTATTTTATTGTGCTATGAATATATATGCAATGAATAGTTAGGATGCGCTTGTTCACAAAATAGGTGCGACAAGAATCCCTCGAGCCCATGTCGAATAAAAGTCTAATCAACCTTTTTTGTAACACAAATACTCGATTTACTGTTGCTGCTCCCCAAGCAATAACATTGAATGATAAGTAGGAATATGCCAGTGCATAGTAAACATTTGTCAGGTGGTTTATAGTGAAAAAGTTTTTCAACTGTCGAATAGCAAAATAGGCACTATGAAGTTTTTTGCATACATGGTCTATTTGGAGGTCCCAACATAAACAGTGGTCAATTCTGGTTCCTAAGAACTTGGTGTGAGTGGAGAAGGTGTCTGTGGGCAATACATCTGTTAGATTATTTGGCAGTGTTCTTCTTTGTGAAAAATATATGCATTCTGTTTTACTTATTCAGAAGAAGAATATTCCTATAGCACCATTCTTGATATGCTCTTAGTATTGTGTTTATTTTTTCTTCGAGTTCATCAGCGTTGCTGCCAGATACTATAAGTGAGTTGTCATCAGCATACATAACGATTTGGCAGTCCTGAATAAACGAGGGTAGATCATTCACGAACAATAAGAATATTAGGGGTCTCAAAACGGAACCTTGTGGGACACCACTATCAACTTCATAGTCTGTTGAGACATTGTTAGCTATTTTGACCCTCAGCTTCCGACCAAATAAAAAGGATTTGATGAAATCTAGTGGACATTCGATCTTAGCAACGCCGGGATTTTCTTACTTTTTTTGTCGAGTACTATTCAGTATTCAATATTGGGGTTGTGTTGACATTCCATAATAATATTGTACTTGGTATCAGTAGTGTGCCATTATGGAATGTCAAACTTGATTGATGATTTGTCATAAATTATGTCCGCACTGCTGCCCATATGATTCAGTTGGGGAATCTTGGTAACATGTGTCTAAGGGAATTCTGGGGTAATGCATTATCTCCCTAAAATGGGGTACCTATTATCTCATGGGATTTGGGATTCATTGTATATTTTGTTGATTCTTACCATTTATGGTGCTCTTGAGAGAAGACTGAATGATGGAAACCATTTTGCCAGTTATTTCATTATAATTTTGTATTGACATGCAGTCGAAATCCCGTGTGGGGATTTTAGTGTGGCAAATTCAGTTTACAGTTGCTACTTCGTTTTCAAAGCAGTTGATTCGATAGAAATCCATAGAAATTCATTACTGGACTTCAAATGTGAATTCACGATATTCGATGGGTTTTTGGCAGATTAACGTAAGTCACAAACTAATGTTTTAACAGGAGACGCGTTTTTGTCTATGAGACATCAAAACAAAACAGGAAGACAAAACTGAACCAAAGTTTATATAAAGTGTTCTCAAGAAGAATTCAGGAAAACAAATTACATTTTTGGAGAGTAGTAAGTAAAACTACTACTGATGTTATGACGTGAGTCAACACTTACCTCAGTCTGATCGATATTATACTCTGTTCACGATACATTTCCTGGAACAGTTCATTTCATAATGAATGTTTCAACTTAAAGAAAACTAGTTATGAAAAAAACAACATTATTCATGAAAAACAGTTCAACAATTTTGGATGACAACAAATTCATGTAAGTGGTTCATTCACTATCTCTCTTCTTCAACATCATACTGAACATATCGGTAAGTTATATTTTTTCATATCATAATATATCATATTATTTTATTCGATTTGAGAGATGATGTTAATTCTCAATTTCTGAGGATTTTGATCTTTCATGCTCTCTTTTGGGATATTCAACAGATGTAACTCAATGTTCGACGTGCCATATAGCCAGGAGAGTAGTTGTTTTCTGTTGAATAAACCGTGAGAGAATTGATATCTTCATCACATGGAGAATGCGAATTTTCAATGTATTTCTTTATATATTGATCAATTTTTTTGTGTTCATAAATATATCTGAGAATGTTCCTCTTCAATATCATCATCTTCATCTGTTTCAGCTAATTCATCTCGGATATTCGACTTGCATGACAAACTCAGATATTCACTGTGGAATCTAGATCGAATTATATTTTTTGAAGACACATTCATCAGATCTCTCTTCTTTGGTTCTGCTATTGGGAGTATATGTTCATAAATTTTTTTAGGTTCAAAATTATTGGTGCTTTGAGACCTCCAGAAGTAAAATAATTCAACGTTAAAAATGCAATACAGTAAAGTACTTTCGAAACTTACTATTTCGTTTTTCTGTGGGTGATATTGTTATTTCATCTCCAGTGAATTCATGGTAATCATTCCTGGAACTGAATTCGATTTCGCCATTCTTGAAATAAGCTTGTCTGAGGGTGTTAATTTTCAAAACTTTCGATTTTGTCAGAGGTACCAATTCGTCTCCGATTCTTTTTCAGTTCATAAAATCCCTGTACTTTAATTTGATGATAGTAAAACGTTGAGGTTTTACTCTAGAGTTAGCAATTACTGTGTTCCATTCTGATAGTGCCCATATTATTCTATAATTGATGAATCTTTCTATTCTGGCGTGAATCGAATCTACAGGCATATAAGTATGTCCAGGTAATGAGAACACAATTTCAATCGTTTTTATATTCTTAGAAGCATGTTGAAGAGAACAGTGCAACATAGCATAGCCCGATTTTGATTTTGACCTGCACAACTATCGCAGAATAAAACCACATGTTTGTAGTTCTTCTCATCAACTAATTTCAAGTAATTGCAGATAACTGTTTGGGAGATGTCTAGTGTCTTCATTAAAAACTGTTGACACACTTCCTTGATCTCTTCATTCCAGTTCACGAAATATTCATATGAATTTTGTCTCCTACTGAAAGCAATGGCATTTTTTCTGCGTGAAATGTCAACCTTCTGCACACATGTTGATCACCAATTCATCTGTTTTTTATAATTTCCAAGACACCAATAGAATTCATGTTTATCATGACGTGTGACTTCGTTAAACATTTATGCTGAAATTTTTTTTCCATTGATTTTCTTCAGCTGATCTTTCATTTCGGAAATTATATTCCGCTTTCTTCATCACTCTTTTATTAGGTTTCTTCTTTTTTCTCATACCTTTTTTTATTTTTCAACTATCGATAGTAGCTGGTCAGAGTCATCATCCGTTGTTTCAAATGAAATATTCAAATCAGATCAAATGAATTGTCCGATTCGAACTTGTTCTTTTTGCCAACTGATATTCTTTTTCTGGATTTTTTGATAACTTTATTCCCACTAGGATCAATATTATCATTGGGATCGGTGTCAGATGGCGTGATGTCATAATCGACTAAGTTTCGTGAGGAAATGATAATCTCAAATACTTACCAGAATTACCAATTCACAAATAACACTTGTTCACAGATAACAAACTTTACTGTCAGATTCAACGTCAAACCCTGACGTTAGTGACGTATATTAGTTACAATTCCGGGCTTTATTCTGAGATGAGTAAGGATACTTTCGATAAAATCAAAAGGATACATATACAGGGTGTTTCATAATTGAATGCTGATCCTAAAGGGCGATAATCCTTAGATGGTCTTAAGAAAAATTCTTCATGTGAACATAGGTCCGTAACAGCTTCGTTTCTGAGATACAGGATGTTGTAATTTAACAAAAAAATCAGTTATTCCCCAATATCTCTAGAATCGCTCTGTCTTTTTCCTTCAATTTTGGTACATGCCGATTATGAATAGAAATACATTTCTTCCATAATGAAGGATTTCTTGATTTCCATCAGTGGCGTCCCTGTTAACATATCCTGTCATATTTTTCATCAAAATAATGATACGCCACTGTCTTTTTTCCAAATGAATATTATTTCTGTAAGTATCCTCTATCTTCTCATGAAAATGGTCTCTTGTCTTTTTTTCGTCCGGCGAACAGTTTTTGAGTTAGAAAATAAAATGCATTCATTTGCTTGTCCCTATTCGATTTTTACTCTTAGTCATAATTTCACAATTGTGGTAACCAAAAGATCTGAGCAATATTTTTATAATTTTATGGTAACTATATTTAAGTATTTGTAATGAAGAAAAAAGCCAGAGCGGTTTCAGAGATATTGGGGAATAACTGATTTTTTTGTTAAATTTCATCATCCTGTATCTCAGAAACGAAGCTGTTACGGACCTATGTTCACATGAAGAATTTCTCTCAAAATCCTCCAAGGATTATCACCCTTTAGGATCAGCATTCAATTATGAAACACCCTGTATATATATTTTTATTTTTATTTTTCATTTTCATTTGTGGTGCGAATAAGAACAAAGATTTTTTTTCATCCAGCACACCAATTTATTATAGTAGCAACCAATACACGGCCGACTAGCAGATCTTCGTGGGTTCTCTGTATAGTTGGTTCAATCTGAATGGAACAATAGTTCAGTTACTGCCCCTTTGTATTATCAGGATAATCACTACAAATTCTGTCTAATATAAGAACATTTTTTATAAAACCGATTTTCTTTTTGGAATAGAAATGAACCTCAATTCTTCAAATTGGCAAGAAAACATCCACCAAAAAGATAAAAAATGTTATACATATATATACAACGATTCAGAGGGTGGGTACTTCGAAAAAAAAAACGATAGGGTGATCACTCTTGGTTCCTGCATTACACAATCACTGTACCCTTGGTTTATCATACACTGATAACATACACTGATCAACATAACACTCTATGATTATTATATTGAAACCTATTACTACAGAATTATCTGGCTACTCGAATATAAGGCCTAATCCAGAAATATTTGGTAACTTCTTGTACCACACACTCAGTCAAGTTATCAGGAAATTATGACTAATTGATTGTGGATATAAACGTTTTCCCCAAATGGGTCACTTAGCTGTCTGTCCAGTCAACTGCTATGCAGGAACAAAGGGAGATAGGGCTTTGACGTTGGAGCTCCTGGATGTAACATATAGGGCGTTCTTGAATAATGGCCTGCAGCGAAAGGGGGCGATGACGTAACGATGACTCTGACCGATGAAATCCTGGATAAGTCACCGTAACAGGTTACGTCACTTGGTGGGAATAACTCTGGTTTAGAGAGCTTTTCAACCCGTCCTCGAAGCCGTGGATGGAGGGCGGCTTCAGAAGGTTATATTTGTGAACCGGCGTGGTTCTGCCAATGATCCGACATCAGTCGGAAAAGGAAGACAATTACTGTTTGAAGGTTCTCTCCTTCACAACAACAGCCACAAAATGATTCTTCCTCACTATATGGTCGCCTCGTTCATCAAAAATCTTCCACTCTAGAAAAAGGTGCGCGATATGTGCGCGATCAAAAACCTGCTAGCAACTTTTCCCTCCAAAAGAAATACCATCAACGTCACAACAGGGGGAAATGAAGAAGTGTTATTTTTGTGATTTAACGGCTTAGGTCATACTGAAAATATGTCCGATAGGACTAATTACAACTTCTTTATTTCTTTCCGAATTCATAAACATACTCACAACTTAGGAAACGGACAGAAACTTCATGACAAAAGGGTAATTTGAAGAGCACGCCACTGGCAAAACTAGTTTACTCAGTAAGCGGAAACATCGATATTTCAAATTCAAGCAATTGTCAATACTGTCGTTGATACTGCATATAGTTGACATGGATGACAGGTGTCACTGAGGATTCTCGATAAACATTGCATGTTTATTTATTATTGTTGATAATAACAGTGCATCTCAATGAATGATGTGAGTGATAAAGGATGTGGGTTTTCTGATCAGTGTTGTGGCTTCGCCTACCTTTGGTGAGTGTTTTCTTTTGATACAAGGTGGTTAGCAGCAAAATAATATTTTTAGTTGTTTATCTAGATCCCGAATCCTAAAGCAGTAAGGTTATCATTTACAAGTGCTTGATTGTCGCGTAACGATGGCATCAATATATTTAACATATTTTGGTTACACCCGATCATTCTGTTAGTCACTACTTGCCTAAAATTTACATGACAAAATTTTTGTGTGACATATTTTGTCTGCTCACATCAGTATGACGGGAAATGCAATCAACTTACGCTAATATGACGGGACAAGGAATATACTTACGTGGTTACTGGTATGGATTTATGTACTCACGTTTCAATGTTGAAGGGAATTTCTATGATAAAATAATTCATTTGAGTCACAACACTCTGCCGGAACATGTATTTTCAATCGGTACTTGATATACTATGACTATCTCGTTTTTTTTAAATGCGACTTACGTTACTCTACCAAAAATTCATCGATATGAATCTCTTGTATACTCATATAATTTTTCTTACGATTATTACAGATTTATTGGAAATTATGACCTATTTGTTTATGCGTATTCTCATATACTCTCGTGTCTATTTAATTATTACCAAGCAATCATGGTCTATTATGATTGTATTAGTGGATATTTTTCATGTATACTTATGTAACAATTATTCTAGATTTCATGGAAAGTGTCACATGTTTGTTCAGATGTTATTACCTTCACTTTCAAGTATATTAATTTACTAGTAATCAACTTCTTATGGTCAAATATTTATTATTGCAAATACAATGAGTATCTTAGAGAAAAACTGTAGTTTTTGTTGTGAATAAAACTTGACCAAATATGCATTCTTGCATACCTTTTTATATTATCTTGAGCAGTATTGGTGTTCAATGATTCATAATTTTATATGAATTTCTATAGGTACGTGTGATTGTTCATATGTATAGTACTCAATAGCTATCTCACAGTGACATTTAAATGGGTATAAATAAATTATTTCTGATGAGTAGTCAGAATCAAGTAGGTACTCGAAAATGGAAAAAAGCATCTTTCACCTAAAACTTCTTCTAAAACCGGTTTTTTCTGAATGGAACACCCTGCATTTCATTTTCCTAAACGGTAGAGCTCTTTCTTCTGATTCCAAATATATATATACTTCATTGGAGGAATGTTTTGTCAGTTTTTAAAAAATTTAGATTTTTTGATATAGATCTAAGACATGTGTAGAACGCCAGACCACAATGCTGCGAAATCTGGCGTTTCACAGCTGCATCAGAATCTATATTTCTCGAGAACTGAGGAAGATAACCTCAATGAAGAATATAGGCAAAGATGAAACACACTCCATGAAATATATTCAATTTTTGGCCGACTAAACGTTTTTGTTAGACCTATATTAACTGAGATAGGTATTGAGTAAAATATGAAGAATCACCCTGTACCTGTAGAAATTCATATAAAATAATGTATCATTGAACACCAATACTGCTTAAGATTACATGAAGAGGTATGTAAGAATGCATTTTTAATTTGAGAATATATAAGCGTCAGTAACCCTCAGTTATAAACCAGAAAGTTTCCAGAAAATCGAAAAAAGGAAATTATAAGAATTTTTTCGGATTTATATTCCTTGACCAGGTCGAATTTGTTTTTCATTTCAATATTTTATTTCGCTTAAAACTATTTTCTTATTTCCATAAAAACCAATTCGAAACTCTTAATCAATGTATGATCTTATATTGATGGAAACATAAACCATGTATAAGCTCGAATTGACACCCATTCAGTTCATTGGCTAAGGAAGACATAATATTAATGAACGACTGGAAATTGATCTTCGAAAATGAAGTTTTTGTTAGTTTCTTCAGGATTGAACATCTTATATGAATGAGCAATTAGAAAGAAGTGCTGAATTGAAACATACATAGATGATATTACCTATATTTTCAAAGGATTCAATTTCTTCAATTGAACTCACTAGAAACTTGTCCGTAGCAGTTTCTTCTCATCCAAAATCGCTTCATAAAATTGTTTCCATTTGAGATAGAGGTTCATACTAGAAGCCGGATGAAGCCTCTCAAAATCTTTGTTAATTTAAAAAAGATATGAGCTAATGATCATAAACAGTTCTGAATAGGTAACCAATGATATGCTTCTTGGGTCATTTGAAACGGACCATTTCGTAAGAAATTCCGCCGCAGACTGACATTTCTGGTCTTTCCTCTTGTTATCCTCAATAATGGTCCACAGATCTGAATTATGTTGAAGCCATAAGCCTTGATTATAATACTACACTGTGAATACTCAATGCCATAAGTAATTTCCATCTTCTTGAGGAATAAAATAATGACAGAAGTTTATTCTTTTTGAAATCACCTCTAGTTTCATCTGGTGTCTCTTCTGAAACAGTTCCGGTATCTGAAGAATTTTTTTTTTAGGTTTCAAGGTTACTGCTGCATCACATTTATACATGATATTTCGACATTTATCAACCAGTCATCCTTTAGCAACTATCGATTTTCCGGTAACCGATTGGCTTTTTTATTGCGGAAACATAGTAAACTGCTGTAGTTTCTGTGGGAATCAATTGAACTATTTTGGCCACTAATATGGAATATTCATCAAGACTGAGCCTTCTGAAAAATACTTAAGAATACAAACTATGGTACATCCTACCAGTGTTATTCAGTGTTCTCGTATCACAACAAAACAACTGTTTCTTGCTTTATAGTAATGTTCCATTATGTGATTATAAATATGTTTCATAATGATGTCCACTAGACGAGATTGTCTCGTTCCGTCTAATTGTTTTCTGGTCTCATAATATTTGAGGACACTGTTGCCTATTGGAGATGTCTAGAGAATTGTTTTAGATCAAAATCGCTGAATTCAGGTCATAATCATATTCATATTTTTGAATCAAGATAACGAAGTTATGAATCAATATATCACGTTTACTCAGTCAGAAAAATCGTTATTATAGAGTCGAAAGGAATATATTTCTTACTCTTATCTGAAACGTTTTTTTCCGTATGTGGTACTTTTAGGTTAGGCCTGGGAAATTATTCATTCGAACTATTTCATTGAGTCTACCTGGAGAATCGGAAACACAGTGTCAAACAAATTAAACAGATTCAATTCGTATTTCTTCTTCTTTCTCCTTCAATTTTAGTAGGGTTAACTATATTTTTTCATTCATGTAAAAATTTCATGAAACCACAGTCCACCGCCTGACAGGACACAAAGCACAGGGACACCAGTGCACAGGACTGGAAAGCTCAAGGAAAAGGAGAAGGAGATGGTCACAGGAACAGAATCTATTACCTTTGTTAATGCTACTGAATGATTTCAACTCGATAATATACAATAACAAAAAAGTTATGACCAGGTGAACATCCATCGTTTCAACAGATTCCATATCATTAGCAAAGGGTTGAAAAATATTGAAGTCTTCAATGTTGTAATGATGTTTATCGGAGTTAACTATCAGGAAAAGCTTTGGAAAGTTAGGAATCAATGAATTACTCAGCTCTCTCAGGTTTCCAGGTTTCGAGCTTCCGAACAAGTGAAATTCAACTTCAGTCTGTATAATATCTCTTTGCGTGTGACTGGAATTAGCATAGATTTATGCGCAACTTGCTATCCTCTTCAGACTTGCATATTGAGCGGCAATCTCTATCATGACGCTTGTTGACATAAGTTACGACATCGTTTTTGAACTCAATGGGATAACAGCTTGAATACAGAGGTGTCTGTATGTCGGGACACGTTTGAATCGGCTAATTCAGAGAGAGAGATATTCTACTTTTCAAAATTCGATAGAACGCATCGTTTTCGAGTGAAAACCGGAAACACGCGAATTTTACCACGAATTTTGACATTGGAGTGAAAAAATAGTTCATTATTATTTACAAGATGTGAATGAAAATAAAATGAAGCTCCTCATGACATAATGCCCACAGGAACTTTTAGTCCTCAAATGATATCTTCTATCGGATTGTCGAAGTTTTGTTACTATAAAGTGTATACATATTATATAAAGGAAAAAATGCATTTCACCTAAAATTCTGGTATACGTTTAGGACTCAAAGAAGAATTGTTCATTCGAGGCGCAATAGATATTATTTTTTGTAAGTTCAGCACCACCTCAATACCTCATTCAGGATGTAAATGAAAATTATTGTGAATTTATTTCCAATTTCAACGGCCTGTGTCTCGGAAACTAAGCTTCTCAAGACTAATGCCCAAAGAAACTTTCAGCATAGATCTTCTATCGGATTGTCAAAGTTTTGTTACTATAAAGTGGATCTTCCTGTGTATATATAGGGTGTGACAATCAGTAACTACATTATTGGCCGATTTATTGTAATAATGTTATTTTTACACAGTGAGGAATATATGGCAGCCTGAAATTTTCTACCGAGAAACGCGATGTCTTAATGTCAAAGCTTCAATTACAGGGCAGAAGTATCATGTAGGTAATGCCGACTAAAAATATCACTATATATAATGTCTCACAACAATTGTAACAGGGTGATTTTATGGTTCTCGCAGATATATAGGAAATCAGACTCAAATCTTGATCTGGGTATAATTCTCTTATAATAAACGGATGGCTACAAGGTCGAGTATCGAACAAACTATAAGAATCAATCATCATTACTCAAATTGCTCAGGATGATAACTATATTTACAAAGTCAAATTCCTGGCAAGATCACTTACCTAACACCAGGCGAACGAATATCTCACAGATTGTATATCATCAATGATCACTCTCAAAACCACAAGGCTGTTCGCTTTTTCTTTGACTGACCGACCGCATATAGATGCTTCGAAGGAAATTTTACAAAAAGTCTGAACAGCGCAAAAAACTATACGGCGACACACATTGTTGATTTTGATATGAAAGTGAATCACGGCGACACCTTTTGCCATTTAATTGAAGGAATAACTCTGACCATGGTAGATTGCTACAACATGCCCCCGATTTCGAAAAGAGTTTTACTTCATGAGAAAAACGAGTGAAAGAGAAAACAAGAAATATCTAATTTCATATGGCAGGGTGGTATAACCAAAGGTGCTTGCGTGGAAAGTGCCCCTTTCCTGTGCAGAATCATACTGTTGCAAAACATAGGTAGCATGACTAATTATTTTTTGACCCGGTATGGACATTCGAATAAAAGGAGAAACTTTTTAGTTTCGGCCCGTACCGCTGATGAAATGATATTGGCTTGCAGAAGAACTAAATCACCAGGTTGATACGTATAATCACGTATAGCCGAATGTTTTGCGTTTCTATGGGCCGCCCTTCCTGATAGTGTTTCCTTGGCTAGGATCAATTTTTGCTCTCGTGTTATGAAATTCACCCCTGTCGATGAATCTAAACATTTTTCTGGTAGAAGACGGTGCTTCTCATCAGCAAAATGGAGTTTTCTCGGTGTGAAACCGGTAGATTAGTGGACCAAATTATTTATAAAATCCGCAAACTTCTTCAATTGGAACGCCCACCTGGTATGTTGGTCATGGCAAAACGCACGACATCGTCGTCCCAATTCCCGCATCACCCTTTCTGAAGGGTTTCCCTGTGGGTGTCACCGAGCTGAAAATCACCTTGACCCTTGAAACACCGAAGGTTTCACGCCCCTTTCTAGCCGTGAACTGGGTACCGTGGTCACTTGAAATATTTTGCGGCTTGCCTACCTTAATGAAATAATCTCCAACTGATCGATTCAGTGTTGCCTGAATGGTCGTCTTTTTGACTGGATAAAAAGTTACTAGTTTGGAAAATACGTCGAGAACCACGAAAATATAACAGACTCCGTCCCGACTGATAGGAAGAGGTCCGTAAAATTCCACCGCAATCAACTCATTCTTGCTATTTGGAATTATAGAATGATATTCCGGATGTAATGAAGTGTTTTTGACCAGCTTCATTACTAGACTGGTTTTGATCTAAATCCAGGTACCTGAGCCTGATTCTAGTTGAATTTCACCTGTTCCAAAGCTCGAAACCTGAAAACCTGAGAGAGCTGAGTAATGCATTGATTCCTGACTTCACAAAGCTTTTTCTGATAGTAAACTCTCATGAACATCATTACAACCCTAAAGACTTCCATATTTTTCTACCCTTTGCTCACGATATGAAATTTGATTGAATTATTTGTCAGTTGAAATGATGAATGTTTGACTGCTCATAACTTTGTTGTTATTGAATATTTTCCAGCCAAATTCATTCATTAGCATAAGCAAAGGTAGTAGATCCTGTTCCTGTGCCCATTTAGGGTGTAATATCATTTTTTCCGCGTGTTGGAGGTGCACATGTGCTTTTCAAGGACAGATCTAGTGGCCATGGCCATGAACCATGACAAGGTGAGAGTTTTGATCAATGAGATTCCAGATTTACTTGTCCTTGTGCCAAGGCCAAAGCAGTGCATAAATACTGAAGACAGCCAAGGATTCGACTGACTCTCTCTAAGCTCTGCTCCACAAGTCTGCACTACCTGCTTTTCAAGCTCCTGATTCTCTTGCTGATCTTTTTGTGCTCTCATAGTTCATTCAAAACCAGTGTAAAATAGTATTGTATAGTGATTTCCTGTTACACATGTAAGTTTGTATATTTTTCACCAGTGTTATCCATCCTGTTTATAGCTTCATTTCATTCCTGTTGTTTTTCATACCGATACTCACCCGCCCTGTTAACGAATCCAGAAAGTTGTATCTACGAATAAACGGTTTTTTGTGATTGCATATTCCATATTTCTTTCTTTGTCGTCATTGTTTTCAGTTCCAAATAGTTCAATCATTTATTTAGTGATTTTCAATATTTTCATTTGTCAAAATTGCAGCTTATTGTTATTGACTGACGACTGACACTGACAAGCCAGTTAACAACTCTTCTTCTTCTTTTCCTCGAGAAATCCTGTCCTGTGCATCCGAGCCTCTGTGCTTTGTGTCCCGTCAGGCGGTGATCTATTATTCATGAAATATTGACATGAATGGAAAAATATAATTAATTGGCCTCACTTAAATTCCGATATTGGAAAATTAGCGCTATCGAAGGAAAAGGAAAGATAAATAGGAATTGAACCTGGTTGATTCGTTTGGAACTGTGTTTCCGATTCTCCAGGTAGAAATGATGAAATAGTTGAATAAATAATTTTCCAGACCTAACCTTAAAATACCAAAGACCGGAGAGATATTTTGTTTTGATTCCTGTAATTATACCGACTAAAAATAGCAACCAGTATTCCAGGCTAAGCCCAAGGTTTGTAATTGAAGCCTACACTCCCTTGGCTACTTATTTATTCCAGGTCGATTCAATACCATTGACCCCTGGTTTATACTGTAGGTACCGAGGTAGGTATACCTCCTGTACCTTTCTCCACTGTTGCTACTTTGGGCCTCCTTCCCGACTAAGTTGGGAGGAGCAGGTGAAGTAAATCACCTTTATCAAAAATCTGGCGCTCGAGAATCCCTCCCTGTCAAATACCAGAGTAGTCTCCTGTCCTGAACAGAGCGTCAAAGTAAGGGCCTCAGAATAAAGATCCTTACACGGATTTACTTTAGAAATACTTTTAGTTTCCTGATATAAATCGTAGGTACGTATAACCGTTTTTGCAGTTTCGTGAATATTAAACCACCAGACCTCATTTCGAAGGGCACATCACGTTTTGTAGGCTCCAAAAGGGCAACAAATTTCGTGATATTCACGCGTGAACGTGTCCATAAGGGACGCTGGCACACATAACAGATAATATTTGTCGATATCCCTACGACAATAAACTATACCATTTTTCACCAAGAATCGACTGCGAAGGGCCTCGCAATTTGGCAACTGAACTCTGATATCAGTCAAATTCTTGGTTTCGTAATTGTTCTTGTAATTCATCTGAAAACTTGAATGAAGGTGATATTTTGAACAATTTGTTTTCTGGTGTGGAAGGCCGTATGGCAGATTGACGAGACAATACGTCCGCAATAAAATTCTTCTTACCCGCAATATGTACCAACTGAAAATCAAATTCTTGCAATGCCAAAGCATAACGCGCTATTCTTGCCGATACAAGCCTGCACGTTTTTGAATAAGTAACTATCATGTTATAAGTATAGTTAATGAACTTTCGTGCTAACAAAAAATTCAAAAAATGTTCTGTAGCCCAAACTATCCCTGAAGCTTATTTTTCGTTTATGTGATATCGAGTTTCACGCTCTAATAAAATCCGGGACGCCCATGATATTACGCGCCGCTCTCCACCGACCGTTTGAAAAAGTTGGCAACCTAATCCTCTATCCCAGGCATCGATTTCTAAACAGAACGGCAAGTCTTCACGCGGATGATACATTAGTGTGACCTGTTGTATTTTTTTTAATGCCTTCAAAAGCTGATTTTTCAACCTCCGTCCATTTCCACTTACTATTTTTGCGAAGAAGTGCAATCAGCGGTTCTGCCATTGACGATAAATTTTCACAAAATACTCTATCATAATTTGCTAGCCCAAGAAAGCCCTGAACTTGCTTTCGATTTTTAGGTGAAGTGAAATCTACAAGACTTGAATCCGGCTTGTAGCCTAATGGGCTCAGCAAGTATCCTAAAAAGGGCTTTTCGTTACGGAAGAACGAACATTTTTTTAGTGGTGGAACCTGCCTGCTTCAACCGAGTAAAAACGAGATCTAAATGCCGCATATGTTCGTTAACGTTTTTTGATGTGACTAAAATATCATCCATCAAAATGGTTAAGAAATCGCGAAAATCCGACACAGAAACTTTCGATAGACATCGAGTAAAAACACTCACACTAGACGCTAATCCGAACGGGAGACATCTAAAACAATAAGTTGTTTCATTGAATTTAAAACCAGTATATTTGTGTGACTCGGGTGTCAGTGGTATTTGATAATATCCACACGTAAAATCAATAGAAGACGTTACTGAAAAACCTTTCATTGAACTCAAAATCTCTTCGATTGGACGAGGGGTATCGTGTTCGTTGATCATTATGCTATTCAAAAATCGCGCGTCCAAACACAAACGAACCGAATTATCCTTTTTCAGCGCTGCCATGAGGGGGGAAATATAAGGCGGTGGCATTTTACATATCACTGCACACTCCTCGAGCATGTCTGATTGCGCAAAAAACTATACGGCGACGCACATTGTTGATTTTGATATAAAAGTTAATCACGGCGACACCTCTTGCCATTTTATTGAAGGAATAACTTTGACCTTGGTAGATTGCTACTCAATAAAAATATTATATATGATCAAACGAACTCACCTTGAGTGAAGTTCGATCTTAATTATACGAAGCGTTGCCTTCGAAGATGATCATTGAACACTATGTTGTCCCTCTACTTCGCGCTAGATGTCACCACAAGTTTTAATGATCTCAAAAATCCCCATACTTATTTTCAAAGCAGTGTCGCAACCCTGAGGGCGGTTTATAGGGTTGGGAGGGACATGATCATCTTCGAAGGAAACGCTTCGTATAATTAAGATCGAACGCCACTTAAGGTAAGTTCTTTTGGTCTTTCAATTCAACTTTAGCGTTTCCTTCTCGATGATCATTGAACACTATGTAGATGTTTAAAGATGATTGCGACACATATGGGCTGAGGAGAAATCAACCAAAGTTCTCAAAGTATGTCTTATTTCTGGTCCTGGTAACCAAAATATATCGGTAGGTTCATCTATACAGATGTCACAATAATATGATATAAGGTATCTCTATTCAAAAATACTATTAGCAAAATTGTCTTCGTCAACCAACGGACGATTGTAAAATTTCGCAGGAGTATGAGACGAACTTGACCAGCCAGCAGCACTTCTAATCACATCGAGACTGACTTCCTTTCTTAGAGCTGCCGAGGTGGCAGCATGTCTTGTACTGTGTGCTGAAAAGGAATCAGTATCGATGTCAATGTTGACTTGATCCAAAGACTCAGTGTCTGAGACGTAGCCTCCTGGTGAGGTTTTCTGAAAGTTATAAAAAGTTTTCCGATGCCTTCCCTGAGAATATTTGTTCTTGTCAGATGAATCGATAGGGTATTTGCCAGGACATATTCTCTCATTCTCAGCAGAAGGGGTCAGAAGTCAATGTGGCTGTGATTTATTTATACTAGACGTCTTGATTCTGGCAGGGATTTCAATTTCAAACCCGTCTTGTTTTTTAATTATATTACTAATATCCATTAAGAAGAATGTTTGTACTCGGGGGCCGTAACCACTGCGAGAAGGGGTTACTAATTTTAAAGAAATGCATTCCAGTGATATTCCTCATAGGGTTCCAGCCTTCCAAAAACCTGAGCACGATGGCAGGATCCCATGTTGTATTATATCTATGCCTGAGCAGCCTGAAATCGGATACTCCTTCCAAAAACCTCTTGATGTGGGTTTTCTGATGTCAAAGGACCCCGCACGAAAACACGGGAAATTGGCTCTCGGTCGAATTGGCTAAAATTATACTATGTTGTTGTGAGATGGCTCATTAGAAAAATATGTGAGTTTGAATGGTTTTGTATGTTTAGTTTCTAAGATATAAGCCGACAAAGTTCGTAAAAACGTCGTATCGGGGTAGGATTGACAAAGAAAAAAACTGTTTTTTAGTATAAATAAGACAAAATAAGCTAGAAAATGTATTGATCGGAACTCAAATACATGTCTAGTAATGATCACATGAATTATAATAAATCAGGGTGTATACGAGGCACGGTCAAAAAATTCATTTTTCGAAAAAAAATTCTAGCACTATTCCGAAAGTAACAAGTTATATTTTGGTGAGACATTATAGTTTCAGTCTATTGTAGGCTTCGAGAAGGTATTTTCATTCTTGATAACTATCTCTGTTCGAAATATGAATTCTTTGAATTTTGTGTTATACCCCTTTAGGAAAACAATGGACAGCTTGCTTTTGATCACAGAAAAAGGGATTGATTGATACTGTTGATTTATTGAAAGCTGAGTTTACTCACTAGCGAATTCAGTTGTTTAATATTGCTTTTCATTAAGATACAGGGTGTGTTAGAGTTTGTTGGAGATTATGTAAAAAATGTTTCAATTGAATATCTCGAAAATAGTTCCGTTAATTTGGATCTCATTTTACTTACACTATTCTGAATATGTTGACTATCATATGCAAAAAGTTTTTTAATTTTTTATGTTTCGTTTCTGAGATATGCATTTTTGAGTTCAAAGTATCATAGGTATTATAGGGTTATTACCTCGGATATTACTATCGATTCGACTTCACGGAATCCATACTGTTGAGTTTCATATTGTTTTTCAATGTGGTCAGTGTTGTTTATATAGTTACAAATTATTGATTTCAAAATATGGTTAAAAAAATTCTGGTTTCCGCAAGTCACATTGCTCACATTTTTCAAATTCTCCGAATTCTTCAAGGTAAGGAATATCGGTTCCTTCCTTTTCACAAAATAGAGTATTTTTGTGTGTCGATTGACAGGTGTGTTATTATGGTTGATGATTATTTTAGGTTTCAGCTAATTTATGAAAGAGAAGAAGAAGAGATTGTTACTATGTCCATAAGTATAATTTCCGCTGAGGTTGAGAATTTGTTGAGAAACGTAAACATTGAGAAACTGTGAATTTCGACAAGGATAGAACTATTTTGGTTATGTAATGGTCTATTGCGCGTTATCAATTGAAACTAGGTAAGAATAAATTTCACTCAAATGATTGATATCTGTGCATTTGTTTATACCATCAGAGACCTGGAATATGTGAGCCATTTCCATTGAAGTTCTTTTAGTTCTGTTAGATTCAGTTGCTAGAGTCCTCACTGCACCATAATCCATTATGTGATCCAAATTGTTTACATGTTCTGCCAAAGCCCATCTTTCAGGATACTATCACCTTTGTGAGAGGAGATTCTATCTGCTAAGGCTTTTTGATTGACCTATATATTGTTTGTCGCAATCCTGACATGGAATGTCAGATGATCATGATATCTTTTTCTAAGTATGGCTGCCTATATATATTTTTATGATTTTTTCCGAATGCCACATGAAATTCATGATGTGTCCTCGATCTTCAGGTTGAAGTTGCATCTTTGTAGATTTGGTTGCCAGATTTTATCTCAAATTTGTTGCATAAAAACGATCAAGATGCTTCAGGTCTGCCCCAAAGGCATATTTTTTTGATAAAATTCTAGCACTCAAGAATTTGTGAGGTTTGTTGCTCGAAATACCAAAAACAAAGGAGTTCCCTTCATCGATGTGAAAATCTGACCAAAGGTCCAACAGAAATCTTATGATTTCGATTTCGAGACTATGTAACACTATCGATACGTTCCATCCGAGTTTTCCCCTCAGACAACATCTCGACATTTTTTATTGCGTCAGGCCTTCTTCCGTTATACACCATTGGCCCCACTAGCGTATATCCAGGGAAATGTGCTTTCTTTTGTTTTGAATATTTGAAAAAGTTCTGACAGTTGGAAGGATTTTTTTTTTCTCCTTATAGCTGCTTGATTTTCAATACCTGTTTTATTGATATCAGTAGCTAGTTCAGTTCTGAGTAATTTTGAAAAATTCCCAATTTCCTACCGTTTCGTCTCATTCCTCTTTTTGATTCAATCTGTCTCAAGGATGAAAGAGCAAAACTTTAGTAATGTTCCTGAAATGGAGGCTGAGCTTGAAGACTCAAATTCACCAAGAAGTGGATTGAAATTTGCCACAGATTAGATGGAATCGACATCCATATCATAGTTACTCGGTGTGTATCAGGAAGCAAAATCTGAGATATTTCCAGAAAGTCGTTTCATTTCAAGGAGAAAGCAACTAATGTATCTGTGATTAGCTCGTATCATTTCATGATGATGGGTGGCTCGATATTTTGCCACTAGTTTGTTTCCATAAAGTATAACTAGGTAATCATTCCAAATGATTTGAATACTCTAATCATTCTTCATCAATGGAAAAAGTATGTTCTCCCAATATTGGGTTTGCTGAGGGATGTAGAGAAATGGTCAGCCTTTCACTTATTGAGTACGTATCTTTTCTATTGCTCATAGTAATTCCTGATTGAAACCTTCGGTAATGTCTCCTGAGTGATAATTTTGAAACTCTTGATGGATATGAGGGACAGTTGGTATATTCAACAGGTGTATTTTTGTAAATGGGCATTCTGGCTACTATTTGCGATGTTGTTTGGTTGTGATTGTACTCATAATCCCCCTTATTTCTGATATAATCAATGATTGTTCTTTTTTCTGATGAGTGTTTCTCGAAATTGCACAATTTTTTCACTTCATCCTCGGCTTTATGAACTCCAGTGAGATTTCTAGCGAACCCCTTCACTAATTCTTTGTAAGAAATCGAATCATATTGTGTCTCAGGGTATTTTCTGCTAATAGGTTTTCCAACTGGTTGTTCGATAAGGTGAAAGGAAGAGTACATATTTCTCCTATTGCTCATAGCAATACCTGATTGACACCTTCGGTAATGTCTCCTGAGTGATAATTTCGAAACTCTTGATGGACATGAGGGACAGTTGGTATATTCAACAGGTGTATTTCTCAAAGAAAAAAACAAAATACACAAAGTCGGTCGACCACAAATTATATTACAATTGCTAGTGTGACTAGTTTCGGCTAAACAGCCATCTTCAGACAAAAATTAAATAGAGTACCTGTAAGAAATGAAATTACAGACGAACAATAAGTTTGCTGAGGAAAAATCATACCTATGCCATGTGGTAATTACAAATTTGTAATTACCACATGGCATAGGTATGTTTTTTCCTCAGCAAACTTATTGTTCGTCTGTAATTTCATTTCTTACAGGTACTCTATTTAATTTTTGTCTGAAGATGGCTGTTTAGCCGAAACTAGTCACACTAGCAATTGTAATATAATTTGTGGTCGACCGACTTTGTGTATTTTGTTTTTTCTTTGAAAAAATCTGGACCACTTTGAGAAGGATGGATGGTTTCCATGACTTAGGTGTAGTTCTGTATATGGGCATTCTGGCTACTATTTGCGATGTTGCTTGGTTGTAGTTGTACTCATAATTCCTCTTTTGTCTGATATAATCAATGATTGTTTTTCTTTCTGATGAGTATTCCTCGGAATTGCACAATTTTTTCACTTCATCCTCTGCTTTATGAACCCCAGTGAGATGTCTAGCAAACTCTTCCACTAATTCTTTGTGAAAAATCCAATGATATTGTGTCTCAGGGTATTTTCTGCTACCAACTGGTTGTTATTTTTTCTCCGTTGCTTCTCTCATTCGACAATTCTGCTGAAGAATTCATAGATTCATTTCCAACCAATCAGAAGGCTCCTTTAGGTGACTATCGCGATAATCATTATGTTTGGTCCTATTAACTCGACAGAACCAATAAGTGGATATTTTTCTGTCGAAAATGCAACGCCTTATATCTATTGGCAAAAGTCACTCAGAATGAGATCGAAATGCATTTTCTGGCCAAGAGCTCGCTCACGGTAATTTCAGTAATAAACACTATTTACTCACGAGTAGAATCAAGTTTTATTGTGAGAATATAATGCGTCATGTTCAACTTAACTCAACGGAAATATGTTTTTTCAAATATCATTTGAAACTATGTAGAGATGTAATATCAGACGTTATGGCTGTTCAAAAAAGTGTTGATATTTGTGGATCCATATATTTGAGACCAATTCCTTTCAACCAGGCTACTGTCTATATAGTTCCAGAACTCAATTGACCGGTAAATTAGTTCAATATGACGTTTATTTTTTTTTTCGATTACATTCAAACAAATATGTAAATGTGCCGAATGTATGGTGGGCACATTCGCCACATGAATGGTGTACTTTCTTGAATTCTTACTTCTCTACTCAACAGTTGAATCATTGGAATTATTATCGATGTTGTATATTGTTGATGTTCTAGCAATGCCTGTCTGTGAGGGTGTATGAAGTTTTGCCACAATATCCGAGGCATATACTTCAGAAACATCATTCACTGCTGGGAAGAAAAAAATCTGACTGGAACCCTTTCCTCTCATGAATTTTACTGTGTAGAGAAAATATTCAATTTTTTTAATACGACCTATGCAATATAGAGTCGTTGTCTCCGTTACAAATTTCATCTTCAGATTTCTTCATTTCACTGAATGGCTCTTCTTTTTTGTCAAAAACATTTCTCTTCACTTGTGGTTTTTGAACGACTTCTACTATTGTTTTCTTTTCTTGCTCTATGTTTTCTCTTTCTAGAAGTTCTGGGATGTCGGTGTAGACTGTAGATTTAGATTTTTTTTTTACTTCTCTTCTTCTCCGTAGAAGCTTTAGGATACGGAAAAAGGTTCTCTAGAAGGGGTTCTGTGAAACGCTTCAACTGAATGTGGTTGGGTGGATTTATTGACAATACTTGCAACTACAACTTCAAGTGATTCTGCTTCTGCATTTTCATTTTGCACAACAGTTGACGAAGTTTATTGCTGGGGTTCATCAACTATCTGCTCAGAATCCGGCCCATAATTATTGTTGCTCAAAGATCTGTCAGTGACATTACATGCTGTAAAGTCCTGATCACTGAATGCCAATCGGTTCACTGGCTATAGACCTGTTGCACTGATAATGTTTTTTAGTGTAACGAAGTTACTATAATTTGGGAATTGTAGATGAGACATACGGTATAGGTAATGAGAGTAAAATCGAACTCAGGTGAAAAGTAAGCTATCGGCTCCGTTCTTTTTCATAAGTACTATCAACAATACACCTGGAATATTACTGCATTAAGCGAATGCAGTTTCGATTAGGTAAAACGAGATTCGATAATCTACTAGGCGTTGCATTTTAATCAAATCAGTATATCATCCGAGTGTTCGTACAGCGGGCGCGATAGCAGACCGCGCTCCCCACTCTCAGAGAAGAGTAGTGGGAATCTCCGCTCGCGAGGCGACAAGTTTCAGATAGAAATTAAAAAGAACAGTTTAGCTTGTGCGCTCAGCCGGCTAAGCTCGAAGATCCGGACCAGCTACCAGCGAGCCAGCCCCACCAAGGAGAAGCCCGAAGCCAGCCGACCAGAAGACTGTACCTAGACCGAAGATCGTGCCGGGACCGTAATAGCGGGACAGTCCGCCTAGAGAAGTCGTCCGAGGTGTCACGCCGAACCAGGCTAAATAGGAGCGTAAGGGAATTTTGTAACCTATTAATTTGTTTTCTTACAGCTGGGAATCCTGAAAGGGAACTAAGTGTGTGTTCACCTGTTCCCGACTAAGGAGTTCTTTTCCAGTGCACGATAGATGACGTGCGTGCACTGTCTAACGATCTAAGAGTGTCGTATCACCTGATCGTTAGATTTATCGGGTGTTAGAGTATTAAAGCGATCTAAGAGTGCCGTATCACCTGATCGTTATTTTTCGGATGTTAGGATATTTTCCAGTGCACGATAGATGACGTGCGTGCACTGTCTAACGATCTAAGAGTGCCGTATCACCTGATCGTTAGATTTATCGGGTGTTAGAGTATTAAAACGATCTAAGAGTGACGTATCACCTGATCATTACCTTTAGGCTGTGTATATATGTTGCATTTAGAGCTTGTTGCTAGTTTTGCTTTGAGCACGGATTTTTGCAATAGGGTTTGGGTATTGCTTGCGTGCTTTGATATGGGCTTTAGTTTTAATGAGCTTTATGCATGGCAAGTTTGAACCACGTTGAGTATTTACTTCGAAAGCCGTATGTCTCAGTAGGAGGGAATCATAGCATTTTAAGTCAGTGCTTCAAGTAGGCACATGTACATATTTAGTCACTAGTAGTTTCCTGTTGTAAATATTAATTAAATAAAGCTGTATATATTAATTGACTTTTCTTTCTATATATTAGTTTTGGGACACCTCTTCATCCGGGAGTAAATTCTATCAAGTCTCAAGTCACTTTGACAGTTGTATTCATCAGACCCCTGGATTAAACTTTCTCCACCGAAAGTTACCTGGTGCAAGTGGACCTACCACTATAAAATAGGTGGCGCCCGAGTATATTAGTTGAAAACCCGAGTGACGGCGCTAAATAACCAATCTCAGAGTAAATAACCTTACAAATTTGGCGCCCGAGCAGGGACCGAGTTAAACCGAGTTAAACCGAGTCAAACCGAGTTGGACCGAGTTAGACCGAGTTAAACCGAGTTAAACCGAGTCAAACCGAGTTGGACCGAGTTAAACCGAGTTGGACCGAGTTAAACCGAGTTGAACCAGGGTTAAGCTATTCGTGAAGTGAACTTTCATGAGTTGGTTTTCGAAAATCTGAGTATCAAGTGTTGCATTTTTTTTTGGTTGCTATGATCACTCTGTCTCGGGACATACGGCAAGCGAATCTTGTTACCCTAGCATATATTTAGTCACGGTAGAGAGTGTACGGCCATATTGTTTTAGAATAAAATCAAGACCTGTCACTTTGACAGCTGTCCAGATAAAGACTTCGAGTCATGTGGCACATCAATCTTTAGGTTTTTAGGGACGAGAAACCCGTTTAAAACATTCCCGAGCTGGCACGAACGTTCATTCACGGGATATCCGAGTTCAACCGAAGACCGACCGGAATTATTTGAACTGGGACATCAGCAAAAACGATTGGGGATTCTTGCTCGAGACACTGGAAGAGTCAGACGAGCCGATAAACCGTATATCGTAAACTGCTGGTAGACCGAACATGACGAACGAAGATAATACGAAGGCTTCAGAATCCGCAGAAGGGCAGAGTTCACCGCCGAAGAACAAAGAGCCTGTAGATGTCCGGGTGAGCTGGGTATATCAGCTGAAGAAAGCTGATATAGACGTAGAACTGTCTAAGTTCGGCCTTGAAGTCACTGGAACCGTGGAAGACAAAAGAAAACGCCTGATAAGGTTCCTGAGGGAAGGTCGGGTGGTAACAGCACCGTCGACACCGACTCCCGGGAATGTTCCACTGACCTCAATTTGGACATTCCCAAATCTGAATACCGTACCCCCTCTGAACGTGACGTCACCCGGCACCGTACCGACAGTAACCGTACCGACTATGGCCGTACCCACATCGATGACAGCACCATCTACATCGATGATGACAACTTCAATTCCAGAACCGATCCGCACCAGAGACTGGAATTTGTTATTTGATGGACTAGGAGATCCAGTAGCGTTTCTGGAAAGGCTCGATGAGATCAGACTGGCTCAGAATATACCTGCTTATAGGTTAATAGCGGTATTGTCTGACCTATTCTCAGGGGAAGCCGCCCTCTGGTACCGGAATAACCGAACAGCCTGTACGACGTGGGATGCATTCGTGGAATTGTTCCGGATATTCTACTTCCCAGCTAACTACCAGATAGACTTAGAAGTAGCTATCGGTAGACGTTTACAAGGACCTAATGAGCCAGTACAAGCGTATATTACCGACATCCAGACGCTTGTACGAAGGCATGGAAATATGACACCGGAGCAGGAGCTGATGTGGCTTTACAGGAATCTACTACCAGAATACCGACAGCACATAAAAAGAAATGACTTTGCCGATATTGTCTCTGAAGGAGTTCGAACTCCTCCGTGGGGAGTTACAGGAGAGTTATCAGGCCTTCGAGAGATCAGTGAGGTACTCTTCAGCTCCTATTGTTCTATCAACAGCTCCGCAAGCTCCAGCAACTCCTCGACCTGCTCCAGCCAGACTGCCGAATCCCAGGATGACGGAGTCGAGAGCAAACCCTGTCCGACCAGTAGGTGACTCCAGAACGGAAGCAAGATCATCTCCACCTGCCATATGCTGGAGATGTGGACAGACAGGACATATGAGGAATCAGTGCCGATCTACTCCTAGATTATTTTGCTCCAGATGCGGGAAAGAAGGAGTGATGTCACGTGACTGTCCTTGTCCTAGGTCGGGAAACTAGGAAGGCATTGCCCTGCACCGAGACCTGAGCAGTGCCATTCCACCAATGTCTCGGAAACAATCCGAACCGTCCGACCTGAAGATGTCCGTCCATTTGTTTCTGTGCAGTGCCTTGGTGACCGTTTTGATGCACTGTTGGATACCGGAGCATCCCGAACATATATGGGAGATCAAGTGGCTAGAACGTGTCAAGCTATGGGAGTCCCTAAGGAAGCACCGGATGCTTCCATGGCCAGAATGGCTAATGGCCTCCCAGCTCAAGTTCCCAGCAAGTATCACTTGGA
This sequence comes from Phaedon cochleariae, assembly GCA_918026855.4. NCBI lineage: Eukaryota > Metazoa > Arthropoda > Insecta > Coleoptera > Chrysomelidae > Phaedon > Phaedon cochleariae. The sequence continues at coordinate 17,805,566 of OU896723.1, read as the reverse complement.
GTTAGTGATTGGGAATACAACTATTTCCGCCATAGTCGGACATTTGCCTGGCCTGTCATCAGATTTCGTCATAGGCATGGATATTCTGAAACCGCAGAAATTCCAGCTAGACCTTGCTGATGGAAATATACGAATGGATGGAAAACCGATAACTGACCCGACACCGTCACCGGTTCACCCGATTAATACCGTAGACCGTACCGAGAAGCTTGTACTCACCCCGATGGAGGATAGAGAACTCCAAGCATTCCTGGGCCAGGAGCTGCCTCAATTTGAGAGCATCAAAGGAGTAACCCCGATACTCAAACACGAGATACGTTTGATTAATCCGGAACCAATCAAACAGCGTTACAGACCGCAGAATCCAAGAATGCAAGAGGTCATCAACGACGAAATTGATAAGATGCTGGAAGAAGGCATAATAGAACCGTCCAACAGCCCGTGGAGCTCACCAGTTGTCATAGTCCGGAAGAAGGATGGAAAACCAAGGTTCTGCATCGACTTCCAGAAAGTGAATGCTGAAACACATAAGGATGCATACCCGCTGCCCTTCATAAATGCAATTTTGGATAAGTTGCGCAGAGCTCGATACATTTCGAGCCTTGACCTGAAGCAGGGGTATTGGCAAGTGGCTTTGACCGATGCTAGTAAGCCAATCACAGCTTTCACAGTACCGGGCCGTGGACTGTTTCAATTCCGAGTAATGCCCTTCGGGCTGCATGCAGCACCAGCATCATTTCAGCGTCTGATGGACCGTATCATCGGACCTGAACTGGATCCATATTGCTTCGCATATCTGGATGACATCATCGTGCTTGGAGAGACATTCGAGCAACACCTGAGTATCTTACAGGAAGTATTCCGTCGCCTCCGAATTGCCAACCTCCGTCTGAACCCAGAGAAATGTCAGTTTGGCAGAAGATCCCTGAAGTATCTGGGTCACGTGGTTACAGGCGAAGGAATCTCTACCGACCCAGATAAGGTGAAATCAATACTGGAGTTTCCGCCACCGACCACCGTCCGACAGCTACGACGATTTCTAGGAGTTGCATCATGGTACAGACGCTTCGTACCTGGATTCTCTAATGTAGCTGCGCCGTTGAATCGATTGCTGAAGAAAGGATACCGGTGGCAGTGGGGAAATGAACAGGAAGAAGCGTTCAGTCACCTGAAGAAATGCTTAACGGAGTCTCCTGTTCTTTCCTGTCCGGATTTCAACAGACCCTTCATTCTACAGACAGATGCAAGTGATCAAGGACTGAGAGCTGTGCTCATCCAGAATAAGGAAGATGGTGACCACATCATCGCCTATGCAAGCAGGACTCTGACCACTCCAGAGAGGGCATACTCAGTAACCGAAAAAGAATGCCTGGCTATTGTGTGGGGCATAGAGAAGATGCGCCCCTATCTGGAGGGATACCGTTTCACCGTCCTGTCTGATCACCAATCTCTGAAATGGCTTCACAATATCAAAAGTCCAAGTGGAAGACTAGCCAGATGGAGTATGTACCTTCAACAGTTCGACTTCGAGATCAAGTATCGGAAAGGAGTCCTGAACCGAGTAGCTGATGCTTTGTCCAGACACCCGTCCCCAGCCGAAGAAGACATTGCTGCCGTTGGAGGACTACCTGATTGTTCCTGGTACGTCCGGAAGAAAACCGAAGTCCAGAAGGATCCTGCAACCAATCCGGATTACTGTATCAAGGAGGACAGGCTCTACCGTCATTTCTGGGATTCGACAGATTTCTCCGAACCAGAGCTATCCGATCCCTGGAAGTTGTGCATACCGAAACCAGCTCGTTCAACCGTCATGAAGGAGAACCACGATGCTCCCACTGCTGGACATCTCGGGATAGCCAAGACCACAGCCAGAATAGCTAACCGATATTATTGGCCTGGCATGTTCAGAGACATAGCCAAGTACGTTCGGAGCTGTCAATCTTGCCAACAGTACAAGACTTCACAGCAGAAGACTCCAGGAAAGATGCAACCGTCATTGAACAGACAACCATGGGAAACTGTGAGTTCTGATCTGATTGGACCACTGCCACGCTCAAGTAAAGGAAACAACTACTTGGTAGTGTTTCAAGACAGATTCACGAAGTGGATCCAGTGCCGTCCTATACGGAAGGCTACAGCGAAGGCAGTGAGTCAAGCACTATACGAAGAGATCATCACACGTTTTGGTTGTCCGAAAACCATCATCAGTGATAATGGGACTCAGTACACTGGTTCAGCATTCCGAGATCTATTGAATGATCTGAAGATTGGACACCGCTTCGCACCGCCGTACACACCGCAGGCTAACCCCGTGAAACGAACTAACAAGACCATGAAGACTATGATTTCCCAGTTTTGTGACGGCGATCATCGTAAATGGGATCAGCACCTACCTGAACTGGTATTTGCTTATAATACAGCTCGCCATGACTCCACCGGATATACGCCAGCGTTCCTTAACTGTGGCAGAGAGTTGGAGATACCAGCCGCTGTGTACCGTCCTGAGGAGCTGATAACCGATGATGTGGAAGATAACCGGGAAGAAGCTGACGATCAGGCCAGCCGACTAGGCAAGCTCCGAGAAGTCTTCGAATTCGTCCGCATAAACCTTGCCCGTGCATTCACCAGCCAGAGCCATCATTATAACTTGCGCCGGAGAGAATGGCGATGCCATATTGGAGACCGGGTGTACAAGAAGGAACATCACCTCTCGTCTGCCGTGAAGGGGTTCGCCGCCAAACTAGCACCCAAATACTCTGGCCCCTATACCGTTACCAAAGTCATATCTCCGGTCGTATATGACTTGAAAAGCAACACTGGCAAGAAGCTCTCCCGGATACACATAAAGGATTTAAAACCCGCCGCGCTCATGCCCACGCCTGGAGAAACATCGAGATGATGTACTTCTTTCTCTTCTAGCATCATGCCGAGAAAACAAACCGTTCCGCAACCTGATCCGAAAGACGTCCGTATACCGGGGGCCGATGCAGCGAAGGAAGCTGCCAAAATTAAAAATCGGATAAGGGCTATCAAGGTATTGGCACGGGATCTGACCTTGCGTCGCCGACCTTGCCGGGCTGTGGTAGCCACGCCGCCGGGAAGACAACCATGCCGCCCTAGTCCAATGACAAGACAAACCCCCCACCACCCAGTGTCTACAATCTCGGAAAGCCCAGCACCCCCCTGTTTGGCAGTAATAGACATACCCTTACCAATGGGTCCCTCGCCTAAGCCGGCCTATGAACCTACCGCCCCCGTTCCCAGCCCTGAACCTACCGAAGACGTGAGATCGAAAGGACCAGAGGTTACTCTAACTCCCTCAAAGACGACCATCGAAGAACGGTATGATCTGGCAGAGGCAGTGTTATCTCACCCAAGGGGAAGACCGTGGCCTCCGGCATTAAAAGCCAGATTATTTGCCCTAAGAGACCCAGGGGTGGACGGAAACCAGCGCGTCCGAATTAAATTAACAACCGCCGAAGGCCGGAGTATACGCGTGACTTTACCAAACCGACCGTGAACGAAGTTTTTTTATTTATGTTATTGAATTACGTTAATTTTGTAAAATTTATGGAATAAATGATTTGGGTACAATGAGTTTTCTTTTTAGATTGGAGCATAGGAGTAAAAGAGTATAACCAGTAACCGTGACATGTTGAGCCCGATACTGGAATTATCCGCATCCCCGCGACAAATAGAAGAAATCGCGAGGGAGCTTGCGGAAGCTATTGCCGATTCCGTCGGGGAAATGGAGGTAACAAAAGAACCATCGTCCGATAAGCTGTTACCGACTGCATCTCCGGAAGGACAGCTGATATGCCTGCAAGCATCTACAGACATAGAGGCAATGCCCGGCTCTTCTCACATGAGCCAAATTGTAGAGGAAGGAATACCGAAGCCAATTATCATACCGCAACCAGCAGCAGCTGTAGAGGCCACAGCAAGTTGCTCGTCTACATCTTCGGAAGGAACCGCACCTCCACATTGGAATCCAATGTTGGATGAATTTTGGACCCCCAGAGCCAGGGAACTGCGATATGAAGAGAACCGACGCATAGAGGCACGCCGAACGATGGAACGCTCCGGGAGTAGTCAGCCACGTTACCTCACGATTGCCCATGATACGTGTTGGCGATGTGGGAGGACAGGCCACCGACGAGACGAATGCACGCGGTCACCGGTGATGTTCTGCTCCCGCTGTGGGCGAGTGGGCATCATGTCCAGGAGATGCCCATGTGAACGCCTGCCCAGGCCCGAGGGCCGACGGCTAAGGAACCGCCCAGAGGTGACTCGACACCATCGACATTGCCCGACGTGCGGATGTCCGCACGCGCAACTCCATCGTCGCCAGCCCTAAATCCAGGAAAAAGCAGAATCGGAGGACCGGCACCGGAGAGAACACCAAGAATTTTGTTTAATTTTTTTTTTAGGACGAACTCTGCTCTTATTTTTGTTCAATGTTGTGTTCTGGTGTACATGTAGCTATGAAGGCATTACGAGGAAAAAAAATAATATAGATGAAATCCATTATTTTTTTTTTAGGAAGTAAGAGGGGGATGTAACGAAGTTACTATAATTTGGGAATTGTAGATGAGACATACGGTATAGGTAATGAGAGTAAAATCGAACTCAGGTGAAAAGTAAGCTATCGGCTCCGTTCTTTTTCATAAGTACTATCAACAATACACCTGGAATATTACTGCATTAAGCGAATGCAGTTTCGATTAGGTAAAACGAGATTCGATAATCTACTAGGCGTTGCATTTTAATCAAATCAGTATATCATCCGAGTGTTCGTACAGCGGGCGCGATAGCAGACCGCGCTCCCCACTCTCAGAGAAGAGTAGTGGGAATCTCCGCTCGCGAGGCGACAAGTTTCAGATAGAAATTAAAAAGAACAGTTTAGCTTGTGCGCTCAGCCGGCTAAGCTCGAAGATCCGGACCAGCTACCAGCGAGCCAGCCCCACCAAGGAGAAGCCCGAAGCCAGCCGACCAGAAGACTGTACCTAGACCGAAGATCGTGCCGGGACCGTAATAGCGGGACAGTCCGCCTAGAGAAGTCGTCCGAGGTGTCACGCCGAACCAGGCTAAATAGGAGCGTAAGGGAATTTTGTAACCTATTAATTTGTTTTCTTACAGCTGGGAATCCTGAAAGGGAACTAAGTGTGTGTTCACCTGTTCCCGACTAAGGAGTTCTTTTCCAGTGCACGATAGATGACGTGCGTGCACTGTCTAACGATCTAAGAGTGTCGTATCACCTGATCGTTAGATTTATCGGGTGTTAGAGTATTAAAGCGATCTAAGAGTGCCGTATCACCTGATCGTTATTTTTCGGATGTTAGGATATTTTCCAGTGCACGATAGATGACGTGCGTGCACTGTCTAACGATCTAAGAGTGCCGTATCACCTGATCGTTAGATTTATCGGGTGTTAGAGTATTAAAACGATCTAAGAGTGACGTATCACCTGATCATTACCTTTAGGCTGTGTATATATGTTGCATTTAGAGCTTGTTGCTAGTTTTGCTTTGAGCACGGATTTTTGCAATAGGGTTTGGGTATTGCTTGCGTGCTTTGATATGGGCTTTAGTTTTAATGAGCTTTATGCATGGCAAGTTTGAACCACGTTGAGTATTTACTTCGAAAGCCGTATGTCTCAGTAGGAGGGAATCATAGCATTTTAAGTCAGTGCTTCAAGTAGGCACATGTACATATTTAGTCACTAGTAGTTTCCTGTTGTAAATATTAATTAAATAAAGCTGTATATATTAATTGACTTTTCTTTCTATATATTAGTTTTGGGACACCTCTTCATCCGGGAGTAAATTCTATCAAGTCTCAAGTCACTTTGACAGTTGTATTCATCAGACCCCTGGATTAAACTTTCTCCACTGAAAGTTACCTGGTGCAAGTGGACCTACCACTATAAAATAGGTGGCGCCCGAGTATATTAGTTGAAAACCCGAGTGACGGCGCTAAATAACCAATCTCAGAGTAAATAACCTTACATTAGAGAGAATGCATTTTTATATTCCTTATCCGCTGAGCATCCTATTATTTCTTATTGTTATTGCCTGACCTGGATGCGCTAACATCCTGTCATCAAAAGAAGTTGTGAGGTATGCTTTGAATGAAGCATATATTCCGCCGTCCAAAGATTGTAGCCTGTGTGTCGTATATGTGGCGGAAATGATAGTAATAGTATCCCATTCGCTTCGCAATGCGTGTGATTTATCATATGTTGTAAGACTTGAGGAAATAAATTCGAAGTCATCCAGCCGGATTTATTATTTAGTGCTATCGAACTGACTGGTGACCCTTCTGTTAAATAGTCAGAGGGATTTCGAATTCGAGAATACACGAATACAAGAGGCACGGTGGCACCAGCAGCATTCATGATGCCAACAAATGTTACCAATGCTCCTCGTTCAGCTGAGGCGATTCGCCCCACCTGTTTCTTCCCTTTTGTTGATACAACCTTCACTGGCCTCATGACTGTTGTTATTCTTGTTTCATCTTGATTCCAAATCTGATTCGGCTGGATTTTGAATCTTCTCATAACAGAAGCATAGTTTTCGAAAAATTCATCTACGACAGGTTCATTGAATGCCATAGATTGACTCAAACTTGTCCTCTCCGGCTTTATTAAAGATAGATCTGGATGTCGTTTCATGTAGCTCCAGAGCCAGTATTCGAATTGCAATAGATATTGAGTAACCTTTCTAGACAAACCTAGAATTTTATTTATTTTCCATTCATCAGAAACTTCACAATCCGGAATAGATTTTGCGAACTCATATGCCAAAATGCGAATTTGCCTATAGAATAAGCCATAGTGTAAATCGGAAGATTTTTTTATGTATTCGTTGAGCTCACGTTCATGATTCATTGTGAACACTTGTTTGGCAGTATATTTGCTACCATATTTAGAATGATCGGATTCACTTTCATTTCCAGAATCGTCGTTTATGATTTCTTCCAAAGGTTTTTTCTTCAGCAAAGTCTAAATGTGGGATTGTAATGTGGTTCTCTTGATGGTATATTACCTGGCAGCCTCGTTCACTCTGAGAGTTTCTGAATGGCAATCATTTATTGCCAAGGACATCCTTTTTTCATCTACGTTCACCCTATCGGTCTTGCGAACATATTTACGGGGCATCTAGGAAAGGAAAAAACCATAATTGACAATCATTACACTGATAATTTGAATATGGGGTACATTCAACTATATGACGAATGTACCTCATTATCAATAGCCGAATGTACCCCATGTAGTCGATGAATGTGAATAGTGTAACAGTAAACTATCAGTTTTCAGGTAAGAATCGTCTACGACGAATAATTGTACAACCCTAGTGTCGTTGGAACCACAATAAAACAGTAAACAATGATTGTTGTTATGAGAAAGTTGTGCATACACAAATTTGTGATGAACTTACCGCGATTCCCAAGAAAAACAAGTTTTTGAATAACTTTAGCACATAAAGCAGTAGACATCCACTCATTCAAAATATCGTTGATGTGTGACCTTATTTTTATAAAAAATAATCTGCACTTGCAAACGGCAGCTTTTCATCAGTAGGCACTATGGGTTCGTCTCAAAAGGAATTAATAAAGGACTTAATATTCATTTAGATTATTTCAATGAAAAGGAAGGGGCGCCACAGCAATTTTTAAACAAGAAGATTTTTTATTATTTGGGTATTTGTGCAACCAAACAATTATGAAAATGATGTTATCCAGCTAATCAGAAAAAAAAACTTCAATATATCTGTATTATGAAAAGTGGTATTTCAAATCTCTTTTCTACTAGAAATTTGTCTTAAGAGATGCATACTTAAACTCCATGGAAGTTAATAATCTAGGCAAGTATTTATCTTTACCACCGCATAGTACTATGTGTTGGGTTCGATTTACAGAACTTCGAAGGAAATATGTTAAATATATCATGTCAGAAATATCGAAGATGACATATATCCCAAATATATAAAATAAAAAATAAACATTCTGGCCTGATTAGGATCCTTCTCGCTGCACAGCTGCAACCAGCTGCATCACCATGGGGAAATCTCTAAATGGAGGACTGCCTTGAAGCCAGCCTACAAAAATGGCTGTTGTATGTTCAGGCTGCTTGCAGAACTTAACTGCATCCTGGTCTGGACGAAGTTGGAAGAGCTCCCAGGCTTGGTTGCTCCATAAGTAGCCAAGAAGTATTGATGAGGCACCTGCCTCTGCACGACATGGACATAGTGGCAAGAATAGAGGGTAGATTGATGACCATCGGAAGAAAAAACGGCTTGAGGATCCCCAGCACAGGAAGTTGACCTCATGGGGCTAAGATCCCAGCATACAAAATCCCAATTTAAAAATCCAGGTCTACAAATCCCCGCGTAGGACCCTATAACAAACAGCCGGAGTGAAACCTCAGTCAAGTCTAGGCGAGTGAACCTGAGTTTGTCATAAAAAAAGAACTCACCCTTTTCAAAAAGGGTTGTGACGAAAATGGCCGGCACGATGTGTTCCCGAATCCTGGACGAACCATGAATATTCCTGCTTCGAGAACGCCAACGACTCTCTAGGCAGTTGAGTGGTGTCATTTGGTGGAAACCATGGGTGATGCCTCCAAGGAGGATAAAACCAGCGAAACCCCACAGCGACTCACTTCACCTATACATATATGACTTCACTCATCCAGAGCCCACCAAGAAGTGACCATTCTCGGAAATTGGATATCGTCATTTCTCAAAACCGAAGAACGACATTCGGAAGTGTCAAATCTGACCTAAATTCGACAACCTTGACATTGATATTTGTGGAACACCCAATCAGAGTGGATCTATCTCAGTCCTACCCACCAAGCATGACTTTTCGGTAACATACCGATTCCTAAAACAACTGGCAACGTTGGAAGTTAAGTTCACTGGACGTTACTCTCCTACTCTCTATGCTTGTGACAGGAAGTCCGATGTGACTTGGCACATGACATTGATGTGTTAGCTATATACAAGTGACAAGTAAATGAAATTACTTGACATGGATGTCAATATTGTCAGTAATCAAATTACATAACCGAGAAATAATAAGTATGCAATTTCTATTTATTTACAAAAAATACCACTGTATTTTATATCCAGCCGATCTATATCAAGATTCAGACCTCAAACATACATCAGAAAACTACTATGATGATTAAGGTAATGTATTTGGGCATAACCTATATTCAGCTTGTAAACAACAGGTGTTTATTTCTTTCAGGCAAAACATATAAGAGAATATACTCTAGGAGCATTTTATTGATTGCATATTGATTGGAATCGAGTTGGAACATCATCTACTACCTGTTGATCATCGAGCCAGTAAGAAAAGTGAATAATTTGGTGCGTATACTAGTGACAAGTTTCAAGTATTCCTAATGAACTATTCTTTTCTTTTTTATGTACTACATAATAGATAGCGGCAACTATCAAGCAACTTTATGTTTACAATGTGATTATCTGCTCGATATACTGAAATTGAAGTGTAGCTAAGATTTATGACTGAATCTGATATTTGAGTGAAATAAATGACAAGTATACTTGAACTTTTGTTATTTATCGAAAATACTTATGTATGAATAACTACTCTGGTATGCAACTACTTCAAGATTTGGTTATGTCAATGTAATGGAGTGATGATTAATCTGGATATGATACAGGGTGTATCAATACTATAAATTAAAAAAATTGGAAGGTATGTACTGAAATTTTAAATGCTACAGATGTTTGGTGACATTTTTCAACGATAAAGACAGAGCGGGAATTTCAAAAGATTTTTGATTCTTCATGAAAGGACGAATGTACCCCTTGGCCGAATGTACCCCATTTTCCCCTACTAACCAGTAAAATCGACTTCTATTGTGAAAATATAGTGCGTCATAATCAACTGACCTCATCTGAAATATGTTTTTTTCAAGTTTCATTTGAAAATATATATGTAGACATGTGATATCCCATATTATGGTTATTCTCATCATATCAAAAGCAACTCTAATTTATGATTTTTTTTACCAAATCTCCCACGCAGCAGAATTAATTGCCAATGTTTTTTTCTGGGTTTCACTCATGTTTTTGTTGATAGATCTTCCTAATTTTCGACTCGGGATAATTTTCTATTAACAAAAAAATTCGTGACCTTGAAAAAAATTATCGGGAATGATTCGACCGCTAGGGAAATAATAAATAAAAATTCGTGGAAATAATTTTATTTTGAAAAATACTCAGAGTGTAGGATTCTTCAGCAGAAAATGGGAAATCCATAAATTTTTCAACTTCAATGTTCAGTGCCAATTACATGATCAACCTCAGAATGTATCCGAAATTGAAGCACTCAATAAAGTCGAATTTTGTATGATACCTAATGACAACGATGCGCAAGAATTTGAATCAAACCCACTGACAATTTGCAATGCTGAAAATAAATGCTCTCGTCGTGATCAGTAATTTACAACGGTTCCTGGCAAACTTTAAAGTTTGATTCGACGAAAAATACATGATGAATGTGTTCTTTCATACCTTGCAATAATTTATTTTTTATTTTTAATATCTTCACACATCACGATAAGTCGACAAATTCCTTAGGTGACTTTGTGGTTATCCCTATCTTAATCTGTGACGTTTGTTTTTCAGAGATGAGATTACATCAGATATGGCCAACCATATTCCTCAAGTCTGACTCGAATACCTCTACTGAACTACTACGTATATCATGAGAAGTTTCAATATAATACATGTACCTCTGAATGTATGTCCAAATGTGACTTGATTCTGGTGGATATCTGGCATCCAATGCTAAACATATTCTGAAAGTCACATCAACAGCCTTCAAACAACTCTCAATTAATCAGACATTGTTGTCAATCCTTCAAGACACGGGTGAAATTTCATACATAAAAGAACGGCTCGGGTCTAATAGACCGGAAAGAAGTATTATATATTTTGTCAATTAATAAAATTTATTACGCAAAATATCGTTACATATAACTGAATGAACATACTAATTGCTATTTTCATGGAGAAAAATGAAGATTAGATTTCCAAAAACATCAAAAATAACAAAAGAATAAAATATATATTTTTTGGTCGATAAAAGTTAAATACGCTGTATAAAATTAACGTTTCAAATTTCGTCAGCACACATATGACACACATATCAAGAATGCTCTAAACAAATATATTTCTCATAAATTCTGCATTAAGAACGCATTTTGCGATCTTCACAATAATTGCACCGACTTCTTTTGTTACCCTCAACAGCTACTGGTTAAGGTACTTAGACACCACTAATTTTTGCAGCACGGTTTCGTATTTTTCTCGTTGAATACGGAGATGTTACTCTTCCTCATATCTGCTCCATTGCCAGTTGAATTCCAAGCTGTTTTGGGAATATCTTTCTAGATGGTGTTAAAGGATCATTACTTCTTTTTATGATGGAAGCGTGAATCGCAGAGACGTTCAATTAATTGTATTGAATTACCATCGGCCATCTCCGAGAACATTATATTTGGCACCAAATTGATCCACTACATCAATAACGTGTTTGTTTTTTTCGGTATATATGAAACAATTCTCTCAACTACATCATTGACTGCGTTGCTTACTTTTTATTGCCCCCTTTGACTGTTTACCTGCATACTTTTCTAGGTTTAGAGTGTAAAACGTTCGAGCATCGGTCAATGAATAAACTTTCAACCCATATGGTGGTTTCGCCGTGTGGTGGTCGGATTAGAATAACCCCACGGTAAGTCCTGCCTGTCGTAGAAGGCGACTAAAAGGACGCCAATAGGTGGAAGATGGTTAACGCCATCGCCCGGTGCGATACCACCACATCAACCATAGGCACTGTGAAATGGGTATACTTACCCGTGTTTCAGTAGCTGGTTGATGTTCCGGCCAACCCAACCCAACCCAACCCAATTTCCTTTTCCTTCCACGCCAACCTCCCTTCTTTATACACAATACGCGATGATGAGTTCTCCTCAAGTAAAATTATCCGGAAGTAAAATACCTCTCCATTCGGATTTCCGGGCGAGAGGTGCTAGAGGGGGTTCACCATCGGCTGAAAAAGTCCTCAAGATAGACCTATGTAACATCCGAGGTCTAAGTAAGAACATCAACGATGTCCATCGACACCTTCAAATTGAAAAGCCAGACATATTGGCTCTTACTGAGACACAGGTCAATTCATCCACCAATACGACCTATCTGCTTTGTCCTGGGTACGAACTCCACACACGTTTCAGATTCAAGGGAGGTCTCTGCCTCTTCTCTAAAACGAATCTCTCATGTCAACGAGAAAAAACTTTGGAACCAAATAAGTTTGATGTCATGTGGTTCAAACTCGATAGCCAGAAACAGACCAAATACCTTTGTTGTCTCTACTTATCACCAAATGATCCATCCTATGAAGAGCTCTTCGAATTCTTGTCTCTGAAGCTTGACCAAATTCAACAGAACCATCCAGCAGCAGAAATCATCATCATGGGCGATTTCAATGTACACAACACTGCTTGGCTCGTACACTCTAACAGAACGGATGAAGCTGGGCGACAAGCCGAAGCTTTCGCCATCACTCACGGCTTAGAGCAGCTTATCGAAGAACCCACACGAATTCCCGATGCCAATAACCATTCAGCTAACATACTTGACTTATTCCTCACTAATAATTCAGCACCCTACACCATAGATGTACGAGCTCCACTTGGCAATTCTGACCACACACTCATCTCCACAACCTGCCCATTTTTCATTCCATCAACTGCTCCAGCACCCCCACGTCTTATATGGCATTACAATTCAGGAGATTGGGACGGTCTCCGCATGTTTTTCTCCGAGTTTCCTTGGCATAGAGTATGCTTTGACTCTGAGGACCCTTCACAGTGTGCTGCGGAAATATCCGAGATCATCATGCTCGGAATGGACACATACATACCTCATTTTTTGAAAGGATCATCACCTTCGAAACCCTGGTTCAACAAAAACTGTTCTAGAACTGTTGCCTTGAAACAAACAGCCTACCATCGCTGGCGCAAAAACCCTAACCCCGCGACTAGAGCAGAATACGTTGATGCCAGGAATAACTGCAGCCAAACAATAGATGCTTCGAAAGAAACATACAATGCCAAGATAAGATCGAAACTCATAGATTGCCCCAATGGCTCCCGTTCGTTTTGGTCCCTTGCTAAAGCGGTCGGAAGAAATTTCACCAATAGTTCATTTCCACCACTATCCAAATCCGACGGCACATTAGCAACAACATCGCAGGAGAAAGCAAATATTTTTGCAGAGATGTTCGCAGCAAACTCTACTTTAGATTCCCAAGGAAAACTGCCGCCAGACATTCCACCCGTCGAGAGTCGAATGCCCGAAATCGTCTTCCGTCAACGCACTATCAGACGAATTTTGCTTGGTCTCAAAACGAATAAGGCTAACGGTCCGGATGGAATTCCACCCATTATCCTCAAAAAATGTGCACCAGAATTAACACCGATTCTCTGCAAGTTGTTTACCATCTCGTACAGGTCGGGTATTTTTCCATCATGCTGGAAGACAGCTAGAGTCCAACCAATCCCCAAAAAAGGGAACAAGAACCTGCCCAACAACTACAGGCCCATTGCCCTGTTATCAGTAATCTCCAAAGTGATGGAGAAAGCCATCAATATTGAGCATATCAAATATCTGGAGAGCTCAGGAATCATCAATGATAGACAATACGGCTTTCGCCACCGAAGATCTACTGGAGATCTACTTGCCTACGTCACCCATTTATGGCAATCGTCAATAGAAAAACACGGGGAATCTCTAGCTGTCGCGTTGGACATATCGAAAGCTTTCGACCGTGTTTGGCACGAAGGACTCCTCCACAAATTACCATCATACGGCTTACCACCTCAGCTATGCCATCTCTTATCGAGTTTTCTTTCAGGCAGATCGCTTCACGTGGTGGTGGACGGTGTATCGTCTGATACCATTGGCATCAATTCCGGCGTTCCACAAGGATCAATTTTGGCACCAACATTATTTCTGCTTCATATCAACGATCTGTTGGGAGTAACAACTTGCCCCATCCACAGCTTTGCAGATGATAGTACCCTCCATACTGCGTTCTCTTCCAGAATTCCCATTCCTTCCCAGGAAATTAAGAACTCACGGCGCAGGCAGGTCAATGCTGTCAATGAAGATCTTGCTGAAATCACAGCCTGGGGAACAAACAACCTAGTTGAATTCAACGCCACCAAAACTCAAGCCTGCATTTTCTCTAGAAAGGCGGAACTCAGTATGCCCGATATTGTAATGTCTGGCTCCACCATCCCCACCAAGCCCACCATATCTATGCTCGGTATTTCCATCAGCAACACTCTTTCATGGGATAATCATGTCAGATCCATCGCAAAAGCTGCTTCACAAAAACTCGGATTCTTGTTCCGTGCGAAAAGCTACTTTACACCTCAACAGCTTCTCATGATCTACAAAGCGCAGATACGGCCTGTTCTAGAATACTGTTCCCACATATGGGGTTCAGCACCAAAACATACGCTGATGCTCTTAGATTCCATCCAGAGAAGAGTCATTCGCCTGGTGGGTGACGCCACACTCACTCACTCTTTGACATCATTGGAACACCGTAGAAAGGTCGGCGACCTTTCACTTTTCTATCGATACTTACACGGGAAATGTTCTTCGGAAATCTCTGCTATCATTCCTTCAGTAGCAATACCAATCAGACGAACTAGACAAGCCCAGTCAGCACATCCTTTCGTTGTCAACCTCGAAAGATGTCGAACAGCACTTTATCAAGACTCCTTCATCCATAGAACGGCTAGGCTCTGGAATTCATTGCCTGTGGAAGTATTCCCAACAACATAATATAATCTCCAAAAGTTCAAAAAAAATTCCAATACCTACCTCCTGTCCCTATCCTCCCTAGGAACGCACGATGTTCTTTGAACATTATAGGGATTCCCTTTCGTGCGCTCCAAGCGATAAAAAAAAAATATCGAGCAGGCTTATTGGGAACGTACATTCTGAGGCTGCAGGGACCTCAGGAAGCCTTTTTACAAAGGCTTCAAAAACTTTCTGGATGGGAGCGAGATTATCTTCTTGCTCACGTTCCTCCCTGGTATGTTTGTTGTCAAATCGTAGGCACCGTTTAAAAAATCTGAATCTTCTCAAAGCCATTGTAGCAGGAAAAATATTTACTCCAGTTTCATCAGTTGCCCACAACGCAAAAATAGATGTTTGGCCGCCATGGTATACTCCGGCCAGATGAAGTAGACCAAACAAGGCTTTCTGCTCAGTTATTGTAGTTGGCCTTACATCAGAGCTGTCTTGGTAAAGGTAACGGTGTCTTGGTAACTCTACAATATGCCTGGTAATATCCGCATCAAAAAATGAGTCCCAACAATCTTCCTCTGTAGATGCATTTTTTGCAAGGCCAATTACTCCTGGCAGTTTGGATATGATATTGTGCTGTCTAGTTCCCACATTTTTTGGAGGACACATTTTATCCCATTCAAACCCATCATTGTTAATATAATATAAGTGAGCCTTTTTTACCACGCGAAATTCTCGGCCCAGTAATTTCAATTTCGTCTAATGGGGTGATCTCCTGCTCCGAATCAGTATCATGTTCACAGTGCTCATATGTTTCTACATCCGCATGAAATAACTTCTGGAGCCAATTAAAACTTTTCTCGTAAGAATCTGACCATTCTCAATCTGCACTAATACTACTTCAATTTCAACCAGGAAGAATGGGTTGGGTCTATCAGAACGTAAGACGCGATGACGCCTGAACAAATAACTGCACAGAACTGATGTGTATACTGATCTCTATTATCCAACAAGAGGAAGAAGTAAAGCCGGCCGAAGTCGCGTTCGAGCGTTCTTGCACCTGATAAAAAGGTCGACCCGTGCACTAAAGGGTTGATAAATATAACTCAGCATACCCTCTGGATTTTTCTCATCACCAGCAAAATATGATGAACGGTTGGAGGGTGATTTTCTTCTTAGCAGCGTCTTGACGACTTCGCTCAATTGTAGAATATAAGTTGGAGGTATTCTGTAAAACACCAGAAATATGATATGAATCACCAATAAAATTCAATGATGTGTGGTGTAAGTTGAATTGTGTTCAGTACAAGTTTGGATAGATTTCATATTGTACTGGATTATTTTATACTCACATTGATGTGAGTAATGAAACTTTTACAGACTTCTAATTCAGAGGGTCTTCAAGATCTCTTTTCATCTCAAATCTCTTTTGAGGCAGGGTTAGTAGCGCAACCAATTCTGAAATATAAAAAAAATGAATGGAAATCCTCCTGGGACCCAAAGGTCGAATTTTCAAGATTTCAGTATGATAATTGAAGATCTCTGCAAATTATTGCTTCAGATATATGAAAAAAAAAAATAAAAAAAATTATTCTACAGTCAATTTTGAAAAAAAAAATCAGTCCATTTGGATGGAACATTTATTATTTTTTGTGAACATCATAAAAACAGTTTTGATTGGAAGTGATACAAAAAAATTTTGCTCACTTATCACAATAGAACTTTGTTTTCTTCTTACAGTTGGGGTTTTTACACCTAACCAAATTTTTCAGATCACCAGTTAGAGTGTTGTTTTCTTCTTGGGTTTGGTGAGCGGTGAAAATGAGGTTTGTGGTCTATTTCTGGTGACAACAGGTCGAGCATTGTTTATATCTTCATCAGAATCTTCAAGTTCATCGGATATAAGCCAATCAGCTATTTCTAATTCAAAATTAAATGACTGTTTAATACGTTTTTGCGAGATTCTTCTGAAATGTTTTCATCGATTCCAACTTTTAGATTAGATCGTAAACAAAAATATCGATCTATCGATCTCTTGTCATAGTATGAACTATTCGTGATACTCGGGTATTTTTGGCCGAATACATTCTGATCCGAGGATACTTGAGACAAGACATTAGAATTGATATTCCAAAAAAATGTTTCACTTCAGATACGGTCAGGTGCATTGGTTTGTTATGTTGCAACATGTATCTGACATTTGTGCACTCACAAATGTACACGAAATCATCATGATTGAAATACATGAGCATGACATCAGATGCCTTCGTTCATGCCTTGAAATATTTTCTTTCATTGCTTGTATCAACATTATCTTCGCTTTCAAAATGTAACCCTGAAAATATATCACTTTTTCTCCACGAGAACTTTTGTGGGTTTTTTGAAGTGATTCATCTGAATCAACTTGTGTCTCTTGTACATCGTAATTCATAGTCTGTTCCTCTCTTTCCTCATCAATACATGTTTCCTTTCGTCATCCCTTACCAATAATCCATGCATGCTATCATGTTCTCCCTCATACAAGTTTACCTCTTCGTCCTCTTGTTCGTCTTCAAATCCATCTATGTCAGAAGTATCAGCTTCCAATAATTGTAGTAGTCTCTCATCGTCTTCGCCTGGCCAAAGATATCGTTTTCGACCAAAACTTTCTGGAAAACACCAAGATTTCATGAATATTCGTGAAAAGTTACATATCAGAATTTGTTTGGAAAAAGTGGAAGAACAAGCCAATGTCTATTCAAATGTACATAACAGAAATCTGATCACAAAAAAAGATGAAATGAAAATATGGAATGCAGGTACTTACTGTTGAAAGATATTATCTTGCTCGACGCCATGACAACAATAACAGATTGTAACCAAGAAACCGCATGAACGGGCAAGTTCGGATTCTTTGTGACGTAGAGAACATATCTAACGAGGTTGACGTGAGGATTCGACATCGATATTTAGGTGCGTTTCGATTTAGTAAAATAAATTCCGAACGTCCACTCTGATGGACCCAGGGTCCCAGGAGGATATACCAACCATTGAATATGCTTACCTCCTGTAGAACACCCTCCTTCTGTCCTGATTGCAGTATTGTTTTTTGTACTTCTGGCCATTCACAGATTAAATTATTATTTTCGTTCGTGAACATTCTCTCAAAATCTCTCAATAATAGGGAATATCCATCAGGTAACTCCAAAGCCCGTAAAAATGAATGATATTCGTGAAGTTCTAACTCCTTCAGTAATTTTCTACGTTTGTTGAATGATAGATCCCAATGGGACATAACCTCATCGAAGGGAGAACAATGATTATTCATGAAGTGAAGTGAAATTTCCTCTTGGATGTTGTTGTCATCTTCTGAAGAATCACTGGGCACCAAAACAAATGGAGAGGCGAATCAGTAATAAATAGACGAATTGGCATATCCAATATACCTGTTATAGATGTATCCAAGTAATTATGATTTTTTTTAACATTGCTATATTTTGCCCACAACTTTCCTCCACACTGATGTCTGGAAGACGCATCTGTGTTAGGTCGATAAGGCCTGGAGTAAATTTTCCATGAGAACTATCACCTAAAATCATTTTCATATCTATAAGGTGTTCGAATTACAAGATATCGGCTGATGATGAGTTTTTTTAATGGGACACCCTGTACCTATATCATTGTATTTCAAGATTCTCCCTGAAATGCTGATTCCATCAATACATCACACTTGGGGTCTAGCGGGAATGATTGCAGAGATATAGGGTGTTCAAAATCGAGATTTTTCAGATTTAGGATTTTTTATGTGTCAAAATTATTCATTATCGATCGAAATGGCTTACATGTCCCTATCTCACCTTTTGATTCTCTATTCACTGACATAGATAGTGAATGAAAAGTCAAGATCGGGATATGGGGGCTGTTTTGACATATAATGAATAGTTTCTACACCAAAATAATGCGAAATTTTGAGTATCTTGATTTTGAACCCTATATCTCTTTAATCATTCCTGGTAGACCCCAAGTGTGATACATTGAGGAAATCTGTTTTTTAGGAGGGATCTAAAAATGCAATAATTGACAGGGTATCTCTTGAAAAAAATCATCAGCCACAATATCTTGGAATTTGAGAACCCTAAAGATATGAGAATAATTTTATGTGATAGTTCTAAGAAACCCTATAACTGATGTAGGTACTTGCATTTTTTCATCATATCTGACGGTTTAGCTGATATCGAAGAACAACCTAATGACTCACCCTGTATGAAAACGGACCTAATAATTTTGTCGGTTCCGACTCTTCGTGAGTAGAGGTCGGAGATAGGTAATAAAACGTGTGTTCCAAGGCCAACATGAATTATTTGCATTCAGGGACACAATTTTCCAACTCGGAAATTGCAGGAAAATGTACTGCCTCGTGTACAGCCTTCCGGCCTAGTTTTCGATACAATATTACCAAAGACTACATACAATACCACAAAATAATACATACCTAATACCTACTCGCACTTCAGAATAAGAGCTCCTGCAAAATGGCTACAGGTGACTGATACTACCTAGATAGAGTGTTAACGATAGTTTCGCGTAATTACGTGAACATGAACCTATCCTAACTGAATCGGTAGGTTTTGTAGGATTTGTAGATATTACACCTACTAGAAGCAGATTCACTTACATTTGAACGAATCGAGTAAGTCAGCGAAACCCCTATCATTCAGTAGAGTTTCCAATTTCACCGAATTCATAATTTTCACCAACATAGTCTTAGACTCAATACCTCGCACAAACGATCTTAGGATTATGAATCAAAGACTCAAGAGGCTGTCGCCCAAGCTGTTCCCACTATAACTGCTGAAATGTAATTGGGCAGTGTGCCCACTGCATCGCTTCCTTAAAAAAAACTGGAGCACCTCGACTAAGCGGAATTGCACTAGGCACGTATCCAGGGGGTCATATTGGAATTCTGGAAACAACCTGAAAAAGTATGCGTACCACAAATTCGTAAATTTGTATGAATATCACTACTTCAACGTTGGAAACCTACTCCCCAGGAGTCTATAGTTTTGCGGGACTAAGAGAAGGAAAAATCATCAGGCGATTGCTGGAATGCTGAATTCAAAATTCCGTCAAATAGTTTTGATTCCTGCGCTACCTAGTATTTTTCTCAATGAAGTTCTCATTTTATCTCAGAAATCGAATAGGCATAGTGATACTTAATGTAATGAAAAAACTGTATTGCCTCAGTGATTTGTTCAATGTTTTGAATGAATTATAGCATACAGATACCTCTACATGAAAATACCACTTCAGAAGGAAACATTTCCTATATACCTAGTTGATATACTCTTCAGAAACTTGAATTTCTATTCGCATGCATTGGATCTTGAACCAAAAAAAATTGTCTCTGCATGGTGTTGTTCATCTTCCATTGTTCCCTGTAAACGTGCTGCTGGATCCGCGCCTGCAAAATCCCCACTCATCTCTTTTGAAAAGAACAGTATCCTTATATCGTCGCTTAGCTTTGGTGGTGAACTATTTCAACCCACATAAACAAAAACTTGAGCTTTTAAAAATATTCGTCATCGTGAAAATCATGGTTTCTTCTCTAAAACTGTAACTAGAAGTCAAAACATAACAATTTTTCAGTATTATTATTCAAGGATCATGCTTTCCATATGAATGTTCTAATTTCAGGATTATAAACATTTTAAAACAATAAATTCGGCACGTTCTGGGCTAAATCTAATAGGAGTGATTGAAAATAATGATAATATCTGCATTTTATTTTTATTCCATTACAATTATCAGATGATATACGAAGGAGTATCAAAATAACACAAATCAAAATTGTCAATCTTCTTCAATATCTGATTCAACTTGTACACTATCAGTTATTGCAGTTTGGGAAAACCGTTTGAAATTCAAGAAATCCGAATATTTTATTTCGATAACATTGTAAAATGGTTGCATAGTTTTTGCAGTTTGAGCTACTGTGTACCAACCCTCTGGGGTGTAAGTATCTATTTTATTACCACGGTTTTCAATAGCAGAATCGACACTGTCGCATTCCATTTCAGAATGTCCTGACTCCATATATTTTTGGATTATGATTTCAATCGGAAGCGATTGTACAGCTCGTAAAAATATTGCAGTTACGATTTTGCCCCGATGCTGTGTCAGCATAGAATGTAACTTCTTTCACTTCAATCCCAAGGCCACTCAAAAGTTTCCACAAACAGGTTGCAATTTCTGAGGAACCATTGGTGCCAACACCCTCATGCCACATAAAAGTTATCTGCATGGGCAGTCCCCAAATTGTACACGGTGAAGTTGAACGATTCTAGATTCTGTGTATAGTGAAGCTTTCCTACTTGTAATGAAGGTGTTAACAGAATGTTTCTCATATCTACAGTGAAAAATACAAATGACAAATCAAGTTTTGCTTTATTTTCATCGACTTGTTTTGCTTCTCTGGCCTCTATTTTTCTAGCTAAGTGCGCAATATTATCATCTTGCATTTTCAGCTTCTCATCACCATTTTTATTTTGGAGCTCAGCACAATAATCGCATTGGTCCTCCTTAGGCCGGTGGTAACCAATATTGAACTTCTGGAGTGAAAATGTGTTTATAAAAGCTAGCTTTCTCGGGTGCTACTCCAAGCTCTTCTGAAATATAAAATAAATTTTTGAACAAGACTTCATGATGATAGGTTAGTGTTGCATACCATTTATAAATAAAGGAGTTTGGCTGCTAGTGTAGTTAGTTATACAATTTTGTATTGCTCAAGACTTCCAGATGATGGACGAGAAGTGATATCTGATTCTGAATCACAAATAAAATTAATGAAAATATACTCAAGACATTTTCAAATTACCATATAAAACTGAAGGAATTTCGTGGATCATATCACCATTTTCCATTAGTTTCGATTTTGACTCATGTTCTTTCTTTTTCTTCCCTTCATTTGGACGAGGAATTACAGCTGAATCTATATAATGAAATAAATTTATAAAGAACCTGATTTTAAATCACAAGTAAAATTATTGAAAAAATACTAAAGATATTTTCAAGTTACCATAGGAAACTGAAGGAATTTCATGATTGACATCTGCATGTTTCATCAGTTTTGATTCTGATTCATGTTCTTTCATTTTCCTCTCTTTATTTGGACGAGTAGATAAAGCTGAATCTTCAAAATGAAATAAGTTAATGAAAAAAAAACTTCAGTGGTTATACAGTGTGGAAACCGAGGTGGAAACCTATGATGAAATAAAATCTGCATTTTCAAATCTGGAATACCTTGTTGAAAATCCTCGGACAGGACGAATTTTATTTTTGAAAATCTATTTTCTTGAAAAAAAATTCAACCACCTGTCAACCTCCTACCCTACAGATCAACTTTTTCAAAATGTTCAAATTGTAAAAGGAGTCAAGCTACACCTTGTTAGAGAGGTATTTCGAATTGTTATACAATGATGGTTGAACAATTTTAGACAAATAAATATATTATCAAAATGAAAATCAACCTGTGCAAGGATTTTTCAAAATATATAATTATTTCTGTTACGTATATATGCAGATTTCATTCTAAGATAGGTTTCCACACTGTATATAAAAACTCATCATGTATTAAAACTCTAGTTGTTGGGGGTGTTGGAGGTGGGGTCAAAGTATCATCTGATAGACTACTATCTGATGATGGTGAAAAATTTATGTTTTTTTTCTTCCTCTTACCTTCTACGGTTTTTTCCATTTCATTTGATGTAGTAGAGAATTCAGGATCCTCGGCTTTTCTACGAGCTTTCTCTGAAGTGGCTAGAAGGAATTAAAATGAAATAATGAAACAATGACAGCAATAGCAATAATACTTACAGCAGTAGGCTTCAATGTGTACTTTATGAAGATCCTAACTATTTTCATCAGGCTCTTCACCACGTTTCATGAACAATCTAGCATTAAGTATCAATTATTTTATTTTATAAAAAAATCAAGCAGAATAATTCCTAATTATTTGACGTTGCAACCTCTTTCCTTCTTGTAAATCAGCATTCCGATTAACTAATTCATCTTCATCAACTTGCCCTTCAAAATCCATTTCCAAATCAAGTTCTTCATCTTCTGGTTCTGGTACAGGAATGTTATTTGTAATACATATATTGTGCAGGACAACACATGCATTTATTATTTCAGATGCTACAGTTGGGGAATAATGCAACACTCTATCTTTGAGTAGGCATCGGTTTTTAATGAACCATTGCATCTCTCTATGATGCATCTGGCTTTACAAAATTGGTGATTATACTCTCCTCCTGGGGATTCAGGTAGAGAATCCCTCACGTGAATTTGGAGCCACTTTCTTAAAGGATATCCTGAATCACCTATGGTATTTATGTGAAATATATCAAAATAGTTGTTATGATAAACTCACCAATTGAGAAATAATTATTGTCACCTTTACTCAACTGCTGAATGTGTTGATTGATATTTGAATCATTCCAAATATAGGCGTCATGTGTGCTTCCAGGATACCTAGCATTCAGATATATAGTTCTCATATCAATATCACAAATCTTAAAATGATGTTATATGAAATGGGGTCAGTGCTCATCATTATACCAATTTTACCAATTGTGTATTGATAGAATGATAGTTTCTCCTGTTCACATATGTGTTCAGGATAATCATCTCCACTTAGTGAATGTATGGCTACATGTGTACAATCAATGACACCAACTATTCCAGGAATACCATATGCCTCGTAAATTCTGCAAAATGAGAATAAACCATATTAGTAATAATTGAAGTACATACATTTGAAGTTTTGAAGTCCTACTCACCCTCTTCCGTTGAGCCTCGCGTCTTGGAAATTCCTTGGGAAATACACCCATTGATTGAAAATTACATGATTGTTTAATGCACTAGTGACTTCTGCAACACATCTGCTAACAGAAGATTGACTAACACCAAAATATTTATTTGTCCCAATATTGTTTTGATAGCTCCCTACAGCATAAAAATTCAGAGCAATGACTGAAAATGTTTTCTTAGTTACTCGAATGTTGCAAGGTACCTATTCATAGATGAAATTGATTTTATCGAATGTCTTACTCAACAATGAATCCATTATACAGTTCCATACTTACTTTAATTTTTTTTAACAGTGCTGCTGATTCTCTGGTAGGACGTGCTAGAAAATTATCCAAGAAAATTATCCAAGTTTTGGATGAGATTAAGTGCAAGAGGTTCTGAATCTGAATCTGAATAACTTCAAAAACTGTTTATCTGATAACAGATCAAACGGATCTTGGATTTTGTCAATTTGTCCAAAAATCTCTTCCTGGATTTCCGGCCATTTCTTCAGCTGCTTCAACAATGTCTTGTTGAATCAGAAGTATCAGCTCATCCATGTTTAGATAGTTTCAAATTTGTTTATTTATGATCATGAAAGTTATGATAACATACTATTTTTGTTATACCTAGCACGATGATAATTCCAACCTCAAACTGTGATACACTACTGAAATTCATAGGACCACTTTCCAGCGACAAATGTCGAGAATACTGAATCACAATTCCTATGAGAATTTGATCAATTTTTCCATGGGAAAAATGTCGAGAATCAGGACCTTGGAATGAATATTGGGAAATTCCAGAAGGATATTCAGAGATATACAGACACAGACTAATATTATAGCAAACATTGAGCAAATTCAACCTATGTATATACAACCTACTCACTATAGAAAAAAACATGAATTGAAACTAAATAATATATATAATAGGTTAGGTACAAATGAAATAGAGGTGTTGAATGTAAGGAATATTTTACCTCTCATGCATACAGATTATTTTCATGTATGATAATGAAGTTGAGACTGATGTTGGGATGAATATGAGTATCACTCATCTGAGAGTTATTTAATGAGTGTCCATGCATATCATGATAGAATGCAGTTTCCGAAGCTTTTGTTGTATTCAAATTGAGATTTTGTTGTGAACTGCACTGAAAGTAACTGGATATTGAAAATATCTACCAGCTCTGATTGCAATAACCATTATAGAGACATCTCCTATTTCTGATCATTTTATTATTACAACAGTATTATCTCCATTCTGTGATTATGAAAATCGCTTTCTTAAACCATTTGTAATACCCTTGAATGGACATTTGCTACCATCATAACGCAGGTGTGTTATGACATTATGAGAATTTCATAAATTCTAGTCTATCTGGATTTTTTATTGACATAGCTTGTTTTGTGGATCATGCTTTTTGGTGAATTCAGATAATGTCTGTCCCAATAATCATAGCTGTTTGGGTTTCTAGCATTGTCCGTTGACAAATAACTATACCAATTCACATGTATGACGGTTATTAGACAATCATTCGACTATCGTAATTCGGCATATTTCGCTCTAGTTTTTCATTAGTTTTGGGGCTGACAAAGCTACAGATCGCGTTCATTTTCACTTCTGTCATGGGTGCCCGTATTCAATTATTGTTCAATGATTTCGATCGTCCGAATCGATAGAGCCGTGTCTTGTGGGTGAATGTGTGTGATGTAGCAAAATTTTGTTTTAGTGCTGGCTGTGAACCGAGCTGTGAAATACTCCGTGAAAAAGTATTCTCCATACCCACTTTTCACGGCCAAAAGTTGGTTTATTTCGAAAAACAAAATGATCCATGAGATTCTCAATTGAAATATGTGGGTTTTTGTGGGGGAAGTTTTATGGACAATTCTCATCATAACTCCGAAGGAAGAGTAAATATAAGTATTCTACTTTCCATTTCTTAATACATTCGTCAGTATGCATATAGATGATATTTCTCCGAATATTGTCAAAAAAACTTCCAGAGAAACCCAGATATTTCAATTCAGAGACTAATCGTATTTCTTGTTTTTTGAAAAAAATAACTTTGGATCATGAAAAGTAAGTGTGGATAGGATATTTATTTTTATTGCAGTAATTCGAAGCACGGTTCCATAATGCATACCATCGAACAATGTTGATTAAATAACCTAATTACCACTGTTTGATGAATATACTAGAGTAGAAAAATAGTGAGATAACTGTTGAAAATAGCATGTCAAAATGTCAGGTTCCATTCAGATATCAGATAACTCTAATAAAATGAGACGAATTACTGCGTTACCTCAAGATGGTTGTGCCAGTTATGAAAACAGGCTGTTTTATGACGATAGCCGAATAACCACTGTAGAGTGGACTAGCTACTGCAACATTTATTTAGGAATAATTCCTATTTGACACTCTGTGTTATCATAGAAACTAGAACAGGTGGTAGTTATTCAGCAGCGGTGTTCATACAAGCTTACAAATTGAATATGCTGCCATAACTACAAGCCACCTGAAAATTCACTCCATCTATGGTAGCAAATGAACACATCTGGCCTCTATTTATTGCAGATATCGTAATAACGTTTATCAGATTTCCAATTATGATAACTCAAGTTTTCTCTCAGTGTGTGATCATGACTCATATTTTGAAGAAGGCATTTTACAATAATATGGTAATATTTTGCAAATATTTTGAATGCCACAGATGCTAGGTAAGTAAACAGTTAGAGTAGGTAATACCTATTTCATGAACAGATTAAAAATTTCCTATTCGATTTGAATGTGTGAAAATCTTCACTTATGATCATGAATCAACAATTATATCAATCTAAGTAGGCACCTAACTATATGTAGAACATAGTGCAGATAACAAAAAATTCAGTTCGTGATAATAAATAACTTGAATTTATACTGTTGTCTTAAAGGTAAGCTTCTATAGAACCATGGAATAACCTGTCATGCAAGTACCAAGTTGATCTATGAACAGAATATTCAACTATCAAACTATAGGTAGGTAAAGCTTGGGAAAAACTACCCAGAAAAAAAATACAACTGAATCATAATACTCTCAGTCAATAGGCCTTCTCGGAAACCTACTCGGGTTGACATTGGTTGTCTCGATCCTCAACCTGCACGTTCGTTAACCCAGAGATCAGTCACCCACAGTGGGTCGCTGAAAAGACAAAGAGGCGTAACTCGTTTTTGTTCATTTGCTAGGAGAGGCGATTAAAGATGATGACAATTTCTGGTGTTGAGTTGGCGGGAAATCGGTCGAAATGTTGAAGAAAACCAATTTTTAAATTGTCGACGTTTCGAAACTTTATTGTTTCATCTTCAGGACACTGAAGTTAAAACAAAAACATACATATTAAAATGATATTTTCTTCTGACGTGAGGGAATGGACTGCGTGCGGGTTCCTTCTTCGGGCCAATCTGAAGATTGGAATCAACTGGGATGGAAGAAAAAGCTCTCCAACTTTTTCCATTGCAGTGGTGATGGCACTATGCGCTGAATCGCCCTCATTCTGCCCATGATATGGCACAAAAGAGATAATAAAATATATTTCAGATTATCAAATAAACACACTGAATGCAGAAGCATTGCGGCTACAATAAAATTTTCATTTTTTCCGCTGCATACATCGGCAAATAACTCTACTTCTTCTATACCCTGTGCATTCAGCATACTGAGATGGCGAAATAGACAAGTGGCTATTTCTGATGAACCCCTCTTGCTTATTTCTTCATGCCATGAGAAACAATCGCAGTCTTTTGTTTTGATATTGTAGATAGTGAAGTTATAGTTGAAAAAACTTCGTTTATAAAAGACTTTACTTTCATTACATCTGGGAAAGAATATAACCTGTTGTAAGTCAAATACCATCGAAGCTTTATCATCATTGATTTCATTCTTAGCAACGGTTTTCTTCTCACGTACTTCTGTTTTCTCCTTTATGTGCTGTGTATACATTTCTTCTAATTTCTCCTTTCTTTCTGGGTCTCCCTCCCTGTAGGCAATACATAGACCGCATACATCTTTCTTGGGATGATGTTATACAATACTCCGTTACCTATAAAATAAATCCGATGAACATCCGATCATCTAGATTCAGGCGTATATCCGACATAAACATTCATTCGAAAAGACAAAGAAGCGTAGGTCGACTTACGCCACTTTGTCTTTTTATGTATTGCCTCATGAGACGTTTGCCTGTACATTGATTTTCTATATCACTGTAACGGTGATAGATAGAGAAACGCCAGTTTGTCAGTTTACGTATATAAGTAATTATAGTGGCCCTAACTCAAAACCACTATTTTCGGAGTTACGTCTCTTTGTCTCTCCAGCAACGAAAATTCCTCCTCTGATATTTTTGAAGTTGAAGCAATATTATAATTCCACTCATCAGTATCTTCCTGTATCTCACTGCCAGTATCTTCTGGAATTGCACTGCCAGTGTCTTCTGGAATGGCAGTTTTTTTCAAAACCCTCCTCAAGGGTAAACCTGTAACAAAATGCATGATAGATACAACTGTTATCTGTAAGTCGAGCATATAGTTTTGTGAGAAATGCTATCTTTACCTAATAATTCATCCTTCAAGTCTCTCTCATAATCTTCTATTGTGAAATGACAAGAACAAATTCTACTTGAATCTGGAATGAATGTTGTTTTTCTTCTACATCTGGTTATCCATTCTTGTCTGATGGTAATAGGACCAGGAGAGCTATGAAAAATAATACCAGCACCTGCAGTTTTGGAATAGGTATCATTGCAGCCATAAACAGCACAGCGCATTCCAGGCATTTTTTTGGTTGATCTGTGAGAAATATACAACTGTATGTATGTGTATTCATGTGCAAGGATCACAATCAATGCTTACAATGAAGTTGTTCTTTGCAAAGTACTTCACGGGCAGTAAAAAGTCTCTGTATGCACTCAAATTCACAATGGTTAGGAGGCTTCGAAAGTCTCTTTCTATAATCTGTAATTCAATGGTTGATAGCTGATAAGTGTTCACTAATGGATGAAAAACATGAACAAATTTTCAAGAATCACTCAAATCACACAAAGAAACCTTGGAAAGCTCTGAAAGATGTAAAATTGACGCTTGTTTGCTTATATTTCAGCCATGTTTTGTTTATGTTTTGTGTATTATTTTGACCAATAGGATCACGACATGATCACAGAAAACAAAAGAGATGCGAAAGGCATCAGCATGACGTCACATTTTAGGAAATGCAATGGAAGATAGGAATCTAGCACTCCTTTTCTGTATGCTCTCCTTGGGCTACTCGATCATCAACTCGGGTTTGTCTACAGTAACCCTACTGGAGAGCAGGGTTCATGTGAGTCTACAAGACACCGCATGCGCATTACCAACTAAGAAAATTTGGTTATGTTGTTTTGTTTACCTCATTTGATCAAACCATTAACATTGAACTGTGATTTTATGTCTGTATTGTTCGTGCTGAAACAAAAAATATCATGTATATAAGAGGAAAAGTGCAATCTTTCAAACAATAACAGCATTAACGTTCGACAATTGTTTTGATGATGGGATGGAGAAGGAAATATCACATTTGATGTTGTCTTCGCTGGTGTAATAAATGAATACTCTCCTAAACGAAGACGTGTTTGTATTGAGAATTATGAAGATGTGATTTTACACTACTCCACTACAGGTAAAATGAATAGTTCACATTATTGTGTCACAAATTCATCATGAAAAATGATTTTACAGATTTCCAGTGTCATTTTCGCTCAGAGAGACGCACTCAAGACATTCTTGAGGAAATAGGCAAACAAATTCACCAGGCAAATTCTCTTGGTGGTAGACCATCTTGCCCCCAGAAACAACGATTGCTTACCATATGGATGTTGGCAAATCAGGAGGTGTATAGGTGATGTTGATTTTCTCATTCAGTTAAATTGTTATAGATGAAAAGGAGAAGGATTTTAACTTGGTGCATTTCAATAAAAGTTTGAATTTCAGTTCTTTTTCTTCTTTTGTATATTTGAAATATTTCATCATGTCACAAGATATTGTTCTGGACTAATGGATATATTACTTCAATGTTTGTATAGATCTTGTTATACAATAAATATTACTATTTTTAGATCAGTAGCGGACCGATTCAATGTATCATTGAGTACCGCCTGGGAATATTTTCAAAGAATAATCAGTGTTCTGGTTCAAGTATCCCAAGATTTTATCAAATGGCCTGAACAGTACAATAATGTGATTCGAAGATTCAAGAAGAGAAGAGGTATTGATGGAGTCATAGGTGCTGTTGATGGAACACATATTCCTATTGTATCTCCTACATGTCCAACAAATATTTAAATAGGAAACAATATTGTTTTGCAAGCTGTTTCGAGCTCATCCTACATATCCACAGACTGCTTTGCAGGTAATTTTTCAGCATAATATTTGCAGATTTTTGCAGCTCCACTATAACTTCGTATATAAACATAACACCAAATTAGTATGATGATATCATTTCTAGGGTGTCCAGGAAGTGTTCATGATGCTCGAGTATATAGACTATCTTCATTGTTCAGACAAATAGTTCCAGGAGCCCATGAAGAATACCATTTGTTGGGTGATTCTGCATAATATCCAAATTCCATTAATTCAATTTCTGACCCAACAGCAAAAAAGATGCAATTACCTCCATTCAGCAACTAGGGTTTATATTGAACAATCATTTGGATTGCTGAAATGTAGATTCGGAATTTTAAAATTTGTTAATGTTTACAGAACAGAAGTGATACCTGAAATTATTATTGCATGTTGTGTTTAACACAACATTTGTATGGAGAATGAGGACGAGGATATCGAAATATATTTGGAGGATTCAGATTCACAGATAATCAAATCATTTCAGATGACCCTGCATCATGTACCAAAAGAGATACAATTTGTAAACAAATTACAATATAGTGTTTTCACCTTTTTTTTATTTATTTCCTACATTTCCTACCAACTATTTTGAAAAATGTGGACTGTAAATGAAAAAGTACTTCATTATGTCCCTGAGAAATAGATTCAAATCATTTCATATATTAACTGTTACCCTGTGAATGTAAGGATAGAAGATTAATATAATATGATATGATTGAAAAACTCATTCATTCACATTAAAAAATATTTAACATATATTTTTCATGGAGGTACATAAAAGAATATGTAGTTCAGGTACTGAATATCATAATGAAAAAAAAAATCTGAATGAATAGTGAACTAAAAAGGAACTTGATTTCACAACACGAAACGTAAGAACTATTTCGAAGAAGTACTGGATATCACAACAAAAATAAAAAAAATATTCTGGGCAACAAAATTGGTACCTACTTCTTGATCACATCAAAGAAATGAAAAAAAACTTTCAGGAAATTTGAAGACAAGAAATTACTTTTCTAACAATTTCTCTAAAATCTGTAATAGGCTGTCTTGTCTTTTCATTTCCTCTTCATGGCGCTTTAGGCAATCCTCCCTGAACTTCACTCCATGAGGAATACTCTGAAAATAAAACCAAACATGCTGATAAGGAAATAACAATAATTAACATGAATTATATAATATAGTCCCAGTACTCATTCAATATTTTTTGACCTACAATATACACAAGTAATTTCACAAGTATCAATACACCTGGAATTATCTGTAGGTACTTTTTTCTTGAGTGTCCTCATGTGTGTCTTTGTCAACATGATTACTGCATGTTGAAATTGGAATCATATCTAGATCTTTCGCAGAAATTTCATCTATATCATCAAAAAATGGCTGATTTTTCACTCCTCTTCCTGTTTTATTGTTATTATCAGTAATTTTCTTGTATGTTTTTTTCAACTTCTTGAATTTATTTTCACACTGTTCAGGTGTAACTTCAAAATTGCTGATTGTCCTCATTTCGTCAGCAATAGATATCCAATTTTTTTTTGTTTTCAGTTTTTTTATCCACAAATTTCAGTTAATTTTTGTCATATAATTGAATGAGTAACTGAACTTGAGGCGTTTTCTAATGAATCATTTCCAGCACCTGGACCATTTCCATGTTTTCTTCCTCAATGTCATCCATTTCTAGCTGATTCTCATCATTTTGACTCTCAGTAGTGTCAAATTCATCATTTTGGGATTGATATAAATAATTCATGAATGTGAAAGAAACAATATGAATGAAAAAATGTTATTAGTATATATATCTTCATTCCGATCTTCATACTCAACCATTTCATCGAGCAACTGCCCTCGTCCACTGGTTGAACTGAAAAATCTTCAATATGTAGAATAATTGGAAATCACATAAAATTATTTCAAAATATTTACCAGGAGATTTGTGAACTTTTCTCAAATGTCTAATGAATCCACAAGTACTAACCTAACCTAACCTAACTTTGCCTCACCTCGATTACTTCTCAGTTTTGCTTGTTGTTTCTGAAAAAATCTTGTAAGAAATTTTGTTATTCATTGACATGTGACTCATTATTCTTCTCGCATCTTACCTTACATTCTTTGTTTATGCCACAGGACAGTTTTGTGTCACTTGTCATTGGATACATACTTCACGTTTCCTATGTAAACCTAACCCACCCCCCCCCCTTCACCGCTCTACCACGTCACGGTAACCATTATTCTCATGATGGGCCCCATTTCATCTGTTATCACTTTGATGAACAAGTGTTGGGATCCCCCATAAAGCCCCTTTGGGCCTTGGGCCATTTGCCCTTCATTTTTATCATCATCATAATTTAAATTGTATCATGCAATCATTTTATTAACTTCTCCTTTTTTCATTTCCACGTGAGTATACATAACCTAAACATAACATTTGTAACTACTTATATAAAAAACTTTTCTTTGTAGAAAATTATCAATTAAGATATGCTGCTGATGATGGACTATTGATAGTCCGAAACATGTACAGATACTGATTATTCAGTCAATAAATTTGTGGAGATGACTTTGTGTGTCTTGTTTATGAATCTCTATTCACTCCACTTTGAGATACCATGGACTTTTACCATAGATCAACATAATATACAGAGTGGGCCTTTGAAAACGAAACAGAGGCTCTGTAGGTCGCCAAAACCGGATTATCAAAAAAAACTGAAACAGGTCAACTACATTTTCGAGGGGGACATCTTTCTAAAATATTATCAGCCCTGCGGCGTTGCCGCTTCTAAAGAAAAGAAGCAACAACTTTGTTATTCCAAATGGAACACCTTGTATTTCATTGCATTTTTAGATTCTCCCCGAAGAGCTGATTTCATCAATGCATCACACTTAGGGTCTAGCTGTAATGGTTTCAGGGATATAAAGTGTTCAAAATCGAGATTTTTCAACTTTAACATTTTTTTGTGTCGAAACTATTCATTATTGGTCAAAACGGCTCTCATGTCCCGAACTCACCTTGTGATTTACCATCTACTGACATTTATTTGAAACAAATACAGGGTGGTTCAAGATTAAGAATTCTGATCACCCTGTATCTGTTCCAATTAAATGTCAGTAGATAGTAAATCACAAGTTGATATAGGGACATGAGAGCCGTTTCGACCAATAATGAATAGTTTCGACACAAAAAAATGTCAAAGTTGAAAAATCTCGATTTTGAACACTTTATATCCCTGAAACCATTACAGCTAGACCCCAAGTGTGATGCATTGATGGAATCAGCTCTTCGGAGAGAATCTAAAAATGCAATGAAATACAAGGTGTTTCATTTGAAATAACAAAGTTGTTGCTTCTTTTCGTTAGCAGCGGCAACGCCGCAGGGCTGAAAATATTGTAGGACGATGTCCTCCTCGAAAACGTAGTTGACGTGTTTCAGATTCTTTTCATAATCCGGTTTTGGCGACCTACAGAGCCTCTGTTTCGTTTTCAAAGGCCCACTCTGTATAAGTTTATTCATACCTACCTAACGCCTAATAATCGAGAGAGTACTAAAAACAATCTCTAAAGGCTTGAAATTCATTCATTTATAATGGATGCTCGTAACTTCATAATATTCATCAAAGAATGCACAAGCTTTGTTAGATATTCAATGTTATGAGTATTGACTAGAAGTACTAGATCATCAATAATTTTAAATTCTGACAAAATCGCTCTTTGACTTATGTCTGAATAGATAGGGCATTCAATCAGAATATGTGGCAGGGATTCAGTTACTTGTAGATTGCAAATTGAGCAAACTTCTGTAGGGTCAATAATGTACGGAACCATGAAATGAGAACATCAAGGACTTTTTGCTGCAAGTCCTGATTTGGGCGATGATACGCGTTATGTAAATTGGCGTGGGAACACTTAGGTAGGATTCTAATAGTTCTTAGACTGATAGGCTACTGTATATAAGCGGAAAGGAAGAATTCAAGTCTTTCTGAGTCGAGAGATAATAGCTTGAATTTATTCAAAACATCATCCATTACTTTTTTGGATTGATATTCCAGAAAGTTTTGCCATAGGTTTTCACAATCTGCAAATGAGAAGTATTCTTTCACCTGCGAAAGCCAATTAAATTTTTCATCATTCTGCTCTAACACAAGTAAAACATAGCAATTTTTGGATAGTCTCGTGTTGTTCATTGTTTTCAATCTATTGAGCCAAGTTAAAGAGGATTTGAGTATTATGTATGATAATCTGATTGACTTAGTTTCGAGGCGCACAATATAATCAGGGATATTTTTTGGTAAACAGAATAAACGTTTGAAGAAGCGGACTTGAATACGTTCTATAACGTGTGCGTAACGAAGACCCCATATAGCAATACCAAAGGAAAATGAAGAAAATATAATTGATTCGTATAGTTTCATTCTAAAAGACCATAAATTGATCTTCGAACGATACATCAAATTCATTATAGATCCAATTGCCTGGTCAGCTTCATGACCGTTTTCTTGGCCAATTCAAGAAACAAGGATGATGAAGAAGATTGTACCCCTAAGTAAGTGAAATTTTTAACGACTTCCAAGGCTTGGTCATTACAAGAGAATCTCAAGTTATAGTTATTACTATACCCTCCTTTGCAAAAAATCATAACTTTAGTTTTATTGGTATTTATATGGAGTTTATTTTCTGATGCATAGTTTTCTAGAACCCTCAATTTACGAGCGAGATCTATTGGGGAGTCGCTGAGACTCATACAGATAATACCAAAAATATTTCAACTGTCCCACTGTTCCTAATTGTTCTGTCAGGTATCTGTGATATCTGTGGATATCCTTATTCTTTATGTTCTGTGTTTTATGTTACTTGTCTTGTAATATACCAGTCAGTGTGTACCTTTGCAAGTAACTAATAATAATTATACAAGCTACTGAATTATTCTCTAGTATTATTCACTACACTAATAATACACTATTGAAGAACCCAAATAACTCAACGATGAAGCACTAATGTCTCACTCTTACCCATTTCCCCTATGTGATGAAAAGGATTTTTTTCTTGGGACTGCTGCTCTACCTTGCCCTCTTCATATTGGGGAGTCGTTAATCCATATATTAGGTATTTCCTTGGATTATAGTTTGTATGTGAATATTAATACTTGATGGGTACTCGACCATATAAGAACTCAGTGAGTGATTGTATATTTATCTAGCCTCCAATTTGCTCATATCAAATGATCTCAACTATCCTATCTATATGGTTTGAAACATAATGAAGGTCACCATATTCATTCATTCTTCATAAACCCATTCACTTTTGTCATTTTCAATCTTCCTAGTTCTGGGAATCTGGATCCACTGGAGCGGTCTGTGTTTCCAAAATCCAAAAGTAGGAATGTGCCTTTCATCATTTTTACCAAGCCAGCCTTTATAACATCCACTTTTAGTGAATGTTACTTTTTCTATGAAATATTGATAGTACCAAGTATTCAACTGACCTTTTCCGAGTAATTAATTCAACTCTGGTTTTCACTGAATGTATTTTAAGAACTTGCATCCCTTTTGTAGGATATTTTGAGCTTTTCTGTTACAGATTTCATGGGGCTGCGAGTCACTGGCATACATCGGAGATCATCCTGTATATTCTTTGCATAATTGATTTTAATAGCATGTTATGTTTTGTTGACTTGATGAAAGTTCATTATTTCAGTTTGTTTTGAAAATATTCATATGAAATGTCAAACGAGTTGTTAAGGTTCTAATTTTAATTCTTCTTTTTCTTTTGTTCCTTTGTCCCATGTCATTAACGAATAGTTCAGCGTTCAGACCTTCAACGAGCAGGATCGCGACAGTAGCATATCAAGGTTGATAAACTTCGCTATATCTTTAGAATGTCTAGATAGTAGGCCGTCAGCGTTTCTTATTGTTATTGATCTGTATTGATTTGTATTGATTTTTCATTTGAACCTGATATCGGTTATTACAACGGTTGATTCGAATCTGGCTATTTGCTTACTATGATTTTTTGACTTTAATGACATGGACATTTGAATTTCCAACTAGAAAAGAAAAAAAAAATTGAAAATCATTCATTTCTGCATCTGGCCATCATCGAGTGAACTCGAAGGTGGATGTCCGCTAAATGAAATTTTTAATCATCCACCATTTCTCGTGAAGAACATCTAATTAGAGGTAACTATTCAATTATTAAGAATATTTTTGATTCATTGAAATTATTATTTTTATGGAAATTGGTCCATATTCATGGAAATTAATTTGTGAACTTTCATCATCTTGAGGTTACGTTATTTCAACATGTTTTCTATTTTTCCTATGTTATAGTTCTGCCAGACTTTTGTTTACTGTTATTTTACTTTTATCGTACTTTTACTTGCTGTTACGTAAATTTTGCTCATAAATGCTTTTTTATGGACTCGAAAGAGTAAGCACATTTCTAATGATTTGAGGAAACAATCTTCATGGAAAGATTGTCCTGGCTTTTAGAGCTGATTTATTGTTCCTGTTAACGCTGGAAAGCTATTGATGTAAATTTCAAGAAGATATAGATAATTTCCAACTTGTTGTCATAAATTCAACGTACTGGCTGGACTAAGCATACTTATAGGTCACCTGACGTCTCACCAGACTCGTATGCTCTCATGAAATCTGGAAAGAGGAGCCCAAAATGATGATGAAATTGACCAGGATGTAATTTGGAAGCTGGAAATATCAATAAGCTCTGGTCTAACAACATTTTCTGGCTTATTCACAATCTTGCTGACAAAAGGTATTCTCTGCATATTATAAAATACTCACTGATCGTTGAAACATTTATTATCAAATCTTTTATAATCTAAAATCAAGTACAATTTGGAATCTAGTACAATTGAAAAGTCACTATTCAATATTCCTATATCTGTGAAGGTGTAATGCATTATATCTGGGGAATATTCCATTGATTATATTGATTAGATTTATCCAAAGCTGATGATCATTGTGTCAAGTTTTACTGATAGAAAAACGTTTATTCAACACCCTGTATAATAAATATGCACACCTGCATTTCAGTTGCAGTCGAAATTATTTGTGACACATATATATTATGAATGTTTGTGATGCAGATTTGATACTTCGAATAACTTTTTTAGTCAGTAAATGAACCTAAATTTTATTTGTTTGATTTGTTTTCCTATCCTTCAGCACAGACAATTTCTTTCTACAGGGATTGGCTTAAGAAAGAGGTTTGTTGAACTTTATTTTCTGTAGATGGCGTCCAAATAAAATCTTATCTGGTGGAACTATCTTTCTTATGCTAATTGTTATGTTTTTGACAAAGTTACATGATATGGTAAGTAAATGAACCACGACCTATTTGCCCCGACTATATGAGCTGACCGTTCGCACAGTGTAACCTGGAATTTCTAAATTTCTCACGTTTAAGGGTTATACCTTCATATCATCGAATCTGAGAATATTTATTCTCATCTATTTATTATTGTTTGTAAATTCGAAAAAATCACTCAACAACACATCCAATAACAGCTGATATCAAGAAATGACACGAATCGCAGACTCGCAGAGAATGCAAGTTAGGCGGATGCACCGCCATTGTTCAGGTAAACTAATCAAAAAGTTACTCACTATTGTCTTTTAATGCCGAGGTTTTTTAATGCTGAGCGCTGCGACATCTAACGGAAACTATGCGCATTCACGTCACGTGATCAGCAAGTGTGATCAGTTGTGCACTTGTATTGAAGGTTATACGAATTTGTTTTGATTATAAAGCAGTAATTAATAGATTTATATCCCAAACAAAGTGAAAATGACGAGTAGGGCAAACTGCTGTGTATATGGATGTAATGCTGTCTACAAAAATAGTCCTGATTTAACATTTCATCATTTTCCAAATGAAGGCCAACGAATTGAATGCATAGGTGAATATGGGACGCCGACAATGTGTGACAGAAAGAAAATATGGGAAATTAAACTCAAAATGGGAAAACGTTTTCTAAGAACATGCGAGTGTGTTCTAGACATTTTGTTGAGGAAGATTTTTGTACTCCTAGTGGCTGTGAGTATCATTGTATTGATGTTTTCATATGGAGAGTTGCATGAATTCTATTCCTTCACATACATCTTCCAGGGGGCTATCAAAAACGATATCTGGAGAAAACTGCAGTGCCAAGTTTCAATTTACCTGTATCCAGTTCTAATACAGAGACGATTAGTTATAAACTAGGGAAGAAAAAAGAAGAATTGAAAGACTCATTAAAAGAAGACAGGTATATATATATCAAATTTAAAAAAATAATACGTCACCTGGACCGGATAAAATCACAGCCAAACCACTCAAAAATATCCATAACAATATACTAGATCCATTAATACATATCATTAATCTCTGCTTCTCTACTGGTCAACTCCCACAACAATGGAAAATTTCAAATATTACCCCTATTTTTAAAATGGGAAAAGTCTCTCAATTAAATAACTACAGACCTATATCTGTTATAAATAATCCTGCAAAACTTTTCGAACAATGTGTCAAAAAACGACTTGTTGAATTCTTTACCAAACACAATATTATAAATAAACAACAATTTGGATTTATAAAAAACTCAAATACCGAAAACGCCATAATGGAATTTGTTGATAAAACGGTGAAAGCATTAGACGAATCATCTAAATGTCTTGCAATTTTCTTAGACCTGGCAAACGCTTTCGACACCGTTAATCACGAACTATTACTGAATAAACTATACAATTATGGTGTTAGAGGTATCGCATTAGAATTATTGAAGAACTACCTAACAAGAAGAATACAACGGGTTAAGATTGGGGATAAAATAAGCCATGATGAAGAAGTGCAAACAGGAGTACCACAAGGTACAGTATTGGGTCCGATACTGTTCCTGGTGTACATTAATAGTATAACAAAAATAAACGGTATGCAAGGTCATGTTATATGCTATGCAGACGACACTGCTATAATATTTACTGAATCAACGTGGAAAGAAATAAAACAAACTGCAGAAAGAGACTTAAAAAAAAATCATACATGGCTAAATAGTAACATGTTGTCCCTAAACGTTAAAAAAACAAAATTCATAACATTTTCTCCTACGATTCGAGACCAACCAGAAGACCTCAAACTCAAACTGCATACTAATTCTTGTGATATCACAGATAATTGTAAATGCCATTCTATAGGAAAATCTAGTTGTATAAAATACCTCGGAGTCTTCCTAGATCAGCATTTGAAATGGACCGATCATATCTACTACGTCACAAGACGACTACGAGTTCTCATGCACAAATTTTTTGAATTACGTGACATATTATCGGAAAAAAATCTAGCCATTCTATATACCTCACTTGCAGTATCAATAATACAATATTGCATTCCGGCTTGGGGACCAACATTCAAAACCCATCTCAATCCATTGAAGACTGCACAAAATTTATTATTAAAAATTATTTTTAGAAAACCTAGACTTTCCTCTACAAATCAATTATACCAAGAATTCAAGATATTAAATATCCAATCAATCTGTGCTTATCAATGCCTAAAAAGAATTAATCGAGATCAACACAAATTCACACAACAACACTCACGAGAAACTCGATCAGTAACAAACTCGAATATTAAAGTCGAATTTTTTAAAAAAACTGTTACACAAAATTCATTTTTTCACTACGGGCCAAAAATCTACAATACCCTCCCAAAAAATCTTAAAGAAATGAAAAACTTTAATATTTTCAAAAAGGAAAGGAAGAAATATATATTGAGCCATCCCGACAAATTTTTCTAATAATCACAATTATATAATTAATTAAGAATTTATGATCAACCAGTTCTGGGACTTTCGTCCAATCTTCCTTCCTTCCTTAATATGAATACCATGAAGTATTAGTAAACATTTATTACTTGCCACATCAAAATAATCCACTGTAAGCTTTGGGTGTCATACATAACAGAGATCACAAGACAGACTTCAAGTCTAGCGTGACGATGTTTTGTAGGGCACTCAGTAACCGAAAATTGTCAAATAACAAATAGTACATGAAAAGAATATAATTTATTATTATCAATTTGAAGATGCATACATTTGTACATGGAATACTGAGAGAAATTGAATAAATTGAATTGAATTGAATTGAATATAATGTATCCATTCACAAAATCACTTCTCAATTTGATCAGATCGACTTTTAGACTGATGAATCATCCTCCAGCTCGACTAAACAAAGCACAGCCACATTCAGTCATACTGAAGGAGCAGAAGTACTACTGGACCTGAGTAACACCTGCCAACAAGAACTAGTTTCCGGATTAGCTATTGAAACTGTCTCAGATCAAGCGAAAGATCAAGAAATAATGGAGAGTAATCAGAATTCAATTCCACAGTTTGTTGATGTTTCCACACAAACAGATGATCTTGAGGAATTCCAAGATGCAGAAGTTCAGATCAATACATATTGGCCATCTATCTCTGACTTGATACAGACTGATAAAGCATTAAATATCTTGACTAGAATTGCATCTTTTAGCTCGTTGAATTTGTTAGTGATTTTATATTTCAATCATAAAAAAGATAATAGATGCCAATGATTGCCAGTGAATGGAAGAGTTTCACTAGTATTGTTCGAATTCAAACTAGACCTAACATATTCTGCTCTAGGAGTTCTCTTTGGTGTTATTAGTGTACCAACTTGTGAGATAATTTTTCAGGATACTGTTGGAATTTTCTCAGATATTTTGTCAAATATTGTGCATCTGCCATCTAAAGAGGAAATTTTAAAGAACATACTTTTATGTGTTCACAAATATGAGAATGTGAGACTTGTTTTAGATTTAACTGAAATTAAGGTCCAAGTACCAAAAAAAACCATGTTGTAAAATCAAATTATATTCACACTATAAAAAGAACCATACTTTCAAGTTCATGACTGCAGTTACTCCTGCTAGTCTGATAGCATATTCAAGTACAGCATATGGGGGCAAAGCTTCAGATAAAAGTATATTTGAACAGTCACACATAATAGATCAACTGATTCCATATTTGGATGAAATTATGGTAGATGAAAGATTTCTGATTGAGAATTTGTGTGATGAAAATGGTATAAAACTAATAAGACCACCATTTCTGAGGAAGCAGAAACAGTTTTATGAAGTTGAAGCATCTATGAATAGAAGTATAGCATCAGCAGGAGTACACATTGAAAGAGTAAATGCTCGTATAAAGGTTTTCAGGATATTTAGAGATACATTTCCACTGCATTTAGTACCAATTGTAGATAATATATTTTTAATCATATGTGGCATTGTAAATTTGAGTAGTCCTATATTTAGTGATTTTCTTTTTGTTTTGACCATACAAATTTTCCAATAAGTTGTTTCCGACAAAAAATATTTGTTGTTTTTGACAAAGAATATTTGATATCTAGTATAAGTTTTGAATCTGTAACAAATAATTTATTTTTATCCTGAACTGAACTGAAATCATTTTATATTCTGATTCATATGTTACTCATCCTGTTTCCATGGAAATATAACTGATCATTCAATTTTTGTTTTGGTCATAACTGACATATTGTGAAGGAGTAGGTAAGTACTCTAGTATTTTGATATTTTTGATGTATGTGGACTATGTTTGTTTTTATTATATTTATTTTGACTTTTTATTGAATAAAATGTAAGAAATGAAGAAATGAAATTCTTTCAAATGGGTAGTAAATTTGTTATTGAGGTGAATTATTACGAATATAGTGGATCATTTTTTCAAAATATTTAGTAGATACTGTTTCTATTAATTGCTTCGCGAAATTTTCATTGGATGGTACAGAAATCTGAAGATAGTTTTCCTCCTTGGAGAAATACACAATGAATTCACTGTTGCAGAACGAATTAGTTCTATATTAATGTATTCAAAATATCGCGCCTTCTTGATCAGCACTGAAAAAACAAGTCCGCGCATTTCCACTATTAGTGCGGAAACCTAACTGTTATCAGTGTGCCCGTTCAATTAGCATCAGGCACGCTTATCCGCTTTCATCTTGATATCACCCAGATAGTGGACAATTCCGCTTATAATCCTGAAATTCAGTGCTTTATACCGCGTGTGCATCGTTTTGTATGTGTATCGCTGAAGGTTACTTAGGTAACCGGCAAAGACTCTTCTGGTACCAACAGAGCTTCGAAAGGGCCCGTCCAGCACATAGTCACGGCGTGGATCTAGCTTACGGATCATCATTGGGTAAGTCTCTTAGTGCTGATCGTTATTATTTCTTGCTGAATTACATAACAACTCGACTGGAAGTACCAGGGTTATCAGTCCATTTTTCTCTTTTTACAATCGAGTTATTCGATCTGCATCAATGGTCCTTCGAGCCGGATGTTATATTCTGTTACTTTCCTAATTTTTTCAATATTAAAACCTTGGAAAATTCAGTTATGAAGAGTTTTCAAATTTGCACATTCACATATAGTGAAGGCATTGTTTCGATGTCATCCCGCTGGTAAAAATACTTGGATTCCGTTCTTGCATCGTGAAAGTTGCATTAATTTCAGGCGCCTAACGCCGC
Organism: Phaedon cochleariae; assembly: GCA_918026855.4. Taxonomy (NCBI): domain Eukaryota; kingdom Metazoa; phylum Arthropoda; class Insecta; order Coleoptera; family Chrysomelidae; genus Phaedon; species Phaedon cochleariae. The sequence goes on along the minus strand of OU896723.1, from coordinate 17,762,890 downwards.
CTCAGAATTCCAAATTCGCCATTTTATTGAAATCGTATCGTATATCGTGTTTCACCGTATAGTTGCTGGCCAGCACGTGGTCAGTTCCTTATCACAGATTTGGAGGGGATCGCCCGCGCTGCGCCGTACAATCGAAAACCGCATAGATCCGATGGATAAGATTTGATATTGTCGCATATTTTTCGATCCCTGTTTATTGTTATCGTCGATGTCCATCGGTCATTGACCTGTACTTCAATCGACCTACGAACAGCTGATTGTTTCCCTATTCACGCTAGCTACGAAATCGTCCTTTCGAATTCGCGCAGGTATATCTCCGATTTCGCTTTACCACGGATTCATCGTTCATCTCTCTATACTAGTGTTGATCGCTTCGTAACATTCCTTCTTGCGTTTTGTTTCTTACAATTTGTTGCTCATTTCCCAGGGTTTTTTCACTCTGTTTCACTCGAATTAGCAATCATGGAAAAAATCAAGAAACTCAAACATCTTCGCAATGTTTGCATCAGTGATATGCATGCCCTGGTAAATCTATCAGAAAACTCAAAATCTGATGAATCCGTGCGAACATTATTCAAAGTTCGTTGTGCAGATATTCAAGAACTTCACGAAAATTCCTTGAAGCATCACAATAACATTTGCAGTACTTTACTGACCGATCCAGAAATGGGCGTGGAAGTAGAAAATATTATTCGTACAGCGTTCTTGCAAGATTATTACAATGCCAGAGCAAGGTATACTGAATTGTTCGAGCAAGAAACTGTTGTAACTCCACACAATACTACAATGTTCGCCCCTCCTTCAGTCTTGTCTCATTTTTCAAATGTTCGCCATCCACAAATTGAATAAGGAACATTCAGTGAAGATTATAAAACTTTCGTTTAATTTTTTAGACCAATTCAACTCAATGGTGCATCAAAATACTTCCCAAAGTAATATTGAAAAATTCAATTACTTGCTCTCTACATCACAGGGCCCGTCGAGTACGTAGTCACGGCGTGGATCTAGCTTACGGATCATCATTGGGTAAGTCTCTTAGTGCTGATCCTTCTTATTGCTTGCTGAATCACATAACCACTTAACTGAAAGTACCAGAGTTATCAGTCCGTTTTTCTCTCTTTACAATCGAGTTATTCGATCTACAACATTTACATTTGCTCAAATTCAGCAGAGCCATCCCAAACCTATTTTGGGCATGATAATAAGAACGTCTCTACTCAATTTAAATTTTTCAGTAGTGACATCACTTCGTTACCTGATTTGATCTTTGAAAATTGTTGCCAAACCTCAATTATTTTCAATTATGGGTCTACCTGAATATGGGCATTTGATTTCCAGAAGTTTACTTGGCTTTCCATTCTCAAATATTATTCCATCTGGAGAATAGGCAAGCCATGGATATTTAGAGCAAATCATAATTCCCATTCATTGTTTTCAACATTCCCAGCCATTTTTCTGAATGCTTCGAATGCACAGGTTTCTTGTTCCAATCCATGTTTCATCTCTTTTGTCAGAACTGATTTTGGATGAAAAAATTTGCCAACATCTTTGTCCAACCTTCTTTCTTGAAGGTGAAAGTTGAATAGCGAGTGGAACCTGAAATATTTTAAAGATATCATCATCTCATATATTATATGTGCTCCAGATAAAAAAAAACAAATTTATCATTATGTTGTCCTCATGTGGGTTGAGTGAAGTGAAGTAGTGAAAATATTTGAATTTAAAGATTTGAAAACATACCTGTTTCTCCGTTTTCTCTTCCACTCTCCTGTTCTTTGCTCACAGCTCATACTTTTGAGAAAATATTTCAATAACCATTTTGCAGCATTCTGGCAATGCAGGAATATCTAAATCTCAAAATCTGAGGAACTGAGATGCTTGAGAATTCTGAAATATACTTTCTAAATGGGAGGGAATTTCCATAACAAGTTCAATAGTTTCTATATTATGTCTTCTTCCTTGTCTATAATATATATGAATATTTGTATTAGTGGGCGATGGATTAGAAGTAGACCAAGAATATTAATGTTATAATTTACCTATGTGAACTGAAAGACGAATTTGGAAGTGCTGATGTGGCCATTTCAAAGATATTAGCAACTTCCTCTTGAAACAGTTAGAGGAGTTCAATGGCTGTGGCAAATACTTGTTCACTGCCTCAATTTTCGGATATTTCCACAAACACTCAGTGTCTGTAGGTGACAACTCATCTAATTCATCCAAAGGTTTCCTGAAAAAAAAACAAGCACAGCAAAAAAGACAGGAGAGTAAAACAAAGGTGACATTGCCTTGATCAATTATGTTAGGCACGATTAGTCTTAATGAAAATCAGTAAAAATACCACCTTGAGCAAGATAAGGGAGTTGCTGCAACATGTTTGCATGATTCTGAAGAACCAGCCTTGCAGCTACAGAAAAATCTCTCTATTTCCACTTTGTCTATTGATGTGATGAATGAAATTCCATTTATCACATGAGGATCACATTTCACAGCACTGGTCTGCAAACAATATGACCTTATATTCCATTTCCTGCTGATTTTTTCAGTAACTCCACAAACAACAATATGGTTTGCTGTCAAAAATTGCTCCACCCTCTATGATACACCGACTTGTCGGAGAAGCAGACAAATACACAAAGATTGTGGAGAGCGGTAAAAACATCCTTCCTCCCTAAAAAAGCTATTATAATCAATTTTCGTGGAGGAAACCTAATCAAACACCAGAACAAAAATTGAAATCAATGTTGTTTATATTTAGTTTACACAATCTATCACACGTGGCGTCAAAATCACGTCAAAGTCATGGTGAAAATAGAGTATGGTTTGCTACTCAGGAGTCCAAATTTCGTCCATTCTGCCCATGACGTCACTGCTAGCCTGTCACTGTCATCGTTATTCGAACTTTTCAAATTTTCAAAAACTCATTCACAACAAACTGTTAACTAGTTGAATTTCTATCATCACAAACTGGTAAAGATACCTAATTGTGGCATTTCTTGAAGCTTGCTGTCGAGATAACATCAATTTGAAGGATGGTTGGTGTAATATAATCCCTCCTACCTTTCTAAAAATGTTCACTATCAACATACATTCTTTATATTACAGCAACTATCTGTTCAATACATTATCTACCAACTTGTTTTCAAACAAGTTCAAAATATCAATTAGGAAACTTCGTTGCTCCTAAAAACCACAGAAATATAAAAGAAGATGCCATTCCAACTGAATATCTTCCTTTAAATAAGAATTCAATATCCAAGACAAAACTCAAACAACGAAACGTTGATGAGAACAAAATGCAACAAAACTGTTCACAAATTCGAGGGTACGTTCCGTAAATCGCCCAGAGTCACCGGACTGGTAACTTCTTTTCATCAGATTATGGTTGAAACCAACAAACGCTTTCCATGGGACAACTTCACGACAATACAACATGTCACTGTCACTTTGATTTGCTTTGGCACATGCAGCAAGACAGTTTTTAATTCTCATAATCTCATAAATTTTCTAAGATTTGCACCTGTTTTGCTTGTTTGATTCATATTTCGTTTATTTTGGAATAATCTTTGATTAGTGTATATAATGAAGGGTATAATTTCGATTGATTTGTAATGGGAATTATAAAACTTTTTTTTAACGAATTACTCACAGTGAAAGTTCAAGTAGTGAAGAGGAAGATGGGATGCGTCGAGGTATCATGGGTAATATATTGATTATCACTAAATTCATTAGAATGTTTGAATAATACAATTGTATCCCTTTACAGTGCTCCGACCTAGGGTTCAAAATTTTATGGAGAAAGTAGTGGATTCTGACACAGATGTTGAATTCCGAGAAAACTTTAGAATGAACAGGGCCACTTTCAATCACGTTTTGTCATTGACAATTGATATCGACAAATGTTATAAATAGAGGTCGACATACTACTACTCCAAGAGTTCAGCTTTGCTTATCTTTATGGTATTTTGGAACACCAGATTCTTTCAGGTAGGACCTTAAATATTTATTTATTGAAAAAATCTGCTCAATACATTTCCTCATAGATCTATCTGTGGCCGATTCAACGTTGGCAAAGCCACTGATTTAAGGACTGTAAGGAGAGTAGCAGAAGCTTTATCATATATAGGCCCAAATTTCATACTATGGCCCACCAATGATTATCTGGAGCAAATGGAATTCTGAGAATGGGATTTCCTAATACAATTGGTGCCATAGATGGGCACATATACAAATACACAAACCCAAAAACCATGGAAATTCATATATTATCCGAAAATCTTATCCCAGTATTATATTGCAGGTAATGAGTTGTATTCTAGGAATTCTGATGATGAAGTGTCATACATCAATAAATGTTACAGGCAGTCTGTGATAATACCCTGAAGTTTACCCACTGCTATGCAGGGGAAGTTGGGGCACACCATGATGCCACTGTCTTGAGGAGGAGCGAAATTTGGGGATTCTTGAGATGAAGAAAATTTCCAAATGACACTCATTCAATTGGTGACAAGGCGTATCTTATTTTTCATAAACATGACTCCCTATAAAGACAATGGCTATAATGTATGTTGGTAACATTGGCACAATGCCATACATGTCAAATGATGTTTGATGTTCCATGTTCTGAGCACCTGTCTGTGATATACTGAATAAACCAGTTACGATCTAGAACTAGAGGAGTTCACTTGTCTTTTCCCTTTCTCCAACCTATAACATGGCGCAGTCTGGATACCTCACGTGCTAAAATTGAGGTTGAAAGTTAACAAAAAATTTCGCCATATTGAAAATTTTTCGATTTTTGAGTGTATCGCAGCACTCTCAAGTCATCCGTCCATATTTTGGGTATAAAATGGACTATAGAGGTATACCACCTATTATTAGTCAAGGTTTGACCGAAGCAGATCACATTGATGATGCTGAAATGTCAGTACTAAGTGAACAGACTTCGGGTATAAATGATCATAACGAAAAAAGCTATAAAAGTGCTGTTGAAAATGAAAAGCAAAGCACACACTTTGTTGATACATCTATTGTAACTAGTTGTAGTAAATCTAAATATGAACAGAACGAAACCAAAAGTCCAAATCACATAAATGAAAATGCACATGCCACAAGATCTGACAGAATTTTAAGAAAACCACTGAAATATTCAGATTTTGTGGAAACTCCAGAATTTTGAAAAAAATATATTTTTTTGTCAGGCAAAGGGAAAAGGAAATATTCAGTAATATAAAAATGTTTCAATTTATTGTACTGACTTTTATACAAATAAGTATTAGTATTATTGTAGTCAAATTATACAAATTATGTCACATAACAATGGCCATCTAACAAATAGTCAAACACAAAATAATTTTCTACTATCTAGAACAAGATGTACAATAAAAAGAGCATTTGACTTGTTAAAAAAAAAGATTCAGATGTCTTGGGGAATTATTGGATGTGCGTTCTGCTCAGTGGAGGCCCACATACATTATTGCATGCTGCGTTCTGCATAATATATGCATTCTTCGAAATGATGTGCAAGACGTACTCAGTAATGATAATGAAGATCATGAAGAGGAAAACAATGTCGACTTACCTCAGCAAATTTAAAAATATGTCTTACTCTCAGATACATCCTATGAGTTTTTCTTCCTGTTTTAGACGAAAGCAGCCATTGAATTCATTCACGTATGCAATTACTTGATAATTGAAAATGACAGCCTATCATTGAAGAAAAAACACAAATATTATGGCCAGGTTCAACTAGGAATGGCCATTCTAAATTTGCTCCAGTGCGATTTTGTGTTATATTCCAGTTATTCCAAGGATTTCCTGAACGTAACAGTTGATTTTGATTTCGAATTTGCCATGACTTTGATCAGCATATTGCAATTGATATATTTCAATCACATGTTACATACCATATGTGAGAATACATGTTCGTGAAATGTCATGGTACTATATGAAGCGTGCCATCAAACTGGCACAATGACCAAACTTCAACCAATCCCCAGAAAGAAAAAAGGAAACAGAAGCCAATTGCCCCATTATCAGTCATCTCCAAAGTAATGGAGAAAGCCATCAACACTGAGTTCCTCAAATATCTGGAAAGCTCTGGAATCATTGATGATAGACAATATGTCTTTCGCCTCCGGAGATCAACTGGAAATTTACTTTTATGTATCACCCATATATGGCAAGCTTCATTAGAAAAACATAAAAAAATATCTAGCTTCAGCGTTAGATATATCAAAGGCATTGGGAAACCAGCAACCTATTTTAATTCAACTCCACAAAAAAATCAAACCTGTATCTTCTCTAGAAAGGCAGAACTCAGTATGCCTGATATAACAATATATCTTGTATCATCATTTCCACCATGACCACTATATCTATGCTCGATATTTCCATCAGCAATACTCTCTCATTGGAAAATGACGTCAGATCCATCGCGACGGCTACCTCACAAAAACTCGGATTTTTTTTTTCGTGCGAAAATCCACTTCACACTTCGAGTACTTCTCATAATCTACAAACCATAGATGCAGCCAGTTCTAGAATACTGTTCCCACATATGGGGTTCAGCACCCAATCATACGCTGATGCTCTTATATTCCATCCAGATAACAACCGTTCGCCTGACCGGTGATGCCAAACTGACAATTTTTTTGACACCATTGTAACACTGTACGGATGTCGGCGACCTTCCACTTTTCTAAGATACTTCCACGTGAAATGTTCTCAAGAAATCTTTACTATCATTCCATCACTAGCACCAGTCAGTGTACTTGACAAGTCCAATTAACACATCCTTTTGTCGTCAACCTCAAAATATTTCAAACAACTTTTCACCATTACTCATTTGTCTATAAACCGTGAAAGCTCTGATATTCTTTGCCAAAGGAAGAATTCCCTAGAACGTTCAATCTCCAAAAGAACCTGCATATTTTAGATTCAACGAATCTATAAGGTACCGGCGTTGAAAATACATACAGTTTACTATAGAAAATTGATGTACATTTTATAAGTTATTGTTCTAGCACCAAATACTTGGTAGAAAACCATAGAAATTGAGAAACTTTACAAACAATTAGATTTCCACATGATTATTGTTATCCATCAAAAAGGCCCCATGCAACCTTTTTTTATATTATTTTATATGGAGAAAAAAAAAAACAATATTCGGAAGTTGAAAGTCGCAATGATGTCTCTCCTTATCAGAAGTTTTACAAGGTTATCCATAAGAGCATAACAAACCACAAATTATGTTTTTGTGGAACATTACGTTTTTTATTTTTTTTATTTGTTTTCATTTTGTGATAACAAATAAATATATATATATAATATATATGGCAGGTTATCTACTACTTTCACTTCATTTCTGGGTTCGAAAAAGTAGTGATGAAGAAGTGAAAATTGAAAGATCAATTGACTTACCTATTAAGGAAAATTGATCATAATTATATGAACATTTTCCTCGAAGAATTATAAAAATAACCACTTGTAGTCGTTCCTTCCGACTCTACTAGGTACGAAGTTCAAAGACAAATTTTCAACATCCACCCTGATACCTAACATTCCTGTGCCCAACCGATACCGCCTAGCAGCCGATAGTTATTTCTTGAGAGTATTGCTGGATCGTCAGGGAGGGATCGAATAGGGCGGGAATTTATAATTCTTCGACGAAAATGTTTATATAATTTTGATCAATTTTCCTTAACAGGTAAGTCAATTGATCTTTCAATTATATTTCACATTTTCGTCTCGAATTATAAAAATAACCACTTATAGTTGTTCAAAGAGGTCAGACGATCCATCCTATGAACGTCTTGTACCTGTGCCTCACAATCTATTGAAATACATATCAAGTATTTCATGTAAATATGCGAATTCACAAAATATGGAGTTACAGTGATTCGAAACAAAGTCTATAGAGAATATCAATAGGTCTGGTCAATAAAATATTGCAATTAACCATACCTAATACTCGCTTGCTTCAATATTCCTCAAAAAAGGAAAACAATTTAAGGACAATAATATCAGTCTTTTAACCTCGACTTATATATAACCCATAACTTGATCATCGTTAATCACTGAGCCAGAAAGTACTCGCAAGTGCTTGGGTTATATATCGAGTTATATGTCGTATCGTAATCGTATAGTAGTGGTGGCGAGACTTCAGGTTTCTCTTTCAAAAAAAGGGCAATAATAACACTGGCTGATTTCCTGACCAGTCAGTAGTCTTGTCCACTCTATCATCTACCTGTATAATTCCTCTCAGTTTCAAGTTACAGATACAATTTTTATAATCAGATCTGAAAAACTTTCTAGAGGAGAAAGTCTCCAAAGGTTAATCAGTTATTTTGGTTGTGGAGGCCTTCTATTGCAACTCCCCTTGAAGAGGCTTCCAAAGAGCAGGCTATCGCTTTCGTTCAATCGAAGAATCAGAGATGGAGCCGACTTATATGAATTCATCAGCGAGAATGATTCATCTTGTTTATACTGCTGATTTGGGAATTCTAAAATGTTATTGCGAATCGGATCATAAAGATTCTGCTTGTTATCTTGATACTCCTCTGCCACCAGGGTAGTTCTTTTCCACAATGAATGAGCTGATCTGAAAGGGGACAAAATAAGGTCACTTTTCGGCTTGTAAACCAAGGGTGGACTTTCCAATAATTCAATGAAAGTCCAATACCATTGATGACCATTCTAGAGCTAACACTATCCCTCTTGCTCTCTTCCTGATTTTGATTGTTTTGCTCAACCTATGAGGTATAATCGCAAATGGAGGAATAACCTAAAAGAAAAAGTGTTTTCTATTGTTGGTGAATATGCATCCACCTTCCCAGAATTAGGGTCTAGCTTCCATGACATAAACTTTCTACGTTTTTCATTGACTGATGAATCGGTTGAGTATATTTCTGGAGAGCCTAGTTGTTTCAAAATAATATCAAAATACTTTCCTGACAATTCATATTCTGTTTCAATTGAAGTGCAGAGTGATTTGCTGACGGCCTCAGTATCTTGTTCCAAATTTATATATGAGGCAAATATTCAAATCTGTCTATCTTACCACCATTTGAGTAAACTCCTAGCCAGTGAGAGATACGTCAGAAGAAATTCACAACATGAAAACTATTGTTTCTTATCGGCATTCTGTTTCTTGAAACAAGATTTTGATCAACAATTGAAACCGACTAATATTCTAGTGTAGATGTTCATGACATCGTAGCCTCATGGTTGAAGCGTCAGTATTTCATCTGGATTGCCGGTAGGTGGGTTCGATTCCCACCACGACCACAAAAAAAATTCTGATGACCTGAGAGAGTGTTTGGGATCACACGTTAAAAGGTAAGACCCCGTCATTCCTTGCTCGCACAAGTCTCTTGAAGACTTTTGAGGTTGGCTCGTAAAGTGGCAACCGAATTATAGAAAAGAACTTTTTTTCTAGAACATTTCGTTGACTGAAATCACCATTAGAATTATTGAGAGCCATAGCTTCAGCCGGACAGGCTGAAACAGGTATTCCATTATAATTTGCAAATTCCCTGATTTCAGAAGTTTTGTTAATTTTCATTTCCTGTGTGAAATTTCTGATTTTGTCAATTCTTTCTCCAGGTAGTGATATTTTCATGTCAGTAGTATCGAATGAAAATCCATGGTACACATTAGTTGAAATTAATTTTTATCCCAAAACACTAACAATCTTATAACTGTCCTAGAATTTTTCTGACACTCCATATATACTCTCTCTTGCAATCACTACTATTACTTGTATGTCATCTAGATAAATTATACATGTGACAGGTAGCAACTCTTCTAAATTTTTATAAGGCAGGATTCATCGACTCAGTAAACACATGTGGTACTAAAGAGCGATAGATGTATAGAATGAAGATACAGAATATTAAGCATCTTTCAAGTCTACTATTGTGAGATAACAATTATCATGTAGAAGCTTCGTCACAACTGTTCGATAATCCTCTAGTGTAAAGTATAGAATTTTATTAAGGTTTTCCACGTCTAGTATAAACCAGTGAGTTATATTTGATTTCTTTGGCGAGGAAATATGAGGAGAGAAGAGACTCTTTCCTAAGGCCAATTATTGAAACCATTTGAAACTGTATTTATGCTCAGCAGCTTATTTATCGCCTTTCTCATCTCAACCAAATTTCTTTCCTGTATGGAAGTTATGGTCCAAGACTGTTGGTAAGGTTTCTTGGCAAAATTCATTTGATAACCCTGCACCTAACTCAAAATGGGAGGATAATTGGTTGAAGCTTTACAATTTCTGATTTGTACAGTAATAGATCCTGTACTGCTGCTCACCTCTGTTGAAATTGTTCCTCTGTTTCGTTTAAAGCCTGAGATGTTGGCGGTTATTGGAGTAAGAGGAAATAACGGCTTCTTGAGCAGATGCGCTCCTATATTCTTTATATCTCGATTGTATTTTACTCATGTAGGCATACGCCCCGAACAGTAGCTCGTCAATAGGCCCCTCCACACATACTTTTTGGTGGTGAAGTTGAGATGAGGAATGATCAAGTACCGCCGATGTAACGATATGGAGTGGGAGGCATCAGCCGAAAGTCTAGTCCCATTGACATATTTCCCAAAATTTCATTGGATTCGTTTGTATTGGCTGTGAATTCGATTTATAATTGGGTCTAGTTACTGCAGAAAGAACCATTACTAGCTATCACTGTGAATTGATAATGAACTCATTCAACAGACCTTTCCGGAAAAATGGATTGGATTTCATCAGGGTTGAGCCTCGGGGAATCATTACCTAACAATCTTTAATCGGAGGATACTTGGTAAACAGTTCAGCTCTGGACTCTTGTCGATTCCTTCAGTGAAGGAAACCTTTCCACCTCCTGCTATTTCTTTGTGGATCTCCGGTCCAAAAAGAGGCCTCAGAATCAGGATTTTTTTCCCAGAGAAGTAACTCTTCAGGAGGATCAGCTTATGTTAATTCTCTCTCTGAATCTTGCTGGGGATCCTCAACAGGAAGATCAACTGGTCGATTCTCACTTTCGGAACAATTATAATAATAATAATAATAATAATAAAATTTATTCATCTTTTAAGATCACATACAATGATATAAGACATGTCAGGATTACAGGTATCTACAAAAATACAAAAATACATAGAGTTGAAAATTAAATTCAATATGGCGCAGTATGCAAAGCATTGACTTAACACATATTATCAGTAGAAATTGTATACACGCACTTCTCAATCAAATAATTCTTGAGAGCTCTTTTAAAAATATTTTGGTCATTCAAGGTTTTTATGGATAGTGGGAGATGGTTGAAGAATTTTATTCCATTATACTGTGGACAGTGCTCATATAGAGTGGTTGAATGTTTAGGGACACAGAATTGTTTTCCATGTCTTGTTGAATAATTATGGAAATCTTGGTTTTTAGGAAATTCAGTGAGATGATTCTTAGCATACAAAATACATTTATAGATATATATTGACGGAAATGTTAGGATTTTGTGGTTTCTAAAGTGTTCTCTACATGTTTGTTGAAAGTCCAAATTAAAGATCAGTCTGATTATTCTCTTTTGCATGATGAAGACTCGGGATGCATTGGGTGAATTTCCCCATAAGACAATGTGATATGATATATGAGAATAGACGAGTGAGTAGTAAACTTGTAGAAGCTGTTTCGGATAAAGTGTATTTTTGAGTTGTAATAGAGCATAGTACGCACTGTTAAGTTTTTTACAGACGGTGTCTATATTAGAGGCCCAACTTAGATTACTGTCTAACATTGCACCTAAAAATTTTGTTACCACAGATGGACAAATAACTTCCCTTTCCACTTTTACAGTGAATTGACTTGTTAGTTGATTTCTAGGGGAGAACTGCATGACTACAGTTTTAGTGGAATTTAAAATCAATGAGTTCTTTTTGCACCACAGAGTAAAATTTTCAGCCAATCTGTTTAGTTTATAAGCAAGTTCAGCAGGGGTTTCACCATCTGCAGCCAGAGTGGTGTCATCTGCATATAATACAGTATAATCTGCTTCAGTATGTATCGGGAGATCATTTACATATAATAAAAATATAAGAGGGCCAAGTACAGATCCTTGTGGAACTCCTCGTTCAACATCTCTGAATTCCGACCTGCTATTATCAATTTTCACACATATTTTTCTTGTTTTAAGATATGAAGATAGCCAGCTCAGAAAGACACCTCTAAAACCCAGTGCGTATAGTTTGTTCTCTATGATTGATATATCAATACAATCAAAAGCCTTTGACAGATCGAAAAAAAGTGCACCTACATACCTCTTTCTATCAAGTTGACTATGAATGTAATTAAAGAAACCGGTTGTTGCACTCTCTGTCGATCTGTCTGGTAGAAATCCATGTTGATGGTTTGTAATAATATTAAAGTTTTGTAAAAAGGATAACATGTGTTTGTAAATGGATTTTTCAATAACCTTGCAAAGTATTGTAGGAACGGTGATTGGTCTGTAATTCTCCAGGGATAATTGGTTACCTTTTTTAAAAACCGGTGTTACGACACCAAGTTTGAGATCAGAGGGAAATTTTCCTAGTGTGACGGATTGATTTATTAAATATGCCAGAGGGTCAGATATATAAGGACTGATATGTTTTATAATTTTTGTAGGGATACAATCAATTCCTACTGTATTAGTTGATTTTAGTGCAAGAATGATATCTGATACTTCAAATCGATCTACCCCTATAAAATGAAAAGTATCTTGAATATACATAGTGGTGTAGTTTGTGAATATAGTATTAGGGAAATGTTTACCTATAGCAATACTAGCACATGATGCGAAATGTTCAACAAATGCATTTGCCATATATTTTTTGTCATCGATAAGATCATCTCCGATTTGTATTGACTGGATATTTTTTGAGGCATTGTTTTTACCAGTTTTTGTATTCACCATTTTCCATATGAATTTCTGTTTTTGTTGAAGAGTTTTATTTTCTATAGAACTCTGAAAAGAAGTCATTTTAGTCTCATTTACTTTTTTGATATACTGTTTCTTCTGTGTTTTATAGTTTTGCAGAATAATTGGATCAGAGGTGTTCTTTGACAACCAGAATAGATTCTTCAAGTCATCTCCCATCTTCACAATCTCATTTGTAATCCATTTAACAGGGAAGTGCGTGTGTTTAAATTTTTTTGTTATCATTGGGCAAGTCAAATCCATGAAGTACGTTAATGTATTAATAAAAGTTGCAAAAGCTTGATCAATATCATTTGGATAGTGGAATATCTCAAGAAAATATTCCGATTCTATTTTCAATAGCAGGTTGGATAAGTTTGAGTTTGACAGATTTCTAAAAGTGAGTAGTGTATCATGATTATCGATATTTTCTGGTATCCTGATATGATCAAACTTGATATCAAGGCCAAAATGGTCACCAAGTGATAGATCAACAACTGACTCTTGATACTGGATTGAAGGGTGAATCAGGAAATAGTCAATTTTAGATTTTGAAACATGACCATTTTTGTCTATGGCAACTCTTGTAGGTTCTTTATTTTGACAGGACAATTTAAAACTTTCTATAAAATCTTCAAACATTATTTTATCATGCGATTCTTTCAGGAAATTTACATTAAAATCACCACAAATCAGTATATAAGTATAACGGTTTATCACTTTTGTTAAAATATTAGACATTTTTTTTATGAACAATTCAAGGTTGCCAGTGGGTGATTTGTAAACATTAAATAAACAGAAAGTGGCGTTTTTCAATTTAAAGGATACTCCACAACATTCAAAGTGCTCATCCTCAGCTAAGTTCTTAAGAAAATGTATGCTTTTAGTTGGCAGTGATTTTTTGGTATAAATAAGAGTACCACCATGGAGTTTTGTGGATCTGCAATATGTATCTGCTATTTTATAACCACTGAGATTTATAGATTCCAATGAATCAATGACACACCAACACTCAGATACACAGAAAATGTCTGGCTTGTCACGTTCCAAAATTACTTCAATGCGATTCATTTTGTTTTTTATTGATTGTGTATTTACTGAAATAATTCTTAGTGTGTTCCAACTTGGGTATTCACTGGAGTCTGGGTTGGAACTGCTTTGGAGTTCTGTGGCTGGGGACCCAACGTCCTTGTTGTGGTCCCTTTCTTCATAAAAAACGATACTAGAGCTCCATTTGGCCAGATTTCTCTTTGCCATGCAGTTTTCAGTTGATCCTGCCTTATAGTCACCTTCATGGAAGCGTATATTTCTGGTTGTTTCGATAGATGAGTTTCACAGTTGACGCCGTCTAAGTGTGCTTTAAGAAAGTCTTTCAGCTCTTCTGGTTTAGTTGTTGGTTTGAGTCGTGTTACATGTAGGTATATCAGCTTAGGGACCGTCTCGACTCGACATGGTGTTTCTGTTTTGCCAACTAAGAATTTTCTTCTTCTTTTATGAACAACTTGGGACCATTCGGCATTAGGCGGTTCTAGGTTTTCAGCTTCTGAATTCTGATTTTGTTGAAGATTTCTCATTACCGTACGTGACTTGGCTTCTAAGACAGCCATGCTAACTTGCTGAGAGGATATGGGTTCATGGTTCTGGTTTCCTTCTTTGTTCTTAATTTGTACAATACTCGCATAACTTGGCAACGATTGTACCTGGTTCAGTGCCGACGTAGCTTTAGCCACTACCAGATTCTCTGTTTCCACTTCCACAAGGTCACCTTTATCATCTATCTTCTTTTGAACGCGTTGAACTGGGATGTTCTCGTTCTGCTTGTTTATATTATCACTTTTTTCTAACTGTATGATTCTTTTCTGTAGTTCACGAATTATGAAATTCTTATGGCTGATTATTGTCTTGAGATATGTAATTTCCTTCAATACAGGGTTTTCATCCAGATTCGATAGATTGTCAGTGAATAGGTCATCTGGAGCATCACAACTTGTTGATTCTTGAGTTGCATCATCAGAGTTATCACAGCAGATCATCATTCCCCCATCCACAAATTTAACATTTTTTATTCTTTTGGCACAACTAGGATGTGCATTCATATCACAAATACTACATTTAATTCCACTTTTCACTATTTTATTACAATATACACAGACGTTACTCGGCACGTCCTTCTCACTCCCCGCCATCTTAAAAACCATATATGTGATGTGAGTGTGAGTTGCTCCAGCTACTGCCACTGATCGTGAAGTCTAGTGTAGAAAAAAGAGACAAAAAAATAATTAAGCTCTGTCTACAATGAACATACATCCTATATCGTGAATGTGAGGCTCGGATGAACGGAGGAGTGAGGTTCCCCTCTCCCCCTCCTCTTTTTAAGTTTGAATCAATCAAGTATATACATACCGATGAGAATTTTTGTTTTTACCTGTCAATATTGACTAGATATACCTGCCACGTAGTGTCATTAACAGAAACAAGAAACCCACAAGAAACTGTTCAATAATCAGCTGTGCACATATTTAGCTCTTCTCAGGCTAGTCTTGGGCAAGTCTATAGTAGCGGCGCCTCGTATGAGTGCCTGTATTGTATATATTATGTTAGCGATATCTCCTTTGCTTAGTCAGGAAATGTCAGCAGTCTGGAGTCGAACAGCGTTGAATATTGAAAATACGAATAATAAAAAGGCTTTGGAGGTGATTCCATCATTATCAGGCATGACTGCCTCTTGTAGTTTACATATTTTTCGTTCTATCCAGCGTTTGCCGGATGTCTATAACAAAAAAAAAACAAAACCTGCATTCAGTTGATGAACAAGGTCATAGTACCGTAGCGGTGCCTCGTATGAGTGCCTGTATAGTATATTTTTCATTCCATCCAGCGTGTGCCGGATGTCTATAATGGAAAATCCAAATGCTGTCGAATTAAATCTGAACATTCCTATCATGCTTTGTGTGTCCACCATTCCTCAATTTCCAGCTATGATGTAATTAAGTAATGTGTAGGTACTTACTCGATAAACTCTACTAAATATTTCTTGGCACTTTGATTTTCTTTTTCAATTTGGGTATCCTTCTATAATTTTTCGTTGATTTTCCACTTTTGCCCATGATTAGGTACACTTTTTATCAGGTTACAAGACTAAAACACCTCTAAATCAACACTTGTCTCTGGAACGTTCATACCCTAGCGGTATGAAAAGAACAATGACTATCGGCTGCTAGGCGGTATCGGTTGGGCACAGGAATGTTAGGTATCAGGGTGGATGTTGAAAATTTTTCTTTGAACTTCGTACCTAGTAGAGTCGGAAGGAACGACTACAAGTGGTTATTTTTATAATTCGAGACGAAAATGTGAAATATAATAGAAGATAACATAGGTAAGTACTGTATATCATATATTATATTTTTGTAATCACGAAAACAGAATCGGAATAAAAATTAAAAATTAAGAAGAAGACATTTAAAACAGGGTGTTTCATTTGAAAACAATTATTTGTGGTTTGTCACTCAATCAGGAATCACCCTGTCGAATTTCAGATGAGGCATTTGGTAAGGTCTCATTGTGGCATTCAACAAGAAGGTGACCAAGATGAGGTTGCACAGCATGGGGAATCTCTGAAACGGGAGGAAATTAGAATTCGGTTAAATGGGTAAAAAGTTGCACATTCCCAGGGTCGTACCAACGCCTTTCGAAAATTTTCAAAATTGTTTATTTTTTCAGTTATATCAAAAAATGTTAATTTGTGGAAACTCTATTTTTCTACATTATTAAATAAACAGAAAAAATAAAATATACTGTTCCATAGCAACTTTTGATGATTTAACATGGTGATATCGATTTCCCTATGCGACGTTTCGAATTCGTAGAACCATAGGAGTTTTTTTTATTCTGAATTCAACCATGTGTGGTGTGACTGTGTTTCGATCTACTTCTAGCCATCATCAATGTTTTGTCTAAAGTTCAAAGAGAAAATACCATCAGTTCAACTTATTTATGATTATTCGGTGTAAAACATTGATGGGAGTACCTAGTTATTTAATACTGAACAGTAAAAAAAATCCATAAATCATTGAAAGTGCTTCAATTTTTTTCATGTTAATGGATTCAGATTCCTACACGAATTACCTGGATATGGAAGTTTCAATTTTTCTTTCATTTTATTAATATTTTTGGTTCATATACAACAATAGTATTTACACACCTCAAGTTACATAATATTTCGATTATTGTTACAGAAAGATAGGAAATATATAATGTTTTATTCAAGATTGACATTCGCTAGGTGTACCTCGAAGTAATGTTAAGACTAAATTTTTTCAGAAGTTATAGTTTTAAAATCCATCTAATGAATAAAAATTTTATTTTTTGAAAAAACCTCTTATTTCTTTCTTGATATGGAAGGTTTACCATGTCCAATTTTGTTTCTCAAAATTGTCATTTCCTAAGAAGTGATCTTGTTCAATCTTATATTATTTTCCCATTATCTAATATAATCTATGCTAATACCCATCATAGTTTTGATTTTTTTATACAATCCACATTTATAGTTACATATCCAGAATATTATAATTTTTGAAAGCTTGAATTTAATTGATTTCCTACCCTTTGGTTTTATATTCCCTTGATGTAATGAAATACTACATATTCCTCAATGATTTCTCTAAAACATATTATCTTGAGGATGTTTGTGACCAACAATACCAATGAACATGAAATATCTACCTACATATGATCCAATAGGTGAATGATAATTTTTGAATATCCCAAATTTCCAAATTTGATGTTCAGTGGATATCCATTCAATGTCTGTCTGTTGTAATATCTTCGCTCTTTTTAGAAATCTAAATGATTGAATTCTAGAATTAGAAATAATGTTGGCGCAATTCTAGAATCTTCGATTGAAAAGTGAGTTACTTTGGAAATTGAAAACACCAATATCGGTTTCAAAATCATTTGGATCTGATGTGAAAACCTGTTTTGAATGATCAACTTTCAACATCCATGATAATATTCCAAATAAAACGTTCTTTGTTTGAATATTGTATGAATTACAACTTATAACTAAAATCAAAATTATTGCATTTCGTCATCATATTATGCCTACAAAAGTAGTAGAAAATAGGCATCTTATATTTGGGAGAGGAGATGGACAGAGGATGTTTTCATTGAAAGGAAATGGGAGGTTGGTAATTAGGACAGAAGAATTCCATTTCAACAGAATTTCAGACAATACATACAATTCTACTGAATCCTAAATTGCGCTAAAACTCAACCACACAATGAGAATGTTTACAAAATTTTAACTAAGATATTATCATCTATCACCTTAAATCTACTGAATCTGAACTTGAACTGAAATTGTATCACACTGTACTTCCATAAAGTGAGGTACTAAAATTCACTTGTGCTTTCTTCCACATTCTAGTGCATGTGCTTGTACCTCAAATTAAAAAAAAGTGCCAGCAGAAAGAACCCCTTTCATTACCTTAATATACATAAAAACTCATCCTCAGTAAATATAGGGCTGGACAAATTAGTAACAGCACATATAACAGTGAGAATTTGATCGATTTGAGGAAGCAGTGAATGTGGGAATGGTTTGTCAAGTATTTCAAAGATTTTTATCCTCTCGTTTGTTCGTTCAATGTGAACTCTTGCTCTTGCAATTTTTGCATTGAGCAAGGATTCTGCTTTCGAGAATTGTGTTCGTTTTTTAAGAAAAGGAGGTTGAAAAATACCTATTCCATATTCACTTGCAACCTCTGTGATCAAAAAACCTTTGTCAACCATAATTTGACCTGAAAGTGGATCACATTTCTCAATTATGCCACTTTGTACAAAAATTCCTTTATCTGAGGTGCGTCTTCCATAAGCCTTACTAATAATATATGTTTATAAGGCCAGCTGGACAGACACCTGTCATGAATTTTATTGTGTGCTTTTTTTTCTGTACTGTGAATATGTTTTCAATCTACAACATGAACATTTTACATATTGAATGGGGATTTCAGTGCAATCTAATACTACTGTAACTTTTTGAAAATCCCCAAAACAAATTGGCATATTGTCCATTATTTCTTCTTTGGAAGGCCATGATATTGCTGGTTCTAATATTCTTGCAAGCATTGTCAATGTTTCATGAAGAATTATTCTACAAGTCCACTTACTGATATTGAAAAGAGCAGATTAAACTATACATACCTCATACCTGTTTTCAATTTGATAAAAGTAAATACTATGGAATCTTTCAAAGATAATCTATGTTTATTCGTTCTATTTGGAAATTTTTCCTTACATATTTCTACCAGAGCCTCCAATAACTCGAATGATGGTAAACCGGTCATAGTAGTCAAATGTGATTTGGTATTAATGATTTCTGATACACGCGCACCTATTAGTTAAGAGAAATCCTGTATCCCAAACTTTCGTATTGAAAGTAAAATGTTGGTCAGAAATAATTAGTATTTTGAATATCAATTCTATTCCATGTTGAACTTGGGCAAGAAAAAATGTATAAAAAATAAATTCCAATATATCCATACATCAGGGGATCAAAAATAAACCTTTCAAGGGGTGTTAGTAGCGAGTCCATATGAAACAGATTCAACCATATACCATATTTGAAAAAGAATGAAAATATTCAAATGTGTGTATCATTTTATAATTTAGTTCAATTTAAAGTAGTGCTATTTCCATTTTACAACAAATATTTGAATTGATGCTAGTGGATTGATGTTAATGATGTGAAGCAACTATACTAACAACATATAAGGGAAAACAAATTGCCAATTTCCTCAACTCTGAGTTATTGACAGGGACAGTCGAAAAAACAGGATTCTTTATTGTATTACCACTAAACTCTTCCTATGGAAAAATCAAGCACTGGAAATTTGCTGATTATTTTCAGCTAGTATAAAAGGAGGTATATAAGTTGTAACCAAGATTGGAGAAAATATGACTAAATGGTGTTCAAAGAGCAAGTCCATCACATTTCTGAGGAAGAAAATTGAGAAAATTGAAAAATATACATGAGAATAAAAGGTATTGGAAATGGAAATTTTGGAAACTTCATAGAAATAGTGAGCAGGATATTGCATATTAGGTCTAAACATTAAGTTACTTAATGTATGATTTTGTTTTTTTCCTTCTAAAGATCATGAAGATTGTTTGAAATATAATGAATGCTCTTCTGTTTCAAGTTGATTACATTATCACAATATAAATAACTCTTAGCGTGTGTGTTCAATAGATATAATTCAATGGTCATCGTGGCATATAGCCAGGAGAGTAGTTGTTTTCTATTGAATAAACTGAAAAAGAGTAGATATTCTCATCACATAGAGAATGCGAATTCTCAATGTATTGCTTCATATAAATATATATCCATTTTTGTATGTCCATAATTTATCTGAGAATATTCCTTGTCAACATCGAAAACCATTTGAGCAAGATCTATATTATGTAGATCTTCATAAAATTTCAAGACTTGATAGTAGTTCAAGTGGAAAGGCTTAAAATCACAAACCTGAACATTTTTCTAATGTCAACTGATTCCTTGAGCAGCCTTGTAGTTCAGAAGTTGAGGGCACTACTTCTTTTCTGCCACTTTAAAAACTGGGGTGGCAATTCTCATTTTTCCTGTGTGTTGGAGGCTGTTGAACAGAATCTCTGGGAGAATTCATTAGATTTGAAGCAGGAACTGCTGATTTCTCCAACCGAGGTCTTAGGGATGGTACCTCTGAGAATTCATATAATAGGTAGGTATATCATGATGTCCATAATATTTCTCAACTCACCTGGTAGAATGAATTGTTCAGTGCAGAAATACAGAGAACAAACGCGACTGTTTTTTGTAACTTTCCTTGTTATTTCCAGTTTTCTGATCCACGCCTCACGTTTATCAATTCTCTCCAAGAAACCAAATCAATTTTCGATGACCACAAATGACTTTTCCGGGTCTGGAAATCTATGGAAGGATATGTTCCTATCACCATTCCCAACCTTACATTTTCCCATTCGGCTAGTGCAGCCATCAACACAACAGTTCATATTATCAACACGTCGTTTTCGGGATTTTCCTTGATCCATAGTTCACAAAAAAAAAGTCAAACCACAGAAGAAACCGTTAAACTCATACCAGCAAGAAAAGAAAATTGGCGCGAAATTTGGGTAGGATTCACAATAACAAACATGACCTTGAATTACGTCCTAAACTGGTTCATTATTGTCCACCAGATGTCGTATCGGAATCGTCACCTTGCCAATTTCTTTCAAATATCATGTCAAGAGCTGTAGAAGGGTGTGGAAGAGAAGGGCTCTTGGATAATACAAATTGGATCGAAACCTGTGAATTTTTGAAGTTGTGCAATGACTGGTTTGATATATTAATGCTCAGAGTAAGTACGGATGCCATTCAGGGGAAAATGTCTTTGGAGTCGATATTGAAAAACAATTAACAATACTCCATAGTGTAACATTCGCAAATGCTCAGACTCTCAGAGCACAAAATGTACTACTCTAACAATCCCCTCCTTCAATTTCGGAACATACCCACAATTAGATATTGCAGGAAAGATACCGTTGGCAGATACAGATTGTGACTCTATAGCACAGCTAGTTACCTAACTCAGTATCGCTATTCGATCAGAGATGGCGCTTGCCAAATTTGAACGAAAAATCAGTAAATTGAATAAAAACACATTTTCCATCGTTCAATTCAATTATAGTATACATATGATTGTCTTACAAAATACCTGGATAGGGGTTGCTGCAAATACATGAGATGAAGAGATAGTATTGCTATAATTCAATTGCAGGTTATGAAACTGAAATTCTAGATTTAACTCCAAAACATTGTTCTTGATGCGGATTCCTTGGTAAATCTATCGAATTCCTTGTATTATTGATTGGGGATTCCAAACTGCAAGTTACAGCCTATTATGCAATACCTGAAATAAACAATGATAAAAAATCAAAAAGGATCTGTTGTACTTACCAAATTCCGAGGGATAAAATCAGTCCTTTTCTCAATTCCGTTTCCTGTCAGGTCATATTATCTGCATTCTATGGTCTCTCGTTTCTTTCTCTTTTGGGTTGTTGTTATAACCGGAAACTTTCGAACCTTCTGGATGTACTACTTCACCCCCTGTATATTGAATGGATGGTACAATTTAGCCGAGCGGAGCTTAATTCCAGGGGAAGGAAGCAGAGACAGATCTTTCAATTCGTGTGAGTTCGGCTAGATGGCAGGCAGGTTGTATGAATTGAACTCAAAGTTAACATTGATTCTATAATAATTAATGAAATATGCTATTACAGAACTCCACAATATTGACCGAATTCAATCCCAAGGTATACATTGAATCATAGACGAATTTCTCCCTTAATCAGTCCGTCAACCGTCGTTACTTATATATCAATATGATAGCCAAAGGTCTATATAAATATCCTATACATCGTTTTCAACTACTTGCAACGTTCTTGTAAGTAATAGGAAACATGAAGCCATTAATAATTACCCCTCATTACACAGAAACTCATGAATCATACACTCGTGTGCTATAAATCCTCGCAGAATTAACTATCCTTCAAGTTCCTCTACTTAGTTGCTATCATCCCTACACATAAGCATACCATTTCATAGTTTAGTATACTGTTAACCTTACTTAAATCTACCTATCTACCCTAGACCTCAAAACGCTAGTTGTTTGACTGAGTTCGAAGTATTAGGCCATAATAAAAGTCAGTTTCTCACTTGCTCTCCAAAGGTTATTCTTACGACTCTGGCTGTACTCCTTCATGGTTCTTCTATTTGATGCTGTCCAGCTTCAATGAGCAAATATAACAGGTACCCTAACAGTGAATCTCAGTTGACTTCTCAATATGATATACTAGGCTACTACTTTACTTTTTTAGCACTTTCACTCTTATACGTTAAGCAGAATCTAACTACATTGCTTCGTTGAGAGAAGTTACTTCGATCGACATTTGATTACGATCTCTCATAGTTTTTCGCGAGCTCTGCTATTTATTTGCTTATGGTCCTATATCATCCTATAGCGGCTTCTCGCAGTCAAACAACCTTGCGTCATCCTTTGATGAGTGTCGGCATGTCGTGAATTCACAAATATAATTAATTGCTATAATTTATTGGTGTTTTGGACCATCAAATAAGCCGTTCAGCAGACCAGATAATGATCTGATTCATTACTGTAGTGGACTGTTTGTTATTCTCTTTCTTATGCTTATTTTTGAATCTACATTTCGTGATGAATTTTAACCTTTAGTTTCTCAAATCACTACCTCCCTCTCATCCCCGTTTGAAATCAAACTATCATAAGTTTGATTTCTGTTCATGTATATGATAAGGTTTGATGAAATCAGCTTTTATTCGAATATATAAAATATATGCAATCTAATGTATGTATATACGACCTTTTCAGGGCCAGTCCTTTCCTTCCTTCGTCCCTCGGCCCGTACGTGTTATCCCTACCTTCCCATTTTCTCTTCTGACGGCTATTCTTCCACCGCTAGGCAGTCTCACTACCCTACGGATCCCAGACGCATCAGTAGAGGCGGTTTCATCGTCGGTGCTACCACGCCGTGGAAGCGGTGTTGTAGAGGAAGGTTCGGCTCTCGGTGTTGTTGTGGGTGGTTGAGTTGGCGACTTCTGATTTCCCCGTGGATGCCGGAAGGCGCCTCTATTAATTCCAGGCATCGGTTCTCGAGGGTCCACAGTTGGGTCAGCAGGGTCGCTTTTGCTACCGTGCCCGGAGTCGTTCGGATTATTCGATAAAAAGGAGTCCAGGGTTTCCACACTCTCGTAGGTCGAATGGGGTTTCGGTGGTACGTTAGTCAGGCACCAATAACACCTACATGGTAGTCCTCTCGGGGGTGGTGGTGGTCGCTGTTGGGAGTTGCACCAGTTGCAGGAGCAAGCATGCCTGCCTGCCCCCAGTAGAGCTCTCCGTAACTCCCTATGAAACAGTAGTATATACAGTAAATTGTAACACCGGGTTGGGTCGTTCCTGGCCTCTGGGTCTAGGGGATTTAGTGGCTGGCAAGCCAAAATTTGACTAACTATTACCAAGTGATTGATGATATCGAGTAATAGGTTCCTCTTCACCCGGGAATTAGGAGTAACCTGAAGCCATCTCAGTAATTGGTCCATTTTTCTGATAGAGCACAAGTTTTCGTCTTGTTGATAACTTTGGTGAGAGACTGAAATGCACATTCACAAACCAGGCCTTTTGTAGTGTAGTGTAATTACAATTATTGTTATTTTCTATTCATATTCCTAATCTTGTCTTATTTTTCTTTCTAATTTGTTATGATAGCGGTGTCCTATGTTGTAGCAATATTCAATTCATTCAACTCTTCTATGATTCAATTGACCTTGTTATCGTTGCCCTATTACCAACTATTCAATTATTTCCATAAATCCGTAATCTTATTTTTCTTCGCACTTAATTTAGTTCGGGATATTTATTATATTTTTTTATTATTTTTATTATTTTTCATATCGAATGTTGTGGATTATATAAGTATTACATATGGCAATTTCCTTTAGGAATTTCAGATTCTCATTGCACAGAAGTGAACGGATTTTGGACTCTACTCAGGTCAATTCGTAAAGTTAAAAAATTGGGGGGTCTACGTTCGACAGATAGTGTAGGCACATTAGCTGAGGGTAACGGGGGTATTTTATTTTCTTCGGGTCGCTCGATGTCTGTTTCGGGCTGGTCTTTTATCTTAGGGTATCGTTTAGCTAATCGTTCGTGTAAAATAAACAAAGTTGAAGAGTCCCAACACGATAAAAACATATGCCATGAAAATCCCTTGATACGGTGTATAGCTACCGCATTTAGAAAAGTTTTCAACATAAATTTTATGATTCTAAAACAGCAATATACTCCAATGAGGCCGCTGGTAATATCTCCTAAGAATACAAACCACCCATACATTTTTCCCAGGGTTGAATTGGCTAATTTGTCGAGTTCTTCGGCATTAAATAAATCCAAAGTGGAAAATCCTTGTTCTTCAACCTTAGCACCGGCAAGTTTTCGTATTATGATATCACTCAAGGCATCTTTTTCCATTCCAAATATCATTTCGTCTTGGGCTTTTTTCATTTCTGAATCCGTGTATATTCCCCCTGACCCTATCTGTTTTATAGGTTCGAATTTGTACGCTTTTTCTTCGCCTACTCTCAACGTGATTGGAGTTATACCTATTATAGGTTTCGGATATAATCATACCCATTTTGAGTCTGGATAAAATAAAGGTGGAATAATTGAATTGCATTCGGCTTGTTGACCGTCTTCCTGTAAAATTCTGGTGATAAGTGACATAAAATAAGAGCGATTATAGACTTTAACGAGTAATTCCAAGTAACAATTTTGTGTTTCCCGCCTTATTTCCACAGTAACAGGTTGACACTTCATTACGTATAATACTTTCCTATTCATATTTCCTACATAACCGTCTTGAAACAGACTAACTACTGCGTTCGGGTCGCTTAGGGCTAAAATTAATCGATTTTTCAAGATTTCTCGATGTAAAAGGCACCGTCGGTGAACGGTTTGTGCATATATTTCATGTAGATTCCTTTTTAGAGATATAAGAATTTTGTATTCACATAAGTTATCAACCCTGCTTCGGCATCTATTCTCATGATATTCCATTTCAAATACTGGTTATTGGGATCGTACTCTGTCACTATTAAGCGGGGATGTTCTGTCATCCATACCTTTCTATTACACACGTGTATAAGCTTTTAATTCAACAGCAAAAATCTTGTCTCCGTCATCAACTACTAAGTACTGGTGTACTTTTTCCTTGTTCCTTGTCAACCCTCTCTAATACTAGTGTGGCTTTCCCATCGTATATGACGATGAAGTTTTCACAATTTTCTGTTCTCAATGGTTCCCATATGGTTTCACCAATGATGTAAACGAGGCAATACCCTTGTAGGTATTGACATACTACACCGTTCTGTAAAATAAGTTTATTTGCATCTAGTCTTGCGGTAGCCAAGTAATTTGTTAGCGTAATTTTTACGCTGGCTCTCACAACCACATTT